>JAMPIV010002292.1:0-650776 GCA_024509875.1 Oreohelix idahoensis
GGAACAGTGATATTAAAGTAACATTTTTTTTAGTATGGAAACATTGGTAAAAAGCAACAAATAGACATTCGTTAGTGTTATGGAACATATTACACTACATATCGTGTTCGTAAACTTATTTCGTGCATGGAACATTAGGAACATATTCTTGTTGACTCTAAATAGTTCTGAACGAATATTCACAATGACTGAAATTAGAATTACTTAGAATAAATTACTAGTTATTTATTTATGTGTAATTAAGTACTAGAATTAGATTAATTCAATTTAATCAATTTGATTGTTTATAAATCACACATCTACTAACGTTATTAGTGTCTCGCAATACGTGTAGTCACGTATCCCACTACATGATATTTCACTTTTAGATAACTAGTCAAACTTACTAGTGTTAGATATCAGTAGGTGCGTTGCTTCTTAAAGTGTTTAATTATGCATTGCTCCATTTTTGCACATTGTATTTCAAAATTTTCTGTTCTTTTGATTTTCTTATCATTGATTATCATCAGTGTTGCTGTTCATTTTCATTTTTGAAATCATATGTTTCAAATTTTGTTGAAAACTTAGTTGAATTTTATTATCATCTTTTTTGTTGATTCTTCATTTTCATTTTCAACTTCTTTTTACTTCGAATATTACCACATCGTTCCAAAGTAGGTCGATGGTGGATGTGTGCTTTAATGCATACTGTCATTTAGTTATATTAATTTCAAGTCAATTTTCTTTTCTTAATATGATATAATTTTATGCATGTCATAAATCTTGTTGTAGTTTTGACTCACCTCTCTCGAGTAATTAGTTCGAAAAAAATTAATGGGATTAATTTTTTTAAGGGGAGGTAATAAGTGAGCTGTTACGTACATTTATTACCTAAGGGGGTAGTCTTCGGTCCTGCCAAATGTACGCACCAGTTTTATATAGTTATATTATTTGTGCGGTCGAATGATTCGCGCACTGACGTGCACAAAGCAGTGAGTGTTGCTTTGGACGCACGTGTAACCTAGTTGAGTAGTTTGTGACGTCATGTTTTGAAGTGGAAACATGGAACTGGCTTGTGTCCATGATAGTAATTTTATATTTCGTATTCAAAGGCATTTTTAAGGAAGCCATTTATTCTAGTGATCTGTATTGGTCTTCAGGTCGAAACCAATATCAGGAATGTCACGTGAGTTATCGTCCCACTTCTTATTTTAATGCTGTATGAAAAAGGCCGCTCTAATACTAGTCTAGCGGGAATTAAGATGTTCCTAGAATGGATCTACAGAGTCGCTTGCCTTTTAGATTTGAATCGTAGACGGAGAATTCCTACGAGCAGAAGAAGTTATATTGTTTATCTTACGCACATGTTTTATATGCCGTACATGCTTCAATGCCAAAGTCGTGGCTTGGATGTAAAGAGAGGTTAGCCAACTGAAAGCCTTTACTGTTAGGATTATCGTATATGACTTTGTGTGAAAATTATATGATGTACAACGCTATGTATGAAGAACGTCAGGGAATTTTAACAAATGTAATATGGAAGATTTCACCCCAGAGTATGTATACGTTACCATGATAGACGTCCTTGAAAGAAGGTCAACGGTCGTGACTGAGAAGGATATTATACGGTAACAGTTTTGTAATCCTTAGTCTATGGACAGAGGTCTTTACTAGAAGAGAATCTTCAGGAACTTTAGCAGTAATAATCAATATGTTGTCGTGTGATCTTTGCGCCTGTGACGATGTCCGTCTTGTCCACTTCGTGTCCTGGTGAATAAAATCTATGTAAAGTTACCAACGACTCGTGTGCTGCTAATACTTGACCAGTTCACACAATTCAAGATACATTGTTGGTTTTTCGTTTGAAAGACATTGTTGACATTCTTCCATTGTAACCATTCGCGTTTCAATTCATCATTATGAAAACGACACCAACATATACTCGTTACCCAATAGCCTTCAATAAGTATAAGGTAACAGTATAAAGTGGTGGCCAGTATACACGGGATTTCGTTCTACCCACAAGATTTTATCAAATGATACTACTGTCCCTAGCCACATCGACGAATTTTACAGTATCGAAAAGCAATAGAAATTTCGGCGCAACCTATGCCAACCGGTTTTCTTCAAACTAGGGCCGGCAAGAACAAACTTAAAGAGAAGACAGCACACTTCAATCATAATATTTGCTGAACTTTACCAATAGAAGTTCGTATTTTCTTCATCAACATTTTTGAGACGAAAGTTATCATCACTCTACGCAGTTCCAGGTTGGATTCGTCAGGAAAAATTAAAGTAATCAAACAACATTTCTGCAGTCAAGACAAAGCACAGTCATTCAACCAGGGAAACAAGATGGATAGTTCTACACGTGGGAGCAATCTGCATCAATGAAATTTCGCTCTACCTATTGCATATGTTGGAGGCAACAATACTGTCACGTGCATTTATACTTCGGAGGAAGGATCATAAAAAGATAAGTGGACTAGTTTGTTGTAGCCTTAGTCTTACACAATTCTATAGTAGAGCCTTTTTGTTTATCTGTTTTATGTTTGTTGGGGTTTGTGGGACCTTGATAAGCAGAATTACATCTCATCTTCGGACGGGTCTGCAATCAAGGGTGTCAGTAGGGAAATTTATGTAATATTTTCTCAAAGAGGCCCGGCTCAAAATGCTGTGTGGAAAGCGCTCTTTGTGAATATACTATATTTACTTTATGTTATAGACGTGCTGTTCTGTTTTTTCACTGTTGTTTGTATTTGTCAGTTGTTGTTTTTTTTAATTCAGTTTTTCTGCATTTTTGTACGTTTATTGTTGGTCTTCTCTAGCTATCATTATGTTGATATATGGATTTTTGTTGTAAATTCGTCTTGTCTAGTCTAACCTTATAGTGTAAGCATATATTTCAAACATTATCCTTTTTTTCTACACCTTAGTATTTTCTTCTGTTGCTACACTATTGTACTACGTGTTCTGTCTTATAGTGTACGACACTAATTTTTTTGTTTGCATTGATTACTTGCTAAGTCACATTTGCAGAGTACTGAATTTTAACGAATTGGCATTGGTGCTGCTTATCGCTCATCAGTACCCATATTCATATTCAGACTAAGTAACTTATATATATATATATACTTAAACTTACATAATGTCTAGTCTGGAGCATTTTATCCAGCTAGGTAAAGAGATGGGAATGCAAGGCCAGGAGCTTAAAGAGTTTGCCATGGAGCAACTGGAAAGAGAAGAAAAGAAACTGGAGAGGGATGAGAGAGCAAGAATGAGAGAGATCGAAAAAGATGAACGAATTCAGTTAGAAAAAAATAGCAGAAAAGAAAAGACAAGAAGAATTTGAAGAAAAGAAAAGACAAGATGAAATGGCAGAAAAGAAAAGACAAGATGAGATAGATTTAGAGGCTAAGAAAGCCCAATTTCTGCATGAAGAAAAAATGGCTTCTGTAGAGTTGGAGAGACTCAAATTGGAAGCTAGTAATAAACAGAGTAATCAAGAAGGGGCAGGTTCGGTCAGAGAGAGAACATGCTTCATCATTTAAACTTCACTTACCTAAATTTAATCAAAATATAGACGACATTTCGTGCTTCCTAAACAGATTCCAGACAGTGTGTGAGGAATACAAACTGGAAAAATCATCATGGGTGATACATTTAATGTCATTACTGACAGGTGAAGCGTTGACAGCTGTGTCAACAATGGATGAGGAAAACATAAAATCTTATGAGGCAGCTAAAACATTACTTTTAAGAAAGTATCAATTAGACGAGAATGGATACAGGCTAAGATTTAAAAAAACTCACACCCGAAAGCAACAAGGACTTCAGTGAGTTTATTTCAACTATAAAGTTATGCTTCAATCGTTGGATTGAGTTGGCTAAAATCAAACATACATATGAGGACTTGATGGACCTTATTTTGAGAGACAAAGTACTTTCTTCCATTAGCCCTGATTTTTTGGCCTATTTACATGAACGGAAGCCAGAATCGTTACAATCCCTTGAGTTGTTAGGGCGCCAGTTTTATGACGGCACACCCAGGGAAGAGTGTGAACAACTCTACTATTAAAGAGGCATTACCTGTTGCATCAGCTCATTCAGTGCAGATAAACAACCCTAGAGCTCGATCGCAAAGTATGGATCGAAATTTTGGCAGGAATAATGACCGAAATAGTGGATCTTTCCGAGGACGGTACAATTTTGGCAATCAACCTTATCAATATCAGAGAAACTCCCAACGATATTTTGATGGAAATAGACCATCACAGGGTTACTTTCAATCTAACAGAGGATGGCGTAGATCTGATAATACCTACATGAACAGAGGAGACAGATCCTATTATACAAAGAACAACCAAAACTCTCCTCCATCTCAACACTGCCCAGGTTGTACGTGTCCTCAACATTCTAATAATCCTCAGAATGGTAGAGAGAGTCGGAATTATTACCGGGGTAATAACAACTTTAATCGCTCTCGGAGCATGGATCGAAAAAACTCGAACTGGAATCATAATACGAGTAGTAACACAGGAGCAGTTAATCCCAATGGGGAAAACACAAATATTGCAAATGCGTGTGCAGCTGATTTATTTAATCCATCAAATTGTTCAGAATGCAGCACTCTGTTTCAGCCAGATGTGGTCTCCAGACTTTCCTGCGGTCATCCTGTGCCCGCGTTGTTACCTGCATTAGCCTCGCATGATGGGAAAGGCTCGCTAATGTTTCACAGGGGTTTTTTTAAATAATCACCTAGTTTCAGTCTTGCGTGATACAGGTTGCACAACTGTTGGAGTACGCAAATCGTTGGTAGACCCATCTTGCTGCACCGGGGAGAATGTAAAATGTGTCCTATTTGGAGGCACGGTGGAATTCTATCCTGTGGCCATTGTGCACATTGATACTCCATTTTTCTCAGGTCAAGTGAAAGCTTGTTTATTACAGGAACCAATTGCTGACATAATCATGGGCAATATTGTGGGTATAAAAGCGTGTTCACTCCAAGATATAGAAATCTGGGAACGTCAGCATATACTACTCGCTAATATGGTCGTTACAAGAGCACAGGCACAGGCTCAAGAGGAAGAAGAAATGACTAACAGTCATGACAAGGAGGAAGATCAACATCTTATACCGATGTTAACGAAGACATCATTTATTGATATGCAAAAGAATGACAATTCTTTAAAAAGATTTTTCAAATTGGTAAAATCAGATGATGTCGGTTGCTCGGAAAAGGTCACAACCTTGGTATACAATTAAAAATGACATTAATTCGTAATGCTAGAGATGCTACATCGGTACGGCAGCAAATTATGGTACCAACCAATATTCGACCTTACATTCTCAGACATGCGCATGATACAAACTGTGCAGGCCACATGGGCTTTGCTAGGACGAAATATAGAGTCTTACAGCATTTTTATTGGCCTGGAGTAGTCAGGGATGTCAAATTATTTTGTCGTTCGTGCAAGACATGCCAACAAGTGGCTACAAAGGGTGCTTACCATAATGCACCTATTCAGGCTGCGGATATTTCGGTGCGACCATTCGAAAAAATGGCCATAGACTTAATAGGTCCACTGTCAGTTCCGTCAGCCAGAGGTCATAGATATGTCCTCACCTGTATTGATATGTGCACCAGGTGGCCGGAGGCAATACCTCTTAAACACATTGCTACCACCGATGTAGCTGATGCACTATTCCTCATTTTTACGAGAGTGGGGTTCCCTGACAATATTTTATCAGATAGGGGAACACAGTTTGTGTCAGATGTCATGTCGCATGTCATGAAACTATGCAATATTGATAGATCTCTTAGCTCTGTTTATCATCCTATGTCAAATGGCATGATAGAACGTTTAAATAAAACGCTGAAACAAATACTGGGGAAAGTTACCACGACGTATCCACAAGACTGGGATAGAGTGCTCCCAGCAGTGCTGTTCACTTATCGGGAAGTCCCAAACGAACACACTGGGTTCTCGCCTTTTGAGCTCATGTATGGTGCTCCACCACGAGGACCCATGTCGATAATAAAACAATTACTTACAGGTTCGGAGATGACTCAGGAATGCCAGTCATCCTATGAGTATGTGGTGGTGAATCTACGAAAGACACTTATAGACGCTTGGAAAATAGCGACTGATTCATCTGAAAAGGCAAAAGAAAAAGCTAGATCTCTTCAAAACCGTTGGAAAAAGTTAAGGAAATTACTTCCTGGAGACAAAGCTTACGTCCTGCTACCATCGAGAGAGAATAGCCTTCTCATTTCGTGGAGTGGTCCATATGAAATTATTTCAAAATTGACAGATGTTGATTACATTCTTGACGTGAAAGGCAAGAATAAAACCTTTCACATCAACATGCTCAAACAATTCCATGATAGACCTGCAAACCTATCTTAGATGCTGTTAATGAAGTAATCACTGATCATCCTTCATCTTACTCTTCATTGTCAGTGATTCAAGAAGAACCCACTTCTTTTCATGATGTACCTTTGCAACTTCCTGTCATGTCTCTTTATCCGACAGAATCATGGGTAAATGTATCTATTTGTCCGGATCTATCCAACGAACAACAATCTCAAATTCTTTCTATTCTAGAATCATATCAGCAAGTTCTGTCTAATATTCCAGGCCGAACGTCTATAATCACTCACGATATTAGACTCACAGATCACAAACCTATTAAATTAAAGCCTTACCCTATCCCTATCCACTTTCAGGATCAGGTTGAAAAAGAATTAGGTCAAATGTTACAGCTTAACATTATTGCACCATCAGAGTCTGCTTATTCTTTCCCAATGGTTATAGTCAAGAAGAAGGATAATAATATCAGATTATGCATGGATTTTCGTAAACTCAATTCCATAACCGAGTCTGACGCAGAGCCAATGCCAGTTCTCGACGAATTACTGTCAAAACTTTCTAAAGCAACCTACTTTAGCAAATTTGACTTAGCCAAGGGTTATTGGCAAATACCTCTCACGGAAAACGCAAAACCTTTCACTGCTTTTGCTACCCCTAAGGGTCTCTTTCAGTATAATTTCATGTGCTTTGGCTTGGTAAACGCACCAGCGACTTTCGTTCGGATGATGAGGAAACTATTTTCTCATAGGTCTGATATCATCTCCTATATAGATGACATTTGTTTGTTCCACAACTCTTGGGACGAACATGTTTCTGGATTGAAATCTCTTCTCGAAATTCTTCGCTCTAATAATCTGACAGCGAATCCTTCGAAAGTTCAAATAGGTTTCAAAGAAATTTCTTTCTTAGGTCACAGAGTGGGCCATGGATTTCTGAAAACTGAGGATAAAACTATCTCGAAGATTCTTAACCTATCAATTCCTAAGACTAAGAAACAGGTGCGGAGTCTTCTCGGCCTTATACAGTTCTATAATAAATTTATGCCTCATTTATCTTCAGTTACGTCAGTCCTGTCTGAGTTAACTACGAAAGGCTCCCCTAATAGAATTGTCTGGACGGAGGCCTGCAACATAGCTCTAGTCCATTTAAAGCATTACTTTTCATGTGCACCAATTTTAAAACTCCCTGATCCTCATCTCCCATTTATTCTCAGGACAGACGCTTCGATGTACGGTATTGGTGGCTCCTTGATGCAAGAAGTAGATGGAATGCTTCATCCAGTGATGTATGTGTCGAGGAAGCTCACAAAGACAGAAACCAGATATCCAATTATTGAGCGCGAGCTTCTCGCGATCATATGGGCTGTCACAAAGCTTCAGCGTTTCCTTCTTGGTTCTCGTTTCATCATTGAGACAGACCAGAAGGCCCTGTCGTTCCTTCAAAAATCCAACATGAAAAACGCACGAGTCGCACGTTATGCAATTAATTTGCAAATATATGACTATATCATTCGACCTATTGAGGGCAAGTCCAATGTGCTTGCAGATGTTCTGTCGAGATGTACACAGACAGACCTGCCCGATTCTCAAGGATATGACTTTGCTGCGACCCATTGACAAAGGTACACTGCTGATAGTCTACAGATACCTCGATAACTTAAAAACGCTATCTTGACAATATCCATAACCAGATACATATTACCATCGTTATCAAGAGAAAGAACTCAAGTCATTTGAAGACAAGATAAGAGACGTTTTGTGTGGATACATTCAAATCGTTTCACACTACATCAAGTTCCATGAACAGTACATAAGATCTGATTTCCGGACAGTCATGACGTATGCGGTAAAGGAACCAAATCAAACAGTATCTCAAGTAAACAGTATAAGGCTCTTTGTCATATCTTAATGGCAATCCTTCACAAAATGACTGGGATGCAGAACTTTAAAAAGATCATATGTCCTATTCCAGCAAACGAACTTCAAATATTGGGGCTCAGAGACTGTGACACTCAAGAGGCAACATATGAAAAAAAAATCTCACACAAGAAACAATCGATTCGTTACGCCTATGGAGAACTTCGCCATTTGAACATTTTTTTTTGGTTATTACTTAAACCAGTTATGTGACTCTAAAGTGCTAAAATTGCAAATAGTAAGCTTTCACACTAATGAAAGTAGAACCTATCATTGAAGACACTCAGTAACTATAGTTAATTAGTTTTACACAATGCTACAGACAGCACACACACGATCATTTACATTAACGTAATTATTATACTTACTAAATACTATTTAATTAGTTAGATCTTTCATTTCATTCATCTTTTAATTAAATGCATTCAGATATTTCATTTTCCAAAACTTCACAATTTCACTATCATATTTCTTCACATTTTCATTGATTTTTCTCATTTTTCCATGATGCTGACTACATTTCATAGACTGTTGCTCAAGTATGACATAGACTGGACGGTAACTTCTCGCATTTTCTAAAAATGACTTCCTATATGGAAAACTTTCAGTTTTCGCTGGGGGGCGGGGTAAAAGTGTTACCTATCACTTTGCTCACAGGCTGGTAATTCATCGCTGTGCGCAGTGGAGCAGAACGCAAATACGCTCCGATTGTAAAAGCGTGCGAGTTGTGGTATGTGTGTGACACAGGTATTTAGTGTATGACGTGGACCGGGTCTTCTGCGGGGGGAACGAAGGTGATCGTTAGGACAGTTGTGTCTGGCTGGTGTTTTTTCGAAGTGTATGGATTTTTATGTGAGAGCGACAGACCAGTGTTTATTGTTATAAAATATTTCAGAGTCAGGATAATTGACTCAATTCATTAAGAATGTGTGCCTGATTATGTGTGGCTTAAGGAGATGGACAGTAAGTGATTTGAATCAATACGGATTTGTAAAGCATGAAGGCGTTGTAGACGATACATAGACATTCTGACTTTAAACCGGCACAACGACATTATTGCTTATGGCTGCTACTGATCACATTTGTATTACTAGTGTAACGTCATATCATCATATGCTCTCAAAAGAAGTGAAGTACACTTATGTTGTATTGTGACATATTAAATGTGATAAAACGTACAACAAGCTGTTGATCAAGATCATTCAAGTTGGCCATTCCGTACGTTACTGTTGAGAATGTTGTCTATTATATCAAAATATCTTACAAGACCAGTGCAGCACATTAATATACTCGTTACCCAATAGCCTTCAATAAGTATAAGGTAACAGCCATCAAAGATCTCCATTAAAGCATTATAAATATTACCAGGATATCTTAGTGGTTTTAACGCATCGATCCGACTCTTCCATCTTGTTTCAGCCAATGGCTCAACAGTTATGTCTAAGTTTGATACATGGCTAGTTAGAATTAGTCAACGCTGAGTCAATGCAGAGAAATAATTGTAGATGTGTTGAACCAAACTGAAGAAGCTTGTTGCTTCCTGTGGTAAGTTGGGATTATATAAATAGTTATAGGGGACTTAGTGTACTGACTGAGATCAGCTGTGAAGGTATCTGTATCTAATAAGTGTGGTGTGTTACAGATGACCTTACTTTGCTACCACATTTAGACCTCAATCAGACTTATTCTGGAATATAGTGATGACTACGTTGAATGTCTAGGGTTATGATAGTGATGAAGTGTAAGTTCACAACAACCAACAGACAGATAAACACTTTTATTAAGATCCACAACACTTTACAACACTATGACAAGCACATACATATAACACTCTAGAAGACTAGCTTAAGTAAGTCAAGTGTTAACTTTTAAATTATGTATTAGTTTCTTTCAATACTAGATATCCTAATCCAACTACAGAGTGAATCAGGAATCACAATCAAATGTAAACACAGTGTTTATGTACAAAATTTATACAAAGGATCTTTGTCCTGACATATAATATTATTACAATATGTGTGTAGGGTTGTGATGTAGTACTATGAGGTAATACTGGCTTTTGAAGCTAGGTTGTTGTTTGTCATCACGACTTCATGTGTTTGTTACTGGTGGAAATAATATTGAAGGGTTCACAGTTCTTTTTATTTGTAAAACAATAACTGTCCCTCTTGATTTAGTATTACAGTCAATTTTAGGGTGGGTTATACAAGGGTGAGCTGCTCTGGCTGACGAATTCTTAACTCATGTGTCGGCGGCAGGAAAACTGTCTCCTCTGCTCGCTTGCTTCTCATTTATCTTGAAATACACCACTGGTCGATATCTTGGACAAGGAGTCTGCTGCCAGCCCTCTGGATCCAGCAAAACTCAGACCAGGTGCTGCTCTAATACTTCAGTACCACGGTCCCTGAAATAAGAAGGTTGTACCTCCTTCTTCAGAACTAATATATAATATATTTCCACACTGAAGTACAGCATTACAAACACAGAGTTCAGCGCTGTAGGCCAACTGCTAGCTTCTCATGTGACAATATACACCAGTATTCCTCTCCCTAATGGTTACAACGCCTCTGCAATTCCAGCATTAATTCCTTCTATACAATAGGATAGGTGTCATGTTACTATTTGGCAATCCCATATATGCCTATGCAGTTATACTCCTCTCTGACAAGCTTTTACATGATGGAGCAACATCTAGGCTTTGCCTTCTGTTTGCTACTGAACCACACACATACAGACACATTTTATCATTTCCTATTCAATTTTCATATAATATATATATATATATATATATATATATATATATATATATATATATATATATATATATATATATATATATATATATATATATATATATATATATATATGAAATATGTCTAGCTTACCACAATTCAAGGAAATATACACAAGTAACGTTGACTGGCGATGAATTCTGGCACAATTTTGATCTGCCTTATCCCAGGCTTTTATTAGAAAAATATTAGCTTGATCTCAACGCACTTGCTTCTTACAAAATTTATTTTCAAAACTGGCCCTGAACTGACGCTTCTTATTGACTATATCGAACGTTCTAACCAATGAGACCATGTTTACAAGAGCCTTTGAAAAAATTTTACCCATCCTACACGTAGCCATTAACAACAATACTAGTATTTGCAGTTCGACTAATAAGGTTTCGCCTTACATATTACTACAGCCAATCAAATCGTATCTAACTTGTTGGCCTCATTTCCCCTAAAGCAGTGTTTTTCAAACATGCCATTATGAGCAAATATGATCTTGTGCTGTCAGACAACCCCACTATAGTATTTTGGCTATAATTTGTTAATTACTAGACTATTTGCGTAATACATAACATATTCTTTGTCAGCAAGTTCTAAGGCACACAAATATATAAGTTTAATGAGGCTAAGTGGCTTCGTTCAAAATATGTATTATTCTAGGATAGTCGTGTATTTGTTTTTTTACCACCCGTTCACTTCTATACCAAGAGATGTCTTCTGTACTGTCAGACTAATGTCAGGAGCTTAGACATAAATCAGTAGAATGTCAGGTTTCCCAATAAGAGCTTAAACCTGTTTTCAAAACCTAACCTCGTATCGTTAGTGTTTTTTATCACTGTTTATTTGAAAAAAATCAGGCCTGCATGCCTTTCGCGTGGGTTTGGCGTTCCTCCGTGCATCTCTCTCTCTCTTTTCTAAGCCCGTCTGTCTTTTAGGTTAACGTAGTGTGTATAATGACATTAATGTAGTATTATATCTAGGTCATTAAGCAGTGTGCCTATCAAGGTCGTCTAAGAAATACAGTACCAGTTTTATTTTTAGAAACGCGTGTATGATGCTGTAGGCTTTTACTATCGTACGTGGAAGCGTTACAGTTATGCAGACGAAGTAGAAAAAGGGGATCTCTGATTCAGCCATTATGGCGTTCTACAACGCAGGCGTACGCTATTGGGAAAGCACTGATCTTTCACCATTCTTCTTCCTTTCTATTGAATTACTTTGTTAGGCTTTACATTTATTTTCTAATTTATATATGTGGATTAGAATTTTTCACCACAAATTCTCCCCACTTAAAACAGACATCATATGTCAGTCCATAATTCTATATACACATAGAGAAAGTTAGTATTATTCCTGGTGATCACTGTGATTCTCATCACACGGATGGCGGCTTAGAAAATCAGCACCCAGGTTAGTTTTTCCAGAAATATATTCTATGCTGAACTGATATGGTTGCAAAAGTAATGACCATCGGAGTAACCTCGAATTTTCATGCCTAGCCTGCGCTAGAAAAGCCAGGGGTTTGTGATCCGTTTGCAACTTGAATGCCTTCCCATACAGATAAATATTGAATTTCTTGATCGCCCATATTACTGCAAGACATTCTTTTTCGCTAGTTGAATAATTTTTTTCAGCTTTATTCAACTTTCTGCTAGCATATGCCACTGGTGTTAATTCCCCACCCAGTGAATCTGACTTCTGTAACAGGGTAGCGCCCAAACCGATATTACTTGCATCCGTTCTCACAATGAATTCTTGACTTAAGTCAGGTAATTTCAAAATAGGTTTGCTTGTGAGCTTTTCCTTAATTCTTGGTATGCTAATTCACACTGTGCTGTCCAGGTAATTCGATCCGGATTTCCTTTGCGTGTCAAATCAGTTAACGGTGCACATATGGAGTTAAAGTTTTTGATATACTTTTGGTAGAAACCACATAATGAGACAAAGGATCTCACGTCTTTCTTTGTTTGTGGCCTCGGGGCTTTTCTTAGTTTCTCTAAATTCTTGGGGTCAGGGGTCATGTTTCCCTGATGGACTGTGTGTCCCAAGAATTCTAATTCTTTACATCCAACGCAACATTGGGTTGGTCGTGCTGTCAAATTCGCTTCTCTAAGTCGATTAAACAACATGTTCAGAGCGTCAATGTGTTCCTCAAATGTTTCTGTCGCTATGAGGATATCATCCTTGAAGTTTGTGATGCATGGATTATTCAGAGGATCCAACAATTTTCTCATCATTCTAGAGAAGACACTAGGCGCATTCTTCAATCCAAATGGCAATCTGTTAAATTCATAGTGTCCCTCTGAGGTACTAAAAGCTAGGTACGGTCTAACCTCAGGCTTTACTGGAATCTGATAGTATCCTTTGCTCAGATCCACTTTTGAGAAATATTTAGCTTTATTCAGCCTGGCAAACAACTGATTTGTATCCGGCAAGGGATCCACCTGACCTTCCGTGATAGCATTCAGTCTCCTGTAATCTATACAGAGTCTATGTTCTCCAGAGGGTTTTCTTAAGAGCACCACACTGGAACTATACGAAGATTCACTGTGTGAAATGATTCCTTCCTTCAACAAATAGTCTATCTCTTCCTTCAAGGCTTTCTCCTTAGCGAAAGGAATCGAATATGCCTTCATACATACAGGTGTGGGGTCAATAAGTTTCATATCATATTCCAATAAGTTTGTTTGCCCCGGTCGGTCCGTTAACACCTCTGTATGATCATCTAAAACCTGTTGCACTCTCTCCTTCTGATCTTTCGTTAAGTGTGTACTGATTTTCACCTGTGCAGCTGTCTCACAGGGGTGTAATGGATATTCAAATGATGAAAGTGGTTCCTTTTTCATCTCCATTGCAATAGACAAGGTCAACAAATGTGTCTCTTCCTGATTTTCTCTTTCCAAATATTTCTTCAGGAGATTCACATGATAGATTTTTTCTGTCCCCTTCTTATCTATCTTATAATTTGTTCTAGATACCTTCTCTAGAACTGTATATGGACCTTGCCATCCAATTTGCAACTTATTCTGACTACCGGGTAGAAGAAGCAGTACCTTCTCTCCCACAGCCAAATCTCTGTCTTTAGCTTTCTTGTTGTAATAGGCAGCATGTTTTTTCCTGGCTTGTCTCAAATTTTCATTGGCAAGTTTCCAGCCAGTTTTTAAACGAGTGGTCAGCTCATTCACATATTGGTATGATGATGTAATATTTTCCTCTGCCTTTTCATCAGTCCACGTTCTTAACAGAGCTTCGAGTGGACCTTTTATTGGCCTTCCAAATAATAATGTTGCCGGGGCCATACCGGTTGAACTATGGGGTACCTCCCGATAAGCAAAGAGGGCGGCGTGTAGGTACTGGTCCCATGTATCTGGTTTTTCATGTGCCAACTTTCTCAGGATCGACATCAACGTACCATTAAATCTTTCCACTTGGCCGTTTCCTTGGAGATGGTACAGGCTACAATGGAAGTGTTTGGCCTTAAAGACCCTGAAAACTTCTTCTGTTAGTTTCCCCTTGAACTGAGAGCCATTATCAGTCAAGATTTGGTTGGGAAAGCCTAACCTTGTGAAAATTGTGAGTAATGCCTCTGCCACATGTTTAGAGTTAATGGATGACAGGGCTACCGCCTCTCCCCACATAGAACAGGTGTCCACCAGAGTCAGAATGTAGCTGTTCCTCCTCTTGGTTCGAGTGAGAGGTCCCACAATGTCCACGGCAACTCTCTCAAAGGGTGTTCCCACTATGGGCATTTCCCCTAGAGTTGCTGGTGCAGTCCAATGCTTAGGTGCTACCCGTTGGCACTCTGGACAGGATTTTACATATCTTTTGATATCTTCAGTTATCCCTGGCCAGAAATAGTGACAAGCTATACGCTGTCCTGTTGCGCTGATCCCCATATGACCACTGAAGGGAATCGCATGCCCTAGTTCCAACACTTTAGTCTTATATGAAGTGGGAAGGACCAGCTGTCCGTGACCATTGGATTCAGATCCAGCCTTCCTATAAATCAACTTGTTCTTCATATAAAATTCTCCCTTGCCTGGAGGTGTATGACATTTGGGCAGTTTCTTGAAACACGGCTTGAGTGTGTTGTCCTCCGCCTGTGCCTTCCTCATCTCATCTGGATGAGTATTTATTGGATTATCCTCCTCCTTTTTAGACTGATCTGGTCTGCACTGTTGCCAATATCACAGGTCTCTTGGGATTCCCCAAGAAGACATATCTACACCCCAATATCAGAGGGTAGATTGGCTCATTTATCACTGCTGCTTTGATTACTCCCTCCACATATCGCGTTTTCACATGTATCTTAGCGATAGAGAGTGTCATGGTCGCTACTTCCTTGGTTGCAGCTTGAATCTCCACTGTTTCTGTGGTGTATTGATCTGCTTGCACCAGGTGAGAACTCACAACTGAATCATAATCTAAACCTGTATCATATAAGCACCTTATGGTGACTCCATTACAGATTACCTCTTCACACACTGGGGGGTGGTACGGTTCCTGTAGTTCCTCAGGTTTGACCTTTGTTCCCTTCTTCCCAGATTTCATAGCAGCAAAATTAGGAGTTTTATTCCTACAATTTTCAGTGGTATGATTGTTCATCTTACACTTTTTACACCACTTCCTTCCTTGGTTGAAAGATTTTCTTTCATCAAATTTCCTTTCATCGAATTGTGGGGTTTTATTTTTATTTTCATACCGTGGCCTATCAAACTGGTGCTTACCTTTGTTATGCTCTCTATGATCAAACTTATTAAAGTTTGGTGGTGCCTTAAAATTGTCTACCTGTTTCTTTTTAGTACCTGTTACCTCTGCTTGAGCTGCCTGATATCTTTCAGCAACATTTAGTAATTCACCCAGCCTCTCTGCACCTTGTTCCATGAGAAACTTTCTCAAGTCTGGAGCCATGGACTCTCTTAGTTGTTCTATAAGGATCATTTCCTTAAGATCTTGGGTTTTCCCCAGAGCCGTCCATTTCTCCAAGTATGTCTCTAACCGTGCAGAGAACTGGTGATATGTCTCACCTGACAGTAGTTTAGCATTCCTAAATTTTTTTCTATAAAATTCTCCATTGTTTTCATATCTTAACAAAAGAGCCTGCTTTAACATGTCATAATTGTCTTGATCATTTCTGCTCATTTTGGCAAAAACATCATAAGCTGTACCACGAAGCCCTTGTGATAACTTTAAGCTCCACCTTTCTCTCTCTAACCCATACGTGGTAGCTAATAGTTCATATTTATTTAGATAGCTCTCAATATCATCGTCTTTCTCAACAAAATGATCTAAATGAAAACTCATAGCTGAGGTTGAGGCTCCCTGACTAGCAGTGGCATCCGATGTAAAGGGACTGGCACCATTTTCAGGAGCATGGCCTTGAAATTCCAACTCCCTTATTCGTAACTCGTGCTCCCTTTGTAATCTCTTATCTTCTGCTTCCCTCTCTGCAGCCTGTCTCCTTTTTTCTCTTTCTGTAGCTTGCCTTCTTTCCTCTGCTTCCCTTTCAGCCTTTTGTTCTTCTAATTGGAGCCTTTTAATCTCCCTATCTGCCTCCAATGCCTTAGCCTCTTTGTCAGCCTCTAACCTTCTTTCAGCCTCTTTTTCTAATCTTTTTTCTTCACGTTCAATAAATTTGTCACATTCAGTAGTGACATAAGCAATCATAATTTGCCCCTCCATTCCCAAATCTTTAGCAGCCTGTATAGCAGCAGATCGAAATTTTGCCAGGTCTGCCATTTTCTAACAGTCAAATGTATACAATGTTTGACTAAACAATTTTACCTATGACTAATTAACTAAGGACAACCACAAGCACTGAGAGCTCAACGTTATTTAATTTCCACCCAAGAATACCTTTTAAATTTGGATAATTCCCAGAAGTAAATTACCCCCAATATATATGGTAAGAGAGGGTTCAATATCCCGGACAGGACCCCAATATATGTGGTAAGTTGGGATTATATAAATAGTTATAGGGGACTTAGTGTACTGACTGAGATCAGCTGTGAAGGTATCTGTATCTAATAAGTGTGGTGTGTTACAGATGACCTTACTTTGCTACCACATTTAGACCTCAATCAGACTTATTCTGGAATATAGTGATGACTACGTTGAATGTCTAGGGTTATGATAGTGATGAAGTGTAAGTTCACAACAACCAACAGACAGATAAACACTTTTATTAAGATCCACAACACTTTACAACACTATGACAAGCACATACATATAACACTCTAGAAGACTAGCTTAAGTAAGTCAAGTGTTAACTTTTAAATTATGTATTAGTTTCTTTCAATACTAGATATCCTGATCCAACTACACAGGGAATCAGGAATCACAATCAAATGTAAACACAGTGTTTATGTACAAAATTTATACAAAGGATCTTTGTCCTGACATATAATATTATTACAATATGTGTGTAGGGTTGTGATGTAGTACTATGAGGTAATACTGGCTTTTGAAGCTAGGTTGTTGTTTGTCATCACGACTTCATGTGTTTGTTACTGGTGGAAATAATATTGAAGGGTTCGCAGTTCTTTTTATTTGTAAAACAATAACTGTCCCTCTTGATTTAGTATTACAGTCAATTTTAGGGTGGGTTATACAAGGGTGAGCTGCTCTGGCTGACGAATTCTTAACTCATGTGTCGGCGGCAGGAAAACTGTCTCCTCTGCTCGCTTGCTTCTCATTTATCTTGAAATACACCACTGGTCGATATCTTGGACAAGGAGTCTGCTGCCAGCCCTCTGGATCCAGCAAAACTCAGACCAGGTGCTGCTCTAATACTTCAGTACCACGGTCCCTGAAATAAGAAGGTTGTACCTCCTTCTTCAGAACTAATATATAATATATTTCCACACTGAAGTACAGGACATTACAAACACAGAGTTCAGCGCTGTAGGCCAACTGCTAGCTTCTCATGTGACAATATACACCAGTATTCCTCTCCCTAATGGTTACAACGCCTCTGCAATTCCAGCATTAATTCCTTCTATACAATAGGATAGGTGTCATGTTACTATTTAGCAATCCCATATATGCCTATGCAGTTATACTCCTCTCTGACAAGCTTTTACATGATGGAGCAACATCTAGGCTTTGCCTTCTGTTTGCTACTGAACCACACACATACAGACACATTTTATCATTTCCTATTCAATTTTCATATAATACACACACATATATATATATATATATATATATATATATATATATATATATATATATATATATATATATATATATATATATATATATATATATATATATATATATATATATATATATAGAAAATATGTCTAGCTTACCACAATTCAAGGAAATATACACAAGTAACGTTGACTGGCGATGAATTCTGGCACAATTTTGATCTGCCTTATCCCAGGCTTTTATTAGAAAAATATTAGCTTGATCTCAACGCACTTGCTTCTTACAAAGTTTATTTTCAAAACTGGCCCTGAACTGACGCTTCTAATTGACTATATCGAACGTTCTAACCAATGAGACCATGTTTACAAGAGCCTTTGAAAATTTTTTACCCATCCTACACGTAGCCATTAACAACAATACTAGTATTTGCAGTTCGACTAATAAGGTTTCGCCTTACATATTACTACAGCCAATCAAATCGTATCTAACTTGTTGGCCTCATTTCCCCTAAAGCAGTGTTTTTCAAACATGCCATTATGAGCAAATATGATCTTGTGCTGTCAGACAACCCCACTATAGTATTTTGGCTATAATTTGTTAATTACTAGACTATTTGCGTAATACATAACATATTCTTTGTCAGCAAGTTCTAAGGCACACAAATATATAAGTTTAATGAGGCTAAGTGGCTTCGTTCAAAATATGTATTATTCTAGGATAGTCGTGTATTTGTTTTTTTACCACCCGTTCACTTCTATACCAAGAGATGTCTTCTGTACTGTCAGACTAATGTCAGGAGCTTAGACATAAATCAGTAGAATGTCAGGTTTCCCAATAAGAGCTTAAACCTGTTTTCAAAACCTAACCTCGTATCGTTAGTGTTTTTTATCACTGTTTATTTGAAAAAAATCAGGCCTGCATGCCTTTCGCGTGGGTTTGGCGTTCCTCCGTGCATCTCTCTCTCTCTCTCTCTCTCTCTCTCTCTCTCTCTCTTTTCTAAGCCCGTCTGTCTTTTAGGTTAACGTAGTGTGTATAATGACGTTAATGTAGTATTATATCTAGGTCATTAAGCAGTGTGCCTATCAAGGTCATCTAAGAAATACAGTACCAGTTTTATTTTTAGAAACGCGTGTATGATGCTGTAGGCTTTTACTATCGTTCGTGGAAACGTTACAGTTATGCAGACGAAGTAGAAAAAGGGGATCTCTGGTTCAGCCATTATGGCGTTCTACAACACAGGCGTACGCTATTGGGAAAGCACTGATCTTTCACCATTCTTCTTCCTTTCTATTGAATTACTTCGTTAGGCTTTACATTTATTTTCTAATTTATATATGTGGATTAGAATTTTTCACCACACTTCCAGACAACACTTGGCAGCACCACTGACTATCAAGTTTAAAGTGTTCATTGCAGGGCACAAAAAAGGGACGTGAAGTTCATATCCAGGACTCCCTTTTGTGCGTCATTTTCTTTGCCTTTCATGTCACTCCCATTATCATAACCGTGACCTCGCAGATTCTCAGTTGATAATGCCCAAGAAGAGTTTCTGGCGTAAAGGCACATGTATTCTCCTTTAGTGGAACAAATTCCAAGAAATGTTCTCTTATGCCAACTCCGGGCTTGGACAAATGATTATCTGATGGTTTGATTACATCAACAACTCGCACAATCATTGTCATTTGCTCAATATGACTAACATCAGGTGTGCAGTCCAGAATAATTGAATAGTATTTGGCTTGAGTTTGTATGTGTTAAAATTTGTTGCTTTACAGCACCTGCTAGGAGCTGTATAAACTCATGTTGGATATCTTTTCCTAGGTAGGGAACCATCGTTTCTTGATCTTTAACTCTACACAAAAGCTCATTCATGATACGATAAAAAAGGACTAGAAATTCTACAAACATAAAAAAATGTCCATTGCTAGCTAGCACTGTACAACTTTTTAGTTGTACCACGGATTGCTAAGTTTGTATATCAAGAACGCTGACCAAAGCATTGCAGGATTTGTCGCCAATGTTGTTATTCTTGCCTAATTTTCTGCTGGTTAATATCATCTTCTTTTCTTTATGTTGTGGTATTTAAAAAATAAATAAATAAATAAAAAAGCGTCAGTTGCATTATTTTTCACATGGGTTACAAAAAGTAATCGGTATAAAACTGCGCCCCTCAAAGGTCAGTACTGCGCCCCTTTGAGGTCCGCGCCCTAGGCGGTTGCCTAGTTGGCTTAATTATAGAACCTGCCCTGGTTATAATATAACAACGGAGATGTCTTATATGTCTCTATTAAAACACGAAAAAAAGTTATGCTTTTTAAAGTTCTGGTTAGGATTGGACTCCATTTTTCCATTGGAACGATCCGCCACTGCTGGGCGCCCTCCGAGCCATATTAGCTAAGAAATCCGTACTGCTGGCATTCGTTGCGTTACCTGAGTTGTTCTCCCACGACAGAACGCGGGCAAAGAATCCAGCCACAGTGGGGATTTTCTTGTGTAAGCAGCATAATCTACAACTTCACCTCCCTGCCATCTACGCATCACATAAATGATGTTTCAATGACAGGTCTTTAGTGCGAACCGCAATACGCGACACCGGAAGTCCACCATGGGCAGTTTTAGCCTATTAATGACGCAATCACTTCTGTTGTTTCCCTATTGTAGTGAAATTCTAAATACAGTATCTAAATTAGAATATAACAGTATAGTGCATAAAGTCAAAGATAGGATAGAACTAAAAATTTTAGTCGGGAATTGGTGTCGTCACCCACGCCTTCAGCGTATTAATTAGTTGATAACGCAGTATAACCTAATAAAAGGTACACCTTTTCAAATTCGTCCTTGACAATAAACCTACCACTTTTCCAAGTTCAAATGGAGTAGTTGCCTAAAATACATTGTAGAGGGGAGGGGAACGGATAGATAAACCAATGCTAATCGCGTCTCACATTGTTTCTAAAAATAAAACCAACTTGCTAGCCTTCCCTAGGGCGATTTTCAAAATACGATGTAAAAGTTAGAACATGTAGACGGCTGGGTCACGAAAACAGGCTTAGCTCTTATTGAGAATGACGTAATTCTAACGTAATACGGATGATTCTCGTAAATAGGGTGAAAGTACGTGGAAAAGAATTGAACAGGTGGTAGTCTAGAAATAAACAACTAACATAGAAAAAAATATGGAATTTTGAACCAAGCCACCTAGCCCCATAAAAAAATTATATATTCGTGTACCTTAGGACTTGCTGACCAAGAATATGTTGTTAGTTACACAAATGGTCCATTAAATAACTAAATATTGGCAATAATACTATGGTGGATCGGACAGACTGTCAGGACAAGTCATGCCTGCTTAATTTTTTATGGCATATTTTTTGGAAAAAAAATTAGGGGAAATAAAGACTAAGATAGTACGGTGAATTGGATTGGATGAAATCTGAAGGAAGGCGAAATATTATTGGCCGACCTCAAAACTTAACGAAAAATCAGAGGGAGTGAGTTCAACAGGTTCTAGATGATCATACAGATGTGTTAACGGACAGACCGGGGCATACACATTTATTAGAACATGATATGAAACTCATAGACCCAACACCAATCTGTATGAGAGCCTATTCGATTCCGTTCGCTAAGGAAAAAGCTTTGAAGGAGGAGATAGATTATCTGTTGAGAGAAGGGATTATCTCGCACAGTGAATCTCCTTACAGCTCCAGTGTGGTTGTGTTGAGAAAACCCTCTGGAGAACACAGACTGTGTATAGATTACAGGAAACTGAATGCTGTCACTGAAGGTCAGGTGGATCCATTACCTGATACAAATCAGCTGTTTGCCAGGCTGAATAAAGCTAAATATTTCTCTAAGGTGGATCTGAGCAAAGGCTATTATCAGATTCCAGTAAGGCCTGAGGTAAGACCTTATTTAGCCTTTAGCACCTCGGAAGGACATTATGAATTCAACATGTTGCCATTCGGGTTGAAAAATGCTCCGAGTGTGTTTTCGAGGATGATGAGAAAATTGCTAGATCCCCTTAATAATCCATGCATCACCAACTTCATGGATGATATTCTCATAGCGACTGAAACATTTGAGGAACACATTAACTCTCTGAATATGTTGTTTGATCGACTTAGAGAGACAAATGTAACCGCTAGACCGACAAAATGCTTTGTTGGGTGTAAAGAGCTGGAATTCTTGGGACACACAGTACATCAGGGAAACATGACCCCTGACCCCAAGAACCTGGAGAAATTGAAAAGAGCACCAAGGCCACAGACAAAGAAAGATGTGCGATCTTTTGTCTCATTATGTGGTTTCTACCAAAAGTATATTAAAAACTTTAACTCCATATGTGCTCCATTGACTGATTTAACGCGCAAAGGAAATCCGGATAGAATTACTTGGTCAGCGCAGTGTGAATTAGCCTACCAAGAGTTGAAGGAAAAGCTCACAAGCAGGCCTATTTTGAAATTACCTGACTTGAGTCAAGAATTCACTGTGAGAACGGATGCTAGTAATATAGGTTTGGGTGCAGCTCTATTACAACGGTCAAATTCACTTGATGGGGAATTAACCCCAGTTGCTTATGCTAGCCGTAAGTTGAACACAGCAGAACAAAAATATTCAACAAGTGAAAAAGAATGTTTAGCTGTGATATGGGCTATAAAAAAGTTCCAGATTTATTTCTATGGTAAATCATTTAAGATCCAAACAGATCATAAACCACTCGTTTTTCTGTCACAAGCAAGGCATGAAAATGCTAGATTATTACGTTGGTCGTTGCTCCTACAGCCATACCAGTTTATCATAGAATATATTCCCGGTTCAACCAACGTAGGTGCAGATTTTTTAAGTAGACACCCGTACGACGAACATCAGAGTAGTTACCAGGCATAGGTAGTAAATTTATCTATGTGTATTTCGAGTTATGAACTGACATATCATAGTCTGTTCTAAGTGGGGAGATATGTGGTGAAATTCCAAATACAATATCTAAATTAGAATATAACAGTATAGTGCATAAAGTCAAAGATAGGATAGAACCAAAAATTTTAGTCGGGAATTGTTGTCGTCACCCACGCCTTCAGCGTATTAATTAGTTGATAACGCAGTATAACCTAATAAAAGGTACCCCTTTTCAAATTCGTCCTTGACAATAAACGTACCACTTTTCCAAGTTCAAGTGGAGTATTTGCCTAGAATACATTGTAGAGGGGAGGGGAACGGATAGATAAACCAATGCTAATCGCGTCTCACATTGTTTCTAAAAATAAAACCAACTTGCTAGCCTTGCCTAGGGCGATTTTCAAAATACGATGTAAAAGTTAGAACATGTAGACGGCTGGGTCACGAAAACAGGCTTAGCTCTTATTGAGAATGACGTAATTCTAACGTAATACGGATGATTCTCGTAAATAGGTTGAAAGTACATGGAAAAGAAGTGAACAGGTGGTAGTCTAGAAATAAACAACTAACATAGAAAAAATATGGAATTTTGAACCAAGCCACCTAGCCCCATAAAAATTATATATTCGTGTACCTTAGGACTTGCTGACCAAGAATATGTTGTTAGTTACATAAATAGTCCATTAAATAACTAAATATTGGCAATAATACTATGGTGGATCGGACAGACTGTCAGGACAAGTCATGCCTGCTTAATTTTTTATGGCATATTTTTTGGGAAAAAATTAGGGGAAATAAAGACTAAGATAGTACGGTGAATTGGATTGGATGAAATTTGAAGGAAGGCGAAATATTATTGGCCGACCTCAAAACTAAAAATATACTAACCGAGTAACGTAGGAACCGTTGAATTTTATTTTGAAAGATTTTATTTACAATTGAGAGATGGAAAATCATTGGCCAGCTTACCAAAGCTGCGTTTGAAATTATAAGGCTTTGTCGCCATTTTTCAAAAACCTTAGATGAAGCAGGTGCGTTTAGAGCAGCATTGCTGTAGACCATATTTTATCTCAGCAGTCTGGACAAAGGCAGAAGGAACGAATGTGTAATTCTATTGCCAGTCAACGTATAACTTGTGTGTTTTTCATTGAAACTTGTGGTAAGATGACTATTAATTATCTTTTATTTAAAATAAATAAATGTGAGAGAATGTTAGATGAAAAGCCATCATGATTAGTCAGTACATAGGTCCCCAGCAACCACTGTCAGGGCCTATAAGGTATCCATTGTATATAAGCTATCAGAGCGAGGTAGATACCAAAGAACATGCAGGGGGCATCATGAATCATATCACCCATCCTATTTTATAGAAAGAGATCAGTACAAATGGCAGAGGCGTAACAGCCATTAGGGAAAAGATGAGAATCTGGTATAAATTGTTCCATCAAAGTAGGGTGGAGGAGCAGGGTTGGTGTAGTGGTTTTTGGTGTTATTGTATGTTTGTTATGTTACCTAGTGTACTGTATGAGGTCAGCTGTGAAGGCTCCTGAGATAAATGTTTATGTGAATTACAGAAGGCCCTTCTTACTACCACTTACGACCTCAAACAGATCTCTTCTACTATCATGAATGTAGCTACGTTAAAAAGTCTAGGGTACTGAAATGTAATGTGTAGTAATATAATATACAGACACATACATGTAATTAATAAGTCTAATAATATTAATAAATTCTATAACACACTGAACTAACTCTGGTTGTTTTAGTTTAAATTTTAACAATTTTCTTTAAATTTATTAGTTCTGAACCAATGTTTTAGTTTGGTCAGAACATATAAAATGATATGGATTTATCAATGAAATGCATAAATATGTGGCATAATAAAATGTAATTTGTGTACATGGTTGTTCGTCCATCACGGGTGATGAAGACCACTCTGTTCATCCAATTATTTAAGAATATGTTATGTTAGTCTATGGGTACGAAGGTGACTGAAGAGCCCGATGCGGGCCTGGAAAGATCTTGGACAGTGTGGGCAGGGAATGTTTGCTTCATGTGAAGGTTTTATTTCACGGTCCTTTCTAGCTTGTCTCCGCTGTTCCGCTGCTGCTCTTCTGGATGATTCGCATGCTGCTGCACCTTTACGAAGAGATGTGCGCCAAGCAGTTCGGTCTTGCGCAGCAGCTTCCCATGTGTCTGGGTTTATGTCAAAGGTTTTCAATGACGTCTTTAACGTGTCTTTGAAGCGCTTCTTTTGGCCACCATGGGAGCGTTTACCCTTCTGCATCTCACCATAAAAGAGTATCTTTGGCAGTCGATGGTCTGGCATGCGGACTACATGACCTGCCCAGCGAATTTGTGACTGCATCAGAATAGTATCAATACTAGGGATACCAGCTCTGTCAAGAACGGCGGTATCCGGGATCTTGTCTTGCCATTTGATGTTCATTATCTTCCTGAGACAGACTGTATGGAAGTGGTTTAGCTTCTTTACGTGGCGCCTGTATACAGTCCATGTTTCACATGCATATAGCAGCACTGGAAGCACCGCAGCTCTGTACACCTTCAGCTTTGTCTGTAGACTAATGCCACTTCGATGCCAAACGTTGGTGTATAGTCTGCCAAATGTGCTGCTGGCTTTGGAGATCCTGGTGTTCACCTCATCATCAATGACAATGTTCTGGGATAGTGTGCTACCAAGGTATGTGAATCTGTTCACAACATTCAGTTTCTCACCATTAACCTTGATGACTGGCTCAGTATAAACTGTGCCAGGAGCTGGTTGGTACATGATTTCTGTTTTCTTCGTGTTGATGGTAAGCCCAAAGTTGGCGCAGGCTTCGGAGAATCTATCCACACTATGCTGCAGATCAGCCTCTGAGCCAGCATTGAGGGCACAATCATCAGCAAACAGAAGATCTCTGATGGTGTGTGATTTGACCTTGGTTTTTTGCTTGAAGCCTCCTAAGGTTAAACAATTTTCCATCAATACGATAACTAATGTCGATTCCTGTGTCCCCGTCTCTAAAAGCATCAGTCAGCATAGCAGAAAACATGATACTGAAAAGAGTCGGTGCAAGTACGCACCCTTGTTTAACTCCATTTGAGACGGGGAAAGGCTCCGATAGCTCACCGTTTTCCTGAACTCTAGCCTGCATTCCATCATGCAGTTGCTGCACTATTGTGATAAATTTCTTTGGGCAGCCGTATTTTGCCATGATCTTCCATAGACCCTCTCTACTGACCGTGTCGAACGCCTTTGTCAAGTCGATGAAAGCTGTGTACAGGTCACAGTGCTGTTCTTGGCATTTTTCTTGTAGCTGTCTTGCAGCGAACACCATATCTGTGGTTCCACGTTCTTTCCGGAATCCACACTGACTTTCAGGTAAAAGACCTTTGTCAAGATGAGCCGTAAGGCGATTCAAAAGGATTCTGGCGAATATCTTCCCAGCGATTGATAAAAGAGAGATGCCTCGATGATTGTTGCAGTCTTGGCGATTACCTTTACGTTTATATAGATGTATAATTGAGGCATCTTTGAGATCGTGTGGGATGGTTTCACTCTGCCACATTTGCTGGAAGATCATATGAAGTTTCTCTATCAGAACTGCACCGCCATCTTTATAAACCTCAACAGGAATTGAATCGGAGCCAGGGGCCTTTCCACTAGACAGTTGACGAATCGCTTTTTTAGTTTCCTCCAGAGTTGGTACATCATCTAATGCT
The DNA here is from genome assembly GCA_024509875.1 of Oreohelix idahoensis. Taxonomy (NCBI): domain Eukaryota; kingdom Metazoa; phylum Mollusca; class Gastropoda; order Stylommatophora; family Oreohelicidae; genus Oreohelix; species Oreohelix idahoensis. Next base: position 26,836 of record JAMPIV010002292.1, read on the forward strand.
TCATTTATAGGAATTTGGGGCAGGCGGATGATGGCTACGTCGTTAATAGATGATGGCTGGTTCAAGATATTATTAAAATGTTCAGTCCAGCGTTGGAGAATTTTTTCCTTGTCTGTAATTAGTGTTTTTCCATCTGCATTAAGGAGGGGAAATGATCCTGATGATGTTGGACCATAGACCGCTTTGAGTGCAAGGTAAAAGTTTTTCAAGTCATGGCTGTCAGCAAAGCCTTGGATCTCATCTGCTTTATTACTCAGCCATGAATCCCGCATCTGGCGTAGTTTATGTTGGACGATTCTACGCATGTTGTTGAAAGCGTCTTTCTTGGATGTAGATTTTGGATCATTTAAATATGCTTTATGGAGATGGTGTTTCTCAGCCAACATCTGCTTTATATCATCTGAGTTCTCATCAAACCAGTCATTTTGTTTCTTGATGGAAGGACCCAGGACCTCTGTAGCAGTGTTGTAGATCTGCTCACTTAGGGCTGCCCAATTTGTTTCCACACTTTGGCCGTCTAGCGAGATAGATTTGAGACGGTCTTCTAAGGTGTCAGTAAATGACTGTTTGATTTTTGTCTTCTTTAGTTTGGTGACATCCAGCCTCTTTTGAGTTTTCTTCCCCTGAGGGCGCCTGGCTGGTTGGATACGAATTTTAAGTTTAGATACAATGAGGCGATGATCAGTCCAGCATTCGGCACCACACATGGACTTGGTCACCCGGACATCTTGCCTGTCCTTCTTCCTAACAATTACATAGTCAATTAGGTGCCAATGCTTTGAGCGAGGGTGCATCCAGGAGGTCCTGTTGCGGGTAGGAAGTCGAAAAATGGTGTTGGTGACAAGGAGGTCATGTTCTGCGCAAGTCTGGAGGAGACGAAGTCCATTACTGTTACAGCGACCCACGCCGTACCTACCAATAGTGCCATTCCAGGAGATGTTATCTGAGCCTACTCTTGCATTAAAGTCACCAAGAATGATGAGCTTATCTGCTTTAGGAACTGATGCAATGACTGCATGTAGTTCTTCGTAAAACTTATCCTTGACATCATCCTGGTTTGTCATAGTTGGTGCATACGCGCTAATGATGGTGGCATGTTTTCTTCCATAGAACAGAGGGATCTTGACCGTCATGAGTCGGTCATTTATTCCCTTTGGGGGCCCCGCTAACTTGCTGACAATTGCTTTTTTGATTGCAAATCCAACCCCTGCTTCTCGTCTTTCTTCAGTTCCTCTTCCGCTCCAAAAGAATGTATAACCTGCACCCTTTTCGCAAAGTTGGCCCTCGCCTGCAAGTCGAGTTTCACTCAGTGCTGCTATGTCAATGTTGTACCTGGCCAGTTCTCTCCCAATCAGGGCAGTTCGTCTCTCAGGTCTGTTTGCGTTAAAGTCTTTGTCAAGTAAAGTGCGCACATTCCATGCGCCTAGAATGAGGGGGAAAAATCTGTCCTTTCTTTTTCTTATATGTCGACCGCCGAAGTAGGGTACCCACCAACCGCGGTAAGCTGGTTAGGTAATGGTGGAGCAGGCAATGTTTAGGGCACCTTTTCTAGCCCCTTCCTCATGCCATGGAGGTGAGCAGTGCTTTCCTAAAGAGGGCTGCTCAGACACTCAGGGGGCTGCCGAATCCCACTGCTGCTCCGATCAGTGGAAGACGACCATATGGCCTGAGCCGCCTGTGTGTAGGTCTGCGACTACGACTGCCAGCGTACCCACGCCTGCCGCTTCGCCGCTCGCCCATCGCCACAGGACTTGTTGTGAGTGGATGGATGAATGGATGAATGGATGAAAGAGTGACTTGCGCGGTGATTTGGATTAAAGTGAGGAAGAGTTGCGCAATTCGTCGACCTCACTCTCTCGCCTGGGTCCATCTCAATCCAGTGGCAAGACAAGTCAAGACGACTGGAGATGAAGTCAGGTGCAGTGGATGACCAGGGCTTTCTACGTGCCTCGCCGTGCTCCTTACGCTCCACAGCGCGTTGCTGGTAATCGCTGTCATGCCCGTTGAACCAACAGGTGGTTTCTTCCGCGCAGTCTATCGAATCCAGTCTTCGCATGCATGGGTAGGCAGACCCTAACTCACCGAAGGTTTATAACCGTTCGGCTACCCTCACCTAGTTTAGCCGGCCTGTCAAAGCCGTTGTCCGGGGGTGGCCGCTGTCGCATGCTGACAGCTACGAGGAGCCACAGGTGAGAGCTGGATGCCAGGTTTGGACCAAAGGTGGCTGAGCTGCCCTAAAAAGGGCATGACAGCTCCTTCACCAGAGGTACTACCAATACCTGACTTCCCAACACCCCCTAAGAGGTGCCAAATTTGTGTACATAGGTATATTATAAAAATGGTTATTATTAATGTTATCTATACTGTCTTTGGGAGAACTAGTACTGGATGTTACGTTTGGGTGGCGTCATCACGCCCAATCTGTGACTACCAAAATCATTGTCCATTGACTTATGGAATGAGGTAAATGTTTTATTTCTCAATAGTTATGTCTTTATTTGATGGTAGAATAGTTGTGAATCTCCAGCAGGCCAGAATTTCACTTATCTCGCCTGTGACGATCTGATACAGGATTCTTGTGGCCCACTCTTCTCCGTAGCTGGAGTACAATGGTAGGCTGCACAGACCCAAATGTTAGGCGGCACACACATCTGCTTGTGTACTCTTACATAAGCATTTGGCACCTCTTTAGTGCCAAAACAGAAACTCACAATTCAGAATTGAGAACACAGTTAATACTAGCAAAACTCAGCTGAGCTGCTGGCTAGAGTATGGCGTCCCACTAAATTTTATGTATTCTTCCTTGGAAAACACCACTAGCAATTAATGACTGTGTCACTGGACAGATTTATATAAAATGGCAAAAATGTGTGTCTCTATCCCGCCAATATAAAATGCGTTGGCCAATCAGATCAGAAGACTAAGCTTTTCAATTCAAAATTTGAAAATAAAGTCAAAATTACATCTTAATTTCTCAAATGTACGTCGGTCACATTTTATCTTTTCCCAAAAAAGTCAAAAGTACATCTCAATTTTTAAAATGTACGTCGGTCACATTCTATCTTTTCCCCACAATTTCACTTTCTTTTTGGACTAACACATGTAAAACTGCACGAACCTGCTTCCTAAGTTATTTTTAGCCACTATCTCCCGACTTTGCCCCGCTAGTTTATTACAGTTTGAAATTTGCAGTTTCTTGTCTCAAGGACGCAAAATTGAGACTTTAGTGAAAGTATGCACAACAATACTGTTCGCTAGTCTGATAGGAACAATACGGTCTTTTGTCAATATCTTTCTTGTTATCTGTCCGTCTGTATGATTAAAAGTATATTATTTCTCTGCTTAAGATGGGCTATCAAACTAGCTAGGTTTTATTTTCATAACTTTCTTATTAAGAAAAAACCTACTTTTCTCAAGGGTAGTTTTTGAAGTCAGTTTGTGAACGTTCGTTCACGCTGTTGCCGCTATATTCAAACTATAACGTCAAAGTACCGTAAATCGTCAAAGAAACGTCTGTCTCTGACAAGAGCTAAAGTCGTTTTCTGTCCATTTCCTTACATTGTGTCAACTAGTGGCGTGATTTTTTTTTCTTTTACTACAATTTGCGTCTTTTGCCTTTCTAGATTCAAACACGTGTTCAGACCATCATAATGATTTTTATCTCCGTTTCTTCTGCATGTTTAACTAGTTAGTTTCAATGGCGGTGGGAAATGCGGGCATGGGCGAGCATGTCTCCTAGTATCTCACGCATTATTTTTATCCCTACATGTTATCTTTATAATTGGAGATATTTTAACGTTGTATCACGGTAAATTCATCACAGTTGGTCAGAGAAGAACTGACCATGTTATTTTGTTGAATTGTATTATTATTTGTGAATTTGGTGGAATTGAAGTGATGTTGAGACAGGCACATAGCTTTCATTTGCAGGGGTTCTGCTGGCACTTATCTGGTGTCAACTAATTGTCTGAGTGAGAAAGCCTACACTATTGTGAGGAGTCCCTCTTACTAAGTCTGTACTCAAGCATTTGAAAGACCAGAGGAGACTGTGGCTGGTGGCCGACTCTACGACAACTGCTGTGATTCCTGGGTCCAGATAAGTCATAATATCTGGCCTGGGACAACTTATCATAATAAAACTTTGAACAGATCTCCATTATAATAAATACAATTCCATCAAAAGTGACTAAAATAAACAGTGAAATGATTAACAAAAGAACACTGGAATGAGGACAAATTCCCAACCTGTCTCCTAATACCAGAAGTTATCATAGATTAAGAAATAATATTTGAAAATTTTAATTGTACCAATGTGCCTTGGACATATGGTCCTATTTATGTAAATATATTCATATTTGTATATATATATATTGATACACTTGAGTTGTGGTCCTGGCCAAAAAAAATTTCGGTCCAGGACAAATAAATTTGAGAAAAAAGAATTCCACACTATAAATTTACCCACTGGTGTTAGTTAAGTTCATAATAGCATTTAGTATCTGTATGTGTATGTGTTTGTATTGAATTCCTATAACATCACTCTTACATTACCCTAGACACTAAACGTAGCTCTCAATCATACTAGGCCAAAATATAACTTGGAGTGAGATCGTAGGTGGTAACAAGAAAGGTACTCTGTAACACAGTTGTCCATTGTTTACCTCAGAGACCTTCACAGTTGACCTCACTCAAGTACAACTATATGCACACCATTCTTCTTAACATCAAAACCCACCACACCTATCATGCAGTATAGGCCAGTCCAACAAGACAAGGACCTTAATACTGTGTCCAGTAAATGAAAGTAGACAGAACAGTGAGAATAGGACAGAGGGTAGGTTTGGTATTTTATAAACATTTATTACACATAAGGAAGGGAAACCCGAGGCCTGTAAACAGCAAATTAATATGAAACAAATATAAAGGTATGTTATCAGGCACTGCATTGATGCCACCTTTATATATCAAATTAGTATGTCGTATGTTATGCATTGATATGTATATGCCAAAAGTCATGTTTATTTCTCTAATGCCATGTTTATAGAAGCCGGTAAATCAAACGAGCCGAAATCAGCCACGTATGTTCCTTATTATTCGATCACACTTTATGATAAGTTCGTTCAATAAACGAACGCTGTTTGTCGGACACGTGTGATATTCATCCGCGAGGAAGTTATTACCTCCTTGAAAAATGCTATGTTAGCAATCTTTTCTGTGGGTATTCTTGTAGAATACAAGCAGAAATGTCTTGGGTTATCGGAAGAGAAAATAAACACATCTGCTCCTACCTTTGCATTGCTTTGTTTTTCTAACGTTGGAGTTGTTGATGACAGTTGATCTGATTTTGTGTAAATACAGTCTCTGCCAAGATGTGTTGATCGTTGGCAGCGATTAGTAATGCCGTTGCAGCAAAATCTGGCCAGGGTATCTTGTGTTAACGAAACTTGTTATTTCTCACAAAAATGGAGGAAGCAATCTGTTTCATTTTGATAATCTCTGTCTTAATCAAGATACGCAATGTAAACAGGTCATCTATGCACAAGCTATTCAAATCTTGCCAGTGTGTTACCGAGGCCATGAAAGGCGATAAAAAAAAATAATAAAATGAAGGCAGAAGGCGGCAAAGGAAAACAAGTTACTTTTTCCAGTTAAAACCTATCGGCAATAAAGTCAACTTGTAAATTTGTTATTTATGATGAAAAGTGTCCCTTTCAACCTCTGTTGGGTTATAATTAGGATATAATAATATATCTAATTCCAGATAATAATTTCATTTGCCGATCATGAAAAAGGGAACTAGAGAAGGTCTCAACAGAGATACATTTGACGTGAAAAGATATTGAAAGGATGGCACAGGATAGGAAGGTTATACGTGATCCTGTTGAAGGCTATGCTCCACAGAGAGTTGATGAGTAATGAAATATTCACATCAAAATATTTCTGTATGTAATAGCGGTCTATTCTACGTACTAATCTCTACCAGCTTTCTATCACCACTACAGGCTTTCCAACTTCTTTCTATTGCCGCTGTTAAACTATTTTCGCGTGGGAGTTAAGTGTTTGAGATCCTCACATGCGGGTCTAGTCTTTTATAGACACACATATGAGCGCATCTAAGTAAATGGTAAGTGTTATTACTTGCGTGCCGTCGTGCACTATATTTGAACAGAATGGCGCGGCTTTTTGCGTCGGTCTGTTGTCATCGAACTATGATGCTTGAGGCATTGTGATATATCATTGGTCTGGTATAGACATGATGTTTGACCCGGGGTCTTATCCCACTTCTAGAAAGGACCCGGCCGCGATATATTAATATTCATCTATGAGTTGAGATTGATGTCCTTGCGCCCAATGTGCCAAGATTATTATATTATGGAGATTCAGCCGTAATTCGGCTTATTATCGTACCAAGCCTGAAATACTCTATTTTCCCTACAGCGTTTTGGTAGAACTTCAGTCTGACTCAATATGTCAGGTTGCTAGTGCGTCCCTCTGACATCAGGAACGAATTGAAGTCATAATGACCAGTGATGTCGGTCAACGGCCGTGTTGCCTGTGTTATATGCCCATGCTTATTTGATGATGTACTTTGTTGATGTTCACCTGCCTATGATGTCGCTGTACCTCGTCCCAATAAACTGTGGCGTAATTATTTTTAAACAATGGGTCCAACCTACTTGACTTATCAGTTGGTCAATCTTACGACCTAGTCGTTGCTGTTACGTTGACATTGTCACCATTGGCCATCCATAAGGCCCACACAATATCATTCGCACAGTACCTCGAATAATCTTCAAGTAACAACTGGTGGCCAGTGTGGGGACAGTAAGGTGATGTTGCCGTTCCCAAGCAGCAATTTGTACCGGAGTACACACCTTTATACCATGTATGTGTCCGACAGAAAGGTCGGCGATTGGTGACGGGAGCATGCATGCGTGTATATAACCCGTAAAAAATGGTGTGGTAATGTGGACGATGGCAGTTGGAAAAGTCTCAACTGTCCCTCCGAACGTCACACATTTTACCACGTTACCTGTTGCGCAAGATGGATGAACCAGAGACTGCCTAATCCAACAGTTGTGCATCCCGAGTCCTGGAGCACTGAGACGGGAATATTATTTACAAATCCCTTGTGTAGTGTAAGAGAACCTGTTCCATCATGTGCAGACAAGGCTGGAAAAGTCGGTAGAGGATGACCGCAACTCAAGGTAGTGACTGCCGCAGGCTGAAATAGAGTTGTGCACTCAGGGCACTGAGATGCATGCTTAAAATCAACAGAACTTGAAGACGCAGCATTATTAACAATATTAATGTCACTTTGATTTAAAATCCTCTGAGATTCATGTTGAGCCGAGTTAGCATGGCGTTGCGATCTATCATTTGAAGATCTACATGTATACTGCGATCCATTATGACTATTACTCCTAATGGGATCATTGTTTTGATTTGAACCCCAGTCAGAATGGTTGCGATATCTATTGTCTCTTAGATCGAAATGTCTATTAGATGAATTTTGTTGGCTTGGAGAAAAATTAGCGCGAGGTTGCCAATCATTAGTGTGGTTGTTCCTTTTATAATTTCCTGAATTATTTCTATTAAAATGTTGTGGTACATTAGATTGCCTCCAGTTTCTTGGAGCTGAAGAACTACTACGGAATTGACTCCCTTTGTAAGAATTGAAATTCTTGTAATCTCCCTTACCAAAATTACGATCAACACTTTGTGATCTATGGCGACAATTATTAACGTACGGCATTGCTAAAGCCACTGGTAAACCTTCTCTGACGTGAGAGTGTCTAACAATCATATTTGGATGTGCGGTTAAATATTGGCGAGAAATTTCCTCGGTAGCCGTCAGGCTAGCAGGTTTTCGTTCATGTAGGAAGGAGAGAAATGATGCGTTGACTGAAGACATGACTTTATCACGAAGCATTAAGTCCACGAGGGCTTCATAAGTGTGCTCAATTTTTGAGAGCTCAACCCATCTTGAAAAAGTAAGACGTATATTTGCTATAAACTCCGCCTAGGACGGTCCCAAGGCCGGCTGAAAAAGGAAGAGGGCGGCCTGCATGGAGGCCGTAAAGAGGCAGACCTGAATATTCTCCGTCCAAGTCAGGCGTGAATTTGCCCCTAATTCTAGGGAAGACATGTAGAGAATAATACGTTCTTGCGTCTTCATGGCCAAGGTATATATATAATATATATATATATATATATATATATATATATATATATATATATATATATATATATATATATATATATATATATATATATTCAGCCCCAAATGGCTCATTGCTGTACCGAGCCTCAGGTACCTTTTTTGCAGAGCGTTCAATCGATTAATGGTATCGATTGTCCGTGCGTCAATTCCATGCTCAGGGAGTTTGTTGAAGTCAATCAAAGTACGGGTCGATTGTGAGAGGCCAATATATTTATTGTCAAGATTATAATGATGAACTATGTGAACTATGCATACCCACGATGTCGATGTATTATGATGTACTTTATTTGCCATGAAAAATGATTGTCTACATTTTCGTCGTCTATAAACGGTATCGTGACCATGTACCATACGAGTCCAATATCTGTTCATTGCCAGTCTTCGTCATACTGTTTGACCTATCAACCAACGTTACTGAAGTTAACTAATACCACCACATACCAGAGTTAAACGGCCCACATCACATTATTCGCGTAATCAATCAATACGTTGGCCATAGACAGTAACCTCAAAACAAATATCCATACTCCAGTAACAACTGGAGTTATACGGCCCACACAATATCATTCGCACAGTACCTCGAATAATCTTTAAGTAACAGCCGCCCTATGCAATCCAACAAGTTTCTATTGCTGCGCCGTGAAATCCAACAACTTTCTATCACCGCCCCAGACCATCCAACAACTTTTTATTGCCGTCCCAGACCATCCAACAACTTTCTATCGCCGCCCCAGACCATCCTACAACTTTCTATTGCCGTCACATGCACTCAAACAACGTTCTGTTGTCACCTCATGCCATGCAACTACTTTCTATCGCCACCCCAGACCATACAACAACTTTCTATTGCCGGCTCATGCCACCCAACAACTTTTTATAGCCATCCCAGACCATCCAACAACTTCGTATTACCGCCTCAGGCCATCCAACAACTTTCTATTACCACCCAAGGCCACCCAACAACTTTCTCTTACCACCCCAGGCCACCAAACAACTTTCTATTACTTCCCCAGACCATCCAACAACTTTCTATTACCGCCCCAACAACTTTATATTACTTCCCCAGGCCACCCAACAAATTTCTATAAAATTCGATCATCATTTAGCAACATTGAGGTAATGTAACAGTATTATAGTTCAGTCAATCAATACCCTTTAGTTCCCCATGGAGCATACGCCTTCAACAAACACATACAAATTTCTCTTATCGCACGACACCAGCTCAAGTTATTTTCACGTCTCCCTTATCGTTTTAATTTCTTTCTCCAGTTCTCATCTCCATGTGTTTGTTGGTCTACCTCTGCCTCTCTTTCCCTGAGGATTCCAGAACAAGGACTGCCTTGTAATGCTATCAACAGGTTTACTCAGTGTGTGTCCTATCCATCGCCAGTGTCTTCTTCTCAACTCTTGTTCCACTGGCCATTGTCTGGTTCTTGTCATCAATTCCACATTTGTGACTTTGTCATACCATTTCTGTCTTTCTATTATAAACAAGCATCTATTTATGAGACCGACTTCCAATTTTATTAGAGAAATAGATGTGGTTATTTGAGAGTGAGCGAAAAAAGAAGAAGGAGAGACGACGAAGAAGAAGAACAACAAAAAGAAGAAAATAAGCAGAAGAAGAAGAAGAAGACGACGAAGAAGAAGAAAGAACTATGCTAAGAAGGAAACAATGCTTAATATCTTTCAACTACATTTGCTACGCTACATCGTTAGTATGCCATGGAAAGGACATTGTGACAAATGTCGAGCTACTCTCACGCGCTGGCGTTCATAGCATCGATACCCTGCTTATACAGCGCAGATTACAATGGCATGACTTTGTCTGCAGCATGGAAGATGGTCGCATCCTCCAAAGATATTTTCTATGGACAACTGACCCACAACAAAAGAGCAGCCGTGCGACCACAACTGAGGTTCAAAGATATGGTCATGAGAGACATATAGGCTTTTTACTTACTTAGTCGTTCCTCTTCTACTCTGGGATGCAGAGATTTGGAAGAGAGAGCGCCATACTATCCTATCGGCTGTCTTCCTCCTGGCCTGGTTCCAATCTCGGTCATTCAGAGATTGTCTAATGTTGTTCTCCCAGCGGATTTTGTGTCGTCCTGGAGGTCCGGATCCCTGGCTCTTAGTTTCCCATACTTGTCGTGGTAGCCGATCTTCTCCCATTCTGTAGACATGGCTAAACCATCGTAGCTGAGACTGTTCTACTTGGGTCTGCAGAGGCTGGATTTTGAGGCCTTGCCGTATTGTCTGGTTGCGGACCATGTCTATTCTTGTTACTTGAACCACAGTCCTCAGATACCTCATTTCTGAGGTTTGGAGCTGGCTTTTGTGGATTATAGTTATTGCACATGACTCGCATCCATACGCCAAGACTAGAACATAAGTGGAGCGGTATACAGCCATCTTCGTCTTCTTACCAACTTCATGGCATAAATCCAGGACCGTGGGAGAACGAAGCGACCGATCTCATCAAGTGAAGATGCTACCTACAGCGTCTTCTAGGACTGGTTGAAGAGAGTCTCCTACAGCAAGAAGAAGAGAAAATAACATTTTGAAAAGGAACAACTGGGAAAACTCATCTTAGGGTTATCACTTCAAGGGCGAATAGACTTGAGGAGGCACCTACTACTATTACTGTTCAGATACTGTGGAGCAATATCCTGATACAAACTCACGTCAAACCTTCCTGTTCTGCTTCATATTATTCAGGTCTTTCAGTATCTTTTTTTATCCATTTCATGTCTGTCTTCCATTTTTGTATCCACATGTTTTTTAGATGTTTCTTCATTTCTCGCGCCTTGAGGATTATGGAGCAGCTACTCATTTTCTCAATGTGTTTCGTATCCATCGCCAGAGCCTCTTCTTGACCCCGTTATCCACAATTATTTACCTGCTTCTTTCCATCAGTTCTTCTTCTTCTTTTTTCTTCTTCTACTTCTTCTTCTTCTTCTTTGTTCACTTTCAGACTTCAAACTTGAATGTGTTCAAAGAAAGCAGTACCATTTCCACAATGGTGATCTTGTTAAGAATAAACATTCTTGATAGGGTGCAGCGTTACGATTCTTTAATCTTCTTCCGGGCCTCAGTTACAGATGAGCCGCATTTACAGTATTACTGACCTTTGTACTATTAGTTTTGCTCTTGTGAAATCCACGACCTGATCTAGTTCAAGAAGCGAAGAACAGACCCAACGTCTGCCTGGCTAGCACACTGTGCTTAGAGGTTAAAGAAGGTACATATGTAACAACTTAGATGTCCCAAAATACTCAGACAAGAACAAAGACAAAAAAAAGCACCTTTGACGAGAAAAGGGGTCTTGGAACAGAGCAGGTAACGTAATACAGCCACATTAGAGCCGCAGCACGGAAAGCGCGCATAAATATCAACAAATTATTCTGAATTACGTTTTAGAACAGGGTTGGCATAAAATAGATCCCGTTCTGCCGGTAGATCACGTGAGATGATTTTGTAGATTTCTAGATGACGGTAGATGAAAAGAGGAATGATTTTAAATCTGGAGAAGTTTCGAACTAACACTTTCCCGCCATAATATAAAAAGGCGGTAATCCACGATTAGAGGTAATTTTTTCCCGCGTTCCAAGTGAATATTCACAAACTAGCTAACAAATATTCAATTTAATCGCCAACTGTATGAGATAGAAGCGCCATATTTTCTTTGAAGAAAAGTAAACATTTGGTAAAATATCATTTTAGTTTGAACTTTCCACCGCTCGGTTGGTGGAACTGTAGGAAGCTGATCGCTCGGAAGAAATAAAAATGAACATAGGCGGCATTTATTTCAAAATTTATTTAAACAATTTCAGTTCTCTGAAAGCTGAAAAAAAAACAGGATTTTTATTAAGGTAGATATTTATGGAGTATAGTGTTTCTAAAGTAGATATTAACATTTCCAGATATGCCAACCCCCGATTTAGAATATTAGAACAAACTGGCAATACTGTGGACGTCTTCACAATGATTTAAGCAGCAAAGGATAGTAAAAATAAAATGAATGACAGTTGCTGAAACGCACTAAATCTACTAAAGAAAAAAGAGCCAGACTGCAAGAGAGAGAAAAATCCATAGCGACAAAATACACAGAGAAACATTACCAACGCAACACCTGGACCCATGCGTAAACAGATGGATCAGCAACAAATGCAACAGAAAATGGAGGTTGAGGTGTCACAAAAATGTGTCAGTGCTAACAGGACAATTGTCAAGTAACTTCAGTGCAGAGGCAGAGGCCTTGAAAACTGCAGCAGAGGTTATAATGACAGAGGAAAGCACAGAGAGACAAGCTGCTTTCTTTACTGATGCACAGTCAGTAATTGCAACATTGAAAAGCCAAAATAATACAGACCTGGATTATCTCAGAATAGTGCTCCACAAACTTTGTCAACGATTCAAAAGTGTTGTGATCCAATGGATCCCATCTCATTGTAAGATCACCATCAATGAAGACGCTGACAGATTGGCAAAAGAATGTTCACATCTACCTCAGCCTGATGCAAGCATAACTTTCGAGGAGGCAAAGAGTTTTATCAGAATAAGATACAGAAACAAATGGGATGTAGAGCATCCAGGTCACACACAAAATGATGGATACTACCAGCTCAACAGAAGAGAATAAGTGGTAATGTTCAGACTCTGCACTGGCCATAACAGATTGAGATACCATCTATTCAACAAGCTAAAGATAGGAACTACCGATCAGTGTAACTGTGACACTGATAAAATGACTGCTGAACATCTGCTTCAAAGTTGCCCAACATATGTGGAACAGAGAAAACGCATATGGCCGACACCAGTACCATTCGTGGAAAAGCTCTACGGAGATTCAAATTGCCTCAAACTGACTGCTGCTTTCTTTGAAAAGATTCTTGTGGACCTCTGAGAATGTACGAAGAAGAAGATGGAGACGATTTTAGTGCTATTTTTAAATTCCGTGAATTCGCACAGACTTACAGTTATAGGATTGTTAAACATACCTTTGTTTATTATTTATTCATTTATTTACGAAAATTACATAAGCATTAACAATCATAAGAGGAGAAAAGGGCTCCACATAAGATTGTTAACTCTTATGTAATTTTGGTAAATAAATGAATACAAAATAAACAAAGGTATGTTTCAGACACTCGTGAGAAGCAAAGAAGTAGAAGACTAGATGACAGAAAAACAACATAAGTGATAGGCTTACCGGAAATCAAACCCATGACCGTCCAAACGACACCACCGCCTAGCTACGGTAGCGAATCGTTACTATCCTCTCTGCCAACTAGGCACCACAAAAATAGGGCTTCGTTGACAGATGTAATTAGCACGATCTCTCCACGTAACAGGGATATGTACATAAGGACGACCCAGACTAATTATAGACGCAATCACTTATGCAGTTTTCCCATTTAACAGTATAGGCCAGATTACACAAGGCAAAGAACTTAATGCTGTAACCAGTAAATGATAGAAGAATGAGAATGTAATTTTGGGAAAACCTGATGCCATCTTGTACCGTGTAGTTCAAGGGAGCCTTTGAAGAGACAAAGTAAGACTACCGCACCTTCTGGCATGTCGTACAAGGCGACTAATATGAAGGGCTGACAACCCCACCATGAAAAACAAATTTCCAAAGAAGCTACTGCTGGAAGAGCATGTGAATGCGAGAGAAAGAAAGATGTTTGAGACTCAGTATGAAATATGTAATGTTTGCACTCACTTCAAATGTGAATAGAGAGAAATATAAATAATATTATACTTCTACAATTATTTAAAGTCTGAGTAGAGAGAATACGACAACATTTCTATACTTATTTAAAATCGGAATAAGGAGAAATATAAATTATTTCTTCTCTCCGGGGTGATTGAAAAATAACTTCCTATTTTTAAAATATTGGTATCCTCACTTGTATATTTGGCATACATAAAATTGCGTAAAAACAAGGAGCAGCAACAGCTATTTGACTGATACTATTTTTTTCAGACACGAAACAAAAGTAAATTAAAATCTAAAATTGTCACTAAAAAGGACGTTACAAGAGGTAGTAAAAATTACTGCCCTTTATGACGTCATATGTTGAAGAGGTTGGATCTCATGTTGAGTTATATTACTAATGTGATATGGTATTTTATGTAATTGTTGTTGTTTAACTAGAGCTGCTGAGCTTCTCGCTCTTTAGCAGCCAATATCAAGTTGAAGACTAATATAATGTATCTCTATATCTTTCAACGGACACTTAGATTTTTATAGTGGGCGAAGAGTAACTTTCTATTTTTTTTCCTTTACTCTTATCCAACAAATTTATATAAAACAAACGACAAGATAAAGAGATTTCAATGTCACTTTATTGCATAAAACATGCATGAAGGCATACCTGGAGTCTTACATGGAGGCATACCTGGAGTCATCCTTATATGACCACCTTATATGCACAATGCTATAGTATTTAGTTTTGGATGTGACCCTCTGTCTGTGAGGCTAATTAGACTCTCATTGACTCTTGAAATCATCCATAAACTTCCAGGGATTCCCCCTGTGGTGAAACTTGTTGAGAACCCAGCATGGCACACTAAGTCACTTGAGCCCCAGGCGTAATTCTTTGGCTTTGACCTGGTTGACTGCATGCAGAAGGATCTCACTATGGACCCAGTGATAGGCAGGGGAAGCTGAGAAGTAGCTCTGTGCAGGACGTGACAATTCCTTGGGAGAGCCCAGAACCAGAGTACAGTATTTTAGCTCTGCATAATTGGAGAGCCCCCTTGGATGGCGGGGAATGCACAGTATGCTACACACTTCTTACTCCTAGCTTGGGACCACATGTGACTATCATTTAAATGCAAGCCAAGCTGGAGAAACTGGAGCTCATCACTTCAACTCAGCACGTTTCGGAATGACAGAAAAGCCACAGGAAAAGCCTAGATCTACAGTGTAGATAATACCAAGGAGTCTTCAACTTGGTAATGGTTGCTAAAGAAGCTCAGCACCCCTAGTTAAACAACAACAACATCAGCTGCCATCTCCACAACGAAGGTCATCTGTAATAGATTTCCAACGTCTTCTGTCTCTTGTCTTGGTGCTACACTGTGATAACTTCTTTACTGTCCATCTCTTGAAGTTATCTTCTCACTTATAACGCTGTTTTGCTCTTGAAGTCTGCCTTAATCTCTTCCTTAGCAAGGTGCAATGTTTTTTTTTTATCTGACCATAATATTTTAGCTGTGGTTAGAGCTATGATCTCGCACCGCAAAGGTGCCGGGTTTGAATCACGTCACCGACACGCTCTAGTCTACCCAGCTGTAATCGGGTACCTGACTCGTCTCTTTGAGTTAGGGAAGGAAAAGGCAGCGAGAAAGGGAATTGGTACCCTCACCTGTCGATGCTAGACCTTGTATGGTGAAGTCTCTAACACTTCACTCCGCTACGGCAGTATCTGCTACGGGACTACCTTTTTATTTAACTTTGATCTCCTTCGTTAATTCTCTGCAAAATCTACACACGGCTATTTGCAAACTCATTTCGTTTAAAGTATCTTTCGTGTAAATAGTCTGAATAAAAAGTTGGAAAAAAAACCAAACTAACAAAGGTAAACAGAAATGCGTTTCTACGCTTATTTTACGGAGAGCTCCTGAAATACGATATTGGCAGTATCTTCTGTTTATTTTGTCAATAAATTCTACGTTAATTTTTTAAGTTATTATTATTTATTTGTTCTTTAGTGAACGGTAATCAGATATTGAAATTATAGAACTTGGTTGTAAAAGAAAGGGCTAAAACTTGTCTAAAGGGAAATAACTAAAAAAAAAAAAAAACGACTTGTTCGTTTGTCGTGAAACATTCTAAATCCACATATATAAATTAATGGCTGTGTGCCGCTCCGCCTGTGTCCCGGTCTTGACGTGTGGATGCGAGTCATGGGCGGTGACTGCGGCCCATGAGGGCCAGATCCAGGCCTCGGAAGTGAGATATCTGAGGAAGGTGGTTGGGGTAGCGGGAAGAGACGTGGTGCGCGGCCAGACGATACGTCGGGGCCTAAAATGCCACCCCCTACAGACCCAAGTAGAACGGTCCCAACTAAGATGGTTTGGCCATGTCTGCAGAATGGGAGAAGATCGGCTACCACGACAGGCATGGGAAACAAAGAGCCAAGGATCCAGACCCCGAGGACGACCCAGAGTCCGCTGGGAGGACAACATTAGACAATCTTTGAAGGACCAAGGACTAGAATGGAACCAGGCCAGGAGGAAGACAGCCGATGGAATAGTCTGGCGCTCTCTCTTCCAAACCTCTACACCTCACGGTAGAAGGGGAACGACTAAGTAAGTAAGTAAGTAATATATAAATTAAAAGGTAAATGTAAAGCCTAACACATAAATTCAATAAAAGGAAAGAGAAATGGTAAAAGTACAGTGCTGTCACAATGGCGTAAAAATTCCCCTTGTTTTCTACTTCGTCTGCAAATTGTAACGTTTCACGTTGATAGTAAAGCCTACTGCATCACTCACGCTTTCTACAATAAAACGTGTACTGTATTTCTAAGAAAACCTTGAGCTAGGCACACTGCGTAATGACCTAAAATAATACTTCCATTAATTTCATTTTATACACTACGTTAACATAAACGGAAAGACAGATGAACTTAGGATAGAGAGAGGGAGGGCTGAAAGCAGGAACGCATGCAACACTAACACGCGTCTCGCGATATACAATTAATGCCACCCTCCCCGCGCGAAAGGCCAGAAGCACTAACTTTTTTTCAAATAGACCGTGATAAAAAACACTACCCATACGAGAGTTAGGTTTAAAAACCTGAAAAACGCTTATTAGGAAACATGACATTATACTGTTTTATGTCTGAAAGCCTGACAGTACCCAGACACCACATCGTATCGAAGTGAACGGGAGGTAGAAGAAAATGCATATTTTGAACGCAGCCCCTTAGCCCCATTAAACTTATATATTTGGGTTCCTTAGGACTTGCTGACAAAGAATATGTTAAGTGTTACGCAAATAGTCTAGGAATTAACAAATTATAGCCAAAAGAAAATAGTGAGGGTGTCAGACAACACCAAAAAATAATCGCACAGTGGCATGTTTTGAAACCACTATTTTACGGGAAATGGGCCACCATGTAAAATCCTATTTGATTGGATAGAAGTAAATGTAAGGCTAAACACGATTAGTCGGACTACAAATACTAATTCTTTGTTGTTAGGGGGAAACGGTAGTAAGGGTACTTTTTTTGAAAAGCTGTGTAAACATGGCCCGATTGGTTAGACCCGCCAATATAGTCAATTAAGAGCGTCAGTTCAGTGCCACATTTTAAAATAAACTTACTAAGAAACAGTGCGTTGAGATCCAGATCATATTTTTCTAAATAAAAGTCTGGGACAGAGGCAGATCGGAATTTGTGCCATTATTCATCGCCAGTCAACGTATCTGTGTATTATTTCCATGAATTGTGGTAAGCTTGATATATTCGATATCTTTTTAATGAAAATTGAATGTAAATTGATAATTTATGTCTGTATATGTGCGTGGTTCAGTAGCGAACATGAGGCAAGGCCTAGATAGTGCTCCAACCTGAACAGAACGTGTCGGAGAAAAGAAAACTGCATGGAATTGCCAAATAGTACACTGACACCTATCTTATTGATTAGAAGGAAATAATGCTGGAATTGCAGAGGCGTAGTAACCATTAGGGAGGAGTATACTGGTGTAAATTGTTTCAGATGAAGCTAGCAGTTGGCCTAACGCTCTGAACTCAGTGTTTGTTATGTAATGTGTTCAGTGTGGAAATAGATTATAAATTAGATCTGAAGTAGGAGGTACAACCTTCTTGTTTCAGGGACTGTGGTCCTAGTTATTGAAGCAGCACCTGGTCTGAGTTTTGCTGAATCCAGAGGCTGACAGCATACTCCTTGGTCCAGATAGCGACCAGTGAGGTGTCTCCAGAACACAGTGAAGCAATCGAGCAGAGGAGTCTTTTCCTGCCGCCATCACGAAAGATAAGCTTCTGTGGCCAGAGTAGCTCAACATTATGTGCCCCCTCAAAAATTGACATTTTATTAAACACAGAGGGACAATTAATTGGTTCAAATGACAGGAACTGTGAACTTTTCCCAATACTATTTCCCCGATAATCAAACACTTGAAGTCATGATGAAAAACAACAACCAAGCTTGAACAAAACCAGTATTACCTCATATTACTACTGCACAAATTACACACATAGAATAATAATAATAAACTATGTCAATACAAAGTTCATATATATATATATATAAACTGTGTACATAATACTTGTAATTACATTTGATTGTGATTCCTGGTTCACTGTGTAGTTGAATCAGGATACCCATCATTGAAAGAATTAATACATATATTTTTAAACTTAAACACTTGACTCATTTAAGATAGTCTTATAGAGTGTTATATGTGTGTGAGTGTCACAGTGTTGTTTAGACTTACACTTCATCAGTGACATTTGTGTCATCACAATATTCCAGAATAATGACTGAGGTTAAATGTGGTACAAGTAAGGTCATCTGTAATACACCACACTTATTAGATACAGTCTGATCTTAAATACCTCGTGTGTTTAAGAGAGAACGTGTTTTTGTGGTTTGATATTAATTTAAGATTTTTTTAAGCTCATATTTTATAAAATCCCAAGCCCACTGCTTCTGGTAGACTTCTGAATTAACTTCAGAGCAAGCTAGAAAGCTATTTGAAGAAACTCTAGATAGTGATAATAATTCAGATTGTAGTATTTATTCACAGGACAGCGAAGACGACTCAGATTTTCAACAGGAGCCTGATATCGAGTGATAATGGAAGGTCTGATGTCGATAATGAAGTTATGGATACAGGAGCATGTAATTAAACTGTAATAAGTTCATATAATATGTCATAATAAAGTAATGTTTATACATAGGCCTACTGTACATATACAGTCATGCGCCGGTTAACGTCCACGATACGTTCTGTGAAATAGGACGTTATGCGATTTGGACGTTGTGCGAACACCATGCTTTATACTTAGAAAAGTTATATGGGATACTGTAGTGTACCTGTATTGACTAAATAGCCAAGATACTATACACATACAGTACTGTATTTCAGCTAATATACTGTATCTGGCAAGGTAATACTGTACAGTATATGGGTTAAGTAGAAAAATAATGTAAAATACTGTATACTGTACATAGGCTAATATGTAATCTGTACTTACCACAATTGGAGCTTGCAGGGCTAACGTAGAGTTGGGTAAGTCTGGAGGCTGTTGCTGGTACAGTTCTGTACTGTAAAAGATACTGAACTTACACTAAATGACTTTATGTACACTATAATACACTGTACAGCTGTATGTACAATAAATACTTTTCTTATTTTATTTCTATAAACTAACCTAAGGCTACTTTGTAAACTTTGTTTATTTTTAAACTTTTAAATTTGTTTTCACATTTTAAACTTTTATGTTAAATACTTTCTTAGCCTATATCACACACACACACACAACCAACACTTTCTTAGCCTATATCACACACACACACACACACACGCACGCACACGCACACACATACACACACAACACTTTCTTAGCCTATATCACACACAATTTAAGTAAGAGGAGCAGGATCATCCACATCACTGTTCTCAGCTTCCTCATAGTGTTCCACTGGAAGAGTTTCAGGTCTAATAATTTCCATTGATGAACTGTCACCAACAATGACAATATCATCTCCTGTAAAGCCTGAAGGACCTGGCTGAGGTTCTTCTTGGGGAGGTGTTGGCCTCTTCAGGAATATGTCAAGTGTTGTTTGCCTAGTTTGCTTTTTCTTCTCTTCATATATTTCTTTATGTGCAGCAAACACTGCATGAGCATTCCTCTCTATCAATGAAAACCGTTCAGTGTTTGGGTCCATATCTTCAGCACTCTTCAGCAAACTGTTAAGGTCTGCATAGAATTTTGCTAACCCCTTAACCCTGAACCTCTTCTGCACCTGTTCTTCTTCTGCAGTATCCCTTTCCCTTGCCTCTTCTTCAGCTATTCTCACTTGTTCTAGCTCCAGAAACTCTTCATTAGTCAGTTCCCCGGGTACCACCTCTAGGAGTTCTTCAATATCTTCATCGTCTATGTCAAGGTTCAGGCTGTTTGCCATGTCGACAACATTTCTATTAATCTTTGAAACCTCCTCATCCTTTTCAAAACCTGTAAAATCGTGCACATACCGCTTCAGTATTTTTTTTTCCAAATACCATTCATGCATTGTTTGGTCACATCATCCAAGGCCCAAGCAAGGTTCTTTATGCAGTGGTATATGTTGTACTCCTTCCAGAACTGCATCAGTGTCTTGCCAGTGCCGTCAGTTACCTTTTGTTTCACTTCCAAATCGATACTTTTCCTTTGTCTCTTGCTGCTGCTATCACTAGAACTGGTTTTGCTGCGATTGGGAGCAATGATGCACTTCACGGTAATGTATTTTCGAAAGTTCACATTAAAATAACCATAGTAAGTACAATACAGTACATACATAGGCCAGTAACATAGGCGTTTATTATGACTATCAAGACATATCTACTGTATTATAGGTTATATATGTACTGTACCATTATACACATGGCATCGCAATCGCTTTGTCCTGTATACCAGAGACATGAGATACACGTGTTGCGTGCGGTAAGCTGTTGCTTTCGCTACGTCCGGTTACGTCCGCTTCGTCCTGTTCTCCGATCGAGATTTCTGAACTCTATTATAACCTTAAGGGACCACGGTCCTATATGAGGTCGGACGTTGTCCGAACGGACGTTATGCGGCGCATGACTGTATTTGTGAGTGACCTTAAGTGATGTCCTATGGATTACACATCATCTTGAGAAGAGGAGCAGCTTAGCAATGTAAGAATATATAATTTCCTCTTTTTTACAACCATGTGACCTGTTGTTGTAATCTGTGAAATTAACAAATTCCTGAGTGTTTATTGACTAAGAACTGATTGTACTTTGTTACAATACTTCTGTTTGTGACATTTTGAAACTTTACCCTTGGATATTCTCCTGGGGAACAATTATAGAAGAATTTGATTGAATACTCGTACTTTTGCTCTAATTTTTCACCGGCTTATTCTTTCAGCCTCTGTTTTACCTTGGATAACTAATAATTTTTCAATGAATGCTTTTATACTTGTAGCACTAGAGTAAAGTACATCCATTTACCTTCAGTTTCATATACAACAACACAGTTATTTATGCATATGAACATTTAAAAAAATTATTTCCAAACACCAACAATAAAAACACACTGCGGAGGCCATTTTTGTTTGGGCCAAACCCACTTTTTTGCTTGGGATTGAAAGTACCATCCAGCCTGGCGTGGTGTCGATATGTCTCCACAACATTCGGTCCTTGTTTATCAGTTCTGTTGCTGACATCTTTCCACACGGCAATGTCAAACTGTCCACGGCAAGAGGGGTAGAGGGAAACCAAAGACCACACGAAGAAAAGAACTGGAGAAATACAAGAAGGGGGTGAAGACGACATGGAAATATCTTGCGCGGATGGCACAGGACAGGAAGACTTGACTTATTGAAGGCTTATGCTCCTCGGGGAGCTGAAGGTAGATGCTGAGGATGATGATGGATCGTGCCACTGCCCTACTTCTGTAGATAAAAGCGAAGGTAAACGTAGTTTCATAGCATTTACTACCACATGGGAGTCATGTGTTGGAGACTTCACAATACATGATCTCAGCTTTAGAGGTGGAGGCGGCCAGCTCTCTTCCTTGCTGGCTTTTGCTGTCCCCAACTCAGATAGGTCATGTACCCATTTTTCACATCTGCGTTGACTGGAGCGTGACGTGTCCTGATGTCCAAACCAAGTCCCGTTGCTTCGAAAAGCAACCTTTCTAACTACTCTGCCAATAGTAAGATCAATACTGTAGAACAGGTGTTGCAAATAGACCAACCTAAGAAAATACTTAGTACAGTATAACAGTGTATAGCAGACCAAGAACTAACACGTGACAGGCTGTGAACATGTTGTGTGTATTATAAAAAGTGGAATTAAAAAAAAAAAATCGTTTTCTTAAATGGGCAACAGCTTGATCTCCACATAACAGTGCCCAAACTCGTGCCCTGAAGATGACACTCCAACTTCACCCCCTTGTGCCGGCACAACACGGGAAGTAGCAGTTACCGGTTATAAGAAGTGACAACGGTGGAGGTGCTGTCACGTGCTGGCATTCAGAGAATGTATACACTGGGTAGACTGCGCTGGCTTGGCCATGTCCGCCGCATGGAAGATGATCGCATCTGCATAGATATTTTCTAAAGACAACTGGCAGATAGCAAAAAAACAACGGGGCGACCGCATCTGAGGTTCAAAGATGTGTGCAAGAGAGATATGAAGGCATTGGGCAAAAATCCTGCAACCTGGGAGGATGAGCTGACGATCACACCAAGTGGCGATGCTTGTTACAGCGTCACCTCAGACTGGGCGAAAAGAAGCTCTCACAACAAGCAGAAGAACACGCCGAAAGAAACACCAGGGGGAAAAGAGCAGCTGAGGGCTACCACCTCAGGGGCGTATTCCCATAGTCAGTTATAACTGAACAGGACTAATAGTAAACGTGTAATAGAGAAATATATTATCTAATACTGGATATTAAAATCAGCATCTATTTTTGAAAAATAAATTATCACTACCACGCCATCTAATTTCTCACTCCATTTATGGAGCAAGGGGACACCACTGCAGACAGTCCGCTTGAGGAAGACTACACATAAGCACAAAATGTTGCAGTCGTAGTTTGGTCTAACAAATGTTGTTACGTGGAGAGGTTGCTAGCCCCATGAACAACCATATTCATCGCCTTTTACAGCATGTCTGAGGTATTAGTAGGCATATTCTTCATCAGTCTGATCAGAGTCTCCCAGGAACTACACGTGGCAAAAATAAATTATGAAAAACGTAAATAAAGCAAAATCAAAGGTAAATAGATGATGGAATCTCAAAAGGGAAAAACAAAAAGTTATATCTTCTAAAGTTATGAATCAAAACAATAAAACTAAATATACCGTATTGCATCCACTGCCCTTGCGCGTTTGCGCGCTTTCGGGTACACAACGCTTTCACTTTTTAATATTTATTTATTTTTTTAAAGCACAGCAGTAAGTGTGAGTATTTGGGATATTAAAAACAACAAATGAAACTAAAAAAACACACAAAAAACCAAGTTTTATGGATACACTGTTACCAAATTTTTAAAAATACAGTTAGTAAATTTTTCTATAACATTTTCTGTAAACATTCTATTGGATATAATCAAAGTGGATGACCAGTTATAAGTAATTTTTTTGTTGTTGACCGATATGACTAATTACTTATAACTGGTCATCCAATTTGATTCTATCCAATAGAATGTTAAAAATGAACTTGCAAGTGTGTTTTCTGAATAGGATAGGGGAGAGAGAAATGTGCCTAAAACAGGATCGGCCCTAGGTGCCAAATACTTTAAGTACGCCCCTGCGTTTTTACCTATTGATAAATATGTATGTATATATATATATATATATATATATATATATATATATATATATATATATATATATATATATATATATATATATATATATATATATATATATATATATATATATACTGAAGCACATTAAAAACGCACCACCTGTATAATCCAGGAACAGAGTGTGAAATGTAAATATAAGTGTTTACAAGTTTACATATTTGGAATCTTTATTCATTTTCCTATGAATCCATGTTGGTCATTAATTTGTACATTTGATTGTTATGAAATTCATTGCATTCTGTGCAGGCAAGAAAGAAAACCAAAAATGCAACCAATAAAAAAATTCATTCACACTATCCTCAGTTTCTGGTATGTCCACCGTGTGCTTGCAAACAAGCTTGGCAGCGGCTCCGCATGGAACGCACAAGTCTCTGAAGGAAATTCCGGGGAATCAAGTCCCATTCACGTGTAAGAGCAGCTTCGAGCTGTTGCAGATTAGCTGGAGAACCTTGCCTGTAGACTCTGCGTTCAAGCTCGTCCCACAGATGTTCTTTCTATAGGGGACATGTCTGGTGATAGGGAAGGCCAATCAATCGTCACAATGTTCTGCTGCTGTAGATATTGCTGCGTAATGCATGCGGTGTGCGCACGTGCGTTATCCTGCTGGAGAAGCTGCAAGTCTGGATAATTTGTGAACGCAGGAGCAACCAATGCATCCAGAACCTCATCTCGATATGTCAGAGCATTAACATTTCCACGGAAGACGTGAAGAGGCAAGCGATGGTGAAAACTGAATCTTCCCCAAATGTGAATACTGCCACCTCCAAATCGGTTGTGCTGACGAACACAGCAATCTGCAAAGCGCTCTCCACACCGTCGCCAAATCCGCATACGTCCATCAGCAAAGGATATGTTGAATCTGCTCTCGTCTGTGAATAGGACAGCATTCCATTGCAGTCTAGTCCATCTGACATGTTGCTCTGCCCATTGCAGGCGCTGCTGACGATGTCTGTGAGTCAAGTTT
Organism: Oreohelix idahoensis; assembly: GCA_024509875.1. Classification (NCBI taxonomy): domain Eukaryota; kingdom Metazoa; phylum Mollusca; class Gastropoda; order Stylommatophora; family Oreohelicidae; genus Oreohelix; species Oreohelix idahoensis. Next base: position 51,620 of record JAMPIV010002292.1, read on the forward strand.
GACCCAACATAAGGTCGTCTTGCAGTAAGGCCTGTTGGGACTCGTGTTGCACGAGTAACTTTCATTGTTTTCATGTAGTCTGTACACAAACCCGTGGGTTGAATCAAGCACTTTCCATTCCAGCAGCCATTCGCTCTCTACCTCATGACAAACACGGGGAAAATCCATTCCCACACTTTTTTTTTCCAGCGTCTCGGCATCAGTACTGTATATATAATAGTGGTGCGTTTTTAATGTGCTTCAGTATATATATATATATATATATATATATATATATATATATATATATATATATATATATATATATATATATATATATATATATATATATATATATATATATATATATATATATATATATATATATATATATATATATATATATATATATATATATATATATATATATATATATATATATATATATATATATATATATATATATATATATATATATATATGCACGAATACAAAGAGGATTTCTGCAGCAGCGTTTGATGATGATTGGCGAAGACAGTTCATTTAGGTACGGTATATCTAAAGGTGAGAACCGGTAAATGCTTAAAAAAGAATAGGTTGGATAGCGCATACGGAATTATTTATAGCTTGCACGTGCTAGCTAATCTGCTAGAAGCCGGCTGTTACCTGTGAGCCAAGGTCGCAACCTGGTAAGGAGGTTAAAGGTTGCAAGATGATGTAAGGTTCAATATGGCGCGATCGTGAATACAAGGAGATGAGCGTGGAAATAAAGCTGAGTTCTGCTCAATGTTTGCAGACGTGTACGGACATCTGGTAATTTTATGCGGTGGGGTCAGCTGAATAACGTGGTTACTTAGAGGTCAATAACCTGTGTTCAGTGGCGTAACTACAATGCACGGGGCCCCTGTTGGCACAGATTAAGAGGGACTCTCCTTTTAAATGGCTCAACAAGTATAATAAATGTATGGCAAGTCTGAGTTTAAAAAAATATAATTACTTACTTCCTCATCATTATCAGTTCCCTTCAGCTCCCCAAGGAGCATAGGCGTTCTACAAATTTGTGCCAGGTCCTCCTGTCCTGTACCGTCCGCACACGATTCTTCAGTTTCTTCTTTATCCCTGTCATTTTTGTCTCCAGAAACTGGGTCATGATCTGGCGTTTAACATGGGAACAAATGAAATTAAAAGATTACATATAAAGGCGGGAGTCCCTTCCAATGACTACTTTCCGGGGAACACATTGTGCTGGGGTCACCGGGACGTGCAGCGGTCCAACCTGATGGTAGCTACGCCACCGCGTGTGTTGAAGGGAGGGGCGATGAAAATGGAAGGTCAAGTTAATGAAAATGTATAAAAAGACAGAATAAGGTGATTGCTCCCTCAGGAATATAGCACCAAACAACTAAAATGAGGTTTAGCATGAGGCTGACAACCTCATCATGTAACAGAAACTGCTACAGACGCCATAACGGCAAGAGCACACAAAATGTTTTCAAGCTGGCTTCCTGCAATGGGTGCAGCATTGGTTGGAAAAGAAGAAAGAATGAGCGATGAAAATGGAAGATCGTGTAAATGAAAATTTATGAAAAAAGGAGAGGGGTCTTGTTACGACACGTTTTAACGATGTCGTCTGCTACAGTGGTGAGCACTTGTTAAGGTTGCACATTGGATGCCCGAGAGGTTTTAAATATAGAATGTTTTCACGCTTCACGGTATTTGTTGAACGCGAATTGTATAGTACGCTTGTGACGTAGTTCGGTTGACATAGTCTCGCTTGACTACGTTCTTCGTTGACCCTTTTTATTCTGACCGTCGAACCAGTAAGACGTGTTTTTGATTCCTTCCATTGATAGGCTTCATATCGCCGAATTTATTATTGAGATGAGGTCAGAGGTTCAGGCCATAATATTGTAAAAATGAATTAATGGAAGTTTTTTTGGTTGTGGATAACCATTTTTATGGAAGGATTGTTGATCATTCTTTATGATCCATATTCGCAAAACTAATGGGTATCATTACCGGCTGACTGCATAGCGGCAGCGCGAGTATACAGCCCATGATGTTCTGACGACAAATAAGTAACTGGAACGGATTTACTTTTCTTTACTGTTCTTTACTTTCTTCACAATGATACGATACTTTAATTTACTTAATTGTGGTGAAGTGGGATGTTTTAAATATTTATAGGGGACTTAGTGTACTGACTGAGATCAGCTGTGAAGGTATCTATATCTAATAAGAGTAGTGTATTATAGATAACCTTACTTGCTGCCACATATATATATATCTCAGTCAGAATTATTCTGGAATAGTGTGATGACTACGTTGTATGTCTAGGGTATGTGTATGATGAAGTGTAAGTCATAACAACAATAGACAGATAAACAATTTAATTTATTCCACCACACTTGACAACACTGTGACACTCACATACATAAAACACTCTACAAGGATATCTTAAAGGAGTCACTGATAACTTTTCAAATAACAATATGTATTCATTGCTGTCATGAATGGATATGTGTCCTGATTCAAATACAAAGGGAACCAGGAATCACAATCAATTTTAATTACAAGTTATATGTACAGAATTTATCAATATGAATATTGTAGTGACATATATTATTAAAAGTATCCTATGTGTGTCAGTTGTGTAGTAGTAATATGAGGTAATACTGGTTTTGTTTTGTTCAAGCTCTGTTGGTATTTGTCATCATGACTTCAATAGTTTGTCTTTATTGGAACTAGTATTGGAGATGTTCTCAGTTCCTGATATTAAAACAATTTACTTCCCCTCTTAAGTTTATGTTACAATGTTATTTTAAGATGGGGGTACATAATTTTGAGCTCAGCTGGCCACATCAGCTTATCTTGCGTGATGGCGGCAGGAAAAGACTCCTCTGCTCGATTTCTCCCCTGTGCTCTGGAGACACCTCACTGATAGCTAAATAGACCAAGGAGTATGCTGTCCGACTCTGGATTCAGCAAAGCTCTGACCAGGTGCTGCTCAATACCATCAAGACCACGGTCCCTGAAAACAAGAAGGATGTACCTTCTACTTCATAACTAATTGATACTCTAGTTCTACACTGAGCACAATACATCACAAACATTGAGTTCAGAGCGTTAGGCCAACTGTCAGCTTCATCTGAAATACTTTATACCAGTATTAACCTCCTTAATGGTTACTACGCCTCTGCAATTCCAGCATTATTTCTTTCTAGTCAATCATCTAGGTGTCAGTGTACTGTTTGGCCATTCCATGCCGTTTTACTTTCCTCCGACACCTTCTGTTCAGGCTGGAGCATTATAGGCTTTACATCATGTTTGCTACTGAACTACACATATATACAGGCATAAATTAACAATTCACATTCAATTTTCATTAAAAGATACTGAATGTTTCAAGCTTACCACAATTCATAGAATAAACACAGATACGTTGACTAGCAATGAATTCTGGCACAACTACTGGCACAAATTCCCATCTGCTTATGTTCCAGGCTTTTATTTAGCAAAAATATGAGCTGGCTTCAACGCACTGTTGCTTTATCAAGCTTATTTGAACTAGTGGTCTCGAACTAACGCTCCTAAGTGATTATATCAGCGAGGCTGGCCAATGGAGCCACGTTTCGACAAGTGTTTGAAAAAATTTTACCTTCCTACGTCTCCCCTAACAACCAAAGATAGTATTTATAGTCCGACCAATCGTGTTTAGTCTTATATTTGTTGCGCTCCAATCAATTTGGAGTTTACATGATAGGCTATTTCCGTACGCAAGGTTTTTTCAAACACGTTATAAAAAAATTTTATGAGCAGAAATGATTTCATGCTGTCAGGCATCCCCACTATTTTATTTTGGTTATAATTTGTTAATTCCTAGACTATTTGCGTAACGTTTTACATATTCTTTGTCAGCAAGCCCCAAGGAACCCAAATATACAAATTTAAAAGAGCTAAGTGGCTGCGTTCAAAATATGCAATTTCTTCTACCTTCGGTTTCGAAGATGTGCTGTCTGGGTACTGTAATGTTTTCAAACGTAAACCCATCTAATGTTATCTTTTCTAATAAGCGTTTTTCAGGATTTAAAAACCTAACTCTGGGAAGGTTAGTGTTTTTATCACTGTCCGTCCGAAAAAGTTAGTGCATGTGGCCTTACACGCGTGATAGTAGTAATTGTGTATCGCGTTACGCTTGTTGGGGTGGCATTAATAGCGAGACGCGTGTTCAATTTTGCATGCGTTCCTGATTTTCAGCCCTCCCTTCTCTCTATCCTTTAGTCCATCTGTCTTTTAGTTACGCTGTGTATGGGATGAATGAAATATTAAATTTAGGTCATTGTTTCAGCTTGCGTGTCTCAAGTTTAGTACATGTTTCATTGAAGAAAGCGGGTAATAATATAGTAGGCTTTTACTATCAACGTGAAAGCGTTACAATTTGCAGACGAAGCATAAAACAAAAGGGGGATTTCGAGTACAGTCATTGTGACAGCACCGTTATTTTACCATTGCTCTTTTCTTTATTAAATGTATTTATTAGGCTTTATATTTACCTGATAATTTATATATGTGGATTAGAATATTTCACGACACCTCCCCTCTTAAAACAGACATCCCATGTCAGTCCTTTATTCTATATACACATAGATAAATGTAAGTCAACTTGACTTTACTCTGCTGTGGTGCTATCATGGTTTTATGTAGTTGGGTCCATTCAGAGTAGGCACTACTCATGAAATCTGCCTCAGACTTCTACAACCAATAATATATTTCGGTTATGTTACTGAACAGCCGCAAGTGTGAGTGCTTGTCTTAATGCTGCTTCGCAACCCGTATTCACCATTTCTCTTCTCTGAGTCTGCGCAATGACATGTCCAGAGAACATTATATTTCCCTCAAAATGTACGTTATGAGGAGATAACATATACCTGGTGATAGCAGAGTTTTCGTAGTGGATCCATAATCTTCTTATTATCCTGTATGAAACATTCGGAATATCCTCAATCAAAGAGGCAACTCAGGGATTCATTACGTTCCTCCGAAATGTTTACATCCAACAATTTTCTCATCATTCTAGAGAAGACACTAGGCGCATTCTTCAATCCAAATGGCAATCTATTAAACTCATAGTGTCCTTCTGAGGTACTAAAAGCTAGGTATGGTCTAACCTCAGGCTTTACTGGGATCTGATAGTATCCTTTACTCAGATCCACTTTTGAGAAATATTTAGCTTTATTTAGTCTGGCAAACAGCTGATTTGTATCCGGCAATGGATCCACCTGTCCTTCTGTAATAGCATTCAGTCTCCTGTAATCTATACAGAGTCTATGTTCTCCAGAGGGCTTCCTTAAGAGTACAACACCGGAACTATACGAAGATTCACTGTGTGAAATAATTCCTTCCTTCAATAGATAGTCTATCTCTTCCTTCAAAGCTTTCTCCTTAGCAAACGGAATCGAATATGGTTTCATACAGACAGGTGTGGGGTCTATCAGTTTCATATCATATTCCAATAGGTTTGTATGCCCTGGTCGGTCTGTTAACACCTCTGCATGATTATTTAGAACCTGTTGCACTCTCTCTTTCTGAGTTTTCGTTAAATGTGTACTGATTTTCACCTGGGCTGCTGTCTCACAGGGGTGTAATGGATATTCAAATGATGAAAGTGGTTCCTTTTTCATCTCCATGGCGATGGACAAGGTCAACAAGTGTGTCTCTTCCTGATGTTCTCTTTCCAAATATTTCTTCAGGAGATTCACATGATAGATTTTTTCTTTCCCCTTCTTATCTATCTTATTAATTTGTTCTAGACACCTTCTCTAGAACTGTATATGGACCCTGCCATCCAATTTGTAACTTATTCTGACTCCCGGGCAAAAGAAGCAGTACTTTCTCTCCCACAGCCAAATTTCTGTCTTTCGCCTTCCTGTTATAATAGGCAGCATGTTTTTTCCTGGCTTGTTTCAAATTTTCATTGGCAAGTTTCCAGCCAGTTTTTAAACGAGTGGTCAGCTCATTCACATATTGGTATGAAGATGTAATGTTTTCCTCTGCCTTTTCATCAGTCCACGTTCTTAACAAAGCTACATGTGGACCTTTAATTGTGTGGACCTATTTGTCCATGCACCGGTATGGTCTCTTCCACTCGAAGCTCTATAGTGATGATTTTTCTTCCCAGAATTATCATGCATAAAACGACCGCTACCAATTCTTTTCCTGGGGCTGTCTCCCCACTTAAAATTCTTGATGAGAGATTTCCTCTCTACATCCTCTTCCTCCAGTTTGTTTAAGTCCGATTGAGGGATTGTCGGCTTATCCTGGGGTAAGACATATTTTTGCACTCTCCGCATAGTGGCCATTGTAAAACAGTTAAGTGAAGCTTGTCCGTGAAAAGGGGCTTCCCATTCCATTTGGTCCACTTTATCAAATCTATTTTTCTTTTTATTATCAGGCCTAATTTTGCCCCGTGGCGTGTCCAGGTCCTGATCCATGTTCCCACTTGTGGGTGTTCCCTCATGTGCTATGCTACACCTTTCTACAAAATTCTCAATGTCCCATCTTGCTTTGGGCCAATAATAATTGTGAGCCACCTTTTGAATGATGGTACCTATTTTCTCATGGTCCCCATCTGGTTTCACATGTAGGCTCCTTATTAAGTCTGCCCTATATCTTTTAGGAAGTACCAGCTGTCCCTGACCTTTGGATCTAGCTCCAGTCTTCCTATACATCAACTTGTTTTTCTGTAAAAATCTCCCTTGCCTGGAGTTGTATGACAAGTTGACAATTTTCTGAAACAAGGCTTGAGTGTTTTATCCCCAGCCTGTGCCTTCCTCATCTCTTCTGGAGTGGTATCCAACATAATATCCTCCTCCTGTCTTGAGGTCGACCTGACCTGACAGGTTTCCTTCTGCAACGGTCAGTGTCATGATTGTCCATCTGACAATTTTTACACCACCTTTTTCCTTGGTTGAAAGATTTTCTTTCATCATATTTCCTTTCATCGAATTGTGGGAATTTATTTTTATTTTCATACCGTGGCCTATCAAATTGGTGCTTACCTTTGTTTTGATCCCTAGGATCAAATTTATTAAAGTTCTGTGGTGCCCTAAAGTTATCCACTTGTTTCTTTTTATTACCTGTTACCTCTGCTTGAGCTGCTTGATACCTTTCAGCAACATTTAGCAACTCACCCAGCCTCTCTGCACCTTGTTCCATGAAAAACTTTCTCAGGTCTGGAGCCATGGACTCTCTTAATTGCTCTATAAGGACCATTTCCTTAAGATCTTGGGTTTTCCCCAGAGAAGTCCATTTCTCCAAGTATGTCTCTATTCGTGCAGAGAACTGGTGATAGGTTTCACCTGACAGTAGTTTAGCATTCCTAAATTTTTTCCTATAAAATTCTGCATTCTTTTCATACCTTAACAAAAGAGCCTGCTTTAGCATGTCATAATTTTCCTGATCACCTCTGCTCATTTTTGCAAAAACTTCATAAGCTGCCCCACGAAGTCCTTGAGATAACTTTAAGCTCCACCTTTCTCTCTCTAACCCATACGTGGTAGCTAATAGTTCATACCTATTTAGGTAGCTCTCTATATCATCGTCTTTCTCAACAAAATGATCTAAATGAAAATTCATAGCTGAGGTTGAGGCTCCTTGGCTAGCAGTGGCATCAGAGGCAAAGGGACTGGCACCATTTTCAGGAGCATGGCCTTGAAACTCAAACTCCCTTAGTCGTAACTCATGTTCCCTTTGTAATCTTTTATCTTCTGCTTCCCTTTCTGCAGCTAATTTCTTCTCTTCCCTTTCTGCAGTCATCTTCTTTCTTCTGCTTCCCTTTCTGCAGCTAATTTCTTCTCTTCCCTTTCTGCAGCCTGTCTTCTTTCCTCGGCTTCCAATGCTTTAACCTCTTTGTCAGCCTCAATCTGCAACCTCTTAATTTCTTTTTCAGCCTCTAACTTTCTTTCGGCTTCAAACCTTCTTTCTTCGCGTTCAATAAATTTGTCACATTCCGTAGTGACATAGGCAACCATAACTTGCCCATCTAATCCTAACTCTTTTGCAGTCTGAACCGCAGCAGATCGAAATTTGGCAAGGTCCGCCATTGTCTATCAGGTAAATTTATACAATGTCTAACCAACAATTCAGTCTCTAAATATATATCTAATGGACAACACAGGCACCGTGAGCTCAACCTTATTTAATTCCACCCAAGGATACCTTTTAATTCTTATATTCCCTGAAGTGAATTACCCCCAATATTTTTAATAGGGAAAGATTCAAAATCCCAAGAGCGAGACCCCAATATATGTGGTGAAGTGGGATGTTTTAAATATTTATAGGGGACTTAGTGTACTGACTGAGATCAGCTGTGAAGGTATCTATATCTAATAAGAGTAGTGTATTATAGATAACCTTACTTGCTGCCACATATATATATATCTCAGTCAGAATTATTCTGGAATAGTGTGATGACTACGTTGTATGTCTAGGGTATGTGTATGATGAAGTGTAAGTCATAACAACAACAGACAGATAAACAATTTAATTTATTCCACCACACTTGACAACACTGTGACACTCACATACATAAAACACTCTACAAGGATATCTTAAAGGAGTCACTGATAACTTTTCAAATAACAATATGTATTCATTTCTGTCATGAATGAATATGTGTCCTGATTCAAATACAAAGGGAACCAGGAATCACAATCAATTTTAATTACAAGTTATGTACAGAATTTATCAATATGAATATTGTAGTGACATATATTATTAAAAGTATCCTATGTGTGTCAGTTGTGTAGTAGTAATATGAGGTAATACTGGTTTTGTTTTGTTCAAGCTCTGTTGGTATTTGTCATCATGACTTCAATAGTTTGTCTTTATTGGAACTAGTATTGGAGATGTTCTCAGTTCCTGATATTAAAACAATTTACTTCCCCTCTTAAGTTTATGTTACAATGTTATTTTAAGATGGGGGTACATAATTTTGAGCTCAGCTGGCCACATCAGCTTATCTTGCGTGATGGCGGCAGGAAAAGACTCCTCTGCTCGATTTCTCCCCTGTGCTCTGGAGACACCTCACTGATAGCTAAATGGACCAAGGAGTATGCTGTCCGACTCTGGATTCAGCAAAGCTCTGACCAGGTGCTGCTCAATACCATCAAGACCACGGTCCCTGAAAACAAGAAGGATGTACCTTCTACTTCATAACTAATTGATACTCTAGTTCTACACTGAGCACAATACATCACAAACATTGAGTTCAGAGCGTTAGGCCAACTGTCAGCTTCATCTGAAATACTTTATACCAGTATTAACCTCCTTAATGGTTACTACGCCTCTGCAATTCCAGCATTATTTCTTTCTAGTCAATCATCTAGGTGTCAGTGTACTGTTTGGCCATTCCATGCCGTTTTACTTTCCTCCGACACCTTCTGTTCAGGCTGGAGCATTATAGGCTTTACATCATGTTTGCTACTGAACTACACATATATACAGGCATAAATTAACAATTCACATTCAATTTTCATTAAAAGATACTGAATGTTTCAAGCTTACCACAATTCATAGAATAAACACAGATACGTTGACTAGCAATGAATTCTGGCACAAATACTGGCACAAATTCTCATCTGCTTATGTTCCAGGCTTTTATTTAGCAAAAATATGAGCTGGCTTCAACGCACTGTTGCTTTATCAAGCTTATTTGAACTAGTGGTCTCGAACTAACGCTCCTAAGTGATTATATCAGCGAGTCTGGCCAATGGAGCCACGTTTCGACAAGTGTTTGAAAAAATTTTACCTTCCTACGTCTCCCCTAACAACCAAAGATAGTAATTATAGTCCGACCAATCGTGTTTAGTCTTATATTTGTTGCGCTCCAATCAATTTGGAGTTTACATGGTAGGCTATTTCCGTACGCAAGGTTTTTCAAACACGTTATAAAAAAATTTTATGAGCAGAAATGATTTCATGCTGTCAGGCATCCCCACTATTTTATTTTGGTTATAACTTGTTAATTCCTAGACTATTTGCGTAACGTTTTACATATTCTTTGTCAGCAAGCCCTAAGGAACCCAAATATACAAATTTAAAAGAGCTAAGTGGCTGCGTTCAAAAAATGCAATTTCTTCTACCTCCTGTTTCGAAGATGTGCTGTCTGGGTACTGTAATGTTTTCAAACGTAAACCCATCTAATGTTATATATTCTAATAAGAGATTTTCAGGATTTTAAAAAACCTAACTCTGGGAAGGTTAGTGTTTTTATCACTGTCCGTCCGAAAAAAGTTAGTGCATGTGGCCTTACACGCGTGATAGTAGTAATTGTGTATCGCGTTACGCTTGTTGGGGTGGCATTAATAGCGAGACGCGTGTTCAATTTTGCATGCGTTCCTGATTTTCAGCCCTCCCTTCTCTCTATCCTTTAGTCCATCTGTCTTTTAGTTACGCTGTGTATGGGATGAATGAAATATTAAATTTAGGTCATTGTTTCAGCTTGCGTGTCTCAAGTTTAGTACATGTTTCATTGAAGAAAGCGGGTAATAATATAGTAGGCTTTTACTATCAACGTGAAAGCGTTACAATTTGCAGACGAAGCATAAAACAAAAGGGGGATTTCGAGTACAGTCATTGTGACAGCACCGTTATTTTACCATTGCTCTTTTCTTTATTAAATGTATTTATTAGGCTTTATATTTACCTGATAATTTATATATGTGGATTAGAATATTTCACGACACCTCCCCTCTTAAAACAGACATCCCATGTCAGTCCTTTATTCTATATACACATAGATAAATGTAAGTCAACTTGACTTTACTCTGCTGTGGTGCTATCATTGTTTTATGTAGTTGGGTCCATTCAGAGTAGGCACTACTCTGAAATCTGCCTCAGACTTCTACAAACAATAATATATTTCGGTTATGTTACTGAACAGCCGCAAGTGTGAGTGCTTGTCTTAATGCTGCTTCGCAACCCGTATTCACCATTTCTCTTCTCTGAGTCTGCGCAATGACATGTCCAGAGAACATTATATTTCCCTCAAAATGTACGTTATGAGGAGATAACATATACCTGGTGATAGCAGAGTTTTCGTAGTGGATCCCATAATCTTCTTATTATCCTGTATGAAACATTCGGAATATCCTCAATCAAAGAGGCAACTCGGGATTCATTACGTTCCTCCGAAATGTTTACATCCAACAATTTTCTCATCATTCTAGAGAAGACACTAGGCGCATTCTTCAATCCAAATGGCAATCTATTAAACTCATAGTGTCCTTCTGAGGTACTAAAAGCTAGGTATGGTCTAACCTCAGGCTTTACTGGGATCTGATAGTATCCTTTACTCAGATCCACTTTTGAGAAATATTTAGCTTTATTTAGTCTGGCAAACAGCTGATTTGTATCCGGCAATGGATCCACCTGTCCTTCTGTAATAGCATTCAGTCTCCTGTAATCTATACAGAGTCTATGTTCTCCAGAGGGCTTCCTTAAGAGTACAACACCGGAACTATACGAAGATTCACTGTGTGAAATAATTCCTTCCTTCAATAGATAGTCTATCTCTTCCTTCAAAGCTTCCTCCTTAGCAAACGGAATCGAATATGGTTTCATACAGACAGGTGTGGGGTCTATCAGTTTCATATCATATTCCAATAGGTTTGTATGCCCTGGTCGGTCTGTTAACACCTCTGCATGATTATTTAGAACCTGTTGCACTCTCTCTTTCTGATTTTTCGTTAAATGTGTACTGATTTTCACCTGTGCTGCTGTCTCACAGGGGTGTAATGGATATTCAAATGATGAAAGTGGTTCCTTTTTCATCTCCATGGCGATGGACAAGGTCAACAAGTGTTCTCTTCCTGATGTTCTCTTTCCAAATATTTCTTCAGGAGATTCACATGATAGATTTTTTCTTTCCCCTTCTTATCTATCTTATAATTTGTTCTAGACACCTTCTCTAGAACTGTATATGGACCTTGCCATCCAATTTGTAACTTATTCAGACTCCCGGGCAAAAGAAGCAGTACTTTCTCTCCCACAGCCAAATTTCTGTCTTTCGCCTTCCTGTTATAATAGGCAGCATGTTTCTTCCTGGCTTGTTTCAAATTTTCATTGGCAAGTTTCCAGCCAGTTTTTAAACGAGTGGTCAGCTCATTCACATATTGGTATGAGGATGTAATGTTTTCCTCTGCCTTTTCATCAGTCCACGTTCTTAACAAAGCTACATATGGACCTTTAATTGTGTGGACCTATTTGTCCATGCACCGGTATGGTCTCTTCCACTCGAAGCTCTATAGTGATGATTTTTCTTCCCAGAATTATCATGCATAAAACGACCGCTACCAATTCTGTTCTTGGGGCGTTCTCCCCACTTAAAATTCTTGATGAGAGATTTCCTCCCTACATCCTCTTCCTCCAGTTTGTTTAAGTCCGATTGAGGGATTTTCGGCTTATCCTGGGGTAAGACATCTTTTTGCACTCTCCGCATAGTGGCCATTGTAAAACAGTTAGTGAAGCTTGTCCGTGAAAAGGGGCTTCCCATTCCATTTGGTCCACTTTATCAAATCTATTTTTCTTTTTATTATCAGGCCTAATTTTGCCCCGTGGCGTGTCCAGGTCCTGATCCATGTTCCCACTTGTGGGTGTTCCCTCATGTGCTATGCTACACCTTTCTACAAAATTCTCAATGTCCCATCTTGCTTTGGGCCAATAATAATTGTGAGCCACCTTTTGAATGATGGTACCTATCTTCTCATGTCCCCATCTGGTTTCACATGTAGGCTCCTTATTAAGTCTGCCCTATATCTTTTAGGAAGTACCAGCTGTCCCTGACCTTTGGATCTAGCTCCAGTCTTCCTATACATCAACTTGTTTTTCATGTAAAAATCTCCCTTGCCTGGAGTTGTATGACAAGTTGACAATTTTCTGAAACAAGGCTTGAGTGTTTTATCCCCAGCCTGTGCCTTCCTCATCTCTTCTGGAGTGGTATCCAACATAATATCCTCCTCCTGTCTTGAGGTCGACCTGACCTGAAGGGTTGCCATATACACAGGTTTCCTTCTGCAACGGTCAGTGTCATGATTGTCCATCTGACAATTTTACACCACCTTTTTCCTTGGTTGAAAGATTTTCTTTCATCATATTTCCTTTCATCGAATTGTGGGAATTTATTTTTATTTTCATACCGTGGCCTATCAAACTGGTGCTTACCTTTGTTTTGATCCCTAGGATCAAATTTATTAAAGTTCCTGTGGTGCCCTAAAGTTATCCACTTGTTTCTTTTTATTACCTGTTACCTCTGCTTGAGCTGCTTGATACCTTTCAGCAACATTTAGCAACTCACCCAGCCTCTCTGCACCTTGTTCCATGAGAAACTTTCTCAGGTCTGGAGCCATGGACTCTCTTAGTTGCTCTATAAGGACCATTTCCTTAAGATCTTGGGTTTTCCCCAGAGAAGTCCAATTCTCCAAGTATGTCTCTATTCGTGCAGAGAACTGGTGATAGGTTTCACCTGACAGTAGTTTAGCATTCCTAAATTTTTTCCTATAAAATTCTGCATTCTTTTCATACCTTAACAAAAGAGCCTGCTTTAGCATGTCATAATTTTCCTGATCACCTCTGCTCATTTTGGCAAAAACTTCATAAGCTGCCCCACGAAGTCCTTGAGATAACTTTAAGCTCCACCTTTCTCTCTCTAACCCATACGTGGTAGCTAATAGTTCATACCTATTTAGGTAGCTCTCTATATCATCGTCTTTCTCAACAAAATGATCTAAATGAAAATTCATAGCTGAGGTTGAGGCTCCCTGAGTAACCGTAGCATCAGAGGCAAAGGGACTGGCACCATTTTCAGGAGCATGGCCTTGAAACTCAAACTCCCTTAGTCGTAACTCATGTTCCCTTTGTAATCTTTTATCTTCTGCTTCCCTTTCTGCAACTAATTTCTTCTCTTCCCTTTCTGCAGTCAATCTTCTTTCTTCTGCTTCCCTTTCTGCAGCTAATTTCTTCTGCTTCCCTTTCTGCAGCCTGTCTTCTTTCCTCGGCTTCCAATGCTTTAGCCTCTTTGTCAGCCTCAATCTGCAACCTCTTAATTTCTTTTTCAGCCTCTAACTTTCTTTCGGCTTCAAACCTTCTTTCTTCGCGTTCAATAAATTTGTCACATTCCGTAGTGACATAGGCAACCATAACTTGCCCATCTAATCCTAACTCTTTTGCAGTCTGAACCGCAGCAGATCGAAATTTGGCCAGGTCCGCCATTGTCTATCAGGTAAATTTATACAATGTCTAACCAACAATTCAGTCTCTAAATATATATCTAATGGACAACACAGGCACCGTGAGCTCAACCTTATTTAATTCCACCCAAGGATACCTTTTAATTCTTATATTCCCTGAAGTGAATTACCCCCTATTTTTAATAGGGAAAGATTCAAAATCCCAAGAGCGAGACCCCAATATATGTGGTGAAGTGGGATGTTTAAATATTTATAGGGGACTTAGTGTACTGACTGAGATCAGCTGTGAAGGTATCTATATCTAATAAGAGTAGTGTATTATAGATAACCTTACTTGCTGCCACATATATATATATATCTCAGTCAGAATTATTCTGGAATAGTGTGATGACTACGTTGTATGTCTAGGGTATGTGTATGATGAAGTGTAAGTCATAACAACAACAGACAGATAAACAATTTAATTTATTCCACCACACTTGACAACACTGTGACACTCACATACATAAAACACTCTACAAGGATATCTTAAAGGAGTCACTGATAACTTTTCAAATAACAATATGTATTCATTGCTGTCATGAATGGATATGTGTCCTGATTCAAGTACAAAGGGAACCAGGAATCACAATCAATTTTAATTACAAGTTATATGTACAGAATTTATCAATATGAATATTGTAGTGACATATATTATTAAAAGTATCCTATGTGTGTCAGTTGTGTAGTAGTAATATGAGGTAATACTGGTTTTGTTTTGTTCAAGCTCTGTTGGTATTTGTCATCATGACTTCAATAGTTTGTCTTTATTGGAACTAGTATTGGAGATGTTCTCAGTTCCTGACATTAAAACAATTTACTTCCCCTCTTAAGTTTATGTTACAATGTTATTTTAAGATGGGGGTACATAATTTTGAGCTCAGCTGGCCACATCAGCTTATCTTGCGTGATGGCGGCAGGAAAAGACTCCTCTGCTCGATTTCTCCTCTGTGCTCTGGAGACACCTCACTGATAGCTAAATGGACCAAGGAGTATGCTGTCCGACTCTGGATTCAGCAAAGCTCTGACCAGGTGCTGCTCAATACCATCAAGACCACGGTCCCTGAAAACAAGAAATATGTACCTTCTACTTCATAACTAATTGATACTCTAGTTCTACACTGAGCACAATACATCACAAACATTGAGTTCAGAGCGTTAGGCCAACTGTCAGCTTCATCTGAAATACTTTATACCAGTATTAACCTCCTTATGGTTACTACGCCTCTGCAATTCCAGCATTATTTCTTTCTAGTCAATCATCTAGGTGTCAGTGTACTGTTTGGCCATTCCATGCCGTTTTACTTTCCTCCGACACCTTCTGTTCAGGCTGGAGCATTATAGGCTTTACATCATGTTTGCTACTGAACTACACATATATACAGGCATAAATTAACAATTCACATTCAATTTTCATTAAAAGATACTGAATGTTTCAAGCTTACCACAATTCATAGAATAAACACAGATACGTTGACTAGCAATGAATTCTGGCACAAACTGGCACAAATTCCCATCTGCTTATGTTCCAGGCTTTTATTTAGCAAAAATATGAGCTGGCTTCAACGCACTGTTGCTTTATCAAGCTTATTTGAACTAGTGGTCTCGAACTAACGCTCCTAAGTGAGTATATCAGCGAGTCTGGCCAATGGAGCCACGTTTCGACAAGTGTTTGAAAAAATTTTACCTTCCTACGTCTCCCCTAACAACCAAAGATAGTATTTATAGTCCGACCAATCGTGTTTAGTCTTATATTTGTTGCGCTCCAATCAATTTGGAGTTTACATGGTAGGCTATTTCCGTACGCAAGGTTTTTTTCATCCACGTTATAAAAAAATTTTATGAGCAGAAATGATTTCATGCTGTCAGGCATCCCCACTATTTTATTTTGGTTATAACTTGTTAATTCCTAGACTATTTGCGTAACGTTTTACATTTTCTTTGTCAGCAAACCCTAAGGAACCCAAATATACAAATTTAAAAGAGCTAAGTGGCTGCGTTCAAAATATGCAATTTCTTCTACCTCCTGTTTCGAAGATGTGCTGTCTGGGTACTGTAATGTTTTCAAACGTAAACCCATCTAATGGTATCTTTTCTAATAAGAGTATTTCAGGATTTAAAAACCTAACTCTGGGAAGGTTAGTGTTTTTATCACTGTCCGTCCGAAAAAGTTAGTGCATGTGGCCTTACACGCGTGATAGTAGTAATTGTGTATCGCGTTACGCTTGTTGGGGTGGCATTAATAGCGAGACGCGTATTCAATTTTGCATGCGTTCCTGATTTTCAGCCCTCCCTTCTCTCTATCCTTTAGTCCATCTGTCTTTTAGTTACGCTGTGTATGGGATGAATGAAATATTAAATTTAGGTCATTGTTTCAGCTTGCGTGTCTCAAGTTTAGTACATGTTTCATTGAAGAAAGCGGGTAATAATATAGTAGGCTTTTACTATCAACGTGAAAGCGTTACAATTTGCAGACGAAGCATAAAACAAAAGGGGGATTTCGAGTACAGTCATTGTGACAGCACCGTTATTTTACCATTGCTCTTTTCTTTATTAAATGTATTTATTAGGCTTTATATTTACCTGATAATTTATATATGTGGATTAGAATATTTCACGACATTAATGAGATTGTAGATTTATATTATCACACACACATTAGCTATTAAGTTAATATTTAGTTAGTATATCTTATGGTACAACACACGATTTTTTATTTAGACAATTATTTACTTACAAGGTTTTGCACATCTATTATTTAATTTAATATATTAATTTCACTCCTTACTATTTCTTTCTATTTCTGTTCTTACATGTATATTTTCTCATGTTTCTTACATTTTCTTTCCATAATCTCTTTAACTCTAATATAATACTTTAATATAGTTAAGTAGATTTATTTACTTCTCTCACATACTACACACATCACATTAATTATTTGATTACTTTTAATTAACCTTAGGATTTTGAGTAATACACTACCTTACATTTTAGTTAAGTAGATAGTCACTAACTATCCTTCTTGACTGTTGACGTTTTCCTTAGTTAACATATATTATAGTTTATGAATTATAGGACATGTATTTTATCGACATGACTTACGACACTGTTCTAGGCAGAACATCGTAGGCCGTATTTCGTTTTTGTTAAATTTTTGATATAATCAAGCTATTTCAAAAAAGATCTATAGAATAGATTTTTTTTACCCCCGTCGGGCAGGGAAATGTTACGACACGTTTTAACGATGTCGTCTGCTACAGTGGTGAGCACTTGTTAAGGTTGCACATTGGATGCCCGAGAGGTTTTAAATATAGAATGTTTTCACGCTTCACGGTATTTGTTGAACGCGAATTGTATAGTACGCTTGTGACGTGGTTCGGTTGACATAGTCTCGCTTGACTACGTTCTTCGTTGACCCTTTTTATTCCGGACTTGAAATAAGTCGGACGTGTTTTTACTCCTCTCAGTATAGATGAATAGCGCTGAAGTGATTGTGAAGATATGCATCAGGGTCAGCTATCTTATTAAATGAATACGAGGATAGAGTATTCGTATATTATGATGAAGATTCTATGAATTCGGAATATAGATAAGTATTAATTGTATGATTCTTGCTAGAATCATTATCTTAGTTAAAACTATAACGATTCGTTACCGGGTGACCCAATCAATGGCATCGCGTGTAAATCGTTAGACATTTTGACGACAAGGAATTATTATTGAGGAGACTAATGGACAGCGCTAAATGGGATGTAATTTAATTTGATTTCAATGTATTCAATGAACTTGTATTGTGATAATAAATGTGTATTATCTGTGGACTCAACATCACCTCGTTGTCGCTTCCATACAATTGAATTGGCCAGAATAGCCCCCTTTCGCGAGAACATAAATCAGTACGAAAAATGGCTAAATTACAGACAACCCAGGATCAAGTAAAGAAGCACGCAAGTAATATTATAAAAACCTTTCTGGATTATATTTCATAAGCAATAAAGAACAAACCACAGAAAAAAACGGTGCAACAGGTCTGAGAATTTCATTTAGCCTTAATGAGAATTGGGGGGTCGTGAAATCAATGAGAATGACTGGGAGAGTCTTGATTGGTGAATGGGCTGGCACAAGCTTAATTGACCTGCGATTCACATTAGGATAGAGACCTGATATAAAAAAAATTCAAAAATATGTCAGGACATGAGAAGCAAGACAAAGTCGCTGGCGAGTTGAAGAGCTCTTCTCAATAATACATGTGTCCGTTGGCTCTTTGTAACCGACATATGTTGAAAACAATTTTTTTTCCTTAACCAGCGGCACTTGGGCTTTCAGCCCTTCGGTCCAATGACATGTCATTGCGAGGCTGGGGAGCCTGTGAACTTTCCTTCCAACCCGGTCAGGAGCTTCGCTTCTTCCCATCCACAGAGGGTTTATCTCAGGAGCCGTTCAGGTTATTCAGTCAAAAATCCGGTCGGTGACACTGCTTCAAATGCCCACGCCCGGGTTTGAACCTTGAACACATGATCGCCAGCGCAATGTGGTAACCATTACACCAGCGCGGCTCCCGTTGTCAACAATGCACTATGATATTCCAGACTCACTCTTTCATGTTTCAACAGTTACCGTTTACTAACTCGTAATTTACACGTATTTTTTTCGCTAGTCAGTAATCAGTGTTCAAGGGCAGGTAACTGTCATATAATGATGAACTCTTTCCTTCAGAGCGAATAAACTATGTTACACAACTCTGGCTAGCTATGTTTTTAATATATAGTAACGGTTACTCCCCCTAAAAAAATTAAATAAAACATCGTCACAACTCCAATTTATTTTCTTTTGCCTGTTCTGATACTTACTTACTTAGTGGTTCCTTTTCTAGGGCTGAAGACGCAGCAAGAGAGATGAATGCAGTCAGCGACTCATAGCTTGACTGCTTGCGTCAGGGTCAGCGAACTAGAGCTGACCAAGACCCTACTCCACCTCCAAGTGGTGGTCCTGAAAACAGGCTGCATTACTGCAGTCTGGCCGAGGGAGTAGAGATCAAAAAGGGAAGACAAACCCGGTCCCCAAAAAATGCCGTGCGGAAGTCGGACGTGTCGCCTCGAAAGGCGCAAATATCGCAGCTTTGCTGTAAACGGTCACAACGCAAGCAACGTCATTTTCAGGACCAACGAAGAAGAAGAAGTTCCCCGTCTACGGTGAGGTGTAGAGATTTGGAAGAGAGAGCGCCAGACTATCCTGCTGTCTTCCTCCTGGCCTGGTTCCATTCTTGGCCTCGGTCCTTCAAAGATTGTCTAATGTTGTGATTGGCAATTCAGCCATGTGTACATGTGGACAGGCACCCCAGACTGCGGAGCACGTACTTCAAGATTGCCCCGAATATGATATATTGAGGCAAACCCACTGACCCAGAGAAACAACACTGGAAGCAAAACTATACGGACCTCTATGAACTACAAGAGACAGTGAAGTTTATACAAGAAACAACATTGCAGATATAGACAATATATTTCAAGCGAACGAAAGAAGAAGAAGAAGTTTAATGTTGTCCTCCCAGCGGACTCTGGGTCGTCCTGGAGGTCTGGATCCCTGGCTCTTAGTTTCCCATGCTTGTCGTGGTAGCCGACCTTCTCCCATTCTGCAGACGTGACCAAACCATCTTAGTTGGGACTGTTCTACTTGGGTCTGCATGGGGTGGGATTTTAGGCCTCGACGTATTGTCTAGTTCCGGACCATGTCTCTTCTTGTAACTTCAACCATCTTCCTCAGATACCTCATTTCTGGGGTTTGGATCTGTCTTTTGTGGGTAGTAGTCATTGCCCATGACTTGCATCCATACGTTAAGACTGGGACATAGGTGGAGCAGTATACAGCCATCTTCGTTTTCTTACCAACCTTTCTCTTGCTGAGGAATCCTCGATTTATGGCCTGAAAAAGTCTCCCAGTTGCTGCTTTTCGAGTGGCCAACTCTTCTTTGATGCCTCCCTTCCGGTCTGTAATAGCTCCGAGGTATTTAAAGTGGTCGACCTGCTCCAGGACCTATTCTCCCAACTTAATCTGATGCCTTCTTTCTTCTCGTGATATCACCATGGTTTTTGTTTTAGAGCTGCGTAAGACCATCCCTCTCTTCTCCAGCTCTTCCTTCCAGACTTGCAGGTTGGATTGTAGATGTGCCTCTGAATTAGCAATCAGGGCAACGTCATCAGCAAATGCCAGCTCTGAAATACCGACCTGTCTCATCTTCCAGTACCCCACTGAATACTTTCTTGTTCTCTCCTTACATGCCTTGATTACATCGTCCATGAGGAGTATGAAAAGATAAGGTGACAGGATATCACCTTGTCTTACACCAGTTGTGGTCCTGAACTCTTCTGACTTATGGTTTGCTGTCCTCAGGACAGCCTGTTCTGATACTTCTACTTAATTCTTTGTTTGCTTCTATGTATATTTGATGAGCTATGGCTTTGATTAAATTAGATTTGCTTGCGTTTAAATTTGCTTCCTTTTTTCAGTTTGCATTTTTTCAATGGACAACCGTTTTTTTATATATTATTATTAGTATATTTTTAAAAGTCCAATTTAGAGCTTAGAGGGATCATTGGGTGGTAGTCCTTCTCTCCAGAAGGGAAATTATAACCCGCCAAGACGCTTAGGCAGTCCCACGTGGTGGGGAGGCTAAAGTAAAATAAAGGTAAAGTTAGTCCCATAGCAGATAGTGCCGTAGGGGAATGAAGTGTTAGAGACCAGTATATTACGTCCCAGATTTATGAGGTGGAGTGGCTAGATCCTTGCTTACCTGCCTTTGTCCTCCTTAACTCCCATTCCTGTTATCAGAAGAAGAAAGTTGGACTATATCGTGACAACAAGAAAAATAGAGGGGAAAAGAGATAGAGGTTGACAAACAGAGAAGATTCTGGACAATTTGACGTCATGGCATGGGAAGCAGTTAACAACAACGTTGATCATTAGTAATGTAGACAGAAAGTTGTGGAGAGGTATGATCACCCACGCCACCAAGCATGGTACTTGACAAAGAAGATGAACTCCTGGTATTCATTTATCGAGGAAGTATTCATTTACAGCTGGGTAGACTGTAACATGACGCTACCTAATTCTAACCTTTTAAATTTGTCTCAGAATCCAAGCTATCTAATCATGATGCCACCCGAACTACAGAACCAATATATATATATATATATATACTGTGACGAAATGTCTGTCCCTGTCGTTTTGTGTGATCTTTCACACCTCCAGCCCTACGGCAGTATCATTTCTTCTTTTTTTTTTTCTTCTCTTCGATCGCTTTTATTTGGCATTTCATTTTTCCCCTTCATACATTTTACTCTTTATGCTGGACATAGCATGGGGAAAGTCTCTAACATGCCACTCCCCTATGGCAGTATTTGCTACGGGAGTAATTCTTATCTTACTGTGTCACATTCACGCTTCACGAAGACTTGTTAAGTTACGCCAGGTTATTAGACGATCAGCGACAATATTTTACAGCATAATCTGTCTGACCATCTTTTCAAGCGACGTGCTTGTTTATCCAAGCTTGTGTTTGGCAAGAGTGCTGAATAGAATCAGATTTGTTTGTCTGGCGAAACACAGGTGACTAGCGACCATCCCTGAGTCATTACGCCAGAAAGACACGGTCACAATATTATGATAGACAGAGGTGTGCTTGGAAGGTTGTACACAAGGGCATCGGACATAATATTACCATTTTGGGAGACGTAAAAAAAAAAGGTAAAGGAACCCGTTACACGCCCATTGAGGCATATTGGGAATATGGTGTTAGGCCCATATTATCTTGACCGTCGGCACACGAGGGGTGATGTGGTCGGCATCACGCCGGCCGCCTTAACCTTCCCAGAGTAGCTCTGGTACCCATTCGGGGCTGGGTCGACCCAGGAGCCGTTTGTGGCCTAAAAAATTTCCGCCTCATCTGGGGATCGAACCATAGACCACTGCGCTAGGAAGCCAGTGCACTAACCACTATGCTACCGCGGCTCCTATTTTGGGAGACGTGACCTTTGCAAAATTTTTCCATGTCGGAAATATTTTGAAAGTACCACACCCGACCTGTTTGGAGATCATTGGAGGGTTTATTTAACTCCATAACAAACGAAGGCGGGGGAAAAGAGGGAATATAGTCTGACCATATCGTAGTTTTATTTCATTGTGAATTTCACGCTCGCCAAGACAACATCAGACCTCGCCAGAGTGAAGACTAGATTCATAATTACTTTTGTTAACCGGACCTTTTATTGGAGAACCGAATAAGACTTACCAAGCACAGGAAATCTCTACAATTTAATAAGGAACACCGGCACTAGGAAACTGAAGACACACGGAGTCATAGAGGGAATCTATGGTCAAAATAAAGACATCCCAGACACGTGTTGTAAGAGAACGATTCGTCTCTTTTATTCATCTGAGCAACAAGTCTGTAGCCAAGATTGGCGTAAGTTGTGATTTACATTTCATATTTTATTACTAACATGTGAACTAACATATAAATGTATACATTACCATGTGAAGTTTAATGTGTGCAACTCGCTATTGGATGTCAAAGTCATTTGAGGCTGGCAACCTCAGTATCTAGAATGATGATTCATGAACCACAACTGCACGGGCTGGTGATTGCTTTATTGAAAGTTTCGTAAAGAGAACTAAAAAGCATAAAGTAGTTCCAGGTTCTATATGGAGCAGGGAGGGAAAGATGAAAGAAATGATGTACATTCTAAGAATAATACATACAGTTTCAAAGCTTTTCACTCAGTGTAAATGTAAACGAAAAAACATATTCATGTTAAAATTAATGGAAGATTCAAACTTTTCAATCAGTGTAAAACATAGTCAATTTATATTGTGAACACTTTTCAAACAGTGGAGATGTAAATGTAAAACATATTATATCTGTACTTTTAACCTTTTCATTTAAATATAATGTAAAGCTAACGCTATTCAGTTTAAATGTAAAGGAAGTTTTATCCCGAGGGATTAAATTTAATTCCCATCGAGGGAAAATTCTGACATGGGATGGTAGAATAGAAGAGGGGGGCACATAACTATGTTCGGAAAAAACGCCATACTCAGAAGAACGTTTCGATTCTATTTCTATTACCAGTTATTGGTGGTACCAGCAGAAAGTACTATCTCTGGAACCAATTGAAGGTAGAAATGGACTGACGTTGTGCGAGACGCCATCATAAGAGGGTCTTATAGACAGACGCAGGACCAGCTTGGTCGTTACTCCTTGACGTTCTGGGAACGTGCGGCGTCTGGACTTTGACCAGAGACGAGTGACATCAGTGTACAGAAAACCTACCCATCAGGAGGAGGATTAGAATCATCATTCGCAGCTAAGTTAACATATATGCTGCTACTTGAACTTCTCATCCAAAAACCCATCACCCGAGTGATGAAACTTCATTTTGTAACTAACTATTATTCCTTTCTTTTAAACTGTTAAAACATAAAGTGATTATTAAATTTTTTTCTTTGTAATTATACCAATTTAACTTCGATTCAATCATTTTAAATGTACTACATGTTTGTCTCCGTCAAAATTACTATACACACTCTAAACAGAGCTATATTATAATAATAATTCCACTGATTAACTCAGCGGTGGGGGCTTAACGAGCTAGAATAAACCATTGATAAATTCTTCATAAAAGGTGTCGGCATATTACAGAATTAACGTGCTCAGCAACAGCCAGCATTGTTTTCGCTTATCTGAATATCTTGTGAAGACTCCCATGTGATAGAAGCTTCACTTCTCTTCTATCTACATTTCTGCCAAGAGTAATCTTGTGCAAAGATAGACTCCATTGAAGCCTGCAATAGATACTCTTGAGTTTTGGCCCCTGTTGGACCGCTACTGCAAAGCAGTGGAGGCAATACCGTCATATATATATATGTATATATGTATGTGTATATATGTATGTATATATGTATATATATATATATGTATATATATATGTATATATGTATATATGTATATGTATATGTATATATATATATATATATATATATATGTATATATATATATATATATATATATATATATATATATGTATATATATATATATATATATATATATATATATATATATATATATATATATATATATTTATATTTATATTTATTTATTTATTTATTTATTTATTTATTTATTTATTTATATATTTAATGTTGTGATCCCATTACGTTCTGTAGGAAGTACGTGGTAAGGCCCCAATCTCTTCCACGGTGGCTAGCCATTGTCTTTTTCTATGTCCGACATGCCTCTAGTGCGCCACACACTTTGCTGTTTCGCTTTGCGAGCCGTTGATCTTCTCAGATTCCTCCGCCTCACTCACCGTCTCAGTCTTTGTGTACTAGGGATGGACATTCCCTTGAGTAAGATTGCTCCTACTCCACTCATGTAGTTTAGCCAGTCAGCCAAGACTGTTGCTTGGGATGTGGCCGCCGCCGTACACAAGCGGTATTCGAGGAGCCATACATGAGCTAGATAAAGAGAGGAGAACCAAATAGGACCCTGACTATCCTAAAAAGGACACAACAACAAGATAAGAACCGATATGTAGAGAACTCTCTGTCCCCTGGGGAAGAATCTACTGTACAAATTAACAGGGAAGAGGCAACTCCTCTAATGAGTAAGGAAGTACATAATGACGAGTGTTCCTTAAATTCTGTTGAAAGGGAGCATTCTGAGAAAGACCACCTAAAAACTAGTAGGAGAAGCCTAAAAATAGGAACATGGAATGTTAGAACTCTAAACCGAGAAGGAAAGCTTGACAATCTTATATTAGAGGCAACAGACATGAAACTCGATATATTGGGAGTTGCAGAGGCAAGACTTTTGGATACAGGCTACATAACAAGAGACCAGTACACGCTTATACACTCAGGAGGAGAAAAACATGAAAGAGGGGTAGGAATGTTGATAAAGAAGGAGTTAGAAAAATACGTATGTGGATACTGGACACACAATGACAGAATGATGTTACTAAAGATGAGAGCAAAGCCGTTCGACATATCAATCTTACAAACTTATGCACCAACTAAAGATCACAGCGAGGAAGAAATAGAAGAATACTATGAAGAGCTACAACACACACTTAAACCAGTCAAATCTACAGATGTGTTGATAGTAATGGGTGATATGAATGCAAAAGTAGGAAAAGGAAAATACAAGAAAATAGTAGGACAGTATGGATTAGGGACAAGAAATGATAGAGGAGACAGACTTATCCAGTTCTGTGAAGAAAACCAGCTGGTCATATGTAACACCTTTTTTGAACACCACCCAAGGAAATTATACACATGGAAAAGCCCAGGAGATGTAACACGAAATCAAATCGACTATATCATGATAAAACATAGATTTAAGAACAGTGTCACAAGTGCAAAGACACATCCTGGCGCTGACATAAATTCAGATCACAATCCAGTCGTCATCAAAGTAAATATAAAGCTGAAAAGAGCAGGAAACAGAAGACAGGAGGAACCCCAGATAGAAATATCAGCGCTGAAACAACCAGATATAAAACAGAAATATTTAATCGATGTCAAAAATAAATATCAACAGTTATTGACAGAAAGCATGGAGCAGTATAGAAGAGAAAACCCAGAAGAAAAAGCAACCGCAAAATGGGAATGCTTAAAAACAAGCATACAATCAGCAAATGCAAATTTACCTAAAAAGGAGTCTAAGAAAAATCAAATTTGGATGACAGATGACATCTTGAATAAAATGGCAGAAAGAAAGAAAGCAAAAAACACTCCAGAATATAAAACAATAGACAATGACATACGTACTATGTGTAGAGAAGCAAAAGAACGGTGGATAGAAATAAAATGCAAGGAAATAGAAGACTTGGAAGCAAAGCACATGACAAGAGATATGCATGAAGAAATAAAGAAATTATCAAATCGGTCGCGGTTTGCACAAGGAGGAAGCTGTATCAAGAACAAAAATGGTGTAATATTACTTGATGAGAAAGACATATCAAACAGATGAACAGAATACGTAAAAGAACTATTCGAGGACAACAGAGGTAAAAAACCATCACCAGATTCGAATGAAGGCCCAAACATTCTCAGATCAGAAGTAGAGAATGCCATTCATATGATACAAAAAGGAAAATCAGCAGGCATGGATAACATAAAAATTGAAATGATAGAAGCTCTGGAGAGCTTTGGTATAGATACAATCACAGAAATATGCAACGATATATACAATACAGGATATATACCACACGACATGAAGACATCAGTTTTCATAACATTGCCCAAAAAACCAAATGCAACAGAATGTTCAGACTTCAGAACAATCAGCCTGATGAGTCATGCAATTAAAATACTGCTCAAAATCATACAGGAAAGAATAAAAAGTAAAGTAGACAGCGAAATCCAAGAAGAACAGTTTGGTTTTAGACGGAACAGTGGAACAAGAGAGGCAATATTTTGCCTAAGAATATTAGCAGAAAAATATACAGAGGTCCAAAAAAGTATGTATATGTGCTTCATTGACTATAAGAAGGCTTTTGACAGAGTCCATCATGAGGAAATAATTGAATGCCTCGAAGACATAGGTATTGATGGAAAGGATATAAGAATACTCAGTAACCTTTATTGGGAGCAAACTGCCACAGTAAGATCGGGAAGGAATTATTCACCATACATAGACATAAAAAGAGGTGTCAGACAAGGTTGTGTGCTGTCCCCCTGCCTATTTAATTTATACACCGAAAAAATTTTCAAACAGATACAGGAAATACCAGGATTGAACATCAGTGGAAGGTCAATAAACAACCTAAGATATGCAGATGATACCGTGTTGTTAGCTGAAAGCGAACAGGAGTTACAAGAACTAGTGAAGCAAGTGAACAGTATAAGTCATGAATATGGACTCGACATTAATATTGAGAAAACAAAAACTATGATAATTAGCAAAACAGGCGATAAACCCACATTAAAGATAAGCGTAAATGGGAAAATCCTGGAACAAGTCAAGAGCTACGTATATCTTGGTCATGTAATAACAGAAGATGGCAGATGTGAAACAGAAATCAAGAAGAGAATAGGAATGGCCAAAGCTACATTCAACAACGTGAAACATATACTGACATCCAAACAGTTATCTCACAAATTAAAACTGAGAATCATAAAGTGTTATATATATTCTGCATTTCTGTATGGTGCAGAAACATGGACGATGAATAAGCATTTGGAAGAAAGAATTGAGGCTCTTGAAATGTGGATATATAGAAGAATGGGGCGTATCTCATGGAAAGAGATGAACACAAATAAGGAGGTCCTAGAAAATCTAGGTATGAAAAGAGAACTAATGAGGGAGGTCAAAGTTCGGCAGCTAAAATACTTTGGCCACATAAAAAGGCATAACACCTTTCAGAAGACCATAACAGAAGGGAGAGTTGAAGGCAAACGTGCACGGGGAAGACAGCGCTATAAGTGGGAAGATATCATCAAAAGATGGACAGGAAAGAGTCTATCAGAGTGCACCACCAAGACAAGAGACAGAAGACGTTGGAGATCCATTACAGCCAACCTTCGTTGTGGAGATGGCAACTGATGATGATGATATTTAATGAGCGTCTTACATTGGACAGCTCTAAGTCATTTTTCTATTTAGTCAATACCCTTTAGCTCCCCACGGTGAAAATGCCTTCAACAGATGTATGCCATGTCCTCTTGTCGCGTGCCTTCCGCTCAAGGTCGTCCATGTCGACAGTTCTAATCTTCTTCTTTGGACCTTGGCCGCTGACTGACAAAGCAATCAGTACCATCACGTCTGATGGCGTTTTGTGGGGCAGCAGCAAACTATCTCCACTTTGCTCGATCGCCGGCCATCATTCGTGTGGTGCACATCTGGTTGATGCTTTACATCTCTGCCTCCACAGTTCTCTGCCAGGTAGTTTTTAGACGGCATCGCTTTCACTTTCCTGTTGGAGTTAGTAACATGGCAGTTCTGGTGATGATATCAGGGTCTCTTCGCAGGGTGTGTATAAAGAGGACAGTTTAGGAAATTTCCTTTTCCGTTACTCTCCACATTCTGCACCGTACAGAAGTACAGAAATTACGCAGCTCTCGTATATTTTTAATTTAGTGTTTGTACTGTACAGGGAACATTTCCACATGTTATTTAGATTGGCAAAGGCTATTCTGGCTTTATTAATTCGGTTACTGATATCTTTGCTTGTTCCGCAATCTGGTGTTACTATGCTTCATAAGTATTTAAATTGACAGTTCTAATGCTAGAATACAGCTTAACGGACGCCCCAAAAGCCAGAATTTTATGCAACGGATAGTGAGTGTTCACCCACCTTTTCTGTATACTCTTGTTCTCCTTATATTTTCTTAATGCACCAAAATATTCGCAAACACGTGCAAAAATACTCTAGCTATAAAACTATTTCTAGCATATTGCAGTTTTCATTATTCATGTTCCAAGATCTGGCTTGGAGATTATGGTGAACCAGAGACGCGATTTTCGGATCGTAAAAAAGTAGATCTATGATAAGCAAATCCAGGATAACATGTGTACATGAATTGTTTGAAGCTTGTTTTCTGTGTATTGAACACTTTGCACACGTTTTATTGGCATTAAACAACTTTCTCTGTGGTAATAAACAAGAATAAACTGCGTTTTTATTGGGGTAAAATAAACATTAAACAGCTGTTTCTTTGTTCGTAAATAAAGAAATATTGCTGGAAACAGGAGAAAACAGAAATTCTCTTCGTAAATATGTAAACAATATAGAGAAAGTCATCATTATCACCCTTTAGATCCATATGGATCATAGGCCTTCAACAAATTTATGCTAAATCCTCTTGTCGCGTGTTATCAGTTCCAAATCTTTCCATATGTCCCTAATCTCGTTGGTTTCATTTTTCCCGTTCTCTTTTCTATGTGTTTTCTATCTCCCTCTCCTTCTCGTACCATGGGATTCCAGAACAAGGCCTGCCTTGTAATGCTTATTTAAATATGTTTGCTTCTTTACTTCGTAGAATGTCCCTTTCAACCACTTACCGTATAAATGGTGTTACAAAATAACCTCGAACGTCACATTTACCTGTGCCATCCTATAATTCCTTCTGTGCTCTTCACTTTAGTTTTTCCCACCTCTGATAGTATTTGCGATTCGTTGCTAACGCTCTCTTCCCTCAATTCTTGTTATGTCGGTACTTCAGCGACAATCGTTTGCTGATTAGGGTAATCAATCCCTTTCGTTTGAACCCATATTGACACATGGAATCTGTAGAGAGAAGTGTGGTTTACTAACGTGTAACACATTTTCCTGCCAGACCAGACAAGTGCTGGGAACGACCGCATTAGTGAGTAAACAACCTTTTGATGACCACAGTCGATAATCTTATCGCTGGAGATGTTTCTGTCGGACCCAGCTGTTGTCAATGTTTGAATGATGTAATCGTTTCTGGACAAGACTTGGCGGAAGAATAATAATCTTGAAAGAAAGTACATGTGATAAATTACGAAGTCGTGAGTGTAAACATGATCGATAATAGTCAGAAGCTGGCATATCATAAATGGTGATTGTAAACAACACATTTATTTGCGCGTTTGTTACGCAGGAATTTATTTTCGTGAGAGAAAGGAAAATACAAGCTATTGGCTTGGCATTTGAAATGTAAAAATACAACATTTCTGATTGGAGCCTTGTCATATAGTAGCAATCTGGATGTGGGCCGAATGTTGCCTTATAATTTAGCACCTTGTGAGTTTACCGCACTGTGAAATTCAACTCGTCAAGAAGACAGTCAGACAAGAACGAATAAGGAATATGATCAGGATTCCATTTTAAATGACCGGACACAGTGTTTAAGCATCTTGTGGACTTATATCCCAGGAAAACTCTACTTTCAGTAATACGGAAAGTCCGGAATCCTAGGAACCTGAACATTAAGTCGTAGTGGGATTCTATTGTAAAGTAACACCCCAGACCACATGTAAGAGGCATCTTAATCAAGTTTCCATAACTATTTCTCTGAGCCAGAAGTCAGTCTGTACTGTGAAGTACAAAGAAATTTGTGTCGGTAGTACCAATTGATGGTGCTATCCGTGGAACAAGTGAATGGTATGTGGCCTTGCAGTCAAAACTAGACACCTACAGCAGACGGGTTTTAACAGACGCTGGACCATCTTCGCCATTACTCCACGATGCTACGAGGAGCGTGTTGCAGCCACCAGACTTGACCAGTGACGAGAGTGAACCAGTCCATAACCTGCAAAGAACAAGCATCCGCTGGAGCAGAAACCAACCGACATTTTACTGGCAGCTAAGTACAAATTCAAAGCTGCCAAGTGAACACACTATTTTCAAATCAGAGAGAACTTTTCAAATCAGACCATCGCCTATGAGGAAATTTTAAAGACTTTCTAAATTCCCCCCACCCTTATTTATTTTACAATTGTTAACGATAATTGACTATTAAATTGTGTTATCTGTAAATATACAAATTTATAGTTGATTTAGTCATTTTGAGCGATCTGCAACCGCATGTCTTAGTCATTTTAAATACTTATAACAGAGCTATATAAGTAATATTTTACTGAGTTAAATCAGTTGGGGGCTCATCAGAACGAGCAAAGTCCTAACACAAAGAAGGTCAGGAAAGATACAAATTTTACACGGCCTAGATCCTATCAGCCGGAGTACTTGATTTCTTTAAATTCCTATGAGGCTCCTTAGAATTGAAGCACCATTCTCCAATTAACATCTATGTAAAGAGTAATCTTGAGCGAAAGGTAGATACCTTTAAAGATACTGAATTTTGGCCACCGTTGGATCATCACTGCAGAGTAAGGAGAGTAAATCTTGTGATAATGGAACTGTTGGTTATATTGGGACGCATTTCACTTAGCGTTATATTTTTCTTGATTGTGTATATTCTGTACTGTATTATTCCTCACAATGGTGTTTTTACATTTTAATTATATTTCAGATGTTTGTATTGTTCAGGAGAATATCTGTGTCTATACTGTTCTGGGGGAAGCATGAGACAATAAAACTGCTGGCTAGGCATGGGGGTCGGTAATCGGGTAGTAATGCTATCACACGGTTTCCTTAATCTACGATCCTGTCTATCGCAAGATTCTTCTTCTCGTCTCTTGTTCCACTGGTATTTGCCTGATTCTTGTCATCACTTCCGCGTGACCATGGGTCGTAGAATTTCAATCCTATTGAAATCTATTCTACGCCAGCCCCCCCCCCCCTCCCTAGTTTGAAAGCCTGTAATTTCTTGACTTCTTGCTTATTACTGTTGTTTTAATTGTCTTCACGTTTCAGAACAGGAAAAGGATTCCGTTACACGCCCATTGAGGCATATTGGGAATATGGTGTTAGGCCCATATTTTATTAACCATCGGCACACTAGGGCTGATGTGGTCAGCATCACGCCGGCTGCCTTAACCTTCCCAGAGTTGCTCTGGTACCCAATGCACGAAGCTGGGTCGACCCCGGAGCCGTTTGCGGTCTAAAAAAAATCCCACCTCAACTGGTGATCGAACAATGAACCACCGAACTAGGAAGCCAGTGCACTGTGACGATGAAACTCAGCCAACCCTGAAGTATTAGATGATATGGTAGAACCCTCATAACATCTGTACCCCCGAATATTGTTGTAATTTTATCGTCAACGGGAATTCTTCCACCTGTGCTCATTAGCAATGCACAACAGAAACGTGGAACTCCACCTGGTCTCATTAATATGCGTCAGAGCAGAGTGGACTCGCCAACACGTTTGCTAATTAATATTTAGACAGTTTATCTCCTGTGCATTCTGGACATTGCTTTGTCTAAAGGGGAGGTAAAACCACGCCTACTGAAACCTCTAGAGCGATCATAAGCAAGCATTTCGCTACACCATTCTTTCGTACCTGCCTTAAAGGCATTGCCTAAATCAAACGAAGAAAGTGGCACACGATCTGAGACAATGACGATCTCAAAGCGAACGATGAAGTTTCCTGCCACTAGGTAACACGGCAGTGTGAATCAGAGGAGAGCGCTGGAACCGCTCGAAAGACGGAACGAACGGGAAAGACGAAGCGGCCAGAGAATTGAATAATCACGGGGGACGGGCGGCATAGGATCTCGAATTCTTCCTGAGTTCAAGAAAGGTGTTAGATTCTAACATGTCCCCCCGATCTGTCATTCCATTTCATATATAAAGAGACCCTGCAAAATGCAATTTTATCACTCGTTTGCCAGAGATTTACAGAAGCACTAGCTGTAGTAAAATCTTGTTAGATTGCCCCTGGATTGTTGGCTATATTTGCAGTGAATTCTATTCTGTGCTAAACTGTATAATATATATTAGTTTCTAGTGATCAGTGGTCTAGTTCATTCATTTTTATTTCACTGGATTTTGTGTTGATTTAAATCAATTAAATTAAACCTGTCTCTAAAGTTTCCAGTTGAAAATTTAATGATATATCTATTACATTACTTCCAAAGATAACACTGACAAACAACATTTTTCTTTCTTATATAAGAATAAGTGTTCTTAGGTCAGTTTCTTGCGCTGATTTCAAATCTGAAATCCGTTTATCTCTATCACGTCGGGTTCTTAAGATATTTGTGAATAAATATATTTTTGGGAAACCGTTATTTGCTCCGTTTCATTTTTACTATATAACTTATTAAAAATTAATAAAATGCAAAATAATTCTACTTTTTATACTGCTAAAAGATGCATGACATATGTTACGCTATTTTTCAAATAGTTACTGTATTTTGAAATAATTCTGAGCGAAATATGGCTTCTAGAAGTTGTAGAATCGGTATCGAAACCAGTGCCTCATGATCCAATCACGTGTCCGATCCCAGTTCCACCATAACAATATCCGTTGGACGTGAATGAACCATCAGAAAGTGATAGTTTACCTGCTTTAGAAACTAATTCTGACTCGGATTATATACCGGTGAATGATGGTGTTCACTTAATTAACCATTCAGAACTTTCAGATCTAATACGTGATCTCGCTCTTACCAAAGGACAAGCGGAATTACTCGGTTCGCGACTCAAAGAATGGAATCTTTTAGCGCCCAATACTCCGATATCTAAATTTCGTCATAGACACAGAGAACTTGTTCAATACTTTGAGATGGATGATGGCATTTGCTATTGCAAAGATGTAAACGGTCTAATGGTGCACCTCGGTCGTGAGCACATAGTCAACGAATGGGGATTTTTTATCGATTCTTCCAAGACTAGTCTAAAAGCCGTGTTATTGCATAACGGAAATTTATTTTCATCAATTCCAGTCGCCTACTCTGTTCATATGAAAGAAACTTATGACAATATGGCTATACTTTTGGCAAAAATAAAGTACAATGACTACCAATGGCGGATTTGTGGAGACCTAAAGGTCATTGCAATTCTCACGGGCATGCAGACTGGGTATACTAAATTTTGTTGCTTCCTATGTGAATGGGACAGCCGCAACAGACAGGAACATTATGCAAGAAAGGTGTGGCCTATCAGGGATCGTATGCAGCTCTGGCATAAAAATGTAATACATGAGCCATTAGTTAACAAAGACGGCATCATTTTACCACCGTTACATATAAAATTGGGGCTCATGAAGAATTTCGTAAAAGCGTTAGATAAAACGAGAAAAGCTTTCACTTATCTTCGAGAAAAGTTTCCGCAAGTTAGCGATGCAAAGATAAAGGAAGGTATCTTTGTAGGACCTCAGATTAGGAAAGTTATTGCAGACAAACAATTCGAGAACTTGTTACATGGTAGTGAACTTCGCGCATGGATGGCATTCAAATCGATCGTCGATAACTTTCTGTGAAATCACAAATCTGTCGACTATGTGCATATTGTTAAGCAGTGCATAGATGCATACAGAATTATGGGCTGTAACATGTCCCTCAAAATCCATTTGCTTGATTCGCATCTTGACTTTTTCCCTGACAAACTTGGCGAAGTCAGCGATGAACATGGAGAACGATTCCATCAAGATATCGCCGTAATGGAATCACGCTATCAAGGACGGTGGAGTGTGACCATGCTTGCCGATTATTGTTGGATGCTTCATCGCGATGTACCACATGCCATTCACCGACGAAA
The DNA here is from genome assembly GCA_024509875.1 of Oreohelix idahoensis. Taxonomy (NCBI): domain Eukaryota; kingdom Metazoa; phylum Mollusca; class Gastropoda; order Stylommatophora; family Oreohelicidae; genus Oreohelix; species Oreohelix idahoensis. The sequence continues at coordinate 86,015 of JAMPIV010002292.1, forward strand.
GTCGACTGCAAAGAAATTCAAGCCTACATAACTGTTACACTTCTTGTATGAATGATGTTATAATACTTTATGCCTTGTTAAAAAACTTCAATTGCGTATTTCTAGAGATCCCGACCTGATAGAGAAAAACGGTTTGCAGATTTAAAAACAGCGCATTAAAATTGACCAGAAAAACATAGAAATGTTAGAGAAAGAAAAAAAAAGTTTTTTTTTGTTAGTCAGTGTAATAGATGCTTAAACGTTTAAATTAACTTTTAAAGTCGCGAAGGAATTTATAACTAATTAATTAAGTTAAGTCCTATATATATAGATACGTGTTTTAACCATTAGACTCGCTAAGTGTTTTCTTAATATATATATAATTAAATACGCGAGTGTTTATAATAGTCTTAACGGTAAATTTATCGCGCTTTAGAATGTTATTTGATTTTTCGGTATGATTACATGTTTTCTATCTTTCATATAGGGTGATCATAACCTTTGCGTCCCAGCAAAAACATTGTATAGAGTCCTCCAGACTCGGTTCTTAAAACCCTCCAGATATTTTGATGAACAGTTTAAATTTTAATCTTGAGACGATCCTGTTGGGGTCCAGCTATCTGAATTTTCCAGAAAGAAAGTAAATCCAAGAACAATTTAACACATCATCAATACAATTTAATCTGTAGAGTTTAACTGGAGAAAAACATTGCCAGAGCTATATTTAGATTATTAATCCTGCTCTACTGCGAAAAAAATAGAAATCTCCTGAACACTGACTGTGCACATTTTCTTCACTGGATTTTAAAACCCTCGAAGTAAACCATACCTCACCGGTCAGTTGTTATCATCACTCATTAAGAAGATTTACCATCAGCGGCGAAATCGATGAGACCACCCCATTTTCACCACCTGTATCCGTGACTGTTCCATCCCATAGAACTTTCCTTTTAACATAACAAAAAACAAAGAACACTTATGCTTCACCATCTAGCGATTTCGGGACTGTACTAACGCATAAACCTGATAATCTGGGGCTGGACACAGAAGAAAAAGACACTACCTATGTCGAGTGTTTATTTGATGTTTGTGTATTTTTCTATGGAGTGCTAGATTCTACGATCGGTAAGTGTGTGTGAGTAAATGAGTGTTGGCTATCACGAGCGCGCATGAATGACATGAGATTTATTTTGCAACAATTTTTAATTTGCCTACCTGGTAAATACTTTTACTGTATTCCCTGTATTGTTCCTTTTAAGTGGGATTTTTAAAACTCTGTTTATTCCCCACCCCCTTACATTTGCTTAGTAAAAGGGAAAACAATTGAGAATAACAGGACTTTTTCTACCACCCATACCTAGTACTGTAACACCTCTTTTTTCAGAGTAATTAAATTTACTGTTGGGTTACATTATCTATTTTTTTTCTGATAACTACCTATCTTTGGACTGGGTTTATCTTTTGTCTATTACAAGCGGGAAGGGCAGATTGGATACCACTCTTCATACCCCCCCCCCTTCCTTCCCGCCTTGTTATTTGTATTTTCTGTACCTATGATAATTTTCTGTTATCTGATAAATGTTGTGACTGATTTTTAATGATAAATAAACATCATAAAACTTTTAGTACTGTGTTGGAAGACCCAAGCCCAAATTACCCATATTTGTTTACCATAGTTTGTATTCACGTAACGTCCGTGTGTTTGAAACACCAAATTGGTGTGAGCGCATGTGTGTTTGGAAACTGGCAAATAATTGTTTAGCCAGGAGAGTTCAAGGAGTAGATTGAGAGAAAAGGATTGTCGTAAAGGAGTCTGTCCTTACTCTCCCCAGCACTCTGTAAAGTAACTATTTACTTTCTAACCCTTTCTATCATAGAGCCTTCACCATCATTCTTCACTCTAAACGGGACAACTATTTCTAAGACTTCTCTCAAAATAAATTTACGACATGCACTAACCACTGCTCTAAGTTTCAGAGCCGTACAAAAATCTTGATTTGACATTTGAGTTCTAGTTTTAATGTTGGACTTGCTTTCTTTTGAGCTTCAAGTCTTTCCAGATGTAATAACAAAAACTCTTCTAACCTTTTTGTTTCTTTAGTTTGATATCACTGTCTGTCCCGCTAACGTTTTCTATATTGTTGATAAGATATCTAGGTTGTTTCTACATCTTGTAGGAGTGTTTCTTTAAGTGCAAACATTGTTATCGTTTCCTGCAATTATTGTCTATATTTTTGTCTTTTCCCATGTGCATTTTTTGGACTCAATTGTTGTGACTTTTAATCAAGAAGTAGCAGCCCCCATCAGTCATGACTGACTGGGAATTCGCCCCTGAAGTGATATTCCTCACCTGCTTTTTTACCTGGTCTTCCTTTCAGTGTGTTCTGTTCCCTTCTGCTTGTTGTGATAGGTTCTTCTCGCTCAATCTGAGGTGGTGCGGTAGGGAACATCGCCACTTCGTTCGATCGGCAGCTTCCTCCTTCCAGGCTGCTGGATTTTTATTGACATTTTAAGTAATAAAATCCGTATGAAAAAATATACACATTCAGAATTTTTAGTTAGACGACGTATAATAGGGACTAGAATAGAGGCCGTGCTGCCAGTAAGCAAGGAGCGGCAGTATAATATATTATTTACAAGAGGTTGATTGTTGGTTTTGAACTGAATTGAACTGTATATATTTTGCGCGTGGGAGTGTCCAGCCTGCCACATAAGACAGCGTCAATAACACTATATTAAAGAACAATACTCTTTTCTTACGGTCCTACCATTTAATGTTTCACTTTGGCACAATTGACGAATTTCACATAAATATATACGTATATGAAAGATCTATGTATCCTTCTTGATACATAACCCTTTCGTTCACATTACGTTTACTGGTGGATATATGAATATTTATTTATCTGGGGGAAAAGCTAGAAATCAAAATTTGCTGGACACATCTGACCACAATGAGAACGTCTCACCAAAGATCATTGTAACTAAGCATACATTAGCCTTCTCAACTCGCTTACGTCATCCACCAACGACGCAACAATATGTGTTCACTAAGAGCGCTCCGTGGTACACAAACATCACGGTAAAGAAATAATTATTCTCCACCTATTTTTGAACATATGCAATTAAACGAATCACGCGAAGCTCTTCTGTCTTGTCTCACCATCTCAAATTCCCTCTGTCTTTCTTCAGCCTATTGAAGTCTGTGTCTTCCTTCAGCCTATTGAAGTCTGTGTCTTTCTTCAGCCTATTGAGGTCTGTGTCTTTCTTCAGCCTATTGAAGTCTGTGTCTTTCTTCAGCCTATTGAAGTCTGTGTCTTTCTTCAGCCTATTGAAGTCTGTGTCTTTCTTCAGCCTATTGAAGTCTGTGTCTTTCTTCAGCCTATTGAGGTCTGTGTCTTTCTTCAGCCTATTGAAGTCTGTGTCTTTCTTCAGCCTATTGAAGTTTGTGTCTTTCTTCAGCCTATTGAAGTTTGTGTCTTTCTTCAGCCTATTGAAGTCTGTGTCTTTCTTCAGCCTATTGAGGTCTGTGTCTTTCTTCAGCCTATTGAGGTCTGTGTCTTTCTTCAGCCTATTGAAGTCTGTGTCTTTCTTCAGCCTATTGAAGTCTGTGTCTTTCTTCAACCTATTGAGGTCTGTGTCTTTCTTCAGCCTATTGAGGTCTGTGTCTTTCTTCAGCCTAATGAAGTCTGTGTCTTTCTTCAGCCTATTGAAGTCTGTGTCTTTCTTCAGCCTATTGAGGTCTGTGTCTTTCTTAAGCCTATTGAAGTCTGTGTCTTTCTTCAGCCTATTGAAGTCTGTGTCTTTCTTCAGCCTATTGAGGTCTGTGTCTTTCTTCAGCCTATTGAAGTCTGTGTCTTTCTTCAGCCTATTGAAGTCTGTGTCTTTCTTCAGCCTATTGAGGTCTGTGTCTTTCTTCAGCCTATTGAGGTCTGTGTCTTTCTTCAGCCTATTGAAGTCTGTGTCTTTCTTCAGCCTATTGAAGTCTGTGTCTTTCTTCAGCCTATTGAGGTCTGTGTCTTTCTTCAGCCTATTGAAGTTTGTGTCTTTCTTCAGCCTATTGAAGTCTGTGTCTTTCTTCAGCCTATTGAAGTCTGTGTCTTTCTTCAGCCTATTGAAGTCTGTGTCTTTCTTCAGCCTATTGAGGTCTGTGTCTTTCTTCAGCCTATTGAGGTCTGTGTCTTTCTTCAGCCTATTGAGGTCTGTGTCTTTCTTCAGCCTATTGAGGTCTGTGTCTTTCTTCAGCCTATTGAAGTCTGTGTCTTTCTTTAGCCTATTGAAGTCTGTGTCTTTCTTCAGCCTATTGAGGTCTGTGTCTTTCTTCAGCCTATTGAAGTCTGTGTCCAAAGCAATCCTTGTTCTGAGATCCACAGTGTAATAGAAATAGAGAGAGGCCTGAAAACACACGGAGAAAAAAAATCATAAACCAGCATGCAAGATAAAGAAGACACGGACAAACTTTGAGGAGATGGCATAGTACAAGGAAACGTGGCGGGAATAGGTTATGGATGGGTGTGAAAATAAATCGCAAAAAGGTAATTCGTCTTACGAGGACAAAAGACAAAGAAAATAGCCAACGTTACGACCACAAGGCCTTCGTCAGGGAAAGGAAAGAAAGTGAAGGCTAGATAGGACACATAAGAACCTAAATAAATATAAAAATTAAACCTAGGTACTTCCCTGAAGGAATCGAGGTCCTACCACTTTCGCTTCTAGCGAACGGACTGGCGTTGCCCGGAAAAGGTGGAAAAAGGCACGCCAGTCCGTTCGCTAGAAGCGAAAGTGGTAGGACCTCGATTCCTTCAGGGAAGTACCTAGGTTTAATTTTTATATTTATTTAGGTTCTTATGTGTCCTATCTAGCCTTCACTTTCTTTCCTTTCCCTGACGAAGGCCTTGTGGTCGTAACGTTGGCTATTTTATGTCTTTTGTCCTCGTAAGACGAATTACCTTTTTTCGATTTTTTTTCACACCCATCCATTGTACTCCACGTCTTACAGCAATTCCCCTCAACTTCCTCGGGAATAGGTTAAAGACTTTACAGGTAGTTGAAAGATAATGATAAAAACATCACGGGTACCGTCACCCATTTATCCAGTTACTGCGGGAGTTTTCTAATTATTAATCCCGGATGTTTCCGGTACGCATGCCTGGCCATAAAATATTCGACATCCGAAGCAAGTGATTCGATATGTGTTCCTTCTCCCCATACTTCTAACGGCGAAAATTAAACGCTGCCGGAAATATCGGTAGGATTCTTTGAATAAGATTGCCCAGTTTCGTTACAGGTTCCCGTATATGCTGTTGATTTAGGTCAGTGTATTTTAACCTTTTAGAGGTCCCTGCACCCCATTACAGCATCTTAACATGCCTCGCTCTCTCAGTTCCCAGCAAAATACTAGGCAGGATAATTATACAGAGAATTTCAAAAGCAGTAGACCACAAACTGAGGAAAGAACAAGCAGGATTTAGAAAGAACAGAAGATGTGTTGATCACATATTTAAACTCAGGAACATTATAGAGCAGTGCTCAGAATGGCAAAGACAGCTGTACATTAATTTTGTTGATTTTGAAAAGGCTTTTGACAGTATACATAGGAACAGTTTATGGAAAATACTGAGGGCTTATAGAATTCCAAGCTGCATAGTGTCAATCATAAAAAGCTTCTATGCCAACTTTACGTGTAGCGTTGGGCAGAGCAACCTAACCTTTGAGGTGAAGACAGGAGTACGACAGGGATGCCCCTTATCAGCCACTCTATTTTTAACAGTCATAGACTGGGTGATGCGCCAGACAACAGAGGGCAGTCCAAGAGGTATAAGATGGACTACATTTTCTACAATGGAAGATCTGGAATATGCAGATGACATTGCACTGCTAGCACATTCACATCAACACATCCAGGAAAAAACGGATAGACTTAATAAATACAGCCAGCATCAATCTAAAGAAGTCAGAGGTATTGACGCTCAATGTGAGCAACCCTGAGCCCATATCAGTAAGTGTAGCGTGCAGTTTCGCGCTGTGTATAATATTCTGCTTTAATGAAAATGTCTATATTAATTTTGATTGATGACCTAAGGGATATCACCCAGAATTTTACTGGGAGGAGTATTTAACAGTGGTTGTCTGTCCACTGGTTTCAACTTACCGGTTTAAAATGAGAACCGAGGTTTAGTTGCATGTCCATATTTGGGCTTATGGCTAACTTTTCTAAGACTGTTTGCAACTAGAGCTTAGGTCTTAACTCATAACCATATAAGGCTTAAATGGTCAGTCTTTACCTGGAATGTGTTGAAACACTGCGTTTGAGTTTCACTCAAGGAAGCGTAGCGTCCAGGCGCATGCGCGATTTAGTAGGGGGTTAAACGAGATTTCCGATCTGGAGGTCGAACGAAAAATGTCAGAGGGTCAAGACGTGTTTTCGACGTCTTTGTGTTTCGGCTTCATGCCTGGGGAAATGGAAAACCTCTGTGGATAGACTTAGAAGTATTTGAAGATATTCCCCGATGATAGTGATATATTTCTTACGTCTTTGAGACGTGTATGTGTGTGTGTTATTAGTGCATTCCGATGGTCTATCAAGGTAAATGGACATTTTGTTATTCTCCTTGCCTATCAGTGTCGCACCACATATATTTGTCAGCTCATTGACTTTTCCCAGGGTGGGAAAGCATCTAACAGTTTACGTGAGCTAAGCTCTTAAGTTAGGCTGACTTTATTAGCTGAGGGCTTGTGTACGCCCAGGAAACATTGCAGTTTGATGCATCCCGCTGTTTCAGCGGTAAAATATTATAGTCAAGGTCTGACCCACCTTGCCTGCCAGTCACAGAGGCTAGGTAAACTTATAGGCCTGCTACCTTAAGGCCTGTTGCATGCAAGCAACACATCTGATGAACTCATGTCAGGAAAGAGTTGGTTAACTCGTGTATCAACACCCGCGAGCAATGCGGGGTATTTTTGCTGAGGCTTGTTTGGAAGGGAACTTAGGTTGTGGTCAACAATCAGGCTTAGGCCCAGCTTACTGACTTGTGATATATGATGCTATCCATGTACTATCGTCATGTCTACATGTTCCTGAGTCTTGTTAAATGATCATGTCTACAACGTTCCTGAGTCTTGTTAAATGATAATGTCCTGATGTCGTCGTACTACATTAAAGTTTGAGAAAAAGTCAGTTGCTGTTACAACCTTCACTGACTTCTACTTGTGATTGAGTGTGAGTACTGAGCCAGGCTTTAGAACTGTACATGCATTCGCGTATATTACATCTACACTCATACTCTATGTCAACACTGCACTTTGCCAGCGCCTCAAGACTTAACGAACAGGCTGACCTACATTCACGTTCCTGCACTGCTTGGGTTGACCTGACCTCTACACTCACATACACAGTGTTGTACCCTTTATATTTGTAAACAAGTAAACGGTCAGCTGCTTTATGATAAGGTATCAATGTGATTGTACCAGAGAATTTATACACCTTATCAATGTGGTGGAACCAGCAAGATGGGGCTATTGGCTCTATTGTCAAGTTACTGCTGCTGTTTAGAAGGTCAAGTCACTGCTGCTGTTTAAAAAGGTCAAGTTACTGCTGCTGTTTAGAAGGTCAAGTCACTGCTGCTGTTTAGAAGGTCAAGTCACTGCTGCTGTTTAGAAGGTCAAGTACCGTTCCCATTGTCACGATTGCAGTTCAGAAGTTCGATTGTCGTTACCATTGTCGCTGCTGTTGTTGTCAAGTTCAAGTTCTTGGAACATTGTTGTTGTTAGAAGCAAGTACAGAAAGCTCTTTTCAGCATTGGATCTTCGCGATCTTAGAATGCTGAACACTGTACCTCTTCATTGTTCATAGACGATAGGAGTGCATCATAAGATAAGTGGCATGTATTTTTGTTGTGATTTGTGCCATTATAGTGTGTAATTGAACCTTCCCTTTACACAACTTTTGTTTACATGTTTCTTCTTGTGTTACATGTTGTTTATATGTCATTGCTATGTTTTTTTTCAGCGGGTCTGGCTGGGTGGTGACTCCTATAGATCATACCACGTGACAGAGGTTTTCTATTGAGAGTGTTCTGTAGGGTATGCAAATTTCCTATAGTGAAATTTGCTAAGCGACTTTTGTTGCTATTTCTGTTAGTTGTGATGACATGTGTTAGTGTTGTTTTCGTTATTTTTTCGCATTCTTTAGTTTTATTTTGATTTGTTTGTATTTGTAGGTCTCATCTTTCTTTCGTTTAGTTTTTTTACAACTTTATGTTTATACACTGTGACGTCATTTGTTTGTTTACATTCTTCGCATTTGTCAACACATTCTTTGTGATATTTACTTTTAGTTTTCGCTGTTTATTTCTTTGACTTTTGCGAATGTTTTAGTATTGTCCTTGATGTTTGTTGTTTGTTTACATTAGTCATTGTTGTTATACACTGTTTCTATATATAGTTGATCATATTTAGTACACTTAGGATAAAAATGATTGATGGTGGTATTATTATAAAGATGTTTATACAAAGTCTTTGCCAAAGACTTGTCCCAACTGAGATTGGTATATAAATCGTATTATTATTTCAGGTGGTAATAACACAATATTAGACATAATGTCAACATTAGAGTACTTTATTTGGCAAGGGAAATCCCTTGGTATGACTGATGAGGAAGTTGAGAAATTCGCACGTGTCGAATATGCCACGGCTCAAAAGTTTGAGGTGTCTCGAGTACAATATTTCATTGAACTAGGGAAATCGCTTGGCATGTATAGGCAGAAACTAGGAGAGTTTCTGAAAATACAAATAGAGTCTGAGGAGAGAAAACATAAACTAGAAGCTAATGAGAGAAAATTCCAAATGGAAATGGAAAAACAGAAGTTAGAAGCTGAAGATAGAAAAATTCAGCAGCAAGGAGAGTCTGAAGTAAGAAAGCTTCAAGATGAGAGAAAAATCCAAATGGGGAAGGAACATGAAGAAAATCTCTTAACTATGGAAGTGAATGAACATAAGCTAGCAGATGAGATGAGTTTTTCTCAATACGAACAATGGTTAGAAGGTGAGATGAGCTTGGCTCAATACGAACAATATAGTAAAGAACAGTCTCTTGATAAGGAGCTAAACCAAGTCAAAATGGACTATGAGAAATTAAAGATGGAAGCTAAGAGACATGAAGATGACTTACGTAAAGCAAACTTAGAACTTGCTAGTGTGCAAGAAATGTGTTGCAAAGTAAAAGCTCAGGCGAGACAAAACAAGAAGTCTTATGAAGAGACAATTCTGGAGTTAAGAAGTGAGGTGAATCTTTTGCAGAATACTGCTATAAAGAAGAATAAGGAATCTCTGGAAGAGATTAATGAGTTTAAGAATAGCAAGGATAGTGAGATTCAGTCTTTACAACTGGAGTTAACACAGTTGAGAGCGAATAAAGAAAAGGATGAGAAAGTTGATGAACTTATGACTACTCATCATAGTGCTATGGAAGCACTCAAACTCAAACTGGTTCAGGAGAAGGCTAAGGTCTTAGAAACTACGTCTCAAATGACAAAGTTGAGAAAGGATCTCAGAGATAGAATTGCTAAAGAAAAAACTTTTACTTCTGAGTTACACGACTTGAGATTAGATTATAACAGGGAAATTAAAACCAACGAGAAAATTCATAAAGCCCTTGCTAGGCAAAAAGCTATCTCAGAAGTAGAAATTGCAAAACTTCAAAAAAGAGTTGATGGTCTGTTAGATATTGTTTTGTACAATAGGATATTATCTACTTCCAAGGGGAATAGATTTAAACACAAACCAGATGGTCAATATGTTAATGCAAAGAGTCAGCGACATGCACTCAATGCTAGTAGTAACATTAAACAATATGTGAATAAATCTTTTCGTGGCAGATATAGTTTCCCACGTGATAACGATGCTGCCTCTAATGGGAGTTGGCGTCAGGCCGACAAAAGTAAATCAAGTTTGGATCACGGTGAGGACTTTGATAAATGCAAGGGCAAGATTCCTCAGGAAAACCGTGTATCGACTTCTCAGAGTTCAGATAGACTTATAACATCCGACAAAACTATTAGTGCCCATCATACCCAGTCAAGTCATTATGATGTACCTGTTAAGCCCATTGCCACAGGCAAAATTAACAAGTTTGCTAGGAAAGATAATCGTGATTATGAACAGCACCAAGGGCGGTCATCACGTGATAATTTTCTTTTTTCAAATAATTGGAGACAATTTAAAGGTCCTCAGAATTTTGGTTCTGATATCTATAGGAACTTTGGAAAAGGTAACTCCAATAGAGGTTGTCAACCTGGTGGTAATTTTTCTGGAAGACAACAAAAACCATCACAAAGATATTTTGACCAAAGAGAAAATAACAATCGCAACTATGCTAACTGGAGGTCAAATAAGAGCAATGGTCTTAAGAGAGATAATAATTGTGATAGATCTCAACATGACACTACTAGACTATTGTGTCCTAGTTTTCCTGATTTACTTTGAAACGGATAACAATACTTTTCTACATCTACATATCTGCACATCTATTCTCACTTTTAGTGAATTCATAGTATTATGCTGTGTGATTGCCTTTCTCTGTTCCCATCTTTGTTATAGCAGGGAAGGTTTAAGGCTCACAGTATAATGGCCGTAATATCACTCGGCCACAGTACAGTTAAAAATTTATATTTCATTATTGTATATTACAAAAATCTTATGGTTGTCAAATAGAATTGTATTCTTTGTATTCTCTTAGCGAGTCATTGATGTTCGCAGAGAAGCAGTACATTATGCCAACCAAGAAGTTTTGAGATGTGCTTACTTACACTTCGGATGTTACAGTAGATGTGCCCTCTCAGTCTAGGATCTGGAATTCATTGTTCATTCGTAGTAATATTATGTATAAGATTATGACAAAAATATTGTTGTATATTAGCATAAAGTAATCTTTATGTTGCTAGTTGTTTGTATATCTAAAGCGGTATATTTAGATTATAACACCGCTATTCTTGATGATGTTGTGATGTATAGACTTGAAGATAAGTTACTTGATATCAGATAAGATTATATATATGTAACTTTTGCTATATTATGCCAGCATTATGATGTACGATGGTGGCTCCTCCCTGGAAAAGTATACTTAGAGAAATATTTTCTCTAATGAAATTTACTTTCACTAGATGCTCCATGCATCGACTTAGCCTCACATTAGGCATTAAGTTTATTTGTGATACTAGTCATCCGCGCATCATTCGTGCGTTATGAGCCTGTTGTAGCTTGTTCTCGGATGTTCTGTTTAAAAAAAAAAAATGTTTCATTTTTTTTTCCTGGGAGGTGCGTTAAACTGTAGCGTGCAGTTTCGCGCTGTGTATAATATTCTGCTTTAATGAAAATGTCTATATTAATTTTGATTGATGACCTAAGGGATATCACCCAGAATTTTACTGGGAGGAGTATTTAACAGTGGTTGTCTGTCCACTGGTTTCAACTTACCGGTTTAAAATGAGAACCGAGGTTTAGTTGCATGTCCATATTTGGGCTTATGGCTAACTTTTCTAAGACTGTTTGCAACTAGAGCTTAGGTCTTAACTCATAACCATATAAGGCTTCAATGGTCAGTCTTTACCTGGAATGTGTTGAAACACTGCGTTTGAGTTTCACTCAAGGAAGCGTAGCGTCCAGGCGCATGCGCGATTTAGTAGGGGGTTAAACGAGATTTCCGATCTGGAGGTCGAACGAAAAATGTCAGAGGGTCAAGACGTGTTTTCGACGTCTTTGTGTTTCGGCTTCATGCCTGGGGAAATGGAAAACCTCTGTGGATAGACTTAGAAGTATTTGAAGATATTCCCCGATGATAGTGATATATTTCTTACGTCTTTGAGACGTGTATGTGTGTGTGTTATTATATCAGTGTCGCACCACATATATTTGTCAGCTCATTGACTTTTCCCAGGGTGGGAAAGCATCTAACAGTTTACGTGAGCTAAGCTCTTAAGTTAGGCTGACTTTATTAGCTGAGGGCTTGTGTACGCCCAGGAAACATTGCAGTTTGATGCATCCCGCTGTTTCAGCGGTAAAATATTATAGTCAAGGTCTGACCCACCTTGCCTGCCAGTCACAGAGGCTAGGTAAACTTATAGGCCTGCTACCTTAAGGCCTGTTGCATGCAAGCAACACATCTGATGAACTCATGTCAGGAAAGAGTTGGTTAACTCGTGTATCAACACCCGCGAGCAATGCGGGGTATTTTTGCTGAGGCTTGTTTGGAAGGGAACTTAGGTTGTGGTCAACAATCAGGCTTAGGCCCAGCTTACTGACTTGTGATATATGATGCTATCCATGTACTATCGTCATGTCTACATGTTCCTGAGTCTTGTTAAATGATCATGTCTACAACGTTCCTGAGTCTTGTTAAATGATCATGTCCTGATGTCGTCGTACTACATTAAAGTTTGAGAAAAAGTCAGTTGCTGTTACAACCTTCACTGACTTCTACTTGTGATTGAGTGTGAGTACTGAGCCAGGCTTTAGAACTGTACATGCATTCGCGTATATTACATCTACACTCATACTCTATGTCAACACTGCACTTTGCCAGCGCCTCAAGACTTAACGAACAGGCTGACCTACATTCACGTTCCTGCACTGCTTGGGTTGACCTGACCTCTACACTCACATACACAGTGTTGTACCCTTTATATTTGTAAACAAGTAAACGGTCAGCTGCTTTATGATAAGGTATCAATGTGATTGTACCAGAGAATTTATACACCTTATCAGTAAGGAATCAGCAACTGGAACAGACGGACACCTTCACATACCTAGGATGCATAGTAACACCAGACGACGAAGCAAGCAAAGACATCAAAAACAGAATGAACAAAGGAAGAACAGCCTTTTTTAGTCTAAACAACATCTGGAAGTCCTCTCAGTACAACACAAGCACAAAATTAAGACTATATCAGAGCTGTGTGCTTTCTGTGCTTCTCTATGGTGCGGAATGATGGAGAGTTACAGAGAAGGAAATGTCGAAATTGTCCTCTTTTCACACAACATGCCTGAGAAAAATTCAACGAATCTTTTGGCCGAATATCATCACCAACCAAGATCTGCTTACTCGTAGCAAGCAAGAGAACATGCACACCATCATAGCTGGCAGACGCTGGAGCTGGGTTGGCCATGTCATCAGAAGAGACCCTGATGCCATCACAAGAACAACTATGCTATGGACCCCTGAAGGAAAACGAAAGAGAGGCCGACCAAAAACAACTTGGCGGAGGATTGTGGAGGCTGAGATGCAAAGAATGAACCAGAGTTGGGGCACTGTACGAAGGATGGCCGCCGACCACGCAAAGAGTGTAGAATGAGGTAGGGTGAAAAAGCTCAGTGATAGAAATGTAGAGAGTAAATAGTTGCTTCACAGAGTGCTGGAGGAGAGTAAAGACAGACTTATTTACGACAAATCGTTTCTCTCAATCTACTCTTCAGGCTCTCCTGGTCAAACAATTATTTGCCAGTTTCCAGACACACACCTGCTCTCATACCGATTTGGTGCTTCAAACACACAGACGACGTGGTTACAACTATCTTAAACAAATAGGGGAAATTTTGGGCTTTGGGTATTCCAACACAGTAACAATTAAGTTTATGTTGTTTATTAAAGTTAAAAAAAAAAACAATCACTACAATAATCATGTGTTTACAGCAAAAATTATCATAAGTACAGAAAAATGCAAATAACAAGGTAGGGAGGGGGTGAAGAAGATTGGTATCGACTAAGCCCGTCCCGCTTATTAGACAAAGATAAACCCAGTCCAAAGATAGATAGTTATCAGGAACATAGGTACGTTAACCTAACAGTGAAGTTAATTACTCTGAAAGAGGTGTTTCAAAATTAGGTATGGGTGGTAGAAAGAATCCTGTTCTTCCCAATTGTTCTTCCCTTTACTAAGCAAATGTTGCTACTGGGAATATACATGCTCTGATCAGTTGTAACTTTGTTTCTTTGCTTGTGCCTTGCCATAGGTTTTTCATCCGCTTATTAGACAAAGATAAACCCAGTCCAAAGATAGATAGTTATCAGGAACATAGGTACGTTAACCTAACAGTGAAGTTAATTACTCTGAAAGAGGTGTTTCAAAATTAGGTATGGGTGGTAGAAAGAATCCTGTTCTTCCCAATTGTTCTTCCCTTTACTAAGCAAATGAAAAGGAGGGGGTTTTAAACAGAGTTAACAAATTATCAACTATCCCACTTAAAGGAACAATGCAGGGTATACAGAAAATTATATTACCAGGTAAGCAAGTTAACAAAATGGTTACAAAAAAAGATTAAATTTCCTGTCATTCATACACGCGCGTGAGGATCCACACTCATATATTCACACACTTACCGATTACAGCATCAGACAATCCAATAGAATTATATAAACAGCAATTACACTCTTGACACATGAAAAGGTCTGGTACTTCCGTGTCCCGCCCCAGATGTTGCGAGGTTTGCTGATAGCAACTATTCTCACTTATCGCCGGACTTGAAGCCTAAGAGTTATTGTGTTTTATTATATAAAAGGAGTCTATGGGATGGCACTGACACAGTTCGACACAGGGGTGAAAATGAAGTGGTCTCTTTAATCTTCCGCTATGGTAAAATTCCTTCAATGCGTGATGATAGTAACTGACCGGTAAGTTTATTAATCCAGTGAGGAAAAACTTAAGCCGTCACAGTTCAGGAAAATATGTACTCTCTCACAGTAGGGCAGTAAATCAAGTATCGCTACTGGCACGGTTCAACTTCCAGTTTATCTTACAGATTTGTAATTTTAATATGATGATTGTTCTTTAAATAGTCTTGGGTAGGCTTTCTTTCATGTAATTATGATAGCTAGGTCGCATTGAACCGCCACAAGATTAAATTTAAAAAATGTTTCATCAATATGTCTGGAAGTTTTTTTAAGATGATTTCTTTATTGCTGGGATCGCAAAGGTTACGATCACTCTGTATGAAAGAAAAAAGACATGTAATATACCGAAAAATCAAATAACATTCTAAAGCGCGATGAATTTCCCGTTAAGACTATTTATAAATATATATATATTCGCGTATTTAATTATGTATTTAATAAACACTGCGCGAGTTCTAATGGTTAAAACACACATCTATAAATATAGGACTTAACTAAATTTATTAATTATAAATTCCTTCGCGACTTCAAAAGTTAATTAAAGCATTTCAGCCTTTATTATCTTTTTTTTTTTTTTTTTGAAATAATATAGTAGATATATCATTACATTTACAACTGGAACTATTGAGATGGTTTAATTTAATAGATTTAAATTAACACAAAATCCAGTGAAATAGAATGAATGAACTAGACCACTGATCACTTTACACAATATATATTTTACCGTTTTGCACAGAAATAGAATTCACTGCAAATATATATAAAAATCCAGGGGATAATCTAGCAGGATTTCAAATATAGCTAGTGCTTCTGTAAAGGTCTGGCCAACGAGTGATAAAGTGTATTTCTACGTGGTCTGTATATATCTAACTTAATTGTAAGATGAGTGGGACATGAGAAAATTGACACCTTTTTAGATCTCAGGACACTTTTGGGGATCTGACCGCCAGACTAAAGAGAGATGCCGCCCCTGGTCTTCGTATCTCCGCTCGCTGCTGCGATCGGTTCTGTGTTTAACACCGAGATGCGAAATACCTGCAGGAACTTGCGTCGCTCGTTTCAGGGACCACTACTGTCTTTGATCGTGGCGCTAGTCTTTCCTGAAATCCCCCAGTCTGTGTCTTTGATCGTGGTCGCTACTATCTGTTTGATTCTGGCGCCGCCCCCACTGGCCAAGTTAATGAAAATACTGCATATGATTGCTCAAGAGATGTCCATGGGCGTGATTTAATCTCTCCTTAAATCAATGCGATGACCAGAATGAACGGTAGATAAACTGTCCACATATTAATCAGCAAACGTGTTTGCCCTCTGTGTGGAACGGTTGCATAGCTAATGAGTCCAGGTGAAAAAAAAATCCCGTTTGACGAAAGGTTACAATATTCGGGGGCACTGATGTTATCCAAGGGGTCGCTACGAAGGTCGTACTATATCATCCAACACTTCAGGGTCATTCAGGGTCGGCTGCGTTCGTCTGTCACAATCGTCCCCTCTTTTGAGACATAATAACCTCTTTTCATGTTTGATTCATGACGATGAAGCTGCCCTGAACGGTAGCTTTAGGATGATTGGTATCTTCAACTTCCTCTTTTTCCTCCGTAGTCCAGTTTCTACTCAGGAAATCAGCCCCGACATTCTGTCTTCCCAGAATGTATTCCACTTTGAAAGAATAAACGCTTAACAGAAGGGCCCAACGCATGACCCTTGCGTTAAATTCTTTATTGGCACCAAGAAATGTTAACGGAGCATGGTCTGTTTGCACTGTGAAAGATGTACTATAGAGAAACTCATGATGGCGTCTGATACCGTCAATCAGAGCGAGGCATTCTCTTTCGACTACGCTGTAGTTCCGTTCAGCTTTATTTAATTTCCGACTGCCATAGGCAACTGGAAATAGCATGTTCAGGTCACTGTCCTCGGCTTGAAGCAGTGTTGACCCGATGCCCTGACCTGACGCGTCGACCCGTAAAACAAAGGTTTCTTGAGGTCAGGCAACCTCAAAATGGGGTATGCAGACAACTGTCCTTTCAAAGTGCTGTATGCGTGTTCGCACTTTTGATCCCACATGACCTTATCCGGACGCCCTTTCTTTGTGAGGTCAGTCAGAGGTGCCGTAAGTCCGTTGAAGTTCTGGATGTACTTCTGATAGTATGGACATAGTGATATGAAGGAACGTACGTCTTTCTTCGTTCGGGGTCTTTTTGCTGCCACTATTTTCTCCACGTTCTTCTTAATAGGCCAACTGCATCCGTGAGAAATAGTATGCCCCAGGAAGTCTAACTGTTCAAACCCGATGAGACGTTTGCTAGGTCTGGCTGTGAGACCAGGTTCATGTAGTCTCCTGAGGAGCATAGCAACCGTAGCAATATGTTCTTCGTAGGTTTCCGATGCAATTAATATGTCATCCATAAAATTATGGATATGGGGACTTTGCAAAGGTTCTAGAAGCTTCCTCATCATCCTGGTGAACACTCCTGGTGCGTTATGCAAACCGAATGGCATCACATTAAATGTGTAATGTCCTTCACTAGTGCTGAAAGCTAACAAAGGTTTAATTTCCTCCTTGACTGGTATTTGATAATAACCTTTACTGAGGTCAATTTTAAAGAAAATCTTTGCTTTGCTGAGCTTGGTGAACAACTCAGAAACAGTTTGGAGAGGTTCGGGCTGGAATTCCGTTACAGCGTTTATCAGCCGGTAATCTATACACAGCCGAACTTCCTTATTGGGCTTCTGCAACAGCACTACACTGGAACTGTAAGGAGATGTAGACTCACTGATAATTCCTGCCTGACGCAGCTTGTCTATTTCTCCGCGAAGTGCATCAGCTTTCGCGTACGGGATGGGGTAAACTCTGGTTCGAACAGGGGTCTCATTTGTTAATTTCATATCAAATTCAATGAGATTTGTTCGACCAGGTACATCCGTTAAGACTGCACTGTACTGTTTTAGTAGAGCCCTGGTTTCTGTTTGTTGTTCTGGTGAGAGATTGTCGCCGAACTTGACATCTTTAAAGGATTCTGTGGGTTGCTGTGGTGGATTTTGATGTTATGAATTGTTGTTATGTATTTGTATTATAATAAATGAGATTAGCTATGAAGGTCCCTGAATTTACTCAATAGTATTGTGGACTTTTCAGGGTGCCTTTCCGCTACCACCCCCTTTATCTCATTCAAAATGTATCTATATTAGTATATTAAATGACTTCGTGTTGTGTCTAGGGTTATGAATGTAGAGTGTGAAGCACAATAATTTACAAACATACAAACAAATAGTTTATTATTCACAACAGCACACAGTACTACCACAATAACATACAAACGACACTTTAAAAGGCTATCTTATTTAAGACTGTGGTTGAATTTTGTGTAAATAAGATTTTTACAGTTTTATTATCCTGATTCAAATTTATTTGTAATCAGGACAGACAATTTAAAAGTGAAATCACAATAATCAATTACATCAGTCAAATAGCACAATAAATTTTTTGTCCATATATATAAAATTATTAATCGAATATATTTATGTAGTGTTCTCCTACTTTAAGGTAATACTGGTGGTAATACTAGGTTGTTGTTTTAATCATGTCCTTCTGGAATTGTTTGTTTCTATTTTGTCACTTGTGGAACTATTAAATTATTGTCCCAGTTTTATTCACTGTTATTAGATCGTTCTTTTAAAGTTCTGTAGTTTGAGCTTTCAGGTGCCAAACGAGAACTTAACTGGGCAGTAGAATGTATGTTGAACCTTTCCTCTGCTCGCTTGACAATCTGTTCCCTGTTTGATAGGCAATGGCCACTAGCATGGGCTCGCAGTAAACAGACAGAGTCTTGAATCAATTTTCAAGCGTTTGGTACCACATTAACGTCAGTACCCAGGACCTCACAATGTTCAATGAAATACACACAACAGAGAAGATGACTGACACAGTTTCGATCTGTCGTATTGCCCAGGCTGCTTATAACTTATATTTTAAAGCACAGCCTGCTCTCATCTATCACTGTTTAAAATTTTTTTAGAAATGGCGTCCCCTCTAACGCTTATTCTGACAATATCTTTTTAGGTAGCCAATCATTCTTAATTTTACAGTGTAAACAGTCTTTTCAAAAAATATCATTCAAACTTTTCCTACGTTACTTAGGCTATTTATGTTTATTCAAAGGTCAGCCAATAATATTTAGTCTCCCTTCAAATGCCACCCAATCAGATTCACTGTACTATCCTAGCCTATCTGTCACCTACTTTTTTCCCAAAAATATGCGATCCAATCTAAGCAGATATGACTTAACCTGACAGTATCTCTGATCTCTATGTATTGTTTTATCAATATTTAATTAGTTAAGGGACTATTTATATAACTAATAACATATTCTTGGTCAGCAAGTCTTCAGGTACACGAATATACAATTTTTAAGGGGCTATGTGGTTTGGTTCAAAATTCTATCTTTTTTTCTATGTTAGTTGTTTAGTTTTAAACTACCTTTCGTTCATTCTTTTTCCATGTAATATTAAGCTGAATACGAGAGCTTAGGTCATTCATAATAAGAGCTTAACATGTTTACATGACCGAGGTGTCCACAATTCTAACTTTTTTCATTGTATTTGGGGAAACCTCTAAGGCAAGGCTTGCCCCTGTGCTAGTGTTGGCTTTTAGTTTGAAATCAATGCGAAACGAATTAGCATTTTCATCTATCCTTGCCCCCTCCTCGTTCCACAATGCATTTTAGGGAAATGTTTCTTAGAACTAGGAAAAAGTGGGTGTTTATGTCAAGGACGAATTTGAAGAATTGGGTACCGTTTTGTTCGGCTATTCGTTAGCAAATAATAATCTGAAGGCGTAGGCGATACCAACCGTTTCAGCAGAAAATTCTTTTGTACTTTTTTTTCTTTTGCCTTTATGCCCTATACTGTTATATATTAAATTAGTTATTGTATTTAGAAATTCACTACAGTTGCAATGGATACTCCATGCAACCATCATCATCTTCCTCGTCTTCCGTTGCTATGGCGACAGCCAGGAAATGCTCGGAGGATGGCACTGGTCTCTCCAAATATTTCTTAAGGAGATTTACGTGGAAGACCTTCTCCTTTCCTTTTATCGAGATCTTGTAATTAGTACGTGAGATCTTTTTAAGGACGGTAAAGGGTCCTTGCCATCCGATGCGAAGTTTATTGCTTCCGGTTGGAAGTAGCAACAAGACTTTCTCCCCTGGTTGTAGTTCTCTCTCTTTTGCAGCTTTGTTGTATCTTTTAGCGTGTTTAGCGCGGGCTTTCTTAAGGTTGGTAGTAGCTAGATCCCATCCTAGCTTTAACCTTTCCTTGAGCTCAGATACATACTTGCTTGCAGAGACGACTGTCTCGTCAACCTTTTGGTCTGTCAGGGACCGAAGTAAGGCTTCTAGTGGCCCCTTTATAGGTCTACCAAATAAAAGTGTAGCTGGCGCGAATCCCGTAGACGCTTGGGGTACCTCTCGGTAGGCGAATAAGGCAGCCGATATATATATAGGTCCCAGTCTTCCGGTTTCTCCTGACCCAGCTTACGTAACATGGTGGTGAGGGTGCCGTTAAAACGTTCCACGAGCCCATTTCCGGCCGGATGGTAGGGACTTGTGTGGATATGTTTGGCCCTCAAGATCTTAAAGATCTCCTCCATTAACAGGCTACGGAATTGGGATCCATTGTCCGTCAAAACTTGTTGAGGGAATCCCAACCGTGTAAAAATTTGCACGAGGGCTTCTGCGACATGCTTGGAATCTGTGCATGTTAGCGGCATAGCTTCGGCCCACATTGTGCAAGTGTCGACTAAAGTCAGGATGAACCTGTTCTTTCTTTTGGTCCTTTCCAGGGGTCCAATGATGTCGACAGCAACCCGTTCAAATGGAGTACCCACTATTGGCATTTGCCCCATAGGTACTGGGGGTGTCAAGTGCTTTGGTGCTACCCGTTGGCACTGGGCGCAGGATTTCACATACCTGATAATGTCAGAGCTCATTCCTGGCCACCAATAGTGGTTTTTTATTAGCTGAATAGTGGCGTTTTGTCCCATGTGTCCACTAAAGGGAAGAGAGTGCCCCATTTCTAAGATCTGGCTTCTGTACTGCGTCGGTACTAGGAGCTGGTTATTCCCCGTGTCCGGTTTGCCCGTTCTACGATACAATACGCCGTCCTTAGAAAAGATGTCTCCGTTGTGTCTGGGGTCCTTAGCCATGGGCAGTTTTCTAAAGCAGGGCTCCAGAGTAGGGTCCTTTTGTTGCGCCTCCTTCAGTTCATTCGGCAACAAATTTGGCGCAGGCTCCCTCTCCTTCTTGGCTTGCCCTCTTGTGGTTACCGCTGCCACAATCGGCTCCTTTGGTCTCCCAATAAACACATATCTACATCCCAGGATAACTGGGTAGATAGGATCATCCATAATGGCCGCTTTAATAACCCCTCTGACAAAGTCAGAGTGTATTTCTACCAGTGCGATAGGAAGCGTCCTGGGTGCATCACTCCTGAAAACTCCACTAAGTTTGACGGTTTCCTCTGTCTCATGACCGGGTTTGACTAGGTGCCTAGCGACAATACAACTAAAGCTTAGTCCAGTGTCAAAGAGACAAGTAGTTGAGGTACCATTCAAAATTACAGTTCCTCGAGTGAGGGTCGGTCCCCCTCAGGTTGAGAATCACTGACATTGACTCTACCTTTCGAGGCTGTATGCAAACATCCGATGCGGTTTGGACCGGTTTGTTTGCCCTGATCAGACGTTCCTGGTGTAGGGGTCTTCCCTTTTCCTTGACATTGGTGGCCGCGCTGCCACGTAGGCTTGGTGGGTTGATCAGAATTGTTGTTAGGGGGGTATCGGGTTTTGTAGAATTTCGATTTTTCCTGGGGAGATCTCTGGGTATTATTTTCTCGTTGGTTATAATTCTGAGAGGAATTAGAGGAATAGGATGACTGCTCTAGATTTTGTTTACGAGATGGCTCATCTGTGGGTTTACGTTTAGTGCTGGGAAGTTCGGCCATTGCATTGGTATAGCGTTCTGCCTTATTGAGTATGTCCTCAAGCCTGACTGCGCCCTGTTCAGCCAAAAATCTACGGGTTTCGTTTGACAAAGTTGACTTTATCTGTTCCACAAGAACAAGTTCAAGTAGTCCCTCATATGTAAGAGGTAGGTCAGATAATTCAATGCACTTTGTCAAATAGCCCGTGAGACGTGAAGAGAACTGTGGGAATGTTTCCGTGCTCTCTTTTCGGCTGTTTCTGAACATTTGCAGAAATTTTCGGGCGGTCATCTCAAACCGCTCTAGCAAGGCTTTCTTCAGCATGTCGTAATCATGTTGGTTGGTTCCCAGCTTTGTGTACACGTCATAAGCAGTGCTTTTTAATGACGTTGAGAGTTTAAGTGCCCAGCGGGAACTCTCTAACCCATACAGATTTGCGAGCCTCTCGAATTTTTCTAGATAGCTGTCAATTTTCTCATTGGGACTAGGAAAAGACTCTAAAGCAAAAGACATCGCAGTTAATTGGGCAGATTGGGTGCTGGAGAGGTCCATTGACTGAGACTGGGGCGAAGACGGCTCTCCGTTATTCGAAGTAGAGGCGCCCCGACTCTCTAAAGCCTTAAGCGCCAGTTCATGCTGTCTTTCCCTCTCTCTCTCTCTCTCTCTCTCTCTCCCTGCGAGCTTCCATTTCTGCCTCAATTTTCTTCTGCTCCAATAGGCGTTCTTCCGCTTCTTTCCTATCTGCCCTCTCCTGTGCTTCTCTCCTCTCTGCTCTCTCTTTTTCTTCCTTCCTCTCAGCTTCTGCTCTTTGTTTCTCTTCCTTTCTCTCTGCTTCTGCTCTGTGTTGCTCCTCCTTTCTCTCTGCTTCTGCTCTTTGTTGCTCCACGTCATATATTTCCAGTTCCTGGTTGACAAACAGGTTCGTCGCTTCTGCGTCTAATCCTGCCTCTATCGTTTCCAGCCTCAGGATGGATCTCATCTTTATCCTCTCTGCCATTGTCAAAGAATAAGATGTAATATGACTAGAGAATAGTACGAAAGAACAAGAAGGGAAAAAACTCAAAGCCGCTACGAGAAAAAAAAAACACAAAGTATAAATTTACTTGTGTTACCTCCTATTTGAAATGTGCAAACTTATCGCTGCTATTATTGTCACTTAAGACTCTTAACGCAAGCGACTATGCCACTAAAATGGTAAGTTACACTAGAAAAGAATCTACTTTTACTAACAGTAGAGAAAAATTTATATTAAAACAATTTAAAAGGAAAAAAAAATTTTTCCCTAACATTTTTAATTCTCCGTCACAAAACTCGCCCCTGAAGTCAATTTATGAGAAGAGACGATGTTAACTAGACTTAAAAAGTCAGAACAAGCCGTCTTTAGCTAAGCTCAACTCTTTTTAACTTCAAAAAAACCTTTAGTGACTGTAAAACCAATCACGCAATCCCAACAAATCTTATATAGAAAAAAAAATTAATTTTCTCCGCCAGAGGATAATTTAGCTAACCGAATTTATGATTATCCGTACTTTCTACTGCTGTGGAAAGAAAACAACCTGTAAATATGCTGTGTGGACGACCCAAATACTAAAAGACGTTGTCTAGGGGTGTAATTAATTATTAATTTATT
Source organism: Oreohelix idahoensis (assembly GCA_024509875.1). Taxonomy (NCBI): domain Eukaryota; kingdom Metazoa; phylum Mollusca; class Gastropoda; order Stylommatophora; family Oreohelicidae; genus Oreohelix; species Oreohelix idahoensis. The sequence goes on from JAMPIV010002292.1 coordinate 109,267, forward strand.
TCCCTAAATCACAAAGACAGATCATTCACACTCTATCTAGTTAGACCCAGACTTAGATTAGACTCAAAATATCTTTATCCCGGCTATGCGATTGCCGCAAATGTAGCTCAAGATCCCAGGACCAGCCCACAAATATTGTCGTATCAAATGTAGCTCAAAAATATCCCGACGAGCCCGCAAATATTGTCGTAAATTTATTTAGAGAGAAAGAGTCTTAGAAATAGTGGTCCGGTTTAGAGTGTAGAATGATGGTGAAAGCTCAGTGATAGAAATTGTAGAGAGTAAATAGTTGCTTCACAGAGTGCTGGAGGAGAGTAAAGACAGACTTATTTACGACAAATCGTTTCTCTCAATCTACTCTTCAGGCTCTCCTGGTCAAACAATTATTTGCCAGTTTCCAGACACACACCTGCTCTCACACCGATTTGGTGCTTCAAACACACAGACGACGTGGATACAACTATCTTAAACAAATAGGGGAAATTTTGGGCTTTGGGTATTCCAACACAGTAACAATTAAGTTTATGTTGTTTATTAAAGTTAAAAAAACAATCACTACAATAATCATGTGTTTACAGCAAAAAATTATCATAAGTACAGAAAATGCAAATAACAAGGTAGGGAGGGGGTGAAGAAGATTGGTATCGACTAAGCCCGTCCCGCTTATTAGACAAAGATAAACCCAGTCCAAAGATAGATAGTTATCAGGAACATAGGTACGTTAACCTAACAGTGAAGTTAATTACTCTGAAAGAGGTGTTTCAAAATTAGGTATGGATGGTAGAAAGAATCCTGTTCTTCCCAATTGTTCTTCCCTTTACTAAGCAAATGAAAAGGAGGGGTTTTTAAACAGAGTTAACAAATTATCAACTATCCCACTTAAAGGAACAATGCAGGGTATACAGAAAATTATATTACCAGGTAAGCACGTTAACAAAATGGTTACAAAAAAGATTAAATTTCCTGTCATTCATACACGCGCGTGAGGATCCACACTCATATATTCACACACTTACCGATTCCAGCATCAGACAATCCAATAGAATTATATAAACAGCAATTACACTCTTGGTATATGAAAAGGTCTGGTACTTCCGTGTCCCGCCCCAGATGTTGCGAGGTTTGCTGATAGCAACTATTCTCACTTATCGCCGGACTTGAAGCCTAAGAGTTATTGTGTTTTATTATATAGAAGAGTCTATGGGATGGCACTGACACAGTTCGACACAGGGGTGAAAATGAAGTGGTCTCTTTAATCTTCCGCTATAGTAAAATTCCTTCAGTGCGTGATGATAGTAACTGACCGGTAAGTTTATTAATCCAGTGAGGAAAAACTTAAGCCGTCACAGTTCAGGAAAATATGTACTCTCTCACAGTAGGGCAGTAAATCAAGTATCGCTACTGGCACGGTTCAACTTCCAGTTTATCTTACAGATTTGTAATTTTAATATGATGATTGTTCTTTAAATAGTCTTGGGTAGGCTTTCTTTCATGTAATTATGATAGCTAGGTCGCATTGAACCGCCACTAGATTAAATTTAAAAATGTTTCATCAATATGTCTGGACGTTTTTAAGATGATTTCTTTATTGCTGGGATCGCAAAGGTTACGATCACTCTGTATGAAAGAAAAAAGACATGTAATATACCAAAAAATCAAATAACCTTCTAAAGCGCGATGAATTTTCCCGTTAAGACTATATATATATATATATATATATATATATATATATATATATATATATCACCCGTGTGTCACCGGGGCCCGAAAGGGGAGCAAAGAATAGTAACACTGTCCCCTGCCAGAAGGTGACTAAGGAGGGTTGGGCATGGGGCCGGTTACCCCATCCTGTAAAAAAAAATTTAAACCACAAAAAACTTCAACAAATATGGACAAGTCAAATAAAGGAAATAAAACACAGCCATCCAAGACAGGGGAAGGTCCTCTCGCGAGGAGGCGTATGATGCAACACAGAGAAAGCCGAAAGGAGTCTGTGTTGCTGACTAACCTTCTTTCTTCTAGGAGAACTTCCAGATTTGGCACCTGGAATGTTCGGACATTAAACGAACAAGGGAATGTGGCGCAAGTAGCAGCAGAAATGAGGGAATACAAAATCGAGGTTCTGGGAATGTGTGAAACAAAGTGGAAGGGGGTAGACAGGAAGAAACTCATCACAGGTGAATTGGTGCTGTCCTCAGGACATGAAGACGAAAGTTCACACCACAGTGAAGGGGTAGCTCTTATGTTATCTAAAGAAGCACAGAAAGCACTCATTGAATGGGAAGCTGTTGGACCCAGAATAATAACAGCTACTTTCAAAACAGCTAAAAAGAAAATTCATGTAAATGTCATCCAATGTTATGCACCAACTAATGACAAAGAAGAGTCTGTGAAAGAAGCATTTTATACTAAACTACAGGAAATTATGGATAAAGTAAAAAGAAGAGACATCACAATTTTGATGGGTGACATGAATGCAAAGATAGGTACAGTCAACACCGGATTTGAAGAAGTCATGGGAAAACATGGGCTAGGAGTAATGAATGAAAATGGAGAACTATTCGCAAACTTCTGTGCTTCAAATCAACTGGCTATAGGAGGAAGCATGTTTCCACATAAGAGAATACACAAGGCAACATGGATATCACCAGACCATAGAACAGAAAATCAGATTGATGCGTGATGCCATATGATGATGGATGGCATCCGCATGTCTGGTTTTGTGTAGTGTGTAGATGTGTTCAGTCAAAACAATGTTCATGCAACAATAACAGGGCAATCCACATAGGACGTCAGTAAACTCACGACGTATAAAGTCAATGAGTCTTGAAACAGCCGTTGACGTTTTTCTTCATTATTTATTGTGGACGCCACAGTGACAAAATGGTTACGCAAATGTGTAGGCACATCAAACAGTCATTATCACAGCAACATTCAATACAGCAATAAACGGTAGACAGCATTACAATGATGAGTCAGATGCATGTTATATTTCATAGTGCTGTAAATGTAGTCAGGATGAACAACTCCATCCTTTTCTATAACAGCCAGGAGATAACCAGATGTATGAGATCAGTTCACTCTCCTTAGTTTGACTTCAGCAAGACAGACACGTCTGCCGAAGTATAAATAATGTCCTCAAGAATATCCTCTAGATAATAAAGGTTTTCTAAACCTAGTTCATTTAACAAAGTAGCAAGTAATGGTCCTTGGAACCTGCATCAACCGATGCAGTACAATGCAGCGACATGTGAGCTGGGAAAGAACATCTCGTGACGACGACTTTCGGAGACAGGCTATGAATCGAAATCGCTCACGACCCAAAATCGATAGAGTTAATGAAAAAGTCAATTTACCTTGCTTTCATGAAATACACAGAAATATCACGCCTCCCGACATGTGGGAAAACACTAGAGGTATTATCTCGACTAAACGAAATATCCATAAGAGGACTACACATCCCTGACAGAACAAAAAAAAAGGGAGATCCCCTCTTCAACGAGGCATCTCTTTCGCCATTCCAAATCGCTCACTCCCACTAGTGGTGGGCGGAAACCGATCGACCAAACAACAAGACAAGTCATGCGCAGTCCAGCGCAAAAATGACCACAGCTCAAAAGTTAACTGCATTCGATACTAACGCGAGAAGACAAATGCTTACCGAGAAAAGTGACTATAGATTTCAAGCAGTTGTTGCCCTTGCGTTATAAAACAGATATTGAAATAAAACGATGTTGCGAGAATTTATCACGCAACATATCACCACCTCCTCCCGATAAAAAAAAAATGTGGAACATATTTTTTTTCAATATCAAAGAGCAAGCGATAAGCGGCTCAAAACGCACGAATTATGCGCTGATAATTAATTAAATTGCCAAACAATAGGCTAATTATAGAGTGTCTGGTGAGGATATACCTCAACAGAAAAAATAAATATGTCTCAAAAAATATTCACATCGGGGAGGTGTCACCAACACACATCACGTTAGCATGTAAACACAATATACGTATGCAAGTTACTATAATCATCATTAAACAGCATACTCTAATATTGTCTTTAAAAATGGATGTACAAATCTGATAGGAAAATTTAAATAGTACATTCTTTGACATGTAATGACATAAGTACATAGTAAAGTTAAACTACATGACGATCCAGGACATATGCTCTGGTATTCCGAGGGTAAGTACACAATCTAGAACTCGTAAGGTAAGTCCTCAGCTCAACAATGACATTCTGAGAAAGTACAAGCAATATAATGCTAATTAATAACTAATATGCTTCATAAGGTACAATACATTATTAATAATTGTGGCTGTTTAGTAAACTAACGGCCCTTATATTAACTACTCAGTCCTCCTCTATCATTTTAAAAAACGAACAGAAGAAGATGACAACAAAGCACGATAGTGTGTACATATAAAGTAAGTACAGATGTGCTAATCTATTGTAGAAATATAGGTGTGTTATGACTCTGTAATATATAGAAATATAGGACAGAAGTATTAGTTGGAGTCATGTGGGCATCTAGACAAAATGTCAGCCATCACATTATCCGCACCACGGATAGCTCGTACCGTGAAGTGAAAAGGTTGAAGAGCTATAGCATATCGAGTGGATCTCGAACTCTTCAAATTCTTAGTCTGAATAGCTGTAAGAGCTTTCTGATCAGTCTCTAGAATGAAATGTGCGCCCAGGAGGAATCTTTGTAGCTTTAGAATTGACCAAACCATCGCTAACAACTCACGGTCTAAAACCGAGTAGTTCCTCTCTGCCGCATTTAGTTTTCTAGAAATGTACATAACAGGATGCAGAGTATTTGCATATTCTTGCATCAGTGCTGCTCCAATCCCAGTGGATGAAGCATCACTCCGAAGAACAAAAGTCCTATCAAGAGTAGGTAATCTTAAGATGGGAGGAGAAGAAAATATATTCTTGATTTGGTCTAGTGAAGATTGGCATTCTTCAGACCAACGGACCAGATTAGGCGAACCTTTCTTCAACAATGTTGAGAGAGGTGCCATGATCGAAGATAAATTTGGAATAAATCTCCCATAAAATTGAATTAAACCTAAGAGACTCCTAACTTGTTTCTTCGTTTTAGGAACAGAGATGTTCAGTATTTTGGAAGTATTGTGGTCTTCTGTCTTCAAGAGACCATGACCAACACGATGACCCAGGGAAAGAGATTTCACCAAAACCAACAAAAGCTTTAGAAGGTTTTGCTGTCAAATTATTCTCACGTAGAGTGGACAGTAAGTCATATAACCCTAAATAGTGATCTTCCCAGGTATCACTGAAGAGACAGATGTCATCTAAGTATGCGATGACATCCGAACGATGTGACAGAATTCGACGCATCATGCGAACGAAAGTGGCAGGGGCGTTCATGAGACCAAAAGGCATAACATTCCATTGAAATAGACCCCTAGGTGTAGAAAAAGCAGTAAGAGGTTTGGCATGCTCTGCTAAAGGCACTTGCCAATAACCTTTAGACAAGTCAAGTTTAGTGAAGAATCTAGAATTAGAAAGTCTAATCAGTAGATCTTCTAACAAAGGCATCGGTTCAGCGTCGAACTTTGTGACCTGATTCAATTTGCGATAATCAACGCAAATTCGTATGTTCTTATCCTTCTTCCGGACAATAACCATGGAAGAAGAATATGGTGAAGTCGATGGTTCAATTATATTTAATTGAATCATTTCATCCAATTCCTTTTCCACTTGCGACTGAAAGTGTATAGGAATAGGATACGGCCTAACCCTAATTGGATTATTGTCGGTAAGAATTATGTCATGTTCTATGACATCTGTGTGTCCAGGAATGTCAGTGAGAACATCCTGAAATGTTTGTAACATCGACGAGACTTGTCGATGTTCGTCACCAGAAAGATTAGGAGAAACAGAAACGTTTTTCCAAGATTCCGTAGAATGTAATGGAACCACTGGAAGGGGAAGGTTGACATCAGAGAAGGTAGCTTCCTCATCCTGAATGACAGACAGGGATGAATAATGACCGTGAGGTGCAGGAGCATCATCCGTTGCCTGGAAAATAGGCAGCAAATAGTCCGGACGTTCGTGAAATTCCGAAAGCATGTTTATGTGGAAAGTTTTATGCTTTTCCATCAATATCGACCACATAGTCAACATCGGAAATCCGAGAGACTATTGCATACGGACCTTTCCATGCAATAAGAAGTCTATTTTCCCTACTGGGGAGTAGGACGAATGCTTTGTCACCTGGACAAAGTTGTCGTAGACATCTATTCTTGTTAGCAAACTGCCTTGCCTTCTCTTTAGCAATTTCTGATGAAGCAGTTGCTAGCTTACATGCCTCAATGATCTTTTGTCTAAGAGCAATGACATACTCATATGAGGATTGAGTTTCATCGCTAATATCATCGGCAGTGATGAGATCGTGTAATAAAGACATAGGGCCGCGTGGACGCGCGCCAAAGACAAGTTCGAAGGGAGAAAATCCTGTGTGTTCATTAGGGACTTCTCTATAGGCAAAGAGAGCCGCGGGTAAAACCCTGTCCCAATCTTGAGGATGATCTTCAGTTATCTTACCAAGCAAAGTCTTGAGCGTTCTATTCAGACGCTCAACTAACCCATTAGACATAGGATGGTAGATACTACTGAGAGATCGTTCAATATGTAAGGTAGACATTACCTGTGACATAGTGTCAGATATGAGTTGAGTGCCATGGTCTGACAATATTTCTCTGGGGAACCCCAAGCGAGAAAATATCAACCAAAGAGCATCTGCGATATCTGTAGTAGATATGCTCTTAAGAGGAATAGCCTCTGGCCAACGTGTGCACATATCGACACATGTAAGGATAAACTGATGTCCTCTGGCCGACTTGACCTTAAAAGGGCCAATAATATCTATGGCCATTTTCTGAAACGGCCGAATAGGAATGTCAGCAGCCTGGATAGGCGCAGCATGTCGTGGTCCTCTAGATTTGACCTCCTGACATACCTTGCATGATCGGCAGTAAATACGAATGTCCTTATTGACAAAAGGCCAAAAGAAAGCCGCAAGGACTCTCGACTTCGTACGGGCAAAACCCATATGTCCAGCACATTGCGAGTCATGAGCATGTTGTAATATTTGGACTCTCATGCTCTTGGGAACAAGAATTTGCGAATGTGCCGACGTAGTCGAATCTTGTACCATACGTACAAGTACGCCGTTTCTCATTGCAATCCAAGATTTTCTATTTGTATCCTGATTCGGATCACCTTTCTTCGCAAGAACGAAGAATTTTTTTAAAGAAGGATCTTCTTCTTGCAATTTTATGAAAGAGTCACGAGTAATTACTAAGTGACTATCTTGGCTATCAACTTCATTATCACTATTCAGTGAAGTTTCGGGTGTTTGTAGAGCTTGTGCTCTTGTAACTACTGCATTTGTAGCTTGCATGTTATTATCTTCCCAAGCAGCAATCTGCTGTGGGGTACACTCCCTAACTCCGTGAATACGACCAATAATAAGGTCCGCAATAGGATTAGGTAAGAGACAAGCATGCACATCTCCAGTAAAGAAAGGAGTGGCAATGCGAATTACAGCAGTAGGATATTTTTCTAGAGTGCCGCCAAATGTGACACATTTAATAACCCTTCCTGTAGCACAAGATGGATCTACAAGCGATTGTCTAACACCAATAGTGGTGCATCCGGAATCGAAAAGTAGTGAGACCGGAGTATCATTAACAAGACCCTTATGTAGAATTAAAGAACCCCTCCCGTCATGCGCAACAGCAGCAGGAAGAGCGGGAAGTGGGTGACCACAACTCAAAGTAGTTATGGTACCCGGTTCGAATAAAGTACTGCATTGGGGGCATTTGTTTGCTCTCTCAAAGTCAAAAGCAGAACTAGTGACAGCGTCAAAGTTTTTACTATCAACAACATGATTACAGGCTCCCTCAGTTTCCTGTTGTACAGCATTAGCCTGCTGATATCTCTTTTTTTTGTGTTGAGATCTACCCGACTATTATTACCTCTGAAGTTATCAGAGTTATTATTATCTCTGCAGTTATTATTGTCTCTATTGTAATTGTTATACTGGTTCGAATTCCAGTTTCCACGATTACTATCATGTTCACATTGATGCGAACATCTATTTGTTTGGTTTTGAGGTCTTCGGCAGGAATAACCTCTATTACCATATCCTCTTTTGAAATGCCTATAATTATTAGGGTGATAGTAACGACCACTATCAGGTTGTCTCCAATTCTTCGAAGAAGAATCACCATGAAATTGGTTTCCATGATTTTGACAGAAATTACCGCTGCCCTTTCTATCAAAATTTTGTTGGGATCTACGAGCAAAGTTTTGACCATACGGAGCTGCCGAAGCAACTGGTAAACCTTCTTTCACCTTAGAGTTACCCATGGTTATGTGTGGGTGCGCAGTTACGTATTGGCAACAGAAATCTTCCATTTCTTTTATTGTTTTAGGTTTACGTTCATGAAGGAAAGCAAGGAAAGACTCATTGACAGACGACATGACTTTGTCTCTAAGTATTAAGTCCATAAGTCCTTCATAAGTTTTTTCCGTCTTAGATAGTTCAACCCATCGTGAGAAAGTAATGCGTATTCTTGCAATAAACTCGGAGAATTCAACTCCATTTTCAGGTAACATGTTTTTTTTTAAATTGTAGACGATAGCCGTCTTCGTTAAGCTGATATTTCTTTAACAAAGCGGCCCTGACAACCTCATAATTGCTCTTGTCAGGTTCATCCACCATATTTAATATACTTAGAGCTTTACCTGTCAGTATCCCTGATAACTGATAAACATATTTTGCTTTGTCTATGTTATGAGCTGTACATGCTTGTTCAAATCTGTCCAGATAGAACATTATGTCATCACTGGAAGGACTAAATGTTGGTAACTTAATCTTAAAAGTATCATTATTAGCCTTCCCAGAAGATGAACCCTTGTTTGAATCATTACCATTACTCATGCTCGTCAATTTCAATTTCTCCAACTCTAAAGCTAAGAGTTTTTCTTCATGTTCCATTTTTGCTTTCCTCTCATCAGACTCTCTTTGTAACTTCCTTTCTTCAGCTTGAGCCTGCATTTGAAGTCTTTCATTTTCAGCTTCTTTTTCAAGTCTTTTATTTTCAGCTTCTTTTTCAAGTCTTTTATTTTCAGCTTCTTTTTCAAGTCTTTTATTCTCAGCTTCTTTTTCAAGTCTTTTATTCTCAGCCTCTAGCTGTAGCTTTCTTTCCTCAGCTTCTGATTCCCTTTTTTGTTTTTCCATTTCCATTTGGAATCTCTTTTCATCCACCTGCATCTGCAGTTTCTTTTGTTCAGCTTCCATATGCAGTTTCTTTTGTTCAGCTTCCATTGCTTTATCATATCGAGCAGTTGCAAATTCTTCTAACTTATCACCAGTCTTCCCAAGCAATTTACCCTGCTCAATAAAGTGCTCAAATGTAGACATGTTGTCTAACATATGAGTCCAAAACCTGAAATAATTAACTAATTTATTTCAAACCTAAGTGTAACAAGTCTTAATTAAGCACTTGTATATTCACATCACATTATATTATCCCAGTCTCTGTGGGAAACAAGTCTCCAATCAAAGAACTTGTATATGAAATATCAGCACTCAAATCTTGATCATAAGTGCACTTCTCATTCAATAGTGCACGACACTATTCATCATTCATTTATCATCAGTATAGTAGTAACAGTGCATTAGCATAGCCCATTAACTAATTACTATAACTGTAAACAATGACTATGTAAACACATGCAGAATGTAAACATTGAAAATGTAAACAATACAAACAATGTAAACAATAACAATGTAAACAATAACAAAGATCAGCAACAATACAAAAACTTTCGCAGAAATCAACTAAAAATAAAGCAGAAATTAATGAAATATCACAAAAAATGTGACGATATCTGCGATAGAATTAAACAAAATACATGACACCACAGTGTATAAACAAAAATGTTGTATGAAACTAAATTATAGACAAGAGTAGGCTAACAAATACAAACAAATCACAACAAAACTAAAGAATGTGAAATAATAACGAAAACAATATTAAAACATGTCATCACAGCTAACATAAATAGCAACAGAAGTCGCTTAGCAAATTCCAGTATCGGAAATTTGCAAACCCTACAGAAAACGCTCACAATAGACGACCTCTATGACGTGGCATAATCTAACGGAGACACCACCCAACCGAGAACCCGCTGAAATATAAACATATAAATATACAAATAACATATAGACATATAACATATAGAATGAGATGATACACAGAAGACTCAGCAGAAGTATAAGGGCACAGTTTACATACAAACAGGCCACTTAACTTAAAGGCTTCCAATCGTAGAACAGCAGAAAAACGGATGTCAATCAACGTCCTAAAGAGCGAAGCTCCAACGATGATGGCACATCTGAACTGCTTCCACTGCTAACACGATGGTACAAGAGCTTCTGAAATACTGTGTGTTGAGTTGTTTCGGCACTTGACCTTCTAATCCAAAAGTAAGTTGATGGAAATCGGTACTTGGCCTTCTTCAGAAAACAACCCGTTTCAACCGGCACTTGACCTTCTCAAAAAACGACAGCACTGGAACCTTGACAGCAGCAACTTGCTTGACTTGCGTAAAAGATAACAGCAGTCCGAGTTATCCGGCAACATGTAACAACGCCGGGTACTGTCAAATTCTTGTTTCCGTCAAAAAATTGAAATTTGACTTTTACCGGGCAACGCCGAGTACTTTGAAAATTTTGAAGATGTTGACTGTATTGAAGAATGTTAATTTCTTGAAGGATGCTGATGAATTCTTGTTGAAAATGAAGTGGGTAAGGGACCCCGTGTTTGCTAGTACCAGAATCAAACCAGCTTATGGCCACCAAATGATGCGTGATGCCATATGATGATGGATGGCATCCGCATGTCTGGTTTTGTGTAGTGTGTAGATGTGTTCAGTCAAAACAATGTTCATGCAACAATAACAGGGCAATCCACATAGGACGTCAGTAAACTCACGACGTATAAAGTCAATGAGTCTTGAAACAGCCGTTGACGTTTTTCTTCATTATTTATTGTGGACGCCACAGTGACAAAATGGTTACGCAAATGTGTAGGCACATCAAACAGTCATTATCACAGCAACATTCAATACAGCAATAAACGGTAGACAGCATTACAATGATGAGTCAGATGCATGTTATATTTCAAAGTGCTGTAAATGTAGTCAGATGAACAACTCCATCCTTTTCTATAACAGCCAGGAGATAACCAGATGTATGAGATCAGTTCACTCTCCTTAGTTTGACTTCAGCAAGACAGACACGTCTGCCGAAGTATAAATAATGTCCTCAAGAATATCCTCTAGATAATAAAGGTTTTCTAAACCTAGTTCATTTAACAAAGTAGCAAGTAATGGTCCTTGGAACCTGCATCAACCGATGCAGTACAATGCAGCGACATGTGAGCTGGGAAAGAACATCTCGTGACGACGACTTTCGGAGACAGGCTATGAATCGAAATCGCTCACGACCCAAAATCGATAGAGTTAATGAAAAAGTCAATTTACCTTGCTTTCATGAAATACACAGAAATATCACGCCTCCCGACATGTGGGGAAAACACTAGAGGTATTATCTCGACTAAACGAAATATCCATAAGAGGACTACACATCCCTGACAGAACAAAAAAAAGCGGAGATCCCCTCTTCAACGAGGCATCTCTTTCGCCATTCCAAATCGCTCACTCCCACTAGTGGTGGGCGGAAACCGATCGACCAAACAACAAGACAAGTCATGCGCAGTCCAGCGCAAAAATGACCACAGCTCAAAAGTTAACTGCATTCGATACTAACGCGAGAAGACAAATGCTTACCGAGAAAAGTGACTATAGATTTCAAGCAGTTGTTGCCCTTGCGTTATAAAACAGATATTGAAATAAAACGATGTTGCGAGAATTTATCACGCAACATATCTCGATCATATATGCATAAAGAAGAAGTTTAGATCATCATTGCAGGATGTAAAGGTATATAGAGGAGCAGATGTGGCATCAGATCACCATCTTCTGATAGCCAAAATAAAAATGAAACTCAAGAGATATGCAACAATGCAAAATTATAGACAACAGTTTAATGTAGGACAGCTAAGAAATCAAGAAACAAGAGACAAATTTGCGGTCACAGTATCCAACAAATTCCAAGTGCTACAACAGCTGGAAGATGTAGAGAATACAGAAGACTATTGGCAGCAGGTCAAAACGGTATGGAAGGAGACATGTGAAGAAATACTGGGGAAAAGGGAAAGACAACAAAAAGCATGGATAACAACAGAAACCATCAATAAGATAAAAGACAGGAAAAACAAGAAAGCAGAGTTAAACACAAGCAAAACTAGAAGCTCCAAAGCCAAGGCTCAAGAAGTGTACACAGAAGCAAACAAAGAAGTAAAAAGAAGTATCAAAAGAGACAAGAGGAAGTATATTAAGGAGTTGGCAAGAGAGGCAGAAGATGCTGCAGCCAAAGGAAATATGAGAGAACTGTATAGCAGCACAAAGAAGTTAACAGGGAAATACAAGCAAACAAGTTGTCTCATAAAAGACAAGAATGGGAAACTGCTCAGCAATATACAAGAGCAAATGAAGAGGTGGACAGAATATTTTGGGGACCTTCTCAATAGACCAGCTCCACAAAACCCGCTGGACATCCAGCCAGCAGAAGAAGAGCTACAAATTAACGGTGAAAGACCAACGAAGGAAGAAATAAAGAAAGCCATAAAGCTTCTAAGAGATGGAAAAGCGTCTGGACCTGATGGCATTCCAGCAGAGGCCATCAAAGCAGATATCGACACGGCTACAGAGATGTTATATAAATTACTTGGTAAAGTCTGGGAAAAGGAAGAGATACTAGCAGAATGGAAGGAAGGATATCTGGTTAAGTTGCCTAAGAAGGGAAATTTACAAGAGTGCACAAATTATAGAGGAATAATGTTACTATCAGTGCCAGGAAAAGTATTAAACAGGATTATCCTTGAGAGATTAAAAGAGTCGATAGACAAGAAATTGAGAGATGAACAAGCAGGTTTTCGACAAAACAGATCATGTACAGACCAGATAGCCACTTTGAGAATAATAGTTGAACAAAGTCTGGAATGGAATTCACCACTATACATCGGATTTGTGGACTATGAAAAGGCATTTGACAGTGTAGACAGAGAATCACTTTGGAAATTGATGAGGCATTATGGAGTTCCCCTGAAGATCATTAATTTAATAAAGAAAACATATGAAGACATGACATGCAGAGTTCTTCATGAAGGACAGCTTACAGAACCATTTGGGATAAGAACAGGAGTGCGACAGGGATGCCTCTTGTCTCCATTTCTTTTCTTGCTGGCAATAGATTGGGTTATGAGATCATCGACAACACACAACAGAAATGGAATCCAGTGGACTCTGACTAAGCAGTTGGATGATCTGGATTTTGCTGATGACTTGGCTCTTCTGTCCCATAACCGTAATCAGATGCAGGACAAATTGAAAACACTCGATGAGAGGTCACAGCAATTGGGTCTGAAAATACACAGGGAAAAGACAAAAATAATGAGAATAAATGCAGGTAATGATAATAGGGTTGAACTTGAAGAAACACCAATACGAGATGTAGAATCATATACGTATCTTGGCAGTAATATAGACAAAGTTGGAGGGACAGACAGCGATATCAAAATAAGAATACAAAAGGCAAGAGGAGCTTTCATTGCATTGGGAAATATATGGAGATCAAGAGAAATCGGATCCAACACGAAAATAAGAATCTTCAATTCAAATGTGAAGTCAGTCCTATTGTATGGCTCGGAGACATGGAGAACAACAAAGACAACAACCAAAAAGCTACAGACTTTCATAAATGGGTGCTTGCGTAGAATAGAGGGATTAAAATGGTATGACAAGGTTACCAACGTGGAACTGATGACAAGAACTAGACAAGTGCCAGTGGAACAAGAGATGAGAAGAAGACGATGGCGATGGATAGGACACACACTGAGGAAACCTGTTGATAGCATTACAAGGCAGTCCCTGTTCTGGAACCCCCAGGGCAAGAGAGGCAGAGGAAGACCAAGAAGTACATGGAGAAGAGAGTTGGAAACAGAGGTGAAAATGATGAGGAGAACATGGAAAGAACTTGAGATGATGGCACGGGACAGGAGGACTTGGCATGTGTTTGTTGAAGGCCTATGCTCCTTTGGGAGTGGAGGGTTATGAATGAAATGAATATATATATATATATATATATATATATATATATATATATATATATATATATATATATATATATATATATATATATATATATATATATATATATATATATATATATATATATATATATATATATTCGCGTATTTAATTTTGTATTTAATAAACACTGCGCGAGTTCTAATGGTTAAAACACACATCTATAAATATAGGACTTAACTAAATTTATTAATTATAAATTCCTTCGCGTTTTTAAAAGTTAATTACAGCATTTAAGCATCTATTATCTTTTGAACTAATATAATAGATATATCATTACATTTACAACTGGAACTATTGAGATGGTTTAATTTAATAGATTTAAATTAACACAAAATCCAGTGAAATAGAATGAATGAACTAGACCACTGATCACTTTACACAATATATATTACCGTTTTGCACAGAAATAGAATTCACTGCAAATATATATAAAAATCCAGGGATAATCTAGCAGGATTTCAAATATAGCTAGCGCTTCTGTAAAGGTCTGACCAACGAGTGATAAAGTGTATTTCTACGTGGTCTGTATATATCTAACTTAATTGTAAGATCAGTGGGACATGAGAAAATTGACACCTTTGTAGATCTCAGGACACTTTTGGGGATCTGACCGCCAGACTAAAGAGAGATGCCGCCCCTGGTCTTCGTGTCTCCGCTCGCTGCTGCGATCGGTTCTGTGTTTAACACCGAGATGCGAAATACCTGCAGGAACTTGCGTCGCTCGTTTCAGGGACCACTACTGTCTTTGATCCTGGCGCTAGTCTTTCCTGAAATCCCCCAGTCTTTGATCGTGGTCGCTACTATCTGTTTGATTCTGGCGCCGCCCCCACTGGCCAAGTTAATGAAAATACTGCATATGATTGCTCAAGAGATGTCCATGGGCGTGATTTAATCTCTCCTTAAATCAATGCGATGACCAGAATGAACGGTAGATAAACTGTCCACAGATTAATCAGCAAACGTGTGGAACGGTTGCATAGCTAATGAGTCCAGGTGAAAAAAAATCCCGTTTGACGAAAGGTTACAATATTCGGGGGCACTGATGTTATCCAAGGGGTCGCTACGAAGGTCGTACTATATCATCCAACACTTCAGGGTCGGCTGAGTTCGTCTGTCACAATCCTCCTGAAGGTAGGTCTCACATCCCCTGAAGGAAGGTCGCTCATCCCCTGAAGGTAGGTCTCGCACCCCTTGAAGGTAGGTCTTGCATCCCTGAAGGTAGGGCTCGTATCCCCTGAAAGTAATGCTCGCATCACCTGAAGGTAAGTCTCACACCCCCTGAAGGTAGGTCTCGCACCCCTGAAGGTAGGGCTCGCATCCCCTGAAGGAAGTCTCACATCCCATGAAGGTAGGTCTCACACCCCCTGAAGGTAGGTCTCAAACCCCCTGAAGGTAGGTCTCACACGCCCTGAAGGTAAGTCTCACATCCCCTGAAGGTAGGTCTCACATCCCCTGAAGGTAAATCTCACATCCCCTAAAGGTAGGTTTTACATCCCCTGAAGGTAGGTCTCATATCCCCTGAATGTAATGCTAGCATCCCCTGAAGGTAAGTCTCGCACCCTTTGAAGGTAGGTCTCGCACCCCTGAAGGTAGGTCTCATCCCCTGAAGGTAGGTCTCACATCCCTTAAAGGTAAGTCTCACATCCCCTGAAGGTAGGTCTCACATCCCCTGAAGGTAGGTCTCACACCCCCTGAAGGTAAGTCTCACATCCCCTGAAGGTAGGTCTCTCATCCCCTGAAGGTAGGTCTCGCACCCCTGAAGGTAGGGCTCGCATCCCCTAAAGGAAGTCTCACATCCCATGAAGGTAGGTCTCACACCCCCTGAAGGTAGGTCTCACATCTCCTGAAGGTAGGTCTCACACCCCCTGAAGGTAATGCTAGCATCCCCTGAAAGTAAGTCTCGCACCCCCTGAAGGTAAGTCTCACATCCCCTGAAGGTAAGTCTTGCACCCTTTGAAGGTAGGTCTCGCACCCCTGAAGGTAGGTCTCACACGCCCTGAAGGTAAGTCTCACATCCCCTGAAGGTATGTCTCACATCCCCTGAAGGTAGGTCGCGCATCCCCTAAAGATAGATTTCACATCCCTGAAGGTAGGTTTCGCACCCCCTGAAGGTAGATCTCACACCCCCTGGAGATGCATGCACCCCTGGTTTAGAAGCACCGATTTAGCGTTTGTCTATAATAAATATAAAAAACTGCACATATTTAATCCAACCCAAGCTTTAAAATCGTAAAACCTGGAATGGAGTGTAAAGTGTATACAAGTCACGTGGATGTTGTCTAGAAGAGACAGAGACTTTGGAGAACTAATTTCAATGTTATTTGTTTATTTCATCAAAAATAAATAAATAATTATTAGTGTATGCGCGCACGCAGTCACACACACACACACACCGACACACACAGTCATGATACTTATTGTGAAATATTTCCAACCATTTTAAAAAATCTTTTTTGTTTAGATGTTAATATTGACCATTTTAAAAATTATACACAATAAGCCATTTATCGTCTTCAATCCTGGCCTGTTTATCAATAAGACACAATAAAACTTCCATTTCAACTTTTTTTTCACTCGTACATCTGAGAAAAATGTTTATAATTTAAAAGTTAAACCTTGACAGAAGGACCCAAAGACGCAGCAATGGAGAACGCAGTCAGCGACTCATAGCTTGACTGCCTGCGTCAGGACCAGCGAATCAGAGCTGGTCAAGACCGCACTCCACCTCCACGTGGTGGTCCTGGAAACAGTCTGCAGCAGTGCAGTCTGGCTGAGCGAGTGTGGATCGAAATGGGAAGGCAAACCCGGTCCTAAAAAATGCCGTGCAGAAGTCGGATGTGTCGACCGAAAGGTGCAGATATCACAGCTTAGGCGTAAACAGACACAACGCAACCACCGTCCTTTTCAGGGCGAACGAAGAAGAAGAAGAAGAAACCTTGACAAATTGAAAAAAAAATTTATCGCTCCCTCCCAGCACCATCTTGCTTTTAGCGCCCAGGGTGGTCACCCCCACCCTAATGCCTCCCCAGCTGAAACGTTGTATGAACAACATTACAAAGAAGATTTACAGGAACATTTTTAGAACTCTATTCGATAACTGAATTTTGTTAGTATCAGCATTATGTGAGCTTCTGAAATATGTTGATTCTCCTTACAATCTCTGATTCTGACACCAAGTATGCTGAAGAATGTAGTCTCATGTGCGCGTAGTGAAGTGCTTCTTAATCTTTTAGAAGTGCCGCACCAGTTTACGCAAGGGCGTACTTGAATTATTTGGCACGCGGGGCAGATACTACCTTTGGCACCATATCGCATGAAGAAAACGCGTGCAAGTACATTTTAAACCGTAATTAATGCCGTAATGCTGTCCGATGGCATCCCTTTTCTAGCTGTTACCCTGGACGGACCGTCCCCCTCGCACCTCCCTGTACGCCACTGCTTTTATAGCATCTTAAGAAGCCTCGCACCCCTCAGATCATCCTTTAGCTCGCGAAATGTGCCAAATCAGAATTTCGAACAAAAGATTGTTGTTGTTGTTGTTGTTGTTGTTTAACTAGGGCTGCTGAGCTTTTCGCTCTTTAGCAGCCAATACCAAGTTGAAGACTCCTCGGTATTATCTACACTGTAGATCTAGGCTTTTATGTGGCTTTTCTGCCATTCCGAAACGTGTGGAGTTGAAGTCACGAGTTCCAGTTTCTCCAGCTTGGCTTGCAGGATCGTCACGTCCGGTCTCTAGCTAGGAGTAAGAAGTGTGTGGCATACTGTGCCAAATTTCCTCGCCATCCAAGGGGGCTCCCTAACTATGCAGAGCTAAAATACTGTACTCTGGTTCTGGGATCTCCTGCACAGAGCCACTTCTCAGCTGCCCCTGCCTATCATGTGGTCCACAGTGAGATCCTGAATGCAGTCAACCAGATCAAAGAATTACGTCCGGGGCTCAAGTGACTTCTCCAAGTTTAAAGTGCAATGCTGGGTTCTCAACAAGTTTCACCACAGGGGGAATCCGTGGAAGCGTGTGGATGTTTCAAGAGTCACTGAGGGTGTAATTAGCCTCACAGACACAGGTTCACTTCCTTACTTACTTAGTTGTTCCCCTTCTACCGTGAGGCGTAGAGGTTTGGACGAGAGAGGGCCAGACTATCCTATCGGCTGTCTTCCTCCTGGCCTGGTTCCATTCTAGTCCTCGGTCCTTCAAAGATTGTCTAATGTTGCAGGTTCACTTCCACATACATATATTGTAGCATTGTACATAGCTGGTGGTCACATAAGGATGACTCCAGATATTCCTCCATGCATGCGAAGAAGAGATAAAAGTAAGTTCTTTTACATGAAATGGAAAGAAAAATAATATTTTTGAAAATTGAGCAATTTTCATTTGATACTAACGATGAGATGACTACATTAATGATGGTGCCGACTACTCTTCTGTCTTCTAGAAGAACCTCCAGATTTGCCACCTCAAATGTTCGAACATTGGACGATCAAGGGATGGCAAAGGCAGTCCTTGTTTTGGAACCCCCAGGCGAAGAGTGACAGAAGTAGACCAAGAAACACACGGAGAAGAGACTTAGAGACAGAAGTAAAAATGGTGAGGAAAACGTGGAAAGAACTTAAGCTGATCGCACGTGACAGGAGAACTTGGCATGTGTTTGTTGGAGGACTTATCTCCTTTGGGAGCTAAAGGGTATTCATTTAAATTAATGAGCCGTCTGCTGCTGTTTCTTTTTAATTTTTCTTGATAAAACGCTGTTTTAAAAATGGGAATAAATATTAGACAAACATAAAGGTATGTTTTCAGGCACTCGTAAAAAATAAAGAAGTAGAACACTAGACAACAGAAAAACAACAGACGTGAGTGGCTTACCCAGGACTCGAATCCAGGACCTTCCGTGCGACAACCCCACCTAGCTATGCAAGCGAAACACACTATCCGCCCTGCCATCTAGGCATCACTACAAAATGATGCTTCGATGACGGGTCATTAGTGCGACCAGCAACACATAACACCGGAAATTTCCCATGGGCAGTCCAGCCTATTAATGACTCAATCACTTCTGTCGTTCCCCTGTTATACAGTATAGGTCAGACTACACAAGACAAAGACCTTAATACTGTGTCTAGTAAATGATCGAAGACTAAGAACAGTAAGTACAGGACAGAGGGTAGGTTTTGGTATTGTATAAACATTTATAACACAATAAGGAAGGGTAAAAATGTGACCAAGGATCTTTATTGAGTTCACGTTGTAAATGTTCTATTTTATATAAATATATTTGAGTTCTGTGTATTATACTGAGTTTATAATCATCCCAGACAAAATCGGACCTACATGTCTTTTATATTTTGACGCGCCCTAATATAATCTACTAGGTTGCCCCGCCAAAACGAGGCAAAATTTTATTTTTTTTTAAAAATATTGAGTTTATGATGAATCGCACTCTGTATTATTATTATGTATCTAATATGGAAGCCTCTGACTGACAGAGTGGTTAGAGCGCTGGTATCTCGCGGCAAAGGCGCCGAGTTAGAATCACGATACCGAAATGCTCCAGTCTACCCTGCTATAAATGTGTACCTGACTGCTCTTTGAGTTAGGGAAGGAAAAGGCAGCGAGGCAGGGAAATTATCACCCCAACTCTCGAAGCTGACCTAGAATGGTGCAGTCTCTAACGCTCACTAACCTACGACAGTATCTGCGATAAGAATGCCTTTATCTAAAATGTCTCGCCTTTTATAAATGGACGCTTGCATAGAATAGAAGGATTGAAATGGTACGACAAGAACACTAATGTGGAACTGATGACAAGATCACTAATGTGGAACTGATGACAAGATCACTAATGTGGAACTGATGACAAGATCACTAATGTGGAACTGATGATAAGATCACTAATGTGGAACTGATGACAAGATCACTAATGTGGAACTGATGACAAGATCACTAATATGGAACTGATGACAAGATCACTAATGTGGAACTGATGACAAGATCACTAATGTGGAACTGATGACAAGATCTCTAATGTGGAACTGATGACAAGATCACTAATGTGGAACTGATGACAAGATCACTAATGTGAAACTGATGACAAGATCACTAATGTGGAACTGATGACAAGATCACTAATGTGGAACTAATGACAAGATCACTAATGTGGAACTGACGACGAGAACTAGACAAGTGCCAGTAGAACAAGAAATAAGAAGATGCTGGAGATGGAAAGGATACACATTAAGAAATCCTGTTGATAGCATTGCCAGACAATCCTTGTTCTTGAATCTCCAGGGTAGGAGAGGTAGAGGAACACCAAAGAACACATAGAGAAGAGAACTGGAGACAGACATAACGGGGATGGAGAAGGCATGGAAAGACCATGAGCTGACAGGAAGTTCGTTGAAGGTCTATGCTTCTTTGGGAGATGAAAGGTGAAAGAAGAAGAAGTAGAAGAAGAAGATGTCTCGCACCCCCAGAAGTCACGTCGCGCCTCCAGGCGGTGCGTGCACCACCTTTGGTTAAGAATCACTGGCGTAGTGGATGGCTCATCTTAAGTGGCTTGCGAATACTTGGTTACCGTGTCTGACTGACTACGGTAACAGCTTACACCCACTCCAGGTCTATCTGCAACATCAGCAGAATCCCAGCTCGTAAATGATAGTCTTGTGACCTCTGACATTTGCGGCGGTCTCTCGGATCCAGATACACAAGCTCGCGGTGTTTGCTATGTATTACTTGTGTAGCGTTCATTCCTCACTTTTCATTTTTTTCATTTTCACCCTCTACTTCCGGCCCAGCCATGCTACTTTACTCAGGTATAGTCACCTTTCATCTTTCATATCCTTTACTTAGTTCTCACTTCTTTCCTTTCTGTTTTTCTCCGTCAGTCCCCGACGAAGGCCTTGTCGCCGCAACGTATAACCCTTCAGCTCCACAAAGAGAATACGCCTTCAACTAATTCGCGTCAAATTCTCCTGTCCTGCGCTGTTCGCTCAAGGTCCTTCCATGTCCGCTTTAATTTTTGTCTCAATCCAGTTCTCCATGTGTTATTGGTCTCGCTACGCCTCTATTACTATGGTGATTTCAGAACGAGGACAACCTTGTATGACTTTCAACAGATTTCCGCAGGGAACATCGCATCTATCACCAGCATTTGCTTCTCATCTCCTGTTCCGCTAGGACCAACCTGGTTCTTGTCATCAGTTCTACATTAATGATCTTATCGTACAAACCTTCTTAATCCTGTTCTATGCAAGCACCCATTTATGAAAGTATCACAACAACCATGAGCATTCAAGACTAAAAAAAAATTAACAATTACAATTTCTAATTAACTGGTCTACAATATGTAATGAATAATCAGCCAGCGAGTTATTTCAGTCCTTCATTAACCTTCAGCTGCCAAAGGAGTACAGGCATTTACCAAACGCTTGTCACGCTCTCCTACAGAGTTGCCAGATGGGATTATAAATTTATTACAATATAATGATTTTAAAAAATATGCCCGCCAGGTAGCCCAAAGTAGCAAGGACAATTTTACAAGTAGCAAAAAAAGTCGCGAAATCGCCCAATCATAAATTTAGTAGCGCGGGGCCAGCAAAAGCAGTCCACTTCGCGAAAAGTAGCCCAGCCCAATCTGGCAACACTGTTCTCCTGTCACGTGTTATCAGCTCAAGATCTGTCAATGTCCTCTGTAAAATTCTCATTTGCTATCAGTGTCAAACATGGTCCCCGACCAAAGCACACGAGAGGACAATCACATCTTTTTAGATGAGATGCTTAAGAAAAGCCATTGATGTTACTATATTATATACTGTTCAAAAAAAGAAACGCAACATTATTGCAGTGGTAATGGACACCGAATTTCAAACGTGTACCAAAATTTTATTTTACGGAATTAATGTTTCAATCTTGGCATGAAGAAACTTTCAGACTTTAACAATGAAATGATGTTCATTAAATTTGGTTTGGACTTTTATTCTTTGCGACTGAGGCCTCCGTTTCAGTAAGGTGTATGGCCTCCTCTGGCCTCTATCAGAGAACGACATCTCCTTGACATGGATCCGATTAGCCGTTGGATCTGTTGTTGTGGGATGGCTGCCCACTCTTCCCGCAGTGCAAGAGACAACTGTCGGAGATTGGCTGGAGCCACGTCTCGCTGGCGGAGTCGTCTGTCGAGTTCATCCCATAAGTGTTCTATGGGGTTCATGTCTGATGACATGGCTGGCCACGGAATGGTCTGGACGTTGTTGTCAGCGAGGAACTGGGTGGTGAGTTGTGCCACATGAGGTCGAGCGTTATCCTGCTGAAAAATCGACCCTCGTGCAACCAGAAGTGGAAGAACGTGAGGACGAAGAATTTCAGCGACGTATCGTTGGGCATTCAGGCGTCCTTCAATTTGCACCAGGTCACTTCTTCCCATGAAGTTGATCGCCCCCTCCACATCAGTACACCTCCACTACCATGTGGAGGAGCCTCATCAACGCTGTTCTGGGCGTAGCGCTCATGGACTCTGCGGTAAACTCTTCTCCGTCTTTCGTGTCGCTGGAACACAAAAAATGATTCATCACTAAACCAAACCCATCTCCAGTCATTCCCAACGATCCATTGACGATGATGGTTCGCCCACTGCAGTCGGTTCTGGCGATGCCGGTCCGTAAGAACAGGACCTCTGTAGGGTTTTCTAGCCCAAAGACCAGAGTCGTGCAGCGCTTCCTGACCGTTTGATCTGAAATTCGACGAGCTGCTTTATTGACTGGACTGTGGAGGATGTAGTGGATTTGATGGTATTGTATGGTGGTGATGTTACCTAGTGTAATGAATGAGGTCAGCTGTGAAGGCTCCTGAGATAAATGTTGATGCGAATTACAGAAGGCCCTTCGTACTACCACTTACGACCTCAAACATATCTTTTTTACTAATGAATGTAGCTACGTTAAAAGTCTAGGGTACTGAAATGTAATGTGTTGTAGTAGATTACCCACACACACACACAGATATTTAATAAGTCTAATAATAATAATAATATAATGTATAACACACTGAACTAACTCAGGCGGTTTTAGTTTTAAATATTAAATCTTTTGGTAAATTTATTTGTTCTGATCCAAAGGTTTGTTGGTCAGAACCTATGAAATATTATGGAGTTATAAATGGAATGCATAATTATATGTCTAGTTAATATTAATTATATTAGATTGTCCCAGGAGACTATTACTGAATGTACTGTTGGGGTGGCATCATCACGCCCAGTCTATCTCCGTGCTGGGGGATAATATACGGCTGCTCTGAACAAGAGTCTGGTGGCCCCTCCTCTCCGTGCTGGGGGATAATATACGGCTGCTCTGACACAATGTTAGACTGCACTGGTCCACGCTTGTGTATATTACAACAGCATTCGGCACCTCTTCGGTGCCAAACAGAAACCCACAATTCTGAAATAAAAGTTTGGTGGCATGTGTCAGAACTCTACCAACTGAGCCACTTCTGCACACAACACTACACAACAACACCACACAGACTGGGTCAGATCTCTCTGACCACACAGTACATCTTACCTAGTTGTTTTCATATAGTACTAGTTCCCCAAGACTACCTTGCATCTGAGATATGTTCAATAGTTTCCTTCTAGTCAATAGGATAGGTGATATGTTCCACTGATCTCAACAATAGATCCGCCTCCATAGTTTTAGTAGGCGTCCATATATTTTGTTTGTCTCTAGACCCTGAACTTGGGCTGGGGATCTAGAGCGAGCACTTACTTGTCGTAATCATTTTATATGATATGGCAGTATCAATCACTCGAAATATTAAAATGTACAAAAGAACTGCTTTCATTCTTACCAGAATTCAGAATTGAGAACACAGTTAAATGCTAGCAAAACTCAGCTGAGCTGCTGTGTATCTGATGGCGTCCCACTAAAAATTATGTATTATCTTCTGGAAACAACACCACAGGTACTACACCACTGTGTCTCTGGACAGTTTTGTAACGAATGGCAAAAATGCGCATCTCTGTCCTGCTAATATGATTTCATTCATCCAATCACCGACCCCCCCCCCCCCCCCCTAACTTTCAAATCTACAGCCAAAAGTCAAATTTCAGTCAGCTCTCAGTCAAGTATGTATTACTGTCTGTTGGTCCGTCTGTCTCTACTTGTTTTTCATACAAAAAACACGCTTGGTTCTTGGACCCCTCCATGCAGTACCCTACACACTTCTGCCTCCGAAGTTATTTTTAGCCACAGTTCTCCACCATTTCCCCTCTCTTTAATTACAGCTCGATTTTAGCACTTGAGCGTCTCAAGGCCGCAAATTTTGAAAATTTAGTGACATTTTTTAACAGTGCAGTCGCTCGTCTGATATGAACAACACAGTCTTTTGTCAATATCTTCATTATTATCTATCCGTCTGTATAATTTAAAGTATATTATTACTCTGCTCAAGACGGGCTATCAAACTAGCTAGGTTTTATATTCCTAACATTATTATTAAGAAAAAGTTACTTTTTCAAGGTTAGTTGTTTTTTTTGAAATATGTTCGAGAACCTTCTCCACGGCGTTTTGCCGCTGAATTCAAATAACAATCAAGTATCGTAAAAGTCCAAGAAATGACTGTTTCTGACACGAGCTAAAGTCGTTTTTTGTCCATTTCCTTACCTTCTGTCAACTAGTGACGTGAATTTTTTCTTTTTTCTTTTATTACCAATTGCGTCTTTTAGCCTTGCGATCTTCAAACACGTGTTCAGTCATATTTTTCCTTTTGGTGTCCTCCGTTTCTCTCCCGTCTACAAAGGGTAAACGTTTTGTCTGCACGTCTAACTTGTTAGTTTTAAATGGCGGTGGGAAAGGCTGGCATGGGCGAGCATGTCTCCTAGTATCTTACGGATTATTTTTAACCCCACATTTTATCGTTAAATTTGGAGATATTTTAACGTTGTATCATGGTAAATTCATCACAGAGGACGCAGATGCAAGTCGATTCCTGAGGTTACGCAGCCGTATGAAGCGGTCTTCGGCAGGAGTTGTGACTCTGGGTCTTCCACTGCGCGGCCGGTCTGCCACTGAGTCAGTTTCTTGAAATCGCCTCCAAAGGCGACTAATGGTGCTTCTAACCACATTAAATGGTCTGGCCACTACACTTTGTGACTGTCCAGTCTGTAAACGTCAAATGATGATGAGTCGTTGTTCTGTAGTGAGATGAGCCATACTTGCGCATTGAATTTTCAACTGAATTTATTCGAGGAGCGTCAATCTTTTATAAGCATTAAATAATATGGTCAGAGAGTTTTGTGTTCAGTAAGTTTCACGGAATTCTCATGAACCTGTCACGAGTTATTGTCAAAAATGTTGTTTTGACCTTGACCTCTTTCATGACCTCACGAATTATGAGGTGAGTACAATTCTGGTAACAACGAGAAGTTGATGACCAGATGGACACAGTCGATAGGTTGACTGATGTCCAATCAGCGAATATCTTTTATAAAAGTAACACCAAAAAAGTTGCGTTTCTTTTTTTGAACAGTATATAGATAAGACAAAACGATAACATCAGAAAAATTGTATGAACTACCTCCTGCATCAAATATATTGTGAGACAGAAAACTAAGTGGTTTAGTCATCTCATGAAAATGGAGCCCGATAAATGATCACTACGTGCCTACAACAGTAGTTGATCTGGGTTTCAGAGCATGGGGATGACCAAGAGGCAATATCACAGAAATTCAACAACATGGGCTCACACCACCTAGTACGACATATTTGACCCAGAACACGTAAACGTGAGCTCCCCACTACTCTTCACGGTAACAGGGGACCGGAAAAAAGTAAGTAAAAAGTAAAGATGGTTCTTTATTACAATTTTGGCCAGAAATTGTTAAAAATTCGCGGTGCACAGACAGGCGCTTAAATTTAGACTCAGGTGGAAAATTTCGGTCGAGCACATACGGGTGCCTAATAACTATGCTCGTGTTGTTCTTCCTTGTGCTGATAACACTGTTGTATGTGTTATTGCTTCTGCTATAATTCCGTTATCTTTTTGATGGAAAACATAAATTCTTGTGGCGGTAACATCCAAGAGCAAGGTATACGGTTTTGTGTTTCCGAGATGTTAGATCTATTTTTTTTTTTTTTTTGGCAGCAGCGCTTGCAAAATCTGGCATGTCATCTTTGCCAAGATTTTCCGAGATATCAAGCCAACAGTGTGGTATATCCAGCTAAACTCTTTAATTATATCTGAATCTCGGAACTGAGCCTCGTGTAAACAAATAAAGATATTTATTTATTTACTGAGCCTCGCATAATACTCGTATTACTTGCGCCTTTGAGATGGCCCCTTATGTCATGTTTGTGTCGTAGAACTAAGCTTTTATGCTCGTATCGTTAAGCTAAGCTCTGATGTTATGTCTGTATCCTAGAGCTAAGCTATCATGTCATGTTTGTATCGCAGAGCTAAGCTCTTATGTTATTTTTGTCTCGTAGAGCTAATATCTTATTCATGTTTGTGCCGTAAGGGCTAAGTGCTGTCATGCCATGTTTGTGTCGCGGAGCTGAGCTATTTTGATATCTGTGTTGTAAATTAAACTCTCTTGTCTCGTTTGTGTCGTTAGAGCTCACCTCTCATGTCGTGTTTATGTTATAGAGCTGAACTTTCATGTCAAGTTTGCGTGATAAAAACGAGCTCCATGACATGTTCGTGTCGGAACGCTAATGTCTAATTCATGTTTGTGTAGTTGAGCTCAGCTGTCATGTCATGAGTGTACTGTATAGAAGCGCTTATGTCATGTTTGTATGGCAGAGATAAACTGTTATGTCACATTTGAATCTTTGAACTGGCTTCACGTGTCATGCTTGTGTTGAAGAGCTAAGCTCTCATGTAATGTTTGTATCTTAGAGCTGAAATCGGATATCATGTTTATACTATCTAGATGAACATCCATGCCATGTTCAAGTCGTAGAGCTAAGCTCTAATGCCATGCTTGTGTCGTAGAGTTGAGCTTTCATGTCATATCTGTGTCGTACAGCTAAGCTATGTCATATTTCTTTCCTAGAGCCGAGCTCTCATGACATATCATGTTATGGGACAAATAGAACACCAGATCACAGCCCAATAACACAAAAATGTTATAAGAACTCATCTGTCATGAATATCACCACCATGAACATCATCATCATAACCATCATTGACACAATGAACATCACGATTATCACCTTCAACGTCACCATTATAACCATCACTATGATGAACATCATCACCATGAACGTCATCACAATGAACATCACCATGAACATCATCATGAACATTACTAACATTGACATGATCATGAACATCACCATGAACATCATCATGAACATCCTCGTGAACATTACAATCACTGACATCATCATGAACATCACCATAAACATCATCATTAACATCACCATGAACATCATCATGAACATTACCACCATTGACATCATCATCATGAACATCATCTTGAACAACATCACCGTGAACACCATCACCATGAACATCATCACCATAAACATAAAACCTTGAAATTCATCACCATTAAAATTAACACATGAACGTCACCAACATGAACTTCATCACCATTAACATTCACCATATGAACACCACCACGTGAACATCCCCATAGGAGCATCGTCACATTGAACATCACCAACATGAACATCACCACCATGAACATCACCACCATGAACGTCATCATCATGAACATCCCCACCATGAACATCACCTCCATGAACATCATCACCATGAACTTCATCGCCATGAACATCCTCAACATAACTATCACCACCATGAACAGCATCACCATGAACAGCATCATCATGAACATCACCATCATGAACATTACCACCATGAACATCACCACAATGAACATCACCATCATGAACGTAATCATCATGAACATCACCAACATGAACATCACCAACATGAACATCATCACTATGAACATCATCACCATAAACACAACCACTATGAATATCATTAACATCACCACCATGAACATCATCAAATCAACATTTCCACATGAACGTCACCACCATGAACATCACCACCATAAACATCATCACCATGAATATCATCACCCCATTAATATCAGAAGGGAGCCGCGGTAGCATAGTGGTTAGTGCACTGGCTTCCTAGCGCAGTGGTCTATGGTTCGATCCCCAGATGAGGCGGGAATTTTTTAGGCCACAAACGGCTCCTGGGTCGACCCAGCCCCAAATGGGTACCAGAGCAACTCTGGGAAGGTTAAGGCGGCCGGCGTGATGCCGACCACATCACCCCTAGTGTGCCGACGGTCAAGATAATATGGGCCTAACACCATATTCCCAATATGCCTCAATGGGCGTGTAACGGGTTCCTTTACCTTTTTTATTAATATCAGCACCATGAACATCATCACCGTGAATATCATCAACATCACCACATGAACATCCCCCCTTGAACATCACCACATGAACATCATCACATGAACATCACCACGATGAACATCATCACCATAAACATCACCAAATGAATATCACCAGCATGAACATCTTTACCATGAATATCATCATCACATGAACATCACCACTATGAACATCACCACATGAACATCATCACGTGAACATAACCACCATGAACATCACCACATGAACAACATCACCATGAACAACATCATCGTCATGAACATCACCATCATGAACATCATCACCATTTAAAAAATCACCATGAACATCAACACCATGAACGTCACTACCATGGACGTCACCACCATGAACATACCACCATGAACATCATCACCATGAACAACATCACAATGTACGTCACCACCATGAACATCACCACCATGAACATCATCACTATGAACATCATCATCATGAATATCCTCACCATTAAAAACATCACCATGAACATCAACACAATGAACATCACCATTATGAACATCACCACATGAACATCATCACATGAACATTATCACTTGAACATCACCACTATGAACATCACCACATAAACATCATCACATTAATATCACCACCATGAACATCATCACCATGAATATCATCACCATGAACATCACTGTAACGAACAGTTTTAGTGAAAGGGGAAGTAAACTGGAGTATGTTAGTAGTTGAAATAGATTTTGAGTTATAGCACTTAGTTGCTTGTTAGCTATCGAATTATTTAGAGAGTATCTCGTGATAGTTTCGAGAGACAGATTACAGACAGCGTGAAAAGCGCTGATATATTTATTCTGTAATGTTTTGAACGGAGTGAGAATAGCTCGCGGCTAGCCCGCAGATGATTGGTTGACTGAGTTGTGTTGACCGTGAGGAAGTCTCGTGTCTGCTTTTGAGCCGGACGAGTGTGTTATCTGGGGAGAGTGTTCCGGGCGTTTTGACCGGGTAGGAAGACAGTGTTTTTGGGAAGTGTGAAATGCCTGTACAGTGCTGAATTTAAAATGTCGACGGATTTTTCGCTGTGGGTACAGCGTAGGATGAAACTGCAGTTTTAATTATTGTGGAAGTGTTTATAACTGCAGTGTACAGTACTTTAGGCCATGAATCATGATAGCTCCTGTGAGAGGATTGTTATTGAGGATTCTTTATAGCGCTGAGTTTAATAAGAGTACTTTAGGCCATGAATCATGATAGCTTCTGTGAGAGGATTGTTATTGAGGATTCTTTATAGCGCTGAGTTTAATAAGAGTACTTTAGGCCATGAATCATGATAGCTCCTGTGAGAGGATTGTTATTGAGGATTCTTTATAGCGCTGAGTTTAATAAGAGTACTTTAGGCCATGAATCATGATAGCTCCTGTGAGAGGATTGTTATTGAGGATTCTTTATAGCGCTGAGTTTAATAAGAGTACTTTAGGCCATGAATCATGATAGCTCCTGTGAGAGGATTGTTATTGAGGATTCTTTATAGCGCTGAGTTTAATAAGAGTACTTTAGGCCATGAATCATGATAGCTCCTGTGAGAGGATTGTTATTGAGGATTCTTTAGAACGCTGAGTTTAATATGAGTACTCTAGGCCATGTATTATGATATCATTGTAGCTGCCGAGTGCGCAGTTCTTATGTGGTAATTTATATCTTGTGTTGTGCTGTGAACGGTATTCTATGTGTATTTCATCAATGTGTTGTGACGTGAATAAACCCATATGAAATGTCACCAGTCGTTTACAACCATCCATGACTCTTGTGTACGTACCTGTGGTGTAAACGACTAAACCAACACACGCACTTAATATTACAAGTGTGACAGGGAACTTAACACGTATTTAGAAATAGCCCCGGAGTGGGCGTGGTCTATCTGTATCGAGAACCTGATCATCGCTTACCAGTAGACTTCTACAGTGTTTGCCTGTGTGGCGGATATATAGGTATCAACTGTAGACATTACCAGATCCACAACACAACAGTAACGTTAGCAGATAATTCAATAAGACACCATACACCAACCCTTTGTATCAGTTTCAGTGACAGCCATGATTGACGTTCACGTGCTTGACGGAGGTACAACAGTAATGACCTCTTGAAAAATAAACATTAATTTTACGGGGGTGCAACAGTGGTGTGCTAGTTTTATAGGATCAGACACCCGCGAAATTCGCGTGATATTAATTCACAAGTGTTAGCGTGTAGCCTGAGTGGCGTTAGTATATGAAAGACAGACATCACATTTGAGAGCTGTATCCAGGCCCAGGGAAAACTTATTCAGTATCAGTTAAACTGGGAACTGTTAACTCAAGTCGCAAGTCGCAACTCGCAAGTCAAGGAATTTATTACTCAAGATTATGAGATGTCATGATATACAGTGGCGTCTGTATACCAGTACAAGTAATCATCTGGCAGTATGAACGAGTGGTGTACCTTCTTTCAACGAAATTGACAGACGGTGACCCATTTCCTGCTTTCCTGTGCGGTGTGTTAGCACGTAGCGTGCTGAATCGAGGACCTGAGCGGAATCAAGGTGTCAAGTTCCAATGCCTTTCTGTTGTCGATTGTTTTACCATTGAACTTTGTGATATCCAGGGTGTTAACGGAAAGGAACAGAAGAGTTTTCATTCAAGATAAGTGGTTATTTTTTGTTATGTGAACTGTGTCGCCTTAACTATGTCAACGAGCCTTCCTGTGCTTTGCATCTCCTATACTGTTGAAATCTGTTGTTTTTGTTGTCTAATTCTATATAGACATATTATTAGGATTTAGTATTGATGCTAAGTATTGATGGTGGTATGATATAGGATGACTTCCCTCATATGATGTTATAAGGGTTCTTTGAAAAGGAATTGATGATACAAAGTTTATGAATAATATTTTTGGTATACATACTGAACTGTGTGAAATGGAAGGGTAATTGTCAGAACTTCTTGAAACATAAACTTGCGACATTAATAATTATACTGATATAGATATACAGTTGACTGAGTGATTGAATCACCATGGATTTTGATAATAATCCTGCAGATATAAGGCCTATGCTGGAAAGTGCATTGTTAATAGGTAGAGATGAAAAGGGATTGAGAGGTCCAAGACTTGGAGTATGGATCATGGACGATTTGTTGGTTAATGTGTCAGTATCCCTAAAGTTATTTGCTGAACATAACTTTAAGTTTGGTTGTAATTCAATAATGGCTAAGGATTTGGTTGATTTGCTACTGCACCTTCGTGTGTTTTTGCAACAGTATATTGAGCTTGAGCACGGACATGTAGTTCAAAGTATATTCAAGATAATCCACAACGGTATTCCTGATGAGCAGGAAAAGGAATTAGGAAATGAGAAACAAATAAAAGTCAACAAACAGAGTGCCCTACGGGAAAGGGACAATTGTTTAAAAGTTACTACTGAAGTGAGTAAACTACACGAAACAGTCTCTAAACTCGCAAATGAGTTAGATAAGTCAAACACGGAACTTACTAAAGTACATGCGGCGTTAGATGCAGCATTGAACAAGAACAAAGAGCTGGAAATTCGGCTGAAAGACAAAGATGACGAAGTGGGTAATCTCACTCGAGAAATTCATAAAAAGAAAGAGATGTATCAGAAATTAAATGCTGAAACAAATGAACGGGAGAAGTTATACATAGAAATGCTTCATGATATATGTTTTGGTAAACTTGAAGAGAAGAACACTGTATGCCCAGAGAAGATTGATGAGCTTGTAAATAGCTATGATAGTGAAACTGAGGAGCTCCAGATGGACTTAACACCAAAAAAAGAAAAGGATGAGAAAGAGAGATTAGAAGAGTTAACGACTGAGAGAGAGGAGATGATTAAGATTGAGAGATTATTAACAGAGGAGAGAAGTAAAGTTTTGACATTTGACAAATTAAATAGGAAATTAAGTGAAGAAATTTCACAAAAAAGTGTTGAAATTGCAGAAAGTACAAAAAGGGTAGAGGGTTTACTCGATGTTATTTTGAACAGCAAGATATGGTCTACTGTCAATGTTGACAATATTAGACAGAAGGGTGTTTGCCAACAGGTTAAAAAAGCAAAGATCCAGCCCTATACAATCTTTGCGGATAGAAAGGTTAAATGTAATGAACAAAGATCGTTTCGGGGAAAATATAACTTTCAGAGATCTTTTGATTCTTCTTGCAATAGCAACAATTCTTGGCGGCAGTGTAATAGAGAGAATGATAAGGTAACAGTCAGTCCTGATAGATTTCAAGCTAAAAGCCCAAAGATTAAACGAGTAACTGATTTTGGAAGTTCTCAGAAGATGATATCAAGGGATAAAGTTATAAGTAGTGGTTCCAAGGATGAAACCCATTATAGGCGTAATGATAAAGATACTTATAGATCTGCAGATGATACTGCAAACAAGCATATTGTCAAAGAAAAGAATGGAAAGAGTTTTTGTAGGAGAGATGTTTCTAAGGTTAGAAAGTACCAAGGAAATTCATATGATAATAATTTTCCTTCTCAGAGAGATAAGAGACAAGTTAATGTATCTCAACAGTTTAATTCTCAGAATTTTGAAAATAATGGTACAGACAAATACAAGAAGAGTTTTCAGTCGTGCAATAGTTTTTCTGACAGATTTTTTGTGCGGAGTAGAAACGTTAGACATAATAATGGTCTCAACAAAGAGGAAATGATGATAAATATTTTGATCAAACGACGAATAAGTGCAATTATGCTAATTTTGCTCGACATGAGCCTAGAAGCATGGTTATTAAGCAAAGTAGCAATGATAATGATGTCACAAATACTACTGCTTGTTATGTTTCTGATTTTGAAAGAGCAGCACGTTGTTGTGAACTGAAACGAAGAGTCGATGACATCGTGGGGTGACCAGATTTCCACACGGACCACAGTGCGGGGTAATTGTTTGTTTAACCTCTCCGTTGTTCGTAGTAAATTTCACCATTCATTAAAATGGAATTTTCATTTGTATTTTTTGAACAGAGGCGACTTCTTGATATGGGTCAGCGCTCCTGTTTACGTTAACGGCTGTTTACGGTAGCGGCAAGAATATAGGTCAACATTGGGCCCGAGTGAGTGTTTTCTCAAGCAGAACATATCAGCGTGCTAACTAAGCATTCGACGTTTTACCCCTAGTGTTTATGAGATGTCGGCAAGACCTATGGAGATTTTTTTTTTTGCAGTTGATTTTTGTTGTTGTTTGTGTATTAGGACAGAAGATGTTAATGTATTCTATTGCATAGATCATTATAGGTTGTTATATATCATCTTTACGCATCATTTGATGTCTATTGTTTTTCTTGATATGTATGACTGTTTTAATTATAAATTAGTTCATTTCGATGCTATTTTTATACTATTGTGTTTTGGATAATATGTAGTGTGTTAGATGGTAGTGACGTGTTGTTTACTATTCATGAATGCAATGAGCAGATTTATATTTAACCTTACTGGTTACAAACTTATGCCTATTTTTTATACTCTGGTGTAGAACTTGAAGTTTTTTTTGGTTTTGTTTTACAGATGTGTTGGGTAGAATAGTTTTGTACATGATGAGTTTGTTAGCCCTATGCACATACTCATTAGTTGTAATGTTACAATAATTACTTTTAATATATCAGGTGGAGATAGATATAAATTATTAACTGAATAACACGGTAGCTAAGCTGAACGTGATTGTCAGCCGGAAATATTTAAAAGTTTAAATTGAACTGTATAGAGAAAATTAACAGCGGTTGCTGATATTGTTATTTGATTGAGAAATCTAGAGATCTGATTTAAGCACTTGCTTAACATACATTACGTTGTTTTCATGTATTTGCAAACTTGTATGTTGGTAATAGTGTGTTTTTCTATGTGTTTCTCTGTGACGTATTTTTTGAAAAACTTACACGTGTTGTTTAGTGTTTGCTTAGATGCAGGAATTGTTATATGTCTCTCATTTTGCTAAAGCTAGTTTTTTGTTAATTTGTTAATTATAGATTTGAATTAATTAAATTAAAATACTATTTTTATGTAACTTAGCATTACGAAATATTTTTGTACTGTATTTTTTGGAAAATATTTTTTTCCCAGACATTGTAATTTTTTTTATTTTTGGTTTTGTGTGTGTGCTTAGCGTTTGACTATGTGCTATGTTTGATTTGTAGAATAATGTTAGTTCTTTAAAGAAGTTTTTGTTTTTTGGATGTTATGTTGTATTAGCGCTTGATTGTGCGTTGTTCGAACTTGGTTATAGCAATGCTATTACTTTTTTGTGTGGTGGCGATAATTTATTGTTGATTATGTATAACTTGTATAACTTGTTTAAATTACTGATTATGTTTTGTTTAGTTATAAACTATTTTTTGTAGTATTAGTATAGGAATACTTTGTGATTTTGTTTTGTGCTTTTCGATCGTGTTTGTATGTATTTTGAAATACGTTGTTGATCTAAATAGTTATTAGTATATATTTTTACCAACGTTCTCTATATTCATACCTTTTGCTTTCTATCTGTCTTTGTTGATTATTCTTCATTCCATTCCTTCTTTTCTGTTGTCTTTTCAATATGGTTTCATATTTTGTTTACATTTCGTGCTTTATTTACGTTTCACTTCATTCTCCTTGTATACTTCTTCTTTCGCATCTTATACTTTCATTCTATGTATTGTTACTTTAATGATATAACTTAATATAGTGTAGCTACTTGTGATATTTGTAATTATTTTACATATAACAAATTGTTTGAATGTAATATTATTGTTTTTTCCTCATATTCTGATTTCATACTTACCTTTATTACGGATCATTTTTCGTTTGCTTGATCTTGTCTTTTCTTTTACTATCGGTTGTTTCCTATTTAGTTGTGCTGTATTCACTTAACTTGGTTTTGGTAATACATTATTTTTGGTATGCTTAATTGATTACATTGGATACTTCATTTTTACATTTCACTTAATGCTTATATTTTGTAGATGTCTTATTTTAACTTAACTTAAAGTAATTCTTAGACGCATATGTTAGAGATTCATTGTCCTCTTAATCTTTTTTTTTTTTTTTTTTGGTTTTGGGGAATGTATTTGTCAAAAAATTGATAGAATCAATTTTTTTTCTCTGGGGGTGAGGTAAGATGTAACGAACAGTTGTAGTGTAAGGGGAAGTAAACTGGAGTATGTTAGTAGTTGAAATAGATTTTGAGTTATAGCACTTAGTTGCTTGTTAGCTATCGAATTATTTAGAGAGTATCTCGTGATAGTTTCGAGAGACAGATTACAGACAGCGTGAAAAGCGCTGATATATTTATTCTGTAATGTTTTGAACGGAGTGAGAATAGCTCGCGGCTAGCCCGCAGATGATTGGTTGACTGAGTTGTGTTGACCGTGAGGAAGTCTCGTGTCTGCTTTTGAGCGGGACGAGTGTGTTATCTGGGGAGAGTGTTCCGGGCGTTTTGACCGGGTAGGAAGACAGTGTTTTTGGGAAGTGTGAAATGCCTGTACAGTGCTGAATTTAAAATGTCGACGGATTTTTCGCTGTGGGTACAGCGTAGGATGAAACTGCAGTTTTAATTATTGTGGAAGTGTTTATAACTGCAGTGTACAGTACTTTAGGCCATGAATCATGATAGCTCCTGTGAGAGGATTGTTATTGAGGATTCTTTATAGCGCTGAGTTTAATAAGAGTACTTTAGGCCATGAATCATGATAGCTCCTGTGAGAGGATTGTTATTGAGGATTCTTTATAGCGCTGAGTTTAATAAGAGTACTTTAGGCCATGAATCATGATAGCTCCTGTGAGAGGATTGTTATTGAGGATTCTTTATAGCGCTGAGTTTAATAAGAGTACTTTAGGCCATGAATCATGATAGCTCCTGTGAGAGGATTGTTATTGAGGATTCTTTAGAACGCTGAGTTTAATATGAGTACTCTAGGCCATGTATTATGATATCATTGTAGCTGCCGAGTGCGCAGTTCTTATGTGGTAATTTATATCTTGTGTTGTGCTGTGAACGGTATTCTATGTGTATTTCATCAATGTGTTGTGACGTGAATAAACCCATATGAAATGTCACCAGTCGTTTACAACCACCATGACTCTTGTGTACGTACCTGTGGTGTAAACGACTAAACCAACACACGCACTTAATATTACAAGTGTGACAGGGAACTTAACACGTATTTAGAAATAGCCCCGGAGTGGGCGTGGTCTATCTGTATCGAGAACCTGATCATCGCTTACCAGTAGACTTCTACAGTGTTTGCCTGTGTGGCGGATATATAGGTATCAACTGTAGACATTACCAGATCCACAACACAACAGTAACGTTAGCAGATAATTCAATAAGACACCATACACCAACCCTTTGTACTTCAACACCAGATTGTCACGTTTGACGGAGTACAACATAAAGACCCATTGAAAAATAAACATTAATTTTACGGAGTGGGGTGGAACATCTATCTCCATGTATATCTGAACATCAACCTCATCATCATCATCGCCTTGTATACTGAGACTTATTCTAAAGAAATTACGACAATACTAATAATCTCAAGCTATGCCAACATCGTTCCCATTTCTGGCTCTTCATGACATCATTTGGTCCAATCGTGCGTCACCATTTGCGTCACGTGCTATGTCTGACTCGTCTATGATCATCTAACTAGAAACATGTACCAGGAAATCTGACAAGAAACGCGTGCAGACAAATGCACGACAGTGTCTTCTTTTGGTCCTCCGTTCTGCTTTTAATCTTGAACATACGTCATGAATGACCTGATGATGTTTTCATGCCGTCACAAGGTCAGGAACGTGAAGCAGGTAAAAAAAATTCAGGTAAAGCGATTCAGGTAACGCGGCAAGATGTCGAGTGTACATAGGTGAGTTACTTCAGGCGGCACCAATAAAATGCGTGCCATAATGCTACTGCAACATCATCCCCCGTAACGTTATGTTCTTGCTTTTTTCAGCATCATCATCACCATCCATGAGCTCCACAAGGAGCATAGGCTGTCAAAAAACCTATGCCAAGTCTTTCTGTCACGTGCTTTCGGTGATGTCTTTCTCATCATTTTCATTTCTGTCTCCGGTTGTCTTCCCCGTGTAATTTTCTGTCTATCTCTGCTTCTTTTACTCTGGGGATTTCAGAAGAAGAACTGCCTGGTAATGCTATCAACACGATTTCTCAATGTGTAACCTATCAATGGCCAGCGTCTCATTCTCATCTTAATCCATTGGCACTTGTCTGGTTCTTGTCATCAGTTCAAATTAGGGATTATGTTGTAGCACGTCAATACTATTCTACGCAAGCACCCATTTATAAAAGTCTGAAGCTGTTAGGTTGTTCTCCATGTTTCAGAGCCATACAATAGGAGTGGCATGGCATCTGAATTGGAGATTCTGATTTTTATTGTGTTGGAGTTAATTTCTTTTAAGAGCAGCCTTGTCATGGTTTTTTTTTTCATATTATCCCAAAAATGTTTTCTTTCTTCTGGAACTTATCGACAGCTCTAATAATGTTGTTTGGGAGAAAAGGCAAGACAATAGATTGTCAAACATATAAGCCGCGCTAGTGTAATGGTTACCACACTGCGCTGGCGATCGGGTGATCCAGGTTCGAAACCTGGCGAGAACATTTGAAAGAGTGTCGATGACCGGGACTTGGACTGGAAAAATTCGAGCCCTGGTGAAGACATTTGAAAGAGTGTCGTCGACCAGGGACTGGAATAACCTGAACAGCTCCTGAGCCGACCCAACTCTAATGGGTACCTCCGAAATCGGCGAGTATCTGCCTGAATGGCAAGAGGACACCTGTCATTGTACATGGAAAAAAGGGATACTCACGTAAAATCAGTCTCATGTTAGACATATTAACCGGAGATTTCGCATCGAGTAATAGCGGGCGTACGTTGTAAAAAAAAAATAATAATAAAAAATAAAAACATATAAATCACGCGAGCTGATTTTGACTTAGAAGTTTTATGCATAGAGCACTGTGATGAAGAATATTCCGTATATAGATAGAATGTTGGTATGCAAAACTGGATTTGGTCAGAGGTATTTAATTGTGTGCACTAAAATGATTTGTGAGTGAACGTAGAACGTTGTTAGTGTTTGACGTAGTCGAGGGTTTACTTTGGAGAACGGATTCTGCTTATGTAAGTGGTGAAAGGCAGACGTGCTGTAAATGCCAGAACGAAGTATGGTGAGTGAAAAAATTTAGAACAGTCAGATCTCGAAATAATGTTCCTAATGATCGAAGGTTATTGAGATTGATACATAATTATACTTTGCAAATGTCAGCGGAATGTATCGATAAATGGAATTTGTAACTGTATGATGAGGCACATAATTAAGCCTGGACTGTGTACAATTAAATGTATGGATTGCAGCGTTTTCGATTTTGAAAGTTTTATTGGATCATGTTAATTTGATGTTGCTTGTTGTTCTACGATGTTGCTTGGAATTTGTTGAGCCATTATTTGCCTTTTTTGGATTTCAGATGTTTTTTCTCTAGACCAAATGACTTCTTCTTCTTCTTTGATCCTTAGCCGCCGACCGTCAAAGCAGTCAGTGGCCATTACGCCTGGTGACGTCTTGTAGGGCAACAACAAATTGATTCCACTTTGCTCGGTCGGCGGCCATCCTTCGTACAGTGCCCCAACTTTGGTTCATTCTTTGCATCTCAGCCTCCACAGTCCTCCGCCAAGTAGTTTTTGGTCGGCCTCTCTTTCGTTTTCCTTCAGGGGTCCATAGCATAGCTCTTCTTGTGATGGCATCGGGGTCTCTTCTGAGGACATGGCCAACCCAGCTCCAGCGTATGCCAGTTATGATGGTGTGCATGTCCTCTTGCTTGCTCCGAGTAAGCAGATCTTGGTTGGTGATGGTATTCGGCCAAAAGATTCGGAGAATTTTTCTTAGGCATGTTGTGTGAAAAGAGGACAATTTCGACATTTCCTTCTCTGTAACTCTCCAGCTCTCCGCGCCATAGAGAAGCACAGAAAGCACACAGCTCTGATATAATCCTAATTTTGTGCTTGTGCTTTACTGAGAGGACTTCCAGATGTTGTTTAGGCTAAAAAAAAAGGCTGTTCTTGCTTTGTTCATTCTGTTGTTGATGTCTCTGCTTGCTCCGCTGTCTGGTGTTACTATGCATCCTAGGTATGTGAAGG
Source organism: Oreohelix idahoensis (assembly GCA_024509875.1). Taxonomy (NCBI): domain Eukaryota; kingdom Metazoa; phylum Mollusca; class Gastropoda; order Stylommatophora; family Oreohelicidae; genus Oreohelix; species Oreohelix idahoensis. The sequence continues at coordinate 149,153 of JAMPIV010002292.1, forward strand.
CATCTGTCTGTTCCAGTTGCTGATTCCTTACTGATATGGGCTCAGGGTTGCTCACATTGAGCGTCATGGCTTCTGTCTTCTTTAGGTTGATGTTCAAGCCCACCTGCTGGCTATACTTATTGAGTCTATCCGTTTTTTCCTGGATGTGTTGATGCGAATGAGCTAGCAGTGCAATGTCATCTGCATATTCCAGATCTTCCAATGTAGAAAATGTAGTCCATCTTATTCCTCTTGGATTGCCCTCTGTTGTCTGGCGCATCACCCAGTCTATGACTGTTAAAAATAGAGTGGTTGATAAGGGGCATCCCTGTCGTACTCCTGTCTTCACTTCAAAGGTTAGGTAGCTCTGCCCAATGCTACACGTAAAGTTGGCATATAGGCTTTTTATGATTGACACTATGCAGCTTGGAATTCCATAAGCCCTCAGTATTTTCCATAAACTGTCCCTATGTATACTGTCAAAAGCCTTTCCAAAATCAACGAAATTAATGTACAGCTATCTTTGCCAATCTGAGCACTGCTCTATAATGTTCCTGAGGGTAAATATATGATCTACACATCTTCTGTTCTTTTTAAATCCTGCTTGTTTTTTCCTCAGTTTGTGGTCTACTGCTTTTGAGATTCTCTGTATAATTATCCTGCCTAGTATTTTGCTGGGAACTGAGAGAAGAGCTATTCCTCTCCAATTATTGCAGTCTGCAAGATCTCCCTTCTTGGGCAATTTGACAAATGACTACCAATGTGAAAAAAACAACCTGTCACAAGAGTTAATAAATATTCGTGCTTTCTGAGTCAAACTGTTTGAGTTGATCGTAATTAATTTATATTTGTCTGTGTGTTAGGTAAAATTAACATTAATTAATTACCTTTCAAATTAATGTGAAAAGTAGGCGTTAAATAAGCTTATTCCAAACCAACCTGCTTTGTACCGAGTTGTTGTTATTATTGATCTAGGGGCGCTTGGGTTCTCGTCCTTCGCCCATGGTGTGTAAGGTAAAATTAACATTAATTATTTTATTAATTACCTTTCAAATTAATGTGAAAAGTAAGCTTTAAATAAATTTGTTCCAAACCAACCTGCATTGTACAGAGATTTATAACACATAACCCGAGGCCGAAAAGATGTATGTTTCTTAAGACTTGCATTTTGAGCGCAACAAATACAGGGTGATCGAAAAATCTCTCCGCAGTGGGTTCAGTGCTTGAGTATTATGAATCAAGGGAAACAATCCAAATGATAAAATTATTATTAAAAGGTCGTAATTTACAACTTTACATTTCTTTATTTTACATAGCAATTTAAATTATTTAAACAGACACTAATGCTTTATGCGAAAATAATAAAAAAAAATACTACTTTTATGAGTAGTAAAGTAAATCTAATTAAAGTCAATTAAAATAATACTGTTTTTTGTATCATAAAAAGTTACATTCATATTATTAAAGCACTGAACCTAGTGCCCCTTTATCATATAAGAGTTACACCAAGTAAAATTTGGCCGCCATTTTCGGCTGTACCCAAATAGCAGGAAAATGGACCCAATCGCGAGTTTCAGACCCAATTTGCATTTTCGTTTAGGTTCACTAATAATTTGAAATAAAATTAGATGCAAATACAGTAGCACATATTTGTACTATTATTTGTATTTCAACTAACAAAACAAAAAGAAGAAAACTAGTTTACTTACCGGTTTGTTGAATAGAATCAGTAGCGTGAATTTTTAACACATACGGTACTCCGTTGAATTTTAAATTCCGTTAGAATTTCTTTATTTAGCAACAAATATTCCGTACGAATTGCAACACTTAGCAAAACATACTACCTTATAAAATAATATAATAAAAATTAATTACAATTTTATTATATATATATATATATATATATATATATATATATATATATATATATATATATATATATATATATATATATATATATATATATATATTATCTATGATAGAAGAAGTATAAGAAGTAGAAGAAGAACAGAAGAAGTAGTAGAAGAACAGAAGAAGTAGTAGAAGAAGAAGTAGAAGAAATAGAAGAAGTAGAAGTAGTAGTAGAAGAAGTAGAAGAAGAACAGAAGAAGTAGTAGAATAACAGAAGAAGTAGTAGAAGAAGTAGTAGAAGTAGAAGTAGTAGAAGAAGTAGAAAAAGAACAGAAGAAGTAGAAGAAGAACAGAAGAAGAACAGAAGAAGTAGAAGAAGTAAAAGAAGTAGAAGAAGTAGATGAAGTAGTAGAAGAATTAGAAGAAGTAGATGAAGTCGAAGAAGTAGTAGAAGAAGTAGAAGAAGAAGTAGAAGAAGTAGTAGAAGAAGTAGTAGAAGAAGTAGAAGTAGTAGTAGAAGAATAACAGAAGAAGTAGTAGAAGAACAGAAGAAGTAGTAGAAGAAGTAGTAGAAGAACAGAAGAAGTAGTAGAAGAACAGAAGAAGTAGTAGAAGAAGTAGAAGAAGTAGAAGTAGTAGAAGAACTAGAAGAACTAGAAGAAGAACAGAAGAAGTAGAAGAAGTAGAAGTAGTAGAAGAACTAGAAGAACTAGAAGAAGAACAGAAGAAGTAGAAGAAGAACAGAAGAATTAGAAGAAGTAGATGAAGTAGTAGAAGAATTAGAAGAAGTAGATGAAGTCGAAGAAGTAGTAGAAGAAGTAGAAGAAGAAGTAGAAGAAGTAGTAGAAGAAGTAGTAGAAGAAGTAGAAGTAGTAGTAGAAGAAGAACAGAAGAAGTAGTAGAAGAAGTAGTAGAAGAACAGAAGAAGTAGTAGAAGAACAGAAGAAGTAGTAGAAGAAGTAGTAGAAGAACAGAAGAAGTAGTAGAAGAACAGAAGAAGTAGTAGAAGAAGTAGAAGAAGTAGAAGTAGTAGAAGAACTAGAAGAAGAACAGAAGAAGTAGAAGAAGAACAGAAGAAGTAGTAGAAGAACAGAAGAAGTAGTAGAAGAAGTAGTAGAAGAACAGAAGAAGTAGTAGAAGAAGTAGAAGAAGTAGAAGTAGTAGAAGAACTAGAAGAACTAGAAGAAGAACAGAAGAAGTAGAAGAAGAACAGAAGAAGTAGTAGAAGAACAGAAGAAGTAGTAGAAGAAGTAGTAGAAGAACAGAAGAAGTAGTAGAAGAACAGAAGAAGTAGTAGAAGAAGTAGAAGAAGTAGAAGTAGTAGAAGAACTAGAAGAACTAGAAGAAGAACAGAAGAAGTAGAAGAAGAATTAGAAGAAGTAGAAGACGTAGAAGAAGTAGATGAAGTAGTAGAAGAAGTAGAAGAATTAGATGAAGTCGAAGATGTAGAAGAAGTAGTAGAAGAAGAACAGAAGAAGTAGTAGAAGAAGTAGTAGAAGAAGTAGTAGAAGAAGTAGTAGAAGTAGAAGTAGTAGAAGAAGTAGAAAAAGAACAGAAGAAGTAGAAGAAGAACAGAAGAAGTAGTAGAAGAAGTAGTAGAAGAAGTAGTAGAAGAAGTAGTAGAAGTAGTAGAAGAAGTAGAAAAAGAACAGAAGAAGTAGAAGAAGAACAGAAGAAGAAGTAGGAGAAAAAGAAGAAGAAGAAGAAAAATAATGCTTTATTTCATACGTCATTGCCCTTGCTTCTGGCAGTGAGCTGAGCAGGCGATGTGCAGGTAATGTTTGTTTATTTTTAAAACTAACGAGAGAATAAGTGAGATAAACAAGATGTCTGTTTTCTTTTTGTTACATATTGTTTCTCCTATCGTCGATTGCTTAACTTTGGTTGTATTTGTTTGAATTCATGACGACGTCATGAGGGACACAAAAAATCTCATTTCGTTAAACACGCATCATTTTCTTTTGACGTATACGTCGGGAATAGGTTAAAAAAAATAGATCGGAGGGTGGAGTAGATAAAATCACGACAACTGGCAACTTTTTTGCAGCTACTGTTTCATAACATTGTGTTACACAAGAATGATGTGTGATCAATTCTAATACTGGAATATGCCGAGTGGGTAACTCCTGACAGAAGACAATTTTTTGGAGGGTGTAAAAGTAGCAGTTATGAAAATTCTTGTCCTTCACGCACCAGAAACATTTCTAAATTTTCTCTTACTTCAGTGTTGTAGATTACGTTGGCAATGGCTAGGATGCTTATTGAGGAAATCTGTTGATAGCATTACAGGGCAGTCCTTGTTCTGGAACCCCCTCCCCAAGATGAGAATAGGTAGAGGAAGACCGTTATATGCACGGAGAAGAGAGATGGTGACAGAATTTGAAGGGAGCTGATAGACTAGCTTCAAGAGCACCCATAGTGGGGACACTAGATATGGATAAGGGAGATATACTGACAGCAATTAATGATCACCTGTTAGAGAATGACACTGTAATAGATGAATCATCAAGGTCAAGACTGTTGGAATTTGGAATCAAGCGTAGGACTAGTAGAGATGGACGTATGAGAGGATTCATCCGTCGTGTTTACAACCAGCGAGCTACAGGAACAGTCAGCATTCACATTCTTCGACATATACTGAGGGAGACTGAGCGTCTATGGGTTTGCCCGGAGTGCAATGATGTCAATTCTTTTTAACAATAACAATCTACACTAGATCTAGGCTTTTCCTGTGGCTTTTCTGCCATTCCGAAACGTGTTGAGATGAAGTCATGAGCTCCAGTTTTCCAGCTTTGCTTGCATTTAAAGGATCGTCATATCTGGTCAAAAACACACAGACAGTTGGGAAATTTTAATTTACTCTATTTGCAATAATCGGACAGGTGGAAATGAGCCTCTGATTGACAGAGTGGTTAGAGCGCAAGTCTCTAGCGGCAACGTTACCGGGTTCGAATCACAGTACCAACACGCTGCAGTCTACCCAGCTGTATATGGGTACATGACCAGAGTCAAGGAAGGAAAAGGCAGCGAAGAAGGGAACTGGTGACCATACCTCTCGATGCTGGACCTAGTATGGTGAAGTCTCTAACATTACCTTTACCCTTAAGGAGTGAAAGCAAAAATTATGATATAATCTAACTGTAATCAGTGACCATGACGCCTGGTGGCGTCTTGTGGGGCAGCAACGAACTGTCTCTACTTTGCTTGCTTGGCAGCCATCCTTCATGTGGTGCCTCAACTCTGGTTCAAGCTTTTTGTCGGCCTTGAATTTGCATTCTTTCTGGCGTCCATAGCATGGCAGTTCTGGTGATGATGTTAGGGTCTCGTGTGAGGATGTGGCCAACCCAATTCCAGCGTCTACCCGCTATGATGGTGTGCATGTCTTCTTGGTGGCTGTGTGTTAGTAGTTCTTGGTTAATGATAGTATTCGGCCAGAAAATCCATTCTCCTTAGGTAGGGTGTATGGATAGAGGACAATTTTGAATGGGATATATAAAAATAAAAAAACATCGCCACTCTTCGTCATAATTTATGTTGGCACCTGCCCGAACACGCACTTTTCAATAATCCTACACTGACTTTTCTCCTCTCTTCTCTGTCAGCTTCCATTATTTTGACATGCTCTAACCACCTCAACCTGTTAAAGTTAATCTTCTTCTTCTTCTGCGTTCGTCCTGAAAAAAGACATTGGTTACGTTGTGTCGCTGTTTACAGCGAAGCTGCGATTTTTGCGCCTTTCGGCCCGACACATCCGTTTTCAGCATGTCATTTTTGATACCGGGTTTGCCTTCTCTCTTCGATCCCTACTCTCTCAGCCAGACTGCAGTGATGCAGCCTGTTTCCAGGACCACCACTTGGAGGTGGAGTAGGGTCTTGGTCAGCTCTAGTTCGCTGACCCTGACGCAAGCAGTCAAGCTATGGGTCGCTGACTGTATTCATCTCTCTTGCTGCGTTTTCGGTCCCGTTAAAGTTAATAATATTAATTATCAGTGCTGCTAATTGCATTTGGCCGACATGAACTAGTATTGCTATCTTTGCTGCATCTGATATTACGCAGTAAAGCGCATTACGTCTTCCATTACGCTCACGAACTCGCGTAGCACACATCTGATAATAATTGAGGACAACATAATGCCATGATCTTATGTTATCTTCATGCCTTAAGCAAGGAAGGTTGTTCGTTACGTAAAATTAATATACCACATTGTCATCACGCGTGGGGAAGCACTGTAAGCTAACCTTCTTGGCTTCAAATCAAGGATCAGAGTACTTTCTCTGGCAGTAACTGTCGTTTGTGATATCACCCCTGATTTGCTTACGTGTTTTCTGAAATAATATCCCGTAAAACATAATTAATTTCCCAAGCGTGGAAATATACTTTTCTTCACACACAACAATACGTGTTGCTTGCGACAACATACGAGATTTATTACGTCATTTGTGGACACATTAACTGGCTGATATCGCACATTGTTTACATCACTGAAAGTAATTTCAAAAACACGTTTACGGCAGCGTCAGATTGGTCAGAATCAGTGGCGTACTGAGTGTTGGGCATTTCTAGCACTACCCGAAAGCTCACAGCAGAAACATTGTACACGTCCACTTAAGTTTTCCCATGTGGAAACAAAAATCAGGGACCAATGACCTTTTAGCCCAAGGGCCCGATCAATGTCAGTCCGCTCATGGTCATAATTTTTAAGAACACAGACGGTTTCATAGAAGCCCACAGATCAATCGAACGTTCATTAAACTTCCCGTTATGCGATCACTTTCAGGTGCCAGCTTGAATATATTAAGAGAAAGCAGAAATTCGCATACGACTCCAGACCTCGATACAGCTTCTCCTGGATGTTCATCTGCTTCTTCTTCTTCTTCCTCGTTCGCCTTCAGACTTCCACATTAATGACTCTATTGAGGTCAGTAGTCAACTCAAGGTTCCTGACATCTCTAAACAGTTTTTCGTTGACAGAAGTGGGTTGTTGCCATTTGCTATTCCGTTCATTGCTGTAGGTTGGGCAGGGCTGCAGCAGGTGCTCGGCTGTCATCAGGCAGGTGCTGCAGGTTCAGAGATCTGTTGTACCAATCCTGTACTTGTGGTATAGATGGTATCTCAATCTGTTGTGTCCAGTGCGTAGCCGAAAAATATTGTCACGGGATTTGCCTCCCCTTTGCACTGCAGTAGTGGTGCACCAGTGGCCAAAACTCAAGAGTATCTAAAATGGGTCTTTACCTTCGCACAAGATTACTCTTGGCAGAGTTGTAGATAGAAGGATAATGATGCTTCTATCTCAAGGAAGTTTTCACAAGATAATTCAGAAGACAAAAACAATGCTACATAGGGCAGAGCACTATTAACTTATATCTGATCCGTCACCTTTTGTGAAGTTTTAAGCAATTGTGTGGCTTGTTCGAGCCTCCAGCTGGTTTAATCCAGCAAAATTCCTGTTAAAGTATTTTTGGCTCTATGGCCGTAACTATTTGTACATATATTAAAGATTCTCGATCATACATGAGCTCTCATATCTAAAATAATGAATCAACTATGAATTTGTAAAATAACATTTTACAAATTTAATAATCTAAAAAAAAATTTAATTTTTAACAAGTTAAAATAAATATGAAGTGATGGGTGAACTTAAGTTAAAAATTGTCTTCATCTAGACTTGTTAGAGAAGTTATAAAATGTCCTTTTGCTGTTTCCTTTAATAAGAACTTAGCTTGGCCTAAGTGAGTACTGCCGCCGTGGTTTTCGTAAATTCTTTTGTCATGAGGGCACTCAGTGTCGAATCCCAGCTCTTGACTCACAGAATAGTGGCGAAGACTTTTACTTCCAACTGGTCTGGTACTACGAACAGTCTTGTAGCTTCGAACCACGAACTTTAGACAAAATAAAAAGAATAAATGCCTTAGGCTAAGTACATTGTGGTCGGGAGATTAAACAGGCGCCTTTTCCAGCTGTCCTTCCACCAGTTGGGTCTCTCTGAATTTTTGTTCTCCCTGAGCATATACAGCATAGCTCAGAGAATATAATTAGAAATCAAATTATTCTTCTGGTCACTTAAATAGGAAAATGTGTCTGGACAGCGCGAGTGCAATGACTTTTGCCTGAACTAACATTATAAAAGTACACATATCTCACAGAATGATATTACACACTTTATGCACATGTGATGTACTCATCACTCCTCACTGCTCCATTCGGAGTCTGGGATTACCTATACTTTCGCTTTCCTGAGCAAATTAGAATAAAGCAAACACCAGTGCTTGCTTTAGTGGTTTATGAACATACTATTTTCATATGTTGAGGTTGCCAGCCTCCTACGCTTTGTATCACCATTTAGCAAGTACAGACATGTCAAATTCACATTGTAAAATAAATGTTCGCAACTTAACCCAAATAATTTAGGACCACAATCTCCTGGCATAGTAGAATGGACACAGCAACTTTGATTAGCTGCTTCGAACCTTTAGTCTTGGGTAGTTTCAGAATGACTTTTGCTTCTGATTCCTTAAGTCTCTAGACTTGGTATTTAAAATCGCGGGTTCTCTTTTAAGTTATAAAGACGCCAAAATACTGGGGTCTGTCACTTTTAATTTTGGAATTCTTGTCCGATCCTTCTCTCTAGCTACTGGGAGTTGTTACTTGACGTTGTTGAAAATGCAGTCTGATTTGTGTCTCCGAATTTGCTAGGTTATATTCTCATTTTCCTTCAAGCTTCCACATTGGTATTCACGACCAGCTTTCCAATGAAAGCTAAAGTTTATTTCAGGCTCTCGATTTAGACCAATCCTTTCTCTTTAGAACTAAAGAGAACTGTGGGTTGGGGTGTTAAATCATTACTATTCCCCCGCGTGTTTTAAAATATCAATTTTTAAATTTAAACTCGTGACCTCTTTCAAATATGGCAGTAATACTTCCGATTTCACTTGTGCAAACCCACAAACACATCGCTGAACACATTTCCTGGCTAATGCCTTTCCCACCATAATCTCCCCAGACGGATTATCTGTATTATTGATACAGAGATGGTCCAGCGGAAGCATTACCTCATTATCACCTGGGCCTTCGAACATCTCTCAGACGGCTTTCCCAGACTGACAATTTGACTTTCTTTCTGTCGATCGTGCTAGACCACCTTGTGTCAACAGTGACCATCTCTATCAAAGGTGTCTAGGCGACTTAAGTGATAACAGTATTTTCCGCTGACCTGTCTAATTAGCCTTGTAATACTACGATTCACATGGTGAAACGTAAACAAGTCTGGGAGTGACTAGTCAAAAATATAGGTGCATAAAATATGCCAAATAATAGGACTATGAGTGAAGAAAATGAAGAAATAAATTGATAATGCAGGAGAGAACGAAGAATGTAGAAGGACATACACAAATATCGTCACAAATGGTGACCTGTTCTCTCCTAGACGGCTGATGATATGCATCTTTTAAAAATGACCTGGGTGCTCTCTTTGCCATTTCGTAAGTTGTCTCTATATCATTTTGTTGTAAGGCTCCTCCTTCCTTAGCAAGTTTGTCTGCCTCCTCATTTCCTGGTATGTTGCAATGGGCTGATATCCACTGGATTGTGCACTTGTCGAAGCATTAGGCCAGTCTTTCAAGAGAGTTTATCAGATCTTGCAATCCTTTAGCATGGTGGCTCTTCAGAACTGTTATTACCGAGAGGGCATCTGTAAAAATTACTTTTTGTTTTTCTGCATGTACTTTGCATTCAATAAGAGTTTCAGCTGCCTGTTTCATGGCTTCTGCTTCAGCGTTGAAGTTATTGCAGTATTTGCCAGTGGCGATTGCCATAGAGTGAATTCTATTCTTTAATTTAACAGCCCTGTGTATTTTCTCCAGAAATGCCGGGCAGCGGGTTGTTTTTTTTTTTGTGTGTTGGTCATTCCTTATTTAATGTGCATTGACCCTACAAAAGAGTGAAAAGAATACTTGCAACATTAGTTTGACCCATAAGGACAGGGGTTCTTAACCCGTTGGGTGCGTTGTCCACGGGGGGAGTACTGAGGTAAAACAGTTGAAAAGGGCGGGGATGGGGATGGGGTGAGATTATCTATCATCAACCTTCAACTCCACGAGAAGCATATGCCTTCAACAAACGTATGCCAAGTCTTCCTGTCACGTGACATATGCCTTCAACAAACGTATGCCAAGTCTTCCTTGTCCAGTGCCGTCATCTCTATGTCTTTCCATCTTCATGCTCTTCAGTTCTCTTCTCCATGTGTTTTGTGGTCTCCATCTATCTCTCTTACACCGCAGATTCTAGAACAAGGACTGTCTTGTAATTCTATCAGCAGGTTTCTTCTCATCTCTTGTTCTACTGGCATTTGTCTGGGTTCTTGTATTATGCAGGGCAGAAATCTGAATAGGTAATAGTCCCTATTTCTTTACCTCGATGAAATAAAGATTTCGTTTGTTTATTCCTAAGCTTAAACATTCATGCTATTAAATCAGAAATGTAAGCTGCAGTTGGTCCAGGGAGTAAGTTGTCTGCGATTTCTCCCCAATCAGGACAGCAAGTAAACGTGCCGAGAAGGTCAAGTCTTCATAATTTTCCAGCAATACACACTAGTCATGAAAACGCTGTCTCGTACATCATTGAGAATTCTGAAAGAAGGACGATAGCATCACAACTACATGTATTCTTAGCAAGTACACTCGTCATACACACAGACACTTATAATTTATAATTATTAAAAAAAACACACTGTCGTAAATTTATTTTGAGAGAAAAGAGTCGTAGAAATAGTGGTCCGGTTTAGAGTGGAAAAATCACATAAACTCATTTAGTTCTGTGTGTTGGATATACCCAAAGCCCAACATTTCCCCTATTCGTTTAATATAGTTTGTATCAACGTCGTGTGTGTGTTTGAAAACACCGAATCGGTGTGCGCGCAGATGCGAGTCTGGAAAACTGGCAAATAATTGTTTGACCAGGAGAGTGAAAGAGAAGATTGAGAGACACGATTTGTCGTAAATAAGTCTGTCTTTACTCTCCTCCAGCACGCTGTGAAGTAACTATTAAATCTCTACATTTTCTATCACTGAGCTTTCCATCATCATTTTCCACTCTAAACCGGACCACTATTTCTACGACTCTTTTCTCTCAAAATAAATTTACGACAATATTTGGCTGGCTCGTCTGGGATAATTTTGAGATACATTTGATGCACACATATTTGTGGGCTGGTTCTGGGATCTTGAGCTACATTTGAGGCAATTGCATAGCCGGGTTAAAGATATTTTTGAGTCTGATTTAGTTTGGGTCTAACTAGGTAGAGTGTGAATGATTTGTCTTTGTGAATTAGGGAAATAAATAAATAATTACACCCCTAGACAAACGTTCTTTAAGTATTTGGGTTGTCCACACAGCATATTTACAGGTTGTTTTCTCTCCACAGCAGTAGAAAGTACAGATAAACAAATATATTTGCTATTTTAATTATCCTCTGGCGGAGATAATTATATTTCTTTCTTTATAAAAGTTGCTGGGATTGCGTGATTGTTTTACAGTCACTAAGGTTTTTGAAGTCAAAAAGAGTTGAGCTTAGCTAAAGACGGATTGTTCTGATTTTTAAAAATTAAGTTAACAACGTCTCATCTCAATAATTGACTTTAGGGACGGAGTTTGTTGTCAGAGATTAAAAATTTAGGGAAAATTTTTTTTTCTTTTAAATTGTTTTAATATAAATTTTTCTCGACTGTTAGTAAAAGTAGATTCTTTTCCAGTGTAACTTACCATTTAGTGGCATAGTCGCTTGCGTTTAGAGCCTTAATTGCCAGATAATAGCAGCGATAAGTTTGCACAGTACAGGTAGGAGGTAACACAGGTAAATTTGTACTTGTGTTTTTTTCTCGTAGCGGTTCAGAGTTCCTCCCTTTCGCGTTTCTTCTTACTAGTTCTCTAAGCATACTTCATCTTATTCTTTAACAATGGCAGAGAGGATAAAGATGAGGTCCATCTTGAGGCTGGAAGCGAAAGAGGCAGGATTAGATGCAGAAGCTGCAAACGCGTTTATTAACCAGGAATTGGAAATATATGACGCGGAGCAACAGAGAGCCGAAGCTGAGAGGAAGGCGGAGCAACAGAGAGCCGAAGCTGAGAGGAAGGAAGAGAAAGAAAGAACAGAGAGGAGAGAAGCCCAGGAGAGGGCAGATAAGAAAGAAGCGGAAGAACGTCTTTTGGAACAGAAGAAAATTGAAGCAGAGATGGAAACTCGCAGAGAGAGAGAGAGACAAGGAAAGACAGCATCAACTGGCGCTTAAGGCTCTAGAGAGTCGGGGCGCCTCTACTTCGACTAACGGAGAGCCGTCTTCGCCCCAGTCTCAATCAATGGGCCTCTCCAGTACTCAATCTGCCCAATTAACTGCTATGTCGTTTTCTTTAGAATCTTTTCCTAGCCCTAACGAAAAAATTGACAGCTACCTAGAAAAATTCGAGAGACTCGCGAATCTTTATGGGTTAGAGAGTACCCGCTGGGCGCTCAAACTTTCAACGTCACTGAAAGGCAATGCTTATGACGTGTACACAAAGCTGGGACCGAATCAACATGATTACGACATGTTGAAAAAGGCCTTACTACAGCAGTTTGAGATGACTGCCCGAAAGTTTCTGCAGTTGTTCAGAAACAGCCGAAAAGAGAGCACGGAAACATTTCCACAGTTCTCTTCACGTCTCACGGGTTATCTGACAAAGTGCATTGAATTATCTGACCTACCTCTTTCATATGAGGGACTCCTCGAACTTGTTCTTGTGGAGCAGATAAAATCCACTTTGTCGAATGAAACACGTAGATTTTTGGCTGAACAGGGGGCAGTCAGGCTTGAAGACATACTCAATAAAGCCGAACGCTATAGCAATGCTATGGCCGAACTTCCCAGCACTAAACGTAAACCCACCGATGAGCCATCTCGAAAACAGAATCTAGAGCAGGCATCCTATTCTTCCACTTCCTCTCAACATTATAACCAACGATATAACAATACCCAGAAACCTCCCCAGGATAAATCGAAATTCTACAAAACCCGATACCCCCCCAACAACAATTCTGATCAACCCAACAAGCCTACGTGGCAGCGCGGCCACCAAGGTCAAGGAAAAGGGAAGACCCCTACACCAGGAACGTCTGATCAGGGCAAACAAACCGGTGCAAACCGCATTGGATGTTTGCATACAGCCTCGAAAGGTAGAGTCAATGTCAGTGATTCTCAACCTGAGGGGGACCGACCCTCAACTCGAGGAACTGTAATTTTGAACGGTACCTCTACTACTTGTCTTTTTGACACTGGATTAAGTTTTGACTGTATTGTCGCTAGGCACCTGGTCAAACCCGGTCAGGAGACAGAGGAAACCGTCAAACTTAGTGGAGTTTTCAGGAGTGATGCACCCAGGACGCTTCCTATCGCACTGGTAGAAATACACTCTGACTTTGTCAGAGGAGTTATTAAAGCGGCCATAATGGATGATCCGATCTACCCAGTTATCCTGGGATGTAGATATGTGTTCATTGGGAGACCTAAGGAGCCGATTGTGGCAGCGGTAACCACAAGAGGGCAAACTAAGAAGGAGAGGGAGCCTGCGCCAAACTTGTTGCCGAATGAACTGAAGGAGGCGCAACAAAAGGACCCTACTCTGGCGCCCTGCTTTAAAAAACTGCCCATGGCTAAGGACCCCAGACACAACGGAGACATCTTTTCTAAGGATGGTGTATTGTATCGTAGAACGGGCAACCCGGACACGGGGAATAACCAGCTCCTAGTACCGACGCAGTACAGAAACCAGATCTTAGAAATGGGGCACTCTCTTCCCTTTAGCGGACACATGGGACAAAACGCCACTATTCAGCGAATAAAAAACCACTATTGGTGGCCAGGAATGAACTCTGACATTGTCAGGTACGTGAAATCCTGCGCCCAGTGCCAACGGGTAGCACCCAAGCACTTGACACCCCCAGTACCTATGGGGCAAATGCCAATAGTAGGGACTCCATTTGAACGGGTTGCTGTCGACATTATTGGTCCTCTGGAAAAGACCAAAAGAAGGAACAGGTTCATCCTGACCTTAGTTGACACTTGCACTATGTGGGCCGAAGCCGTACCGCTACCATGCACTAATTCCAAGCATGTCGCAGAAGCCCTTGTGCAAATTTTTACACGGTTGGGATTCCCTCAACAAGTTTTGACGGACAATGGATCCCAATTCCGTAGCCTGTTAATGGAGGAGATCTTTAAGATCTTGAGGGCCAAACATATCCACACAAGTCCCTACCATCCGGCCGGAAATGGGCTCGTGGAACGTTTTAACGGTACCCTCACCATGATGTTACGTAAGCTGGGTCAGGAGAAACCGGAAGACTGGGACCAATATATATCGGCTGCCTTATTCGCCTACCGAGAGGTACCCCAAGCGTCTACGGGTTTTGCGCCAGCTACACTTTTATTTGGCAGACCTATTAAGGGGCCACTAGAAGCCTTACTTCGGTCCCTGACAGACCAGAAGGCTGACGAGACAGTCGTCTCTGCAAGCAAGTATGTATCTGAGCTTAAGGAAAGGCTAAAGCTAGGATGGGATCTAGCTACTACCAACCTTAAGAAAGCCCGCGCTAAAATTACTAAAAGATACAACAAAGCTGCAAAAGAGAGAGAACTACAACCAGGGGAGAAAGTCCTATTGCTACTTCCAACCGGAAGCAATAAACTTCGCATCGGATGGCAAGGACCGTTTATCGTCCTTAAAAAGATCTCACGTACCAACTACAAGATCTCCATCAAAGGAAAGGAGAAGGTCTTCCACGTAAATCTGCTAAAGAAATATGTGGAAAGACCGGTGCCATCCTCCGAGCATCTCCTGGCTGTCGCCATAGCAACGGAAGATGAGGAAGATGATGATGGTTGCATGGAGTATCCACTGCAACCCACAGAATCCTTTAAAGATGTCAAGTTCGGCGACAATCTCTCACCAGAACAACAAACAGAAACTAGGGCTCTACTAAAACAGTACAGTGCAGTTTTAACGGATGTACCTGGTCGAACAAATCTCATTGAATTTGATATGAAATTAACAAACGAGACCCCTGTTCAAACCAGAGTTTACCCCATCCCGTACGCTAAAGCTGATGCACTTCGCGGAGAAATAGACAAGATGCGTCAGGCAGGAATTATCAGTGAGTCTACATCTCCTTACAGCTCGAGCGTAGTGCTGTTGCAGAAGCCCAATAAGGAAGTTCGGCTGTGCATTGATTACAGGTTGCTAAACGCTGTAACGGAATTCCAGCCCGAACCTCTCCAAACTGTTTCTGAGTTGTTCACCAAGCTCAGCAAAGCAAAGATCTTCTCCAAGATTGACCTCAGCAAAGGTTATTATCAAATACCAGTCAAGGAGGAAATTAAACCTTTGTTAGCTTTCAGCACTAGTGAAGGACATTACACATTTAACGTGATGCCGTTCGGTTTGCATAATGCACCAGGAGTGTTCACCAGGATGATGAGGAAGCTTCTACAACCTTTGCAAAGTCCCCATATCCATAATTTCATGGATGACATCTTAATTGCATCGGAAACCTATGAAGAACATATTGCTACGGTTGCTATGCTCCTCAGGAGACTACAGGAAACGGGTCTCACAGCCAGACCTAGCAAATGTCTCATCGGGTTTGAACAGTTAGACTTCCTGGGGCACACTATTTCTCACGGATGCAGTTGGCCTATTAAGAAGAACGTGGAGAAAATAGTGGCAGCAAAAAGACCCCGAACGAAGAAAGACGTACGTTCCTTCATATCGCTATGTGCATACTATCAGAAGTACATCCAGAACTTCAACGGACTGACGGCACCTCTGACTGACCTCACAAAGAAAGGTTGTCCTGATAAGGTCATATGGGATCAAAAGTGCGAACACGCGTATAGCACTTTGAAAGGACAGTTGTCTGCATACCCCATTTTGAGGTTGCCTGACCTCAAGAAACCTTTTGTACTGAGAGTCGACGCGTCAGGTCAGGGCATCGGGTCAACACTGCTTCAAGCCGATGACAGTGACCTGAACATGCTATTTCCAGTTGCCTATGGCAGTCGGAAATTAAATAAAGCGGAACGGAACTACAGCGTAGTTGAAAGGGAATGTCTTGCTCTGATTGACGGTATCAGACGCCATCATGAGTTTCTTTATGGTACATCTTTCACGGTGCAAACAGACCACGCTCCGTTAGCATTTCTTGGTGCCAATAAAGAATTTAACGCAAGGATCATGCGTTGGGCGCTCCTTCTAAGCGTCTATTCTTTCAAAGTGGAATATATTCCGGGAAGACAGAATGTCGGGGCTGATTTTCTGAGTAGAAACTGGTCTACAGAGGAAGAAGAGCAAACTGAAGATACCACTCATCCTAAAATCACCAATCAGGTCACCTCCATTGTCAAAAATGAAAACATGAAAAATGGTTTCATGTCTAAAAGTGGGGACGATTGTGACGTACGTCTAGTTTGACAAGTGAATTTTCCCTGATATGATGGATGATTTAAAGGGACCTTTAGCTTTTCATAACATTAGAACCCCTGAACATTTGTTGTAACTTTTCGTTTGCCAGAACGCATTCCACCGGGACTCATGTAGGATACAGCGACGAGATCAAAGAGACAGACCGAGGGATCTTAGGGGAGACTATCGGCGCTATCAAAGACAGTAGTTTTCCCTGATACGAGACGCAGTTGCTTGCCGCTAATTTCGCGTCTCGGTGTCATCGAGGAACCGAGCGAACGGGGGAAAGCGAAACGGGCAGCAGCGAGCGGATACGAAGACCAGGGGGCGGCTTCTTCTCTTGATTTGGCGGTCAGATCCCCAAAAGTTCGTGAGATCAAATAAGTTGTCAAGTTTATCATGTCCCACTCAACTTACATTCCATTTTAGCTAAATAGACCATGAAGAACTAGACACGTTATCACTCGCTGGCCAGACCTTTACAGAAGCACTAGCTTTATTGAAATCTTGTTATAGATTTTCCCCTGGATTTTATATATATTTGCAGTGATTTCTAATTCTGTGCAAAGCGGTAAAATATATATTGTGTAAAGTGATCAGTGGTCTAGTCATTCTATTTCAAGGGATTTTGTGTTAATTTAAATCTATTTAATTAAACCATCTCAAGAGTTCCAGTTTTAAATATAATGATCTATCTATTATATTATTTCAAAAGATAATAGATGCTTAAATAAACTTTTAAAGTCGCGAAGGAATTTATAATTTATAAATTCAGTTAAGTCCTAGTTTTATAGATGTGGGTTTTTAACCACTAGAATTCGCGCAGTGTTTATTAAATACATAATTAAATACTCGAGTGTATTATAGGCTTAACGGGAAATTCATCGCGCTTTAGAAGGTTATTTGTTTTCGGTATATTACATGTCTTTTTTTTTTCTTTCATACAGAGTGATCGTAACCTGTGCGATCCCAGCATTAAGAAAGCAATAAAGAAATCAATCTAAGCAAAGCAAAGCATAAACAGTGTGTAGAGTTCCCCTGACGCAGAACTTGTTGAGACTGTGAAAATTTTTAATCTTTGAGGCGATTCTATGTTTGGAATTCCGCTATCTAACTTATAGCAAAGAAAGCACACCCAAAGACAAATTTAACGCACCATCAAACAACTTAAGTCGTAACGGGAAGAAGAACACTGGCCCGAGCTTTGTTAGTTTACTGACACAGAGAGATAATTCATAATTTCCTGAACAGTGATGTGACTAGTTTTCTCACTGGACTTAAACCATACCTCACGGATAAAGTGTACCAGCACGCGTAAGAATTTTATTATCCGCGGCATAGTCAAATAGACCACACCATCCTCACCCCGGTATCAGAGACCGTGCCCTCCCATAGAAACTGTTATTAAGAAAAGAGACACAACTACAGATTCATTTTCCAGCGATTACGGGATCCTTTTATGTGCTGACCGCCTACCCGATAATCTGGGGCTAGAACTTGAACAAACACTCATACATTTAGTTGAGGTGTAACTGCTGTTGTGTTATTCTATGGAGTGCAAGATTTTTTCACAATCGGTAAGTGAGAGCAAGATGAGTGAAGGCCTTTGCTAGCGCGTGTATGAATGACAGGAAATTAATTCTTTTGTGTGACCATTTTGTTAACTTGCTTACCTGGTAACATATATCTTTTCTGTATACCCTACATTGTTCCTTTAAGTGGGATAGTTGATAATTTGTTAACTCTGTTTAAAACCACACCTTTCCATTTGCTTAGTAAAGGGAAGAACAGCTGGGAAGAACAGGTTTTTTTTTTTCTATCACTTATACCTAACTTGGTAACACCTCTTTCAGAGTAATTAACTTTACTGTTAGGTTAACGTACCCGTGTTCCTGATATTATCTATCTCTGGACTGGGTTTGTCTTTGTCTAATAAGCGGGAAGGGCTTAGTCGATACCAATCTTCTTCACCCCTCCCAAATTTGTTATTTGCATTTGTGTACTTATGATAATTTATGTAATACCTGATATTTGTTAGTGATCGATGTTTAAAGTGAATAAAATCACATAAACTCATTTAGTTCTGTGTGGTGGATATACCCAAAGCCCAACATTTCCCCTATTCGTTTAATATAGTTTGTATCAACGTCGTGTGTGTGTTTGAAAACACCGAATCGGTGTGCGCGCAGATGCGAGTCTGGAAAACTGGCAAATAATTGTTTGACCAGGAGAGTGAAAGAGAAGATTGAGAGACACGATTTGTCGTAAATAAGTCTGTCTTTACTCTCCTCCAGCACGCTGTGAAGTAACTATTAAATCTCTACATTTTCTATCACTGAGCTTTCCATCATCATTTTCCACTCTAAACCGGACCACTATTTCTACGACTCTTTTCTCTCAAAATAAATTTACGACACACACACAAACACTCTTGTCAATTTATAAATAAATTAAAACTATAAAGCCTTTTAATAATTTTAGCTTAATTATAGAAAAGCGACATAATGCCGTTTTTCGTGATCATTACGTTGTTAGAAAAGATAGATGACTGAAGAAAAAAAACCTCTGCCGGAAATCGAACCAAGATGAATTGCTTAGAAGCTGGCTATAAAACTACAGATGGTTCTTGGGAAATCATAAGAGTTGATTTTATGTGAGATTTTGAAAGACAGATGTTACACACGTTGGTGCACTCTGACAGCTTTATGTATATATTTCTCATCAAGACAATGGTGAAACAATGGAAATAAATAAATAAATAATACACAGAGGTATGTTTCAGGCACTCGTGAGAAATGAAGAAGTAGAAGACTAGACAACAGAAAAACAACAGAAGAGATGGGCTTACCGGGAATTGAATTAAGGACCTCTCGAAAGACACTGCCGCCAAGCTACGGGAGCGAATCGTTGCTATCCTCTCTGCCAACTGGGCTCAAAAAATGGAACAAGAAACGGGCAAGCCATACATGACTTTAGTCATTAGAAGTTATTTTGTTACTAGCAATAACCCGTCAAACGTGACGGGTTTTTAATTATAGTGTGCCGTTTCCGTTCCCGGATGAGCAGATAGATAGAAGTACATTCTTAGAGTGTTTTCGGTTTCTTTCCATTATACAGTGTAATCAAACTGTTCATGAACACCGTCATTTGAACGCTTTTCTTTGTGATTGTAACTATTTTCGGGAGAGTATATATACTGCTCAAAAAAAAGAAACGCATAGCCACTGAAGGCACACACATAGCCATAATTTTGACATTCAATAACTTTTTTAATTTAATGAGTTAATTGTTCAAATTGCACACAAGAATACCTTAGGATTCAACCAATCAATTGACAGCTGTTTTGCATCTGGGTCACGAAAGTTTTTTGGCGTACGGGCTTTCCCGTTAGTATGGTGTGTGGCCTCCTCTTGCATCGATCAGCGACTGGCATCTCCTGGGCATGGATGCGATCAGACGTCTGACATGGGACTGTGGGATGGCTGCCCACTCTTCCTGGAGTGCCTGGAACAGATCACGACGATTGGTTGGAGCAACGTCTCGGCGACAAACACGTCTATGCAGCTCATCCCACAGGTGCTCCATCGGACTCATGTCTGGAGACAGGGATGGCCAGGGAAGGGTGAGAATGTTGTTGGCAGTCAGGAACTGCGTGGTCAACCGTGCACAATGGGGTCTGGCGTTGTCCTGTTGAAACACAGACCTTTGGGTAGCCAAAAGTGGAAGGACATGGGGTCGAAGAAGTTCATTGACGTATCGTTGCGCATTCAAGCCTCTTTCAATGTGCACCAATTGACTCCTTCCGTTGTAACTGATCATTCCCCACACCAATGCACCTCCACCACCGTGCGGCGGAGCTTCATCAACGCAATTTTGGGCAAAACGTTCATTTCGCCTACGGTAGACCCTACGCCGTCTATCATGACGCTGCAACAAAAAGAAAGATTCGTCACTAAAGCAGACACGTCTCCATTGATTGTCAGCTGCCCAAGGACGATGCTGGTTGGCCCAAAGAAGTCGATTTTGGTGATGGCGGCGCGTAAGGACAGGTCCTCGGTGAGGTCGTTGTGCCCAAAGTCCAGCGTCATGCAGTCTATTCCGGACAGTTTGATCAGACACATGACGTCCTGCAGGCAATGACTGGGCAGTTGAGGAAGCTGTTGTAAACCTGTCTCTGAGGTGACGAAGCCGAATAAAGCGATCCTCCGCTGCTGTTGTCACTCTGGGTCGTCCACTGCGATGCCGGTCTTCAACTGCGCCAGTGGCTTGGAACCGGTGCCAAAGTCGACTGATGGTACTCTGATGCACGTTTACATGCCTGGCAACCTGACTTTGACTTTCGCCTGCATGCAGTCGGCCAATAGCAATGTTCCTTAAATTTATCGATAGAGACGCCATAAATGTCTGCTTGAAAATGAACTGAATTTTTTGTGTGTAGCGTTATCCTTTTATAGGATTTCAGTTGAGTAGTCAGTGAATAGTGTTCACCCTAAATTTTGTTACTTTCACGTGCGCGCAACATGAGCTGTGGTCAAAAATTGCGTCATAAACACTATTGACCACTGCGTTGTAACGATTACAAAAACGAACGCAATTCAGGTCAACATGTGCATTTGACACTGTAAAGAACATTTGAGGCTGGTTTTTATATACCCTAGCACCAAAGTTTACTTACAAACTCATAAAAACGCGCTCTCGGATAGCTATGCGTTTCTTTTTTTTTCTTTTTTTTGAACAGTATATAATGGAAAAAATACAATTTTTCAATACAGTTGCATTCCTCAGCTGTGACCAACGTACAAACGGCGAGAATTATGTTATTTTAGTTTCAATTTAAAAGTTCTTTGATGACAACATTTCGTGTGAAAGTGCGTGGATTGTTTTCAAAGAGTGTTCCCTGATAATAAGTGGTTTTAACAAATACTTTCAAGTTTTCATGATTTGTACATCGGGTGAGGGCTCATGCACACCAATTTTTATGCACTTTTTCTTCGACGAGCGCTACTAATTTCGTGAAAGAATAAAAAATAAAACCAAAGTGTTTGTTTTATATAACACCCACGCCGCGCAAGTTGCACATAGTGCGTTGCGCACACTTTTTTCTGGCGCGAGTTACTATTTTGAGTGAGACCGACCGACGTAACATACATCGGTAATTATGGTAGAAGAAAAGATGGGATGGGATTGGTATAAAATTTATAACTTTACATAGAATCGTCACAAAACATACAGGGCCAGATCTGACATTCCTTCCCGTCCTCGTTCCAGACCAGCACACAAGAAGATATGTTCCTGTTTTCAACAACGTTTTATGCTGACTTTGTATGTAAGCTTTGGTGCCTGCCATAAAGATCAAATCAGATGAATCTGTAGCTACGTGTCGTAGATCTGATGTGATAGATTTCCAATGTTTACTGTGTCTTTTCCCTTGATGGTACACTCTGATATAATGTGTCATATCCAGTTATTACGTTATCTTACCACTAATCAAGTTTGATTCCTCTACTAATTTTCATTTCTTGTTGTTGTATTTCTTTGTCTTTTCTTCTTTTTCTTCATCTTCTTTTCTTCTTCTTCTTCTCTTCTTTTTCTTCTTCTTCTTTTCGTCTTCTTCTTTTTCTTCTAAATCTTCTTCTTCTTCTTCTTCTTCTTCTTCTTCTTCTTCTTCTTCTTCTTCTTCTTCTTCTTCTTCTTCTTCTTCTTCTTCTTCTTCTTCTTTTTTCTTCTTCTTTCTTCTTCTTTTCTTCTTTTTCTTCTTTCTTCTTCTTTTGTTCTTTTTTTCTACGTCTTCTGTTCATCATCTTCTTTTTTCTTCTTTTCCTTCTTCTTTTCTTCTTTTTCTTCTTCTTATGTTCTTCTTTTTCTTCTTCTGCTTCTTCTTTATTCTTCCTTTTAGCGTCTTTTTCTTCTTCTTTTCTTCTTCTTGTCTTCTTCTTCTTCTTCTTCTTCTTCTTCTTCTTCTTCTTCTTCTTCTTCTTCTTCTTCTTCTTTCTTCTTCTTCTTTTTTCTTCATTTTTATTTTCTTCCTTTTTTTGGTTCTTCTTCTTCATTCTTCTTATCTTCTTCTTTTCTTCTTCTTTTTCTTCTTCTTCATCTTTTCTTCTTTCTTCTTCTTAACTTCTTCTTTTTCTTCATCTTTTCTCCTTCTTCTTCTTTTTCTTCTTCTTTTTTTCTTCTTCTTCGTCTTCCTCTTCTTTTTCTTCTTCTTCTTCTTATCTTCTTCTTTTTCTTCATCTTTTTTTCTTCATCTTCTTTTCTTCTTCGCCCTCTTTCTACTTAGTATTTTTCTTCTTCTTCTTCTTCTTCTTCTTCTTCTTCTTCTTATTCTTCTTCTTCTTCTTCTTCTTCTTCTTCTTCTTCTTCTTCTTCTTCTTCTTCTTCTTCTTCTTCTTCTTCTTCTTCTTCTTTCATCTTCATATCTTCTTCTTTTTCTTCTTCTTCATCTTTTCTCCTTCTTCTTCTTTTCTTTTTTTTCTTCTTCTTCTTATCTTCTTCTTTTTTCTTCTTCTTCTTCCTCTTTTCTTCTTCTTCTTTCTTCTTCTTATATTCTTCTTTTTCTTCTTCTTCCTCTTTTCTTCTTCTTCTTTCTTCTTCTTATATTCTTCTTTTTCTTCTACTTCATCTTTTCTTCTTCTTCTTCTTTTTCTTCTTCTTCTTTTCTTCTTTTTCTTCTTCTTCTTTTTTCTTCTTCTTCTTATTTTCTTCTTCTTCTTCTTCTGCTTCTTTCTTCTTCTTTTCTCATTCTTCTTCTTCTCATCTTCTTCTTCTTCTTTCTTCATCTTCTTTTCTTTTCTTCTTCATCTCCTTATTTTCTTCTTCTTCTTTTCTTCCTATTCTTCTTCTTCTTCTTATTTTTTCTTTTCTTCTTCTTCTTCTTATTATTCTTCTTATCTTCTTTTTCTTCTTCTTCTTACCTTCTTCTTCTTTATTCTTGTTCTTTTCGTCTGTTCTTCTTCTTCTTTTCTTCATTTTCTTCTTCTTTTTTTTCTTCTGCTTTTCTTCTTTTTCTTCTTCTTTTTTTTCTTTTCTTCTTTTTCTTCTTCTTCTTCTTCTTCTTCTTCTTCTTCTTCATCTTTTTCCTTTTCTTATTCTTTTCTTCTTTTTCTTCTTCTTCTTCTTCTTCGTTCTCTTTTATTCATCTTTTTCCTTTTCTTCTTTTTCTTCTCTCACTTTTCAGCTTCTAAGGAGCATAGGCCTTCAACAAACAGTTTTCCAGTCCCCTACAATCAGTTCCTTTCCATGTCATCTTCATCACCTTAATATCTGTCTCCAGTTTTCTTTTCCATGTGTTGTTTTACCTTCCACTACCTCTCTAAGGTTAGAGTCATATTATGATTTGCTCCCTTTTCGAGCCGCGGTATCACGCGGGCCACAAACTTGAGCTTCCACCATTAATTATCATTATCGAAGTTATAATCTGCGCCATTCTCACAACTATTATAACAATCAACGTTGTAAGATTTATCTTCGTCTACCTGGACATTTTCCAAGTATCCCCACAAACACAATTATCATGTTGACGACAGCTAGGGCAGAAAACACAACACACTTTGTAAGAGCGCCAAAAGGAAATTCTTCCCACCTCACCCGAAAAAAAGAAAGAAAGAAAATCCTATTAGAACAGCAGCCGTCATAACGCCAGTAGCAGAGAAGAACAGTTAAGTTAAAAATGTGAAGGTATAGATACATTATTTCCACGTTTTCTGTTCATGTTTCTTTGCACTTCTTAAGGAGCATGCAGATGGTCCTCTTGCACGAAGCATACCCCATGATTTCACATGCTCTGGTAGCGGTGATTCATGTGACAATTATTTTTATAGAATGAAGTTGCCAGTAACATGAGCAGCATTGTACAACATGCATGACAGTGCACTAGTCTTAATCTTTCTGTATTTCGTCAGAGACCCCTGGGAACGATACGGGGCGAACATAGATAACAGCTCCGGCGTGATGCTGACCACATCACCTCTAGTGTGCCGATGGTCAAGAAAATATGGGCCTAACGCCAAATTCCCAATATGCCACAATGGGTGTGTAACGGGATCCTTTACTTTCCTCGACAACAGTTAGGTTAAAAAATTGAAGGTAAAGATAAACTCTTGACACTTTTCGAGAAACTGCGCGGTCACCATCATCAACGTCCTTAAAGTTCCTTACACAGCAGGGAGTCACCACTGCAGTGGGTCCCATTACAGGTCGTCTGCAACACGTAGTCACATGCTCGTGCAGCAGTGGTTTGATGGCAATTTGTTTTAATAAAGAGGTTGTCAGTTCTACGAACAACCTCATTTCAGTGGCCTTGTGTAGTAGTCCTCATATTTCTTCAGAGGAAACCCCCCTACCCCAACTACACGGGGACACAGTAAAGCAACAATGTGAATTCTGAAAATACATTCTTTACAATACATCACTTGACCTCACAGATTACCGGAACATTTGTAGCTGAATGTCTTTTGGCATCACTTTGACATTCGTTCTAGCTTGATGTAACGAGTTAACTGTGCGCTGGAAACAGATGTACTTCAAGCAAGATTGAAAGAATTTGTGACGTCATTTATCTCATTACAGACAGAGGCTGTTTGTTCGGTGTTATCTGGGGGGGAAGGGGGAGGAGGGAAGAGAGAATTTTGGGACTAGAATCTAGACCAGTGCCTCTTAACCGGGGGTGCATGTACCTCCTGGGGGGTGCACAACCCGACTCTAGGGGTGAGAGATATAACAGCTAGTTTAGAAGGCGAATCATCATAAACACATTATAATACTAGACACAAAACTCTAACACATTTTGTACAAAATTAAATCTTATCAATGCATTGCATTTTTAGGTGCTTAAAATTAACCTGCTTTAAAAAGTTTCGCACTTAAAAAAAATTTTTTTTTTTTTGCGGGTTATATTCAAGAAAATTATTTCCTTTATGGCTGCAGCTGTACGAAAACAAGCTGGAAATTACTCATAAAAGCGCTCCTAATTCATGTGACTCTAAATACCAGTTTCCTGTTTTCTGGGATTACTACTTGCATTAAATATAAATATTATAAATAAAACAATCGTTTTATATTCGTGTATATAAAATACTTTGATCTCTTTTTCGCATTTCTGGTATCTTTTGCGAGCTAGAAGACGATTGGGTGCGAGGCTTTTTCAGATGCTGTAAAGGGGTGTGAGGCTTCTTAAGACACTGTAAAGTGGTGTGAAGCTATTTTAGGTGCTGTATATTGGTGTGGGGCGTCTTAAGGTGCTGTAAATGGGTGCAAGGCTTCTTAAGATGCTGTATATGGGTGTAGGGCGTCTTGAGATGCTGTAAATGGGTGCTACGATTCTTCAAGATGCTGTAAAAGGGTGTCGGGAGTCTTAAGATTCTGTAAAGGGATGCGAGGCTTCTTAAGATGCTGTAAAGGGGTGCGAGACCCCTAAAAGATTAAGAAGGACTAGTCTAAATATTAAGTGTCTTAGAGTTATCTCAATAAATATCCAGAGGACCTTCCAATATGTGATGAGTTGTCTCAGAGTTCCTATCTATTTTCTCACCGTTAGGACCGCCCTTTTCTTATCTTTGATTTTTGTCTCCTCCCCTCTTCTTTTTCCTAGTGTCTAAGGTAAAAATTCAGACTCCACCAGCATCAATCATTGCTCTAGACAGCCCATGTAGTAACTTCACTCAGGTACTTTGCCTCGTCAGTACAGACGCAACTGTTGTTTTTTCATGCGAGTAGCGGTCTATCTTCAATGTCTTTTGATTCAGGGACAAGCAAACACAGGCGAGTCAAAATGCCTTTTCATGTCACTGGTCAGCTCATCTACCGGATCCCTTTTAGCCAGGACACGTGCCTCTTGCTACTTCCCTGGTCAACGGAACTAAAACCATTACCGGTAGCAGGAGAAATCTCCTGGTTTCTCGAAGTCTTTGTCCCCAGTCTTCCTCGCCGCTATTTCGTCCAGATGTCTGTGTGACAGATCGGGGCGGCCCCTGTCGATCTTTGTTTCACTCCGACAGTATCGGTACATTTTTGGTACTGATCTTATTGTGTGCTTTCATTTGTCGCACTTTCTTTCTTTCTTTTTCTGCTATGTGTAGCAGATATTATGTATTTTCCTTCTTACATCCTTCTCAGGGATAAGTAGACATGTCTGGTTGTTATCCATTCCTCCCTGCGTTGCAAGGAGTGGCAGCGACCTCACCATGTTGGCTATCGTGGGCGCAGCGATATCAGTATACAGATTAACACGTAAATCGCCTCAGCGCAGTGCTTAATCACTGATAAGACACGGGTGCGCTCATCACCAAAGCTTGGAATACGGGGAGACAACAGATGGACAGACACAGATAAGATATTACTTTCTGATAAAAGTAATGATTGTTACATTGGAAACACGTTGTTATATGAGTTTACCGACTTGTTCGTACGTTTGTACCCAAGGGCAAGCGGATGTGTACAACCCATTTTCAGAAAAGTAATGTTTGAAATTTTGCATTAGATGAGTCATGCAACATTTTCAAATCAGATTGGCTGATCCTTTGAGGCGCGCATAACAAAGGCGTGGAAAGGCAGTGAATATAATCTGACCATTTTCTCAAGCTATTTCACTTGAGAAATCGCTCACCAAGATACCAGACCTTGCTAGACTGAAGAATTAGAATTAAGAATTCCTTCTTAACATACCGCTCACCTTTTAGTGGAGAAATTTGGACGGACTTTCATAGCCCCGGAAATCTCTTTCATAATAAATATGGAAACCGGGACCACACACGAAATCAGAGTGGGAACATTAAATTAACGACTCATCAGACGCGTGTAAGAGGCCACTTCAAGTCTCTTTTATTCATCTGAGCAAAATGTCTGTGAGCCAGGATTGGCGTACATTGTGATTTACATTTCATATTTTATTACTAACATGTGAACCAACATATATATATATATATATATATATATATATATATATATATATATATATATATATATATATATATATATATATATATATATATATATATATATATATATATATATATATATATATATATATATATATATATATATATATATTTCCATGTTAATTTTAATATGGGAAACTCACTAGTGAATGACACAGTCATTTGGGGCTGGCAACCTCAGCGTATGGAATGATTCATGAACCACCGCTGCAAAGGCCGGTGATTGCTTTATGGCTGGTTTCGTAGGGAGAACTAAAGGCATAAAGTAGTTCCAGGTTCCATATGGAGCACGGAAGGAAAGATGAAAGAAATGATGTACATTCTAAGTATAATACTTACATTTTCAAAGCAGTGTATATGTCCATATAAACATATTCACTTTAAAATTAATGTAAGTTTTCAAGCTTTAAAACCAGTGTAAATGTCTATGTGAAAATATTAATTTTAAAGTTAATGGAAGTTTCAAACTTTTGAATCAGAGTAAACATAAATGAAAACAGATTCAATTTATATTGTGAACACTTTTCAATCAGTGGAGATGTATATGTAAACAGACTCTTTCTGTATTATTATCCTTTTCATTTAAATATAAAGTAACCATGAAAACTATTCTATTTAAATGTAAAGAAAGTTTTACCCCGAGGGATTAAATTTAATTCTCAGCGAGGGTAAATTCTGAGTTAATGGGATGGTGGTATGGGAAGATAGGAACCCATCACTATGTGGTGGAAAACGCCATACTCAGAAGATCGTTTCGTTCTATTCTTTTACCATAGTTATTGGTGGCACGAGCAGAAAGTACTTTCTTTTGAACAAGAAGGGAACAGTGACCTAAGCTTTAAGACGAAGGACCCACGTGGTAGACTCTCCTTGACATTTCTGGGAAACGAGCTACACGCGACAACCTTGATCAGAGACGAGCGTGAGCAGTGTGAAAAGAACCAACCCATAAGAAGAAGCAGAACCGTCATTGGCAGCTAAGTTCAAATATATGCTGCCACTTGAACGTCTTGTAACATTTCACAATCCATAACGACCGTGATGATAACTTTTCTTGATCCATAACTATTCAAATTATTTTTTCAACTGTTAAAACTTAAGTGATTATTAATTTTCGTTATTTGTAATTATACAAATTTAACTTCGATTTAATCATTTTAAAGTTACTGCATGTTTGTCTCAGTCAACTTACTACACACAGTCTAATCAGAGCTGTACTAGAATAATAAGAAGTCCACTGAGTAAATCAGGTTTGGGGGCTTGAATGAGCTGAAATTATTAAGTGCTTAAATTCTTCACAAAACTGTCGGTATACTTACAGAGTTAACATACTCAGCCAAAGCAGTATTTTTCTCGCTTATTCTGAATATCTTGTGAAGACTCCCTGGAGATAGAAGCGTTTTGTTTCTTCTATTTACATCTCTGCCAAGAGTAATCTTGTGCGAAGGTAGACACCTTTGAAGCCCATATTAGATACTCTTGAGTTTTGGTCACTGGTGGACCACTACTGCAAAGCAGGGGAAGCAATACCGTCACAGTCTGCCCGATGTGAGGGTGATCTAAGGCAGAACATGGCTGTCTAATCTCGGCTCAAGCATTATTATTTGCTTGTGTCCCTGAGTGCCAGTGGTCTCCTATCTGCAGAGTGGAATTCCCGTTACTAACCCCGATACCAGTTGCATATTAGAAAGGAATATTTCTTGTAATTTCAGAAAGCACATTTAGTTATAAAATAACTACGCTAGCTTTAAACTTATAAATAACCAAGAGTTAATTTTCTTCACGTTAATTTGCCTAATGAAAGTATATTTTAATACTAATAATTTTCCCACCAGTCAAATCACTAGGTGGTAATTTTTACAAAGGACGGTGTATAGTTATGTTTATTAATTTGATTTTTCTACCAGTTAGTAAACTGCAAGTAAATTTCCAAAAGGATGTATATACCCCAATAAAGATATTGATTATAATAATTATCGTATCAGCATGATAAATCCTCCTTTGGGTTGTAAACTTTTGATGGGCATATCACTTTTGTACAAAAGTAAAACCGAATGTTGGGTAATTTACTGCGGGAAATAATTCATTCTTTGGAGTGAATACCTGGGACCTTGTCGGCCCAGCGTGTAAAAACCGATTGTTTTTCCACGGCTACTCTCAAACACGTGTCTTTATAATTATTGTTCTTGTTTCGCCCAGAGCAATCTAGACAACCGCACTTTTAAGTGCCGGCGAAAGGTCTTGAGGATAAACATGTATATATGTTAATATCCTTGCCCTTTTACGTGAGGATATATACCTGATCCCTCCCCCCTAGATAACTGTTAGGCGGATGTCTGGCCCGCAGAGTGTTATATTTACATTCAACGCTGGCTCAGCTAGCTGGTTCGATCGATAAAGGGCGGGGGTAAACTGATCACGTAAGCCAAGCGCGATTTAGGCTCGCACCTGTGTTTGAGGTCACGAACAGGAATAGAGGGGATGGGCAGAAAGTTTGTTTTTGGGGTGTGTTCTTTTGTATTGCATTTTGTAAAACTTTGATATACTAGGCTGATATGGGGTTATACTTTGTATTTTTCAAATATTTCCCAGAGTCCCCTGGAGACAGACCACTCCTGTCAATCACCTTCCCTTTTCTACGTTTAAGCCACGACTTATTGGGTCACTGTATCGCCAAGCGGTATTATCCGTCCTTCATATCAGCGCTCTTCCGGTGGCCATATTGTTTCTTACTTTCCTAAAACGTCAACGAATCCCCCGTAGATACGACAACGTCACGTCTTCGACATCACCTGTGGCTAATTCTACCAGCAAAGAGTTAGGGACGGTGAACCACCGAATCCCAACACCCATTTTACTGTGGATTATTAGCAAACCTACCCGTGGGGCATACAGCTGATTCAACAGACTGCGCAGAAGGAAAATATTTCAAATTTGCTGGATTTCCTATTTTGTTCTAACACCTGGATAAGCTACAGGGAGACAGAATCTATACACTGTGACTCAACTATAGAGTGGTACAACTCCTGGAGTATTAGCGTGTTAAATTAATTTGCCGTCCTAAAGACGAGGACTGTTATACTTTTTTTCTAGCATTTTTTTCTTTTCTCATCTATAATTTTGTTACACTGTGTGATATTCATTGATGTGTGTGTGTGTGAACTATATATATATACAGTGTGTCCGGCAGAATCACTACCAATAACATATGTCAATATTTCTTATACTAATAATAGCAGACAGACCGGATTTTGATTTTCTGTTAGGCAAACTCATTAAGTTTCAGTAGCAACTCACCAAGTTTCAGTAGATCTCCACATGAGCGCCTTTAGTGGCTCGAAGAATGTCAAGTTAGTATTCTATCTCTCTCCACGTGTTTTGCAACATCTGAGGTGTGACGGATGCACAAGCGTCAATTATTCGCTGCCGAAGATTATCCAGTCCCTGCACCGGAGTTTGATAGACAAAGCTTTTTACATATCCCCATAAAAAGAAATCTAACGGGGTCAAATCTGGTGACCTTGGTGGCCAATCAATGGGACCTAATCTTCCAATCCATCTTTCTGGAAATTGTTGATGAAGGTAGTTTCTTACTTCATTGGCATAGTGTGGAGGTGCTCCATCTTGCTGGAATATGAATCCTTCTGGTATCCTAGGAACTGCAAAATGTTGCAGCATGTTTAGGTATGTTGCTCCTCTGACTGTGGCTTCGGCGAAGAAAAATGGCCCGATCACATAATTCGAGGTTAAGGCACACCACGCGTTAAGTTTAGGACTGTCTCGCTCATGCTCCATTACGACATGTGGGTTTTTATTTCCCCATATCCTACAATTATGCCTGTGAACTTTGCCACAAGTGTGAAAGGTCGCTTCATCGGAGAATACCACACGATTGAGAAATTCATTGTCATCATCGAGGTGACATAGCATTGCATTTGCGAACTCGGCCCGTCTGAGTTTATCATTTGGCTGTAACTTCTGCACTAGATGGATCTTGTAGGCTCTAAGCCGCAATCTTTTGTGCACAATGTCGTGAACAGTAGATTTTGGAATACCCAATTATCCACCTCCCCGTCGAATGGATTTCCGCGGGCTACTTTAAAAAGCTTCGCTAACTGCTTCAACTCTATCTGGAGACAACGCTTCATTGCCGCTTCCCTTCTTTCTCAACAAAGAACCTGTTTCCAACAATTGCTTGTGCCATTTCACTATGGTATGTCGCTCTGGAGCTTTCTGTCCATATTACTGCCTGAATCTCCTTTGCACAACAATGGGAAACTTTAATTCCGCAAGCCAATAACAGCATTGCACTTTCTGCTGCACCGTGAACTCCGCCATTTTCACTACACGCGTCATCACATTCCGCGGCTGCGCTTTACGTATGCGTTATCTGCACA
This sequence comes from Oreohelix idahoensis, assembly GCA_024509875.1. Taxonomy (NCBI): domain Eukaryota; kingdom Metazoa; phylum Mollusca; class Gastropoda; order Stylommatophora; family Oreohelicidae; genus Oreohelix; species Oreohelix idahoensis. Next base: position 180,802 of record JAMPIV010002292.1, read on the forward strand.
TTATCGGACAATTTATCAATTATCTCACTGCTCCTAAAAATGTGATGGTTTCTATACGAAATAACTCAAACTTACATGGATGAGGAAATATTGACATTTGTTATTGGTAGTGATTCTGCCGGACACGCTGTATATATATATATATATATATATATATATATATATATATATATATATATATATATATATATATATATATATATATATATATATATATATATATATATATATATATATATATATATATATATATATATATATATATATATATATATGCGGTCAGAATTATTTTACTATGTCATCTGTCCCTTTAACGCAGACTTTTCTTCTTACTGTGATATTTCATATACTCGGATAGAAGGACTTTATGCGTGACATTTAAAAGCGTAACAGGAGATTAAATATATATGTCCTCTCCTGACTGTCATACAACACTCTCCATTCACATTTGTGAAACTATATATGTCTACTGTCAAGCATCTCACTCGAAATTAAATTGTCATATTATTCAGTCTCCTCACGACATTAGCCTTAGACACTTATTTTCTATATTTGACATCCATGTTGTTTGTTGCAGGTTTTTGGTACACATGTTTTACAAGATGGGGTAACCACCTCCATGCCCAACCCCTTTATTCAAAATCGAATAGTGTAAAGTGTTACTATTCTTTGCTCCTCTTTGGGCCCCGGTAACATTGGTGTTTTTTTAGAGTTGCTTTACGTTATTTAAGTTACAGGTTCTCGTAACCGTGACTTGAACCAGTAGCTCTGGGTGAAATATTACTCCTGAGCGAACACGCCAATGGAAGAGCATTAATATACATGATATATCGAGATGTTAGTGTAATAGGTAGTTCGTGTGTCAGAAATCCGGTTTAAAAAATTTGCATAAAAGAAATTAACGGGCTTAAAGTTTATATTAGAGGGTTATAAATCTATGACATATTGATGTGTAAGCAAAGGGTGATAATCCAAAATAGACATAAAGAGTAGTGTTTTAACGCCCCTTTGTGAGAAAAAGGCCGACTCAAGTTTTTAGCTAGATGAGCGAAGTAGACTCGCACGGGAAAGTCGTATTGGAGTGAACTGTTTTGAGAAAAACTTGATCTAGTAGTGTCGAAAATAGTCGTAATGGTAAATCGACGCATTAGTTTTGGCAGTCAGATCTGAAACGCGATTAGCGTTAGGAACCAAGTTCGCATTGTTAAAAGTAAAAAGTGGCAAGCGCAAATGAGGGCTATCATCGGACAATAAGCCAAAGTCCTTTGGTTGATTTCTGTGGTCGCAGGAAAATAAACTATTGTCTAGGCACTCATTCGCTTGGTACGCCACAATTATATATGATAGTTTGTTATTCATTTCTGTGGACCAGATTGACAAGGTTGCCAGTACGAGAGAAAAGTGTTTATTTTCAAGTCCGCCAGGTACGTTGAATCTCGCCGAAATATGATAAACTGTTTAGTAAATGAGAAGAACAATAGGCAGCAGCTAGCCATCAGAAGGGAAAATAATAGACCTTGGTAGAAATAGTCATCACTAGCGGTAGGCCAGTCCTTCTAAGAGATACACCAAGTAACTCTCACTAAGACCCGACAAGTCAGAAGATTGAAGATCAGCAGAGATAAATTAGAACAACAAATAGGAACAGAGAGTACCTGAGATAAATGCTATGACAAGGAATTATTGACAACAGTGGTCCTCAAGCCAGGACCATCACAGCTACTAGAGACAGTATTAAATACAGAAGCAGTGACAGTGAACAGGGAATATATATATATAGAGTGAGAGTAAGAATGACATTTAGTATTGCCTATGGAAGATTTTGCTGTATAAAGTTTACCAGCCTCAGGAGGAAGGTTGGGCACATCATTATTTCAACCCTTGGTCTTCGCGTAAATAAATTTCACATTTAACGCTCACTGCTGTCAGAGAGATGTTTATCAAGGTATTGAATCATCAATCAACTTTCAGTGTGTATGGTGGTAATCGTCTGTTGTGAACAGTTGTCGTAACACCATCAACCAATAACTTGCCTACTGTTTAGGGTAGTGATACGAACCCACTATACAATCATCATCAGAGTATATGCCCACGGCCACATTCGATTCCTCAAACAACGTATGAACTTTTTGAAATACAGGTACAACAAGAGTGTGAATGATATTGAGGCTGATGAGAGGAAACGCTTTAAGGCGTAGAATAGGGTAGATTGATACAGAGGCGTCCTTTAAGCATTTGGCACCCGGGGCGGATCATTCCCTTGGCACTTCCCTCCCCCCAATTAAAAAAAAAACACTTGCAAGAACATCTTCAACAGTAAGTACTATAATAATAGTGTCCGATGGCACCCTCTTCCTAGCTGTCACACGGGGCGGTCCGCCCCCCTCGCACTACCCTTAGTACGCAACTGGGTGGATATGAAAAAAAAGCAAAAACAACTAGAGTAGGTAGTTCATCTTACTGGGACAATAGATACAGAAAATAGCCAAAGTTTCTGCCACAAGGCCTTCGTCAGGTAAAGGAAAGAAAGTGAGAGATAAGAAGGACACATGAGAAAAATAAATAAATAAAAATGGGTACAACCCGTAAAATCGACTGTGACCTAGCGTGTCCAGTGATACTAAAGCGCGCCATGGGAACATAAACATAAAATGGCTGCCATTTCCGGGTGTAAAAAAAAAAAGATGTTTAAGAAGGGAAACTAGAAACAACCCAAATATAATAATAGAGAGTTGCAGAGGAGTTAGAAGATGGAAAGGGAAATAGGTTGACAGTAAGAGAAAAAAGAAAATTTAAAAAATTAAATAAAAAATTCCGTTACATTTTTTTAAATGATATAGATCAGCGGTCGGTAACCAGTCGATCACTATCTCCCAGTTGATGTCAGGGGATGATGTAGTAGATCTCAAGGTGATGAAAGGGGTGAAAAAGAAAGAATTTTTAAGACATGGAAACTTCGGCGTAGCCCTGCCCAGCCGGTACGTAAAAATGCGATGTTCGCTTAAGATGAGACAGTGAGTTTGTTTGTTTGTTTTTATTTTGAAGTGAAGTAAACATTAGGAAACATAATATTTAGTTTAAATGTCCACCGCTCTTTAGATGGAAACGCAGGAAACAGACCTTTCGACAGTGACAACTACTACACATTTACATATGTGCTGTTCTTATTTTAAATTAGAAATACTTTAAAAACTGAAAACAAGACTTGGTTTTATCGTTCGATCTATAGAGAGCTCTGTGTTTCAAAAGTAGATCCTCACACATTTTGGGTTGCCTATCGTTGATAAAAAGGCTATATATATATATATATATATATATATATATATATATATATATATATATATATATATCTATATATATATATATGTATATATATATATATATATAGATATATTAGTAGTATGTTGTAAAAGTATTAGTAAAGTTTATTGTTGCCCAGAAGACGCCACCAAGCCTGATGATCACGGATTGCTTTGTCATTCAGCGGCCAAGGACTAAAGAAGAAATAATTTTCAGACCCAACTGATATGACCTCTCATGAAGTATTATTTTCTTGTCTTACACCTGCTGCTTACGGTTACGGAACAAAAGAGCCAGGTCGTCAACATAATTTAGATTGTAATTTACTTTTGTCAGATTCCACTGAATTCCATTTCTTTTGGCCGATGTCGATGTTTTCATTACACAATATATTGCAGTAAGAACAGAAATTGTGAAAATAGGCATCCCTGCCGTACTCTAGTTCTTATCTCACCCTTGATGCACGTCATGCATTTCTTTCTATTTTAATCCATAATCTGTATCAGCCTCAATTCCATAGAATCTTCTTGTCATTAGTTGGCATTGGTTGATGTTCATCTGTCGTAAAATGTTACATCTGTATGACACCACGCTCAAATTCCCCGCTCATAAACTAACTATTGTATTTTAAAATCTATAAATAACTACAATATTTGAAATTTGTCTGAGGGGCAAAGTCCATTTACCGCTAAAAATTTAACTAGAGAATTTGAATTTTTCTACTACCACCCGTTTAAAGTTACTACCCCCCAAAAAATACACTACCCCTCCCAATATTTATTAACGGACGTAGTCAAAATTGTTACCTCGTTTTTGGTAGAGACAAGAAATCTTGGTTGTAGTGGCAAAAATGCCGATTCTGTGTTTTTGACAAAAATTAAATAATTTATTTCTCGATAACTAAAGGGAGTTAGAAATAAAGGGATATCTTGAATTATAGCGCTGATATTGATTAATATATTAACCTAAAGATTCCCACTTAATAAAGTTATCTTGACTTAGAAAAATTTATTTTACTGATATTTTCGATCAGGTTAGAACTACAATTAATTAGAAAAAAATTACCCAGATGAAACTGTTAAGGAATAAACAAAGGAAAAGTAAATATAACGATAGAGGTCAGTTGACCGTGTAATATCACTTTTAATATTGGAAATCGGTCCATAAATAACGGAGATATAAAATACACAAAGATAATCAGACGAACGAACACACTTACGATTGCTCAAAGTTTATAGTCCAAAAATAGTTAATTTATTTTTTGACTCGACTTCGGATTGGCTAGAGGGTAGGGTAATAAAAATTAACACCTCCTTGTAAGATCAGGCCATTTGAATTTGAAAGCCATCGCAAGTTGAGATCAGTGGGAAAGCCTTGGTGACCAAGCTTTTGCCGTCTGGACAAGAAAGCAGTCAGAAAACCCATTTACTGCTAGTCAACTTTGTGCATGTGTTATTATTCTTCACTTCAGGGTTGTATTACCAGTAAGAAAGTGTTGCAGACACCCTGGTGAAGACAGAAATTGTGAGCAGTGAAGGCTCATATTCTACTGTGAGCTACAGGCAATAACTTCACCCCTAAAGCAGCATCATTTGAGTGACCATTTGCATAGTCTGAAGCCCATATCATCAGACAGGCTTATAAGCTAAGTCCCTTACTACGGGCATATGACAGTTCCTCTCAATATAAACCACCACAACAATAAGAATTTCCTGGGGAATGATGAAGAAAACAAACCTTCCAATAACTGACTAGTGTTATTAACCAGTATTAAACATCAGACAGTGGGGTACTCATTATAGTGACAAATTTATTTTGTTACACTTCACGGACAGAGTTCCATCTTATTTATTTAAAAACTGTAAATAAACATTTTATGATTTTGACAAGTCCTGTTCCAAAAGATTGAGGTTCGGGACAATAAATTGTATATTTATTCCCATATATATATACCAAAACGTTCCCACCAGTCTTACTTACATTTTGTTGAATTACAGTTCTGTTTATATGTATTCATTCCTCACATTAACTACATACATACCCTAGACCTTGCCATCTACATAACACTACAGAGATAAATATACACTGGGTGAGATCAGAAGAGGTAGCGGATAGGGACCCCTGAGAAATACATCATCATCTTTCTGATTCAGGGTACTTACATAGCTTGACCTCACCTTGTTAACCTTTAAATTTTACTACCATCAAAACCTCTTATCACATCATCTTTTATTTTCTCTCAGCATTTTTGAATGTTGCTGATGCTAGTCTGGGTTTCAATGCTTCCCATTCTCATGAGAGACTTCTTTGACAGCATTAGAGTGACCTCATGTCATGTATAGCATCCGATCGGCATAGTGGTTAGAGCGCTGCCCTCACGCCGTAAAGGTACCGGGTTCGAAATACGGTAGCGCCACGCTTCAGTCTACCCAGCTGTAAATGAGTACCTGACTCTGATCTTGAGTTAGGGAAAGCAAATGTAACGAGCAAGGTAACTGATCACCCCAGGTCTCGAAGCTGGAACTAGTATAGTGAAGTCTCTAACACTTCACTCCCATACGGCAGTATCTGCTATGGGAGTACCTTTACCTTTGTTTGTTCTGGAGACAGCACCATGTCTCCTGTGTACCTTTTCCTCCTTTTTATTCAAAACGGCGGTTGAAAGAAAGAAAGAAAGAAAGAAAGAAAGAAAGAAAGAAAGAAAGAAAGAAAGAAAGAAAGAAAGAACAAACTGCGAACATTAATTTTCAGTGTCTTACCTGCCGGAGCCCCTGCCAACTTTTACACACACACTCAAGTGTATGTTCTGCCAGGAACTACTTTGAATATTCTTACGTTCTTCGAGAACGATTTTCGGCTATCAGGGAACCGGGAACTAACTTCAGCAACTGCAAGCGGTCTTTGGCAGAATCTTCCAGCCCGTCGTTGTCAAATGATGACACTAAAAGTCAATTTGGAACCCTATCGTTTCAGCATAGCTACGCTTGATGAAGAACACATGGCCGATAGAATGTACTTGGCAGGTTTCCGTGTGTTTGTGATGGCAAACATCTCTAGGACATTTACAACGGTTGGGGGCCCAGGATTGTTAATGAGGTCACTGTGTTGCTAGAAGACGATGTTATTAGACATTGAAGTATACAACACTCCGCAGAATTTATTTGTTAAGACGAGCAGGTAACACGCCAAATTATGACAGGGAAATAATTATGTTGTGAACTTGCTGCTGTATGTCTTGATACTTACTTACTTAGTCGTTCCCCTTCTACCGTGAAGTGTAGAGGTTTGGAAGAGAGAGCGCCAGACTATCCTATCGGATGTCTTTCTCCTGGCCTGGTTCCATTCTAGTCCTCGGTCCTTCAAAGATTGTCTAATGTTGTCCTCCCAGCGGACTCTGGGTCGTCCTGGGGGTCTGGATCCCTGGCTCTTTGTTTCCCATGCTTGTCGTGGTAGCCGATCTTCTCCCATTCTGCAGACATGGCCAAATCATCTTAGTTGGGACTGTTCTACTTGGGTTTGCAGGGGGTGGGATTTAAGGCCTTGACTTATCGTCTGGTTGAGGACCATGTCTTTTGTTACTTCAACCACCTTCCTCAGATACCTCATTTCTGAGGTTTGTATGTCTTGATGGCGGCAATAATTCTCCTGTGAACATTTCATTTCTTTCTCTTACATTTCAGTTTCATTAGATCTGTTTAGTCAAACTTATCATGACTTATAATCTATGGTCAATGCCCCACGAAATAAGTAAGAAAAGGCTGCAGGATATTTTAAAGATGTTCAATTTTGCTTTCGCTGAGCAGTGAGCGCGGTTTCCATAAATTTTCAAAAATGCCCCATGAAAAGATTGCAAGACATGCACGTTTTTTAATAGGTATTCAGTTTACCTTTCGCGGTGCAATGCATGCCTTTTCCGTATTTTCCGGAAAAGCTGGCATAATTTTTTTCATCGTTTGTTACAGACGTTCAGTAAGACAGTTGGAGCACAGGGGATCAGTAGAAGGATGTCTTCTTACTATGGGCACATTATGAGAAGGAGAAAACTGGAATACACTGTGGTCTATTATACCATAGTTGTGTTGGTGTCGTGTATACCATAGTTGTGTTGGTGTCGTGCATACGATAGTTGTGTTGGTGTCGTGTATACCATAGTTGTGTTGGTGTCGGGAAAATTACCTCACCCAATGAAGCATTTTATTTGAGGTGCAAAATTAGCAGTGCATTCTTTCACGACTTACTTTCACAACAATGCGTTGGCGCTGTTTGGATGGTCCGGAAAGCTCATGAAACTCAACATGTTTCGAAATGGCACAACGCCACAGGAAAAATCTAAATCTACAGTGTAGATAATACCAAGGGGTCTCCAACGTGATAATAGCTGCAAAAGAGTGAGAAGCTCAGCAACACTAGCTACATAACAACAACAACAACAAAGATTTAAGTTGCACAGACATATGCTCGCCTTTGCCAGTTGGCATGGTGTTTGAAAAACACTAAGAGAGAGTAGTTAACAAAAGAAAGACAGAAAGAAAAATAGATATGGAGTTAGTTTTACAATTGAATGATATACCTAAAAAAAAAAAAAAAAAACCCGGTGTGTTTCGTGATTTACCCGTTGTCAGCCACAGCTAACTACAAGAGACGAAGACAAAAAGTATAGACAGATTAAGAGGAAAAAAAACACACAAAAGACGCTGAAAACAAGTGGAAAATTAGATGGAAAAAAATTAGATGAGTGACTCAGAAAAATGAAAAGAAATAAACAACACATAAAAAAACTAGGATGAAACGGAACAATCAAGAAGCAGGAACAAATAGCCTACAGCGCTAGAAAGAAAGAAATACCAACACAAACAGTCTACCAAGCAATAAGAATTCCAAAAGAGAAAATGAAATAACAAAACAAAGTGAAAGAAATCGCCTGAGATGAGGCAAAATTTGCATAATCGCCGCTGTCAGAACTGCCAGAATCTTCCATTATTATTATTTTTATTATTATATTACAATTATTATATTATTATTATTAAGATAGAGTAGGCCTCGTGTAGTGGTAGGCCCCTTGTAGTGGTAGGCCCCGTGTAGTGGTAGGCCCCGTGTAGTGGTAGGCCCCGTGTAGAGATAGAGAGATAGGCCCCGTGTAGTGGTAGGCCTCGTTGTCGTGAAACATTCTAAATCCACATATATAAATTAAAAGGTAAATGTAAAGCCTAACACATAAATTCAACAAAAGGGAAAGAAGAATGGTAAAGAACAGTGCTGTCACAATGACTGTACTCGAGATCCCCCTTTTTCTGCTTCGTCTGCAAATTGTAACGTTTCCACGTTGATAGTAAAGCCTATAGCAGCATACACGCGTTTCCACAAAACAATAAAACGTGTACTGTATTTCTAAGAAAACCTTGAGATACGCAAGCTGATTAATGACCTAGATTAATCCACTGCGTAATGAAAAGACAGATGAACTTAGGATAGAGAGAGGGAGGGCTGAAAGCAGGAACGCCGGCAACACTAACACGCGTCTCGCGATATACAATTAATGCCACCCCTAACGCGAAAGGCATGAAGCACTAGCTTTTTTTTTCAAATAGACAGTGATAAAAAACACTACCCATACGAGAGTTAGGTTTAAAAACCTGAAAAATTCTTATTAGGAAATATGACATTATACTGGTTTACGTTTGAAAGCCTGACAGTACCCAGACACCACATCGTATCGATGTGAACGGGAGGTAGAAGAAAATGCATATTTTGAACGCAGCCCCTTAGCCCCATTAAACTTATATATTTGGGTTCCTTAGGACTTGCTGACAAAGAATATGTTAAGTGTTTCGCAAATAGTCTAGGAATTAACAAATTATAGCCAAAAGAAAATAGTGAGGGTGTCAGACAACACCAAATAATAATCGCACAGTGGCATGTTTTGAAACCACCATTTTACGGGAAATAGGCCACCATGTTAAATCCTATTTGATTGGATAGAAGTAAATGTAAGGCGAAACACGATTAGTCAGATTACAAATACTAATTTTTTGTTGTTAGGGGAAACGGTAGTAGGGGTACTTTTTTTGAAAAGCTGTGTAAACATGGCCCGATTGGTTAGACCCGCCAATATAGTCAATTAGGAGCGTCAGTTCAGTGCCACATTTTAAAATAAACTTACTAAGAAACAGTGCGTTGAGATCCAGATCATATTTTTCTAAATAAAAGTCTGGGACAGAGGCAGATCGGAATTTGTGCCATTATTCATCGCCAGTCAACGTATTTGTGTATTATTTCCATGAATTGTGGTAAGCTTGACATATTTGATATCTTTTTAATGAAAATTGAATGTAAATTGATAATTTATGTCTGTATATGTGTGTGGTTCAGTAGCAAACATGAGGCAAGGCCTAGATAGTGCTCCAACCTGAACAGGACGTGTCGGAGAAAAGTAAAACTGCATGGAATTGCCAAACAGTACACTGACACCTATCTTATTGACTAGAAGGAACTAATGCTGGAATTGCAGAGGCGTAGTAACCATTAGGGAGGAGTATACTGGTGTAAATTGTTTCAGATGAAGCTAGCAGTTGGCCTACCGCTCTGAACTCAGTGTGTGTTATGTATTGTGTTCAGTGTGGAAATAGATTATAAATTAGATCTGAAATAGGAGGTACAACCTTCTTGTTTCAGGGACCGTGGTCCTAAGTTATTGAAGCAGCACCTGGTCTGAGTTTTGCTGAATCCAGAGGCTGACAGCATACTCCTTGGTCCAGATAGCGACCAGTGAGGTGTCTCCAGAACACAGGAAGCAATCGAGCAGAGGAGCCTTTTCCTGCCGCCATCACGAAAGATAAGCTTCTGTGGCCAGAGTAGCTCAACATTATGTGCCCCCTCTAAAATTGACATTATATTAAACACAGAGGGAAAATAAATTGTTTCAAATGACAGGAACTGTGAACTTTTCCCAATACTATTTCCACGATAATCAAACATTTGAAGTCATGATGACAAACAACAATCTAGCTTGAAAAACAAAACCAGTATTACCTCATATTGCTACTTCACAACTTACACACATAGGATAAGAATAATAAAATATGTCAATACAAAGATTATATTTATAAACTGTGTACATACTACTTGTAATTAAATTTGATTGTGATTCCTGGTTCACTGTGTAGTTGAATCAGGATATCCATTATTGACAGGAATTATTACATATATATTTGAAACTTTACACTTGACTCATTTAAGATAGTCTTATAGAGTGTTATATGTGTGTGAGTGTCACAGTGTTGTAAAGTGTTGTGGAATAAATTAAATTGTTTATCTGTCTGTTGTTGTTGTGACTTACACTTCATCAATTTCATAACCCTAGACATTCAACGTAGTATCACAATATTCCAGAATAATTCTGACTGAGGTATAAATGTGGTAGCAAGTAAGGTCATCTGTAAAACACTACACTTATTAGATACAGATACCTTCACAGCTGATCTCAGTCAGTACACTAAGTCCCCTATAAATATTTATATCATCCCACTTTACCACACTCGTGTAGTGTTAGGCCTCGTGTAGTGGTAGGCCCCGTGTAGAGATAGAGAGATAGGCCCCGTGTAGTGGTTGGCCCCGTGTAGTGGTAGGCCTCGTGTAGTGGAAGACCTCGTGTAGTGGTAGGCCCAAGTGCAGGCCCCGTGTAGTGGTAGGTCCTCGTGTAGTGGTAGGTCCTCGTGTAGTGGTTGGCCCCGTGTAGTGGTAGGCCCTCGTGTAGTGGTAGGCCCCGTGTAGTGTTAGGTCTCCTATAGTGGTAGGCCCTCGTCTAGTGGTAGGCCCCGTGTAGGGGTAGGTCTCGTGTAGAGGTAGGCCCCGTATAGTGGTAGGTCTCGAGTAGTGGTAGGCCCCATGTAGTGGTAGGCCTCGTGTAGTGGTAGGCCCCGTGTAGTGGTAGGTCTCGTGTAGAGGTAGGCCCCGTATAGTGGTAGGTTCTCGTGTAGTGGTAGGCCCCATGTAGTGGTAGGCCCCCGTGTTGTGATTGGCACCGAATATGAGGTTTGTAAATGGCTCGCAACCTGATCATGTAAAAAACAATTAACAACAGAAATCATTACTACAACAAGATTAACATGATGGCTTTAGTGTCAGCTTCCTATAAGGAGACTAGATGTAGTGGGGGTTCCTTGCTCCAAAGAAAGCGAAAACGGAAACGATTAACAATTAAGTTAGAGCAGACTATTTGAATGTTGTCCATGACCTTAACCTTCAGACAGTGTGATAGGCCAATCCACGGCCGACTGTCGGAGAAAGCCGAACACCAAGCCCACGACACTGACGTCACTATAGTAAAAGGTAAAGGTAGTCCCGTCACAGATACCGCCGTAGGGGAATGAAGTGTTAGAGACTTCAACAAACTAGGTCCAGCTTTTTTTATGAAAATGGTTGAGCAGTTCCATTCCTCCTTGCCTTTTGCCTTCCTTAACTCAACAGCAGAGTCAGATACCCATTTACAGTTGGGCAAACTGGAGCGTGACACTCCCAGATTTAGATCTCGTAACCCGGTAAATGTGCCAAGAGAGGAAAGCGTTGCCGCTATAGTATAAGCAATATTGAAGGTACAACTGGCAAAGAACGAAATGTATGTGCAGCTTATACACTGACGTCATTGCAATGAAATTAGCTGCATACAGCAGGCCTTGGCAACACTACTAAATAACTTCACAGACCACCAGTATCCAGTATCGCACCTACAGGCGTTGGAGACCATCTTTCCCCGTGTCTTCAATCAGCTATGCGTTCGATTTATTTTCATGCCAAGTAAGACAACTAGTGTAAATTATGTTAACCTTCATCTAAAGCTACTACTAAAATTATCTGCCCTTACTTCATAGCGCAAATAGCCAAATATTCAGCTGATGTTAGTTGTCGGGAAAAAAAATATATATATATTGACGTGCAATCTGGCCTTTTTTGTGCGCGCTGCCAGGTTTAATTATAATATCTTGCTTACTTAAAAGTAACGTCCCAAAGACAGTACGGATTTTTTTTTGTAATGGTAGTCTGTTAACCGAATATTTCTCTTTGTTCCTCCAAACATCATCCCTGAAATACCAAAAAAAAATTTGTTCCACCAAACAAGAACAAGCCAGGAAGATGCAGCAGATGTGAGCTAGAAAATATTTTGGCGCTCTCCCTAGTTTTGCTGCAGAAAGTACTCACCTCTGACTACGTGCTTGTACTGTGTGCGTGACAACTCTTTTCAGATTTGGCACTTACAGGCGCAGAAATCGCAAGGTCAGAAAGGATATATTTCTCTTTTGGATCGCAGCTGAGCTTGCGTGAGACGTAAAACGCAGCACCAAACAAGAAGCGCGCGCAGATATTTTTGCCGCATTTATCTGAATACCTAAGTGCACGCGCGATTTTTATGTCGAGTATGTTTTTTTTTTTTTTCAAAGAACCAAATAGATATTTTGCTAGAACACTTCATACCGTTATGCGAGAGCGAATATGTGTTATCAAAATTGCGCGGTATGGATAGGAACATCTCTGACGCAACTGAAATTCATTTTTTTTTTGCAACAGTTGATAAAACTCTGCAGGGCGCTAATCTGTGTTCAGCATGAGGTGGGATAGAAATTATCACTGCATTTTTGATAGTAATGTGATAAATGTATATATTAAGACAATATAACGTGTAAAGTTGGCACATTCCGTGAGTCAATGTCCGCATGGAAAATCTTCATTTATTTTTCAGCTTACTGCCGGAAACGCCTCTGCAACCAGTCTTCTGCGAGGCCTCCTGTTTTGGGTAGTCTGTACAACCTTGTCTGGTCTAGGACAAAAACTGAAAATAAGTTTTAAAGCTCACCAGCACGCTTGAACTAGCTTAAGTTGGAGTCGACTCGGCTCTTCATTTTGATTGTATTTCATTAATGGAACTTGACAGCTGGTCAGTACTGTATCTTGAACTTTGACTTCTTGATATAAAAAAAACCAATCTGAGACTTCGTGATTTTAAAAAAAAATTAGACGTTTTGCGTTATTTAGTGTGTGACTAGGCACGCTTTGTTCATCCGACGCACCAAATTCTTCAGTTAACACAGGGTAAAATCTTCCTTTTCTTTCTTTCCCTTTCCTCTCCTTATGGGGCATAGAGTCCCTCCTGCAGTAGGGCCCCTTGCATAAAAGCTTTAATGTTCTCTAGCAGCAGTGATTTTTATACCAATTTGTTTTACACGATTGTTGCTAACCCCATGCACAACTTGATGATAGTTGTCTCTCACGTCATATCTGAGGGATCAATAGTCCTATTCGTTACTTGTTTCATAAATCACTTACTGGAGCTCCGTAGGGCATATTATGGCATATGTCCAGATATGAAAGACGCTGTAGTCTAGGTTATCAATACATTTACGCAATTTCCGAAAAGTTCTTCCACCCACTACAGCATCGCCACCGCACTTCAGCTCCACATGGAGCATGCGCCGTTCAAGAAACTTATCCCAATTTTTCGTGTCACGTGCCATCATCAACTGATAGTCTTTAAACGACTTCTTCATCCCCTTCATATATGTCTCCATCTTTCTTCTCCATGTGTTCTTTGGTCTCTCTACATCTCGTACCTGGGCATGCTGGGACAAGAACTGCCATGTAATGTTATCAACAGGTTTATTCAATGTGTGTCCTACCCAAAGCCAGTGCCTTCTTCTCATCTTTTGTTCCACCTAGCACTTGTCTGGTTCTTGTCTGGATCTTATCGTTGGTTCTTGTCTGGTTCTTGTCTGGTTCTTATCGTTGGTTCTTGTCTGGTTCTTGTCACCAGTTCCCTACTGGTGGCTTTTTTTTTACACTATTTCTATTCTACGCAAGCACACATTTATGAAAGTCTGTAGCTTTCTGGTAGCAGTTTTTGGTTGTATGCTTATAATCTTCTAAAATTATGAAAGTTGAATCAGCAGCAAAAAATAATGAAAAGCAGAAAGAGGCTGGGAGGATGCGAGGAATGAGAGGTGAAGAGGCAACGTCAATGATGTCCTTCAGTATAAAAACCAAATTGCTAATCTGAGTTGTTGTTTTTATTTAAGTACTCTCCCCTGTTATAGTTTATGTCCCTTACACATTCCCCTGTGGGGCTCTGATATATGAAGATCAATGCAAAGGGCCACCAAGTAGTTACAAAATTTCATAAATGAGAGCTTGCGTAGAACAGAACAATAGAAGTGCTACGACAAAACCACGAATGTGAAACTGATGGAAAGAATCAGGCAAGTGCCAGTGGAACAAGAGATGAGAAGTAGATGGTGGGGATGGATAGTACGCGCTTTGAGGCAGCCTGTTAATGGCATTACAAGGAAGTCTTGTTCTGGAACCCGCAGAATAAGAGAGGTATAGGGAGACTACAAAGAAAAAAAAATATGGAAAAAGAGACACTAGAGATGAACACAAAAGGAACAAAGGAGACATGGTAATAATTTGAACGGATTATATGACAGGAAGCACTTATTTGAATGTGGGGGTGAACAGGGTATCTCGTGCACACGACAAACACCAGTTTTCAAGTGCATGGTTCAAAAACCAAACCAAATCTCGGAGAACTAAAGTGTAATGTATGAAAGAGAAATAAAAAAAATCTCTCATACAGTTTACAACACTTGGCACCAAACACGATACGGATACACAAACTGAAAAATATGCACACAGCTGAATTGTTTTTTTTTTTAAATACGAGGGGCGTTCAGAAAGTAATGCACCACATCATTTTTCTCAGCTAATAATGAAGATAGAAGCATGAAATTTTGCACACTTTAAATATGGCATATGCCAATTGTGTGCACCAAATTGCACTGCAACCGGCCAAATAATACGGCTGCCCTAAACCGTTGAAATGGAGCGTGTTAGCAACTTGCGTTATAAACAGCGAATTGTGATAGAATTTCTCATTGCAGAGAAGGAAACTGTTGTGAATATTCACAAGCGTCTATGTGATGTGTATGGAAGTTTTGCAGTTATACGGAGCTGCATGATCGGCCGCGCTGTGACGTCCTTGCCACAGCCAAACGCAGAAATGTTGAAATGCGCTGAGGGCATTATTCTTACTGATAGGCGAATCACTACTCAACAATGGCCTTACAGCTGTAAAATTGGTAGTGCAAATAGACAGTTATAAAAACTCTCGGATTTTCTAAGGTTTTTTGCGCAAGACAATCGAAGTCTCACAAATGACCACCGATTGCAAAGTTTTCTGAATTGTTGGTTTCAATGCTGAAGGAGAACTTTTTGGCTAAGATTCGTTACAGGTGACGAAAAATCATTTTGAACCTGAGACAAAAAGACAGTCAATGGAGTGGGCATCATCCGCAAACCAAGAAGAAAGAACAAGACAATACTTTCCTTCAGCTGGAAAGGTCATGATCACTGTCTTTTGGGACACTGAAAAACCAAGAGGAGAGACAATCAATTCGCAAGCTTACATTAAGATTGAAAAAAACTCAAACAGAAAAATCCATCAACTGCTTCTCCTTCACGACAATGCGCGCCCTTCATCAGTCTGGCAACACGGGAAGCAATCACCAAATTGGGTTGGACTGTACTACCCCATCTATAGGATTTGGCACCCTCCTGATTTTCAATCTAGGTCCACTTAAAGATGCACTCCGTGGGGACAAGTTTGTTTGGAGTGATTTTCCAGTAAAAATGGCTATTCATGATCAGACAAAATCTGTGCTAGGAAAATACGATGAACAAGTTGATGGGGAATTTATTTGAATAATACTGATGTTTACATGACATATCCATGTATATTGTGTATAAATATTGCTTTTTGAATAAACAGCTCCAAAATAACATGCATTTTACTTTCTGTTTGTCCCCTCTGTGACCTGAATGAATGACGAAAAGTATCCCTTTTTCTGACCGTTGTGAAGCCTTTAACGCAAATTAGGATTTATATTGTTTTCAACTCCAAATAAGATGAATAACTGCCTAAGCGGGAAAATGGCATCACATCTGTCAAATCATTGTTAAAATGGGAAATAAAAATTACCAATTTTCCTTGTTTGGTTTAAAAAAAAGAAAAAAAAAAAAGAAACCACACAAACAAAAATGAGATAAAACAAAACAAAATCAAACAGAAACACCAAACAAAAATAATATTCAGGGGTGAGGTATAAAGGCCTGGTGTTTCCAGTAAAACTATTGTGTGCAAATACGATGACGTATTATTATGACAACGTTAGAATATCTACAGACATGCACTTCACTCATAACTGTAGAAGATGTGCTGAGAATAGACAGACCTAGAGAACTACACGATATAGTAAAACAGTATATAACAAGAACTAAAGTTAACATACAAGGATTTAATGATGGTGTGACGGGAAGGGGGGAGTCTGGTGAGGTAATGCTTGTTGATAATGACAGACGATTGGTGGATGATGTTTCAACCCGGACACCCCGGACTTTCCCGCCCTTCTAATGAGTATATCGGGCCGAAACACTTGTCGGACGGGGGAACACTTCTGATGATCAGATTGCTTCCTGTTGTATCGCTCTGTAAAGAGTTTCCTATCATCATTGTTAACAAATATGGCAGTTGTAAGAGGCTTTTTGGGGGGAAGGTGGGGAGGGTTGTTTGTTGGTTTTTTTTTTTGTTTTTTTTTTGGGAACCGTAAGCCATGCACACATACATTCACACAATTTTACTTTTTAAATAAAACTCTATTTGAACTTAGAGGAGTGGGGAGATTATAACGTACAGTATTTTGATATCGGAAATCAAAATTATTATCTTGAATTTTCTTCTTCTTCTTTTCCTCGTTTGTCCTGAAAAAGACGTTGGTTGCGTTGTGAAGCCATTTACAGCAAAGCTGCGATATTTACGCCTTTCGGCACGACACATCCGACTTCCACACGGCATTTTTGGGACCGTGTCTGCCTTCCCTCTGTGATGGTATTGCCTCCAACAGTGGCCAAAACTCAAGATTATCTATTATAGGCTTTAATGGAGTTTATCTTTACACAAGATTACTCTTGGCAGAAATGTCGGTAGAAGAGTGGTAAAGCTTCTATCACATGGGAGTTTTCATAAGATTTTCAGATAAGCGAAAACAATGCTGGCTGTCACTAAGCACGTTAATTCTATAATCTGCCCCACTTTTATGAAGAATTTAGCAATGGTTGTTCTAGCTCGTTAAACCCCCCCCCCCCCCCCCCCCCCCCCCCCCCCCCCCCCCCCCCCCCCCCCCCCCCCCCCCCCCCCCCCCCCCCCCCCCCCCCCTCCCCAACCCCCCGCTGAGTTAATCAGTGGAATTTATTATTATAATGTATATATAGCTCTGTTTAGAGTGTGTGTTTAGTAACTTTGACTGAGACAAACATGTAGTACATTTAAAAGGATTGAATCGAAGTTAAATTTGTAACATTACAAATAACAAAATTTAATAATCACTTTAAGCTTTAACAGTTGGAAAATAATATGAATATTTATGGAAAGAATTTCATCACTTGGATGGGATTTAACTGAATAAAGGAGGTCACTTTTGGCAGCGGATATTTTCACTTAGCTGCCAATGGTAGTTTCTTCTCTCCGCTGGGTCAGTTCCTTTCACTCTACTCTCGCTCGTCTCTGGTCAAAGTTCATGCGCCGCACGTTCCCAGAACGTCAAGGAGTAACGGCTAAGTTGATTCTGCGTCTGTCTATAAGACCCTCTTATGATGACGTCTCGCAAAACGTCAGTCCACTTCTACCTTCACTTGGTTCCAGAGGTAGTACTTTCTGCTGGTACCCCCAATAACTTGTAATAGATATAGAAACGAAACGCTCTTCTGAGTATGGCGTTTTTCCGACACATTTATGTGCCCTCCTCTTCTATTCTACCATCCCATGTCAGAACTTACCCTCGATGAGAATTAAATTTTATCCCTCGGGATAAAACGTCCTTTACATTTAAACTGAAAAGCTTTACCTTTACATTACATTAAAATGAAAAGGTTAAACGTACCGATATAATATGTTTTACATTTACATCTCCACTGTTTGAAAAGTGTTCACAACATAAATTCATTTATGTTTCATTTACATTTACACTTGTGGAAAAGTTTGAAACTTCTATTAATTAAAATGAATATTTTCACATAGACATTTACACTGGTTTAAAGCTCGAAAACTTACATTAATTTTAAAGTGAATATGTTTATAGGGACATTTACACTGCTTTGAAAATGTAAGTATTATGCTTAGAATGTACATCATTTCTTTTCATCTTTCCCTCCCTGCTCCATAGGGAACCTGGAGCTACTTTATGCTTTTAGTTCTCGTTAAGAAACTATCAATAAAGCAATCACCAGCCCGTGCAGTGGTGTTCATGAATCATCATTCTAGATACTGAGGTTACCAGCCCCAAATGACTTTGACATCCAATAGCGAGTTTCACACATTAAACTTCACATGGTAATATATACATAATATATGTTAGTTCACATGTTAGTAATAAAATATGAAATGTAAATCACTACTTACGCCAATCTTGGCTACAGACGTTTTTGCTCAGAGGAATAAAAGAGACGAATCGTTCTCTTACACGCATCTGAGATGTCTTTAATTTTGACCATAGATTATCCCTCTGACCCCGTGTTTCTTCAGTTTCCTAGTCCCGGCGTTCCTTATTAAAATGTAAAGAGTTCCTGTGCTTTATAAGTCTTATTGGTTCTCCAATAAAAGGTCCGGTTAACAAATAGGAATAATGAATCTATTCTTCACTTCTGGCGAGGTCTGATGTTGTCTTGGCGAGCGTGCAAATCACAGTGAAATAAAACTGCGAAAATGGTCAGGCTATATTCCCCTCAATGTTGTTATGAATCTAATCAGAAAGCTCCAATCATTTCAAACAGGTCGGGTGTGGCACTTTCAAAATGTTTCCTACATGGACAAATTTAGGAAAAGGTCACGTCTCCCATATGTGGTAATATGATGTCTTGCATACACTCTCACCAACACATTTGTAGACTCACATTGTCTAAAATGTAATAAATCCATGATTACTTTTAACTAAGTGACCGGAAGCGATTATATCACACTTGTCTGCCCACAGGTGTCACACAGACAGTAATCTCGTTATCTGTCGTATGAGTGCGCAAACTCGGTGTCTTATCGGTGATTTAAGCCGATAGCGCTGACCGATGTACGTGCTAATCTGCGGCGCATATAACCAATAAATCTTGGTAGCACCCAGCAAATGTGATATTTATCACTTATAGGGTGATTTGATAAATTCAAATATCTGCTACTTAGCAGAAAAATAACGAGGAAAGAAAGAAAGAAAAGAACGCAAAGTGCGATAATTGACAGCACATAATAGAAATCAGTACCACAAATGTACCGATACTGCCGGAGAGAACCAAAGATCGATAGAGGTCGTCCATTTCGTCACACCCTCTTTGATCCCTACTCTCTGGGCCAGACTGTAGTGATGCAGCCTTTTTCCAGGACCACCACTTGGAGGTGGAGTAGGGTCTTGGTCAGCTCTTGTTCGCTGACCCTGACGCAAGCAGTCTAGCTATACGTCGCTGACTGCATTCATCTCTTTTGCTGCGTCTTCGGTCCCATTATCTTGAATTGACTACACTATTTATCCTAATTATAACCCATCAAGGGTTGAATGAGAAAAGTATTTCCTAGAGGAAATAGAAAAGCAAAAATAACCGTTGGTTGGACTAGCCATGTGGTTGGAAGCCTCCTGTAGTTTCCCGTGGTACTAATGTTGCCTAGGCAAATCGCACGAGGGTACTAATATGAGTTTGTGACTGAGACTGGCAAACTCATCATGTAAAAACTAGTTTGCCACGGAAACGACAGACGCGAGAGGTCACAAATGCTAAAGTGCAGGCTTCCTGGAAGGGAACCAACTGTAGCGAGAGAAACGGGAAACGATGACGTGGTCGGAAGTTTTAGCTTCGTGAAAATGTTGTTTTGGCTAGGCAACTTGTCCATACTTGCTGATGTTAAACTCTAGACCAGCGGTGGCCAAACTACGGCCCGCGGGCCAGATCCGGCCCGCCAACCAGTTTTGACCGGCCCGCAAACCTGTTTTGGCCGGCCTCTTATTGTTGATTGAAGCCCCACTCTTCACAATGAAATAACACACAAATGTATGTTTGAAATAAATAATTACATGTCATATTACAAATTACAAAACAAATTAAAACAACAGATTCATTATATATTTTTTTACAGTAATTTCAGTCCGAAGACTGGTGTACATGTCTTGGCAGATGTGCAGTACAGTAGTTTGCCATTGCTTTATGTACGTGGTTCATTATATATGTAAAACGAAATCTCAGAACGTTATTTTTTAAGGATGTTATAGGTCTGGCCCTCTGGCGTTACCCTTTACCATAATCTGGCCCTCGGCGAACCTTAGCTTGGCCACCACTGCTCTAGACCACAAAGTCTTTTGCATTTAGACATCTGCCCCAATAAAACCGACGGTTATTTGTCTGGATGGAACGAGCTACGCCTCACCATAACGCGGCAAAGCTCCTATTTAAAAAGAAAAAGTAAAAAAACTTGAAATTTTATTGGCTAAAAATGTCTACAGGAAAAGGTAACCGGCCCTAGGCCCAACCTTCATGATCTCCCTTTTAAGAATTGTTTAGTATGTAGTGTTACCATTCCTTGCTCCACTTGCGCACCCCAGTAACACATGGGCGATAAAGTTATATTTATAAAAACAAAAGTTGATATCATAATAAGGCACAACTTGTTATTCAATCACGAAGGTAAAAGCAATAAATGAGACCAGAAATACACGGAGAACAGAACTGGAGATAGACATATTAAGGCATAATAAAAAAACGGGGAAAGACGTTAAACGGTCGACACAGGGCGGAGTTCATGACCTGTGCCCCATGTGAATCTGAAAGGAATTAGTTAATAGCTGACCGCATTATACACATATTTTTTTTTATGTTTGAAAAATACTTCTTCATTGATCCTTAGCCGCCGACTGTCAAAGCAGTCAGTGGCCATCACGCCTGGTGGTGTCTTGTAGGACAGCAGCAAACTGCTTCCACTTTGTTCGGTCGGCGGCCATCCTTCGTACTTCGAAAACTACATGACAAGATAAATAATGTGTATTCAAAAACGGTTTTAAAAAATTAATTAAATTCAGGATTAAAAATCAGGAGCCATAAAGGTAAATTAAATGTGAGAATTTTGTCAGAGACTTCCAACATTTAATATTCAAATGTTTATTCGTGTCAGAGTAAGCGTGTGTGTGTGCGCGAGCGCACGTGTCATTCTCCGCATCTCGGAGAAGTGGGAAAGAAATACAATGGCTCAGGTGGTAAAGTGATATAAACAAATCTGGATTTCGAGGGTTTGAACTTCGGGCCGTGCCCACACACCTGTGATGAGTAAATAAACAGAACTCACGTGCTCACAAACTGCTACATTGTCTACCTGTGCGGTCCCTGATCTCAGTTGTCATGCCCCAGGACATATCGCACAGAATCTGTCTGTCAGTGGTTGTATTAGAACCTACGATTGACTTTAAAAAACAGTAAGTCTCACACATTTAACAGTGTTTATCTGGTCAGGTGGTACCTGCTTATCTAGTTTCTATTTAATACTGAGTATTATTGACACAACGCGTGTTTGGGGAAACTCCAAACTCATTATAAAGACCAAAGCTGCAGTATCTAATGCCTGCGTCACCAGCACGCTTCTGTATGGCAGCGAGACATGGACAACAGATGCTTAGCAAGAAATAAGGCTCAATACCTTCTATTCATGGATTCTACGCCACATCCTCGGCATTTCGTAAAAGGACAAAGTGACAAACGTCGAGGTGTTGCCACGTGCTGGCCTTCAAAGCATGTATACACTGCTTAGACAGCGCAGACTACGCTGGCTTGGCCATGTTCGCCGCATGGAAGACGTTCGCATTCATAAAGATTTTTGCTACGGACAACCGGCAGATTGCAAACGAACAGTCCTGCGACCGTAGCTGAGGTTCAGAGATGTGTGCAAGACAGACATGAAGGCACTGGGTATAAATCCAGCAGCCTGGGAGGATGAAGCTACCGATTGCACCAAGTAGCGATGCTCCCAACGACGCCACCTCAGATTGGGCAAAAAAGAAGCTCTCACAACAAGCTGAAGAGAACAGAACACGCCTAAAGGAACATCAGAAAAAAAAAACGGCTGAGTGGTATCACCTCAGGGGCGCATTCCCATAGTTAGTTCTGACTGAAAGGGGCGGCTAAAATTATAGACAATTTTGATGAGTTGATTTGTCCATCCTTTTCTTGATATTTTTCTGGCTGAGATTCTACAAGATGGGGGTAACCGGTCCGATATCCAACCCCTTTTAGTCGCTTTTTACAACATGTATGATAGGTTACAGTATTACTATCTGTGATGGGGCCATAAAAACACCCCAGAGGCCCCCTCAAGTTGTTGTCATATTTATGTGTTTAACGCCCATATATTTTCGATGTGCGCGCTCAAACGAGTACGACAGCCCACGTGACTACGCGAGGGCCACAATAAAGCCCCAGCCAACGTGACTGCGCGAGCCCTCATCGCTGGCGTGTGAACAGTCTAACGCAGGAGAAGCGGTTAGTTTGGTGAGATTCACAGTAGAGGCAAGATGTGAGACACCCAGAGTAAGCAGAAGTTTGCACAGGGTATGAGAACACGTTTGATTTTTAAGGTAGATTAGATTATTTCCTAGTGGAATTACCATTATTTCCCTGTAGCTTTAGAATTATATTCAGAGTGAGTCTGTTCTTATGTTTGAGAAAATAGATATCTGTGTTTCCAAAGGAGATTTCTTCCAGGACCTTAGATTTAGTTTTAAAGTTATAGATTAGTGAAAATATGTGTGGATAGATTTTTACTAGTATTAAGTCCAGATTGCGGCTGTAAGGAAATAGTAGGAACTTATTCCATTCATGAGACCGAGCAGAAAGGCAAATATAGTAGGAACCCATTTCATTTATAGAACTGGACAGAGATGATATCAGGGACTAAATTTAGATAATATTTGCTAGTGCCAAGATGGCAGCCAGGGCCACGTGTTAAATGTGCATAATGATGACGCATGTGAGCGACAATAACATTTTTAGTTACCACGTGCTATACGCCCAAGGATAAGCTATTTATTATTTGAGAGCACAGTGGGCTTATTACAACGTTTGCTAGTTTTGTTAAGTCAAGAGTAATTTAATTTTATTCTGTGATGTAAGGGTAATTTAGTTTATTTCACGATAATTGATTATAATTCTACTGTATATCTTTAGTGGGTTACTTTGAGGTGAGGATAGTCATTTAGATTTCTGGTGAGCCTAATGCTACTCCTTTGTGCGTAAGGCACTTTGAGACAGAGGTGTTTCTCTGTTTGCTCCTTGCGGAGCATGGAAACACCAATGCGGCTGGTGTCCATTACAAGTCCACAAGAAGTATTTTTATGCTATTGCAGTGGTTGTTTCGGTAACGATGTGTTTCATATGATGAGTTTCCAATCTCATCAGTCGGCATATACGACATGCTTCAGAGTTCAGGGACAGATATTGAGATGGATCAGTTGCGAGGTGGTGGTTTATGCTCATTAATGAGAGTATTCGTTGTACATATCGTTTAATATTATTTGATGCATATTTCATTATTATTTAGTTATTGTTATGTGTCGGATAATCTATGAGAGCACGTGGGTCCATTTGGGAACAAATTATGTCTCTTCTCGCTCCTTATGGAGCATATGGCCACCAGTGTGACTAGCCTCCGCATGGAGACCACACAAAGCATTACGATGCTCTTGCAGTAGTGGTTTCGGTAGCAATCTGTGTTACATGGTGAGATTGCCAGCCTCATGCACAACATCATACTAGCCTGATTAGACGACATGCATGGGCTGAGTGTGTGTGCATGATAGTTGAATGTTTCAGGTAGCGTGGAAGAAGGACAGTTTGACAGGTGAGAGCATGGTGTTTCTCATTATTTAACTATTATGATTTTAACTAGTCGGTGCTTTGTTTGCGTTTCAGATTAGCAATTGAGCACTGGCTGGGTGTTTTGTTTCGTATGGTTTACTTTATAACGTTTGCTTTATGTGCTTGTTGTCGCTGATAGGGTTGTGTGAATAAATACAGCCCCTGCCTTAGAATCAACAGTTTTTTTGTTGTTCGGGTCAGTGCAAGTGTGCAAGAAAGTGATCACATATCACAACAGCATCATCACCTCTCGCCCATCCTATCACATATCCCTGGCTTCCCTTTCACTACCCGGTCACACAACGGTGAGAAGAATCCGGACAAGTACCAGTGGAGCAAGAGTTGAGAAGAAGAAAGTAGCGATGAATTGGACACACATTGAGGAACCCTGTTAATAGAATTATCAAGCAGTCATTTTGTCCTTCTGGAATCTCTACAGTAAGAGAAGTAGCGGCAGATAGAAAAACACACGGAAAAGAGAACTGGAGACAGATATGGAAACACCTCAAGCTGATGGCGCGGGACATGAAGACTTGGAGCTAATGGCGCGGGACATGAAGACTTGGTGTCAGACCTTGAGCTTATGGCGCGGGACATGAAGACTTGGTTTCAGGCCTTGAGCTGATGGCGCGGAACATGAAGACTTGGTGTCAGACCTTGAGCTGATGGCGCGGGACATGAAGACTTGGTGTCAGACCTTGAGCTGATGGCGCGGGACATGAAGACTTGGTGTCAGACCTTGAGCTGATGGCGCGGGACATGAAAACTTGGTGTCAGACCTTGAGCTGATGGCGCGGGACATGACGACTTGGTGTCAGACCTTGAGCTGATGGCGCGGGACATGAAGACTTGGTGTCAGACCTTGAGCTGATGGCGCGGGACATGAAGACTTGGTGTCAGACCTTGAGCTGATGGCGCGGGACATGAAGACTTGGTGTCAGACCTTGAGCTGATGGCGCGGGACATGAAGACTTGGTGTCAGACCTTGAGCTGATGGCGCGGGACATGAAGACTTGGTGTCAGACCTTGAGCTGATGGCGCGGGACATGAAGACTTGGTGTCAGACCTTGAGCTGATGGCGCGGGACATGAAGACTTGGAGCTGATGGCGCGGGACATGAAGACTTGGTATACATTTGTTGAAGGTTTATGCTTCTTGGGGATCTGACTTGTAATGAAGGAATTAACCCCCGGGTAGTCTCGTGGGATCTCTTATGACAAAATCTGAGATCTTTTATGAGACAAAGCCTGGGATCTTTTATGACACAAAGCCTGGGATCTTTTATGAGACAAAGCCTGGGATCTTTTATGAGACAAAGCCTGGGATCTTTTATGAGACAAAGCCTGGGATCTCTTATGAGACAAAGCCTGAGATCTTTTATGAGACAAAGCCTGGGATCTCTTATGAGACAAAGCCTGGGATCTTTTATGAGACAAATAAAGAATAGGTCTACCACTTCTACAGGCACGTCGTAAAGCCGACTAACGTGGCTGGCAACCTCAACATGTAAATCAAATTCTTACAGAAATCACCCCTGCAAGAGCGTATGACTGCTTGGTGTGGGTTTCTTGCAGTGAGACCATCTGAGGTGGTGCCTTGCTTAGGAACTGTACTGAGTCATGGACCACGCAATGGACGGAGGAGCAAATAGTAAAACTACTGCGCCTTGTCAAACATGTCGTAAAAGGCAATTTAATCAAAATAATATGCTGCAGACACTAATACTGTAAGATCGAATTCAGTTTTCTAGTGCAGGTTTTATTCAAGAGGGCCAAATACAGTGGTGGTTCCTTGCTCTTTAAAAAAACGGAAAATGAACACCATGAAGAAATACACAAAAAGAGATGCTGTCGCAAGCTCTTGACACGTAACCGTATATTGAATGGAAGAGAACGAAAGTCTATTGAACCGTAAACAGGATGACAGCAGAAACAGGCTAGATGAATTTTGAAAATTAAAATAATAAAGAAAACCTGAGGTCTGCATCATCATCATTTTCCAATGCGCTCCTTTGGGAAAAATGAAGGCACCACTGTAGTAAGTTCCCTTGTGTAAAACCTGCACCAAACATTCACTTGCTCCTTCAGTGGTGGTTTCTGTGGCAATTTGTTTGACATGATGAAGTTGCCAGCCTCAAGTTCAGCGTCATAATAGTAGCCTTGTACGACATGCCTGAGGTTGCAGTAGTCCTGTTCTGTCTTCGTCTCTTCAAAGACCTTGACCTTCTCCACATGGCGAGGCGTGTAAGTAGTAAATAGTTATTGTTATTGTTGAACAGAATCGACATCATTGCACTCCAGGAAAACCCATAAGCGCTCAATCTCCCTCAGAGTGTGAATGCTAACTGTTCCTGTAGCTCGCTGGTTGTATACACCACGGTTGCATCCTCTCATACGTCCATCTCTGCTAGCCTTACGTTTGATCCCAAATTCCAGCAGTCTTAACCTTGATGATTCATCTACAGCAGTGTCATTCTACAAGTATATAACAGGCGATCATTAATTTTTCTCAGTATCGCTCCCTTGTCCATATCCAGTGTCCTCACTGTGGGTGCTTGATGCGTGTCGTTCTATTTAAAAGTTCCGGGAAATGTCTCCGTGGCCAAAGTATACTCTAGGGGATAGTTCAACAACACGAATCAGCATAACTGCAGTGAGCTGACAAACACCTCCTTCACAATTCACAAATATGCAGTTTATTATGCTTGACACAAAGCTCCATGAAACCAGTTCTCGTCAAAAGGCAAATGCAGTAATTAGTAATAGTCCAGTCCGTTCACTATCAAACGCTGGTCAATGGCAATCATACAAACTTTATTTTTAATAGTCCACTTGACATCTTTATGAATAGGCATACATTTCTTGCATCTAATAAACCAGGAACACCTTAACTAAGTATATTGATGTCCTGGTGATGGAATGATGCAAGAAAAACACAGTGTACTGCAGGAGCTCAATACATATACGTCCGCTCATATTCAAACACAGGCCGCATCTCTCTTGCAGACGATCAACTCACTTCTGCTTCAAAATGTTCACGTCTGCCTTTCCACCATATCGGCATGACGTCACTTCCTTTATTAATAAGTAAGTCCGTATAAAATTATCAGAAAAGGAGCCCTGTCGTCACGTGGGTCTTTATATCATTAAATTACCTACATCTTCTTCCTATTCTCTCACCCTAATCCTTTCATTTTATTACTTTTCCGTACTTGTTTTTCCTGTATTTTTTCGCATCATTCGTTGCGAAAAATATATTTCTTTCCCATCATCGTTTTTCTTTCTCATACTGACTAGTAACCTTATTGCATCAGATGTCAGTCGCGCAGATAGCTGTGAAGATACGGTTCTCGCCAGACATACGTCTGCAGTTTCCCCCGGTCAGAGCGCGGCCCGACCAGATTCTTGGCCTGAGGTGTGAGAAATTCGTTTCGCTGGACATAGAGCAGACTTTTGGTCTACCATTTTGTTCACCTGTCACTAGCTTAAGGTGTCAAACCCGGCATCTGTACGACGCAGTTGTAGACGGTTGTCTGAGATTTGCAACTGTCACGCGCATTTCTCGGTCACTGGTGGCAGTTA
Organism: Oreohelix idahoensis; assembly: GCA_024509875.1. NCBI lineage: Eukaryota > Metazoa > Mollusca > Gastropoda > Stylommatophora > Oreohelicidae > Oreohelix > Oreohelix idahoensis. The sequence goes on from JAMPIV010002292.1 coordinate 208,653, forward strand.
CGTCACGCGTTAAGCTGACGTAAATGTTGGGAGTAGGGGAGATAATTTCGCTTGGCGAAATAAGTTTGGGCCCTTTGTCTGATTTTAAGATATTGGCCCGAGTTTGAAACTTTAATTTCATTCTCGCTCCTATATTCGCAGTAGACAGGTTGTTCGAAACAGAATAGCTGTTAGCGAAGTTTCTCAGTTTGTTTCGGCAATTTGTCGAACTTCTAGACTTCCTTAAATATTCAGCATATAATTCTTAAGTTGTGCGACTACCTGTAGTTCTGTGTGAGGTAATATATATTATATCTAGTATTTTGTGAAATGATAAAGTGTTAAGTCGCTTATTTCATATTTCACTAGTTAGATTTTGCGCAGAGTGCCAAATTTATATAGTCTGTATTATTTTCTAGTGACGTGTTTCAGTGGATAGCAGAATAAATTATATCTTAGCTTACTAAACAATAATGTAGCTATAATGAAGTTAAATTTTACTGCTAAGAAATCAGACGAGATCATATTTTTCTAAGCTAACTTACAAATGCTAGAAACCTCATGAGATGTTGACGGAACACGCACGTGTTCCTAAATTCATGGGGATTGATGATTTTTTTTTTAAGATATAACTTACTTTACGGGAAATTTAAATGATAAGTCAAGCAGTACACTTGCGGTTTAAATGTAAGTTATAGTGGGTACATATTGTAAAATTATTTGATATGTGTTCTTTCTTTTATATAGTGAAACGGTGGTACCAAACTTTACCAGCGTTCTAGTACGTGAACTTTATTTGGGAAGAAACAAATCACTTTCATTACCTGAACTGTAACAGTTAAATGAAGTAAGAGGCCTTCGCGCCAGAATTAATTCTTCCAGAATAACTCTTCAGTACAATTCAGCCCGTTGTGGCAAGCAAAGATCAGAAACATTCCGACAGAGTTTTGACTAGTACTGTGGCGACCAAATATAGTAACTTCCTGAAAGTAGACACCGATCCGACATTCCTTAAATTCTAGAAACCAAAGCTAATGACATTGTGCTCTGCTAACTTTCGTGCCTGGACAATATTTTATGTGACTTAATCAGACATTCGAAAAATTAGAACACCCAAGGAATCGTTCCCTGAGAGTTTAGTACGTCTTTTGGAACTGGGGATTTCTTGGTCAAGGACTGCATTTTCGGGTCTGTGTGAAGGTCCTAGAATTGAGTATGTTCCCAGAGGCAGCGAGCAAAGTTGTGAGTATAACTGCATGGCCATGGCTGAATGAATGAGTGTACGCAGATCAGAGTGTTATTTTACAGTTATAGATTGTCACCCATTTACTGTCTTAATTCTTTTTGTTTAACCTGCAGAATTTGTTACTATTTGCTAGAGTTTCTTTACTTCTTAGGCTAAATCAGATTATTCAACTCTGTGCATACATTTACGAGAAAAGAAGAAAAACTCTTAGCCTAAACCCTACGTATCTATAACTCTTTGGGCCATCATCTGTTCTCTTAACGGGGCTGTGGGCTAAACCTAGAGCTAAGATCATAACGGGGATATCATCCTTGTAGCATTTTTTCTTAAATTTTATGACTATTTGTATATGTTTTTCCTTGATGTATTTTTGGTGTTGTGAGAAGATTTTTTTTTTGATGATAATAATAAAAAAATCTCTCTCTTGAACTAAATCAGTGCGTTGGTCAGCTCGTTCAAATACATATAAATTCATTGTGATAGATTCCCACGTCTGTGTGTTTAACTGTCGTCACGTGTATGTGCGTGCCCGTGAGTAGATAGAGATATATTAATATATATATATATCTGTGTGTAGACTGTCTGACGCCTTTAAAAGCGGTCGTAGAAGATAGGTGAGAGAGAGAGAAGATTATCTCGATTCTCAAAGACAGCTTCTTTATCACATTCTATCATCTCACGTGTGGGAAATTCTATTGTGGTTTTTTTTTTTTCACCAGCTCTCACTGTGACTATCACTCATTCCAACCTATTCTGAAGGGACCAACCAAAGTCTTAATACTCCTATCTAAAATCTACGACAAATGGGTTCTCGTCCGTAGGATTTTTGAACTTAGAATAGGAAGACGAGTACGACAAATGGGTTCTCGTCCGTAGGATTTTTGAACTTAGAATAGGAAGACGAGTACGACAAATGGGTTCTCGTCCGACGGATTTTTGAACTTAGAATAGGAAGACGAGTACGACAAACGTGGACTCGTCTATCTGGATTTTGTATTTAAGATTCTTTATTCTGTAATAGAGTAAGAGTGTGATGTCTTGTGAGTTGTTATATCTTTAAATAATTTATCCCCTAGACTAACGATCTGTTTACGGGCGTGCTGACCACACAAACTGATAAGTTTTTTTCCACATCATTTAGAAATAATATACATTTCAGTTACAGGTTGATTGTCGGAATATATGTTAATTACTGATTTTGTAATACTAAACGCTGGTAAAGTAGTGAGTGTATAACATTCACTGGGTTTTGAAGAAGTAGGTGTTTGAGCAAAAGCTAAGGAGTGCGTTTCGGACTATTTGTCCAGATTAATTGCCTCCCTTACCCTAACTGTCTTCAGGGGTGAACTTGATAGTGGATTAAAAATTAAGGGGATTTTTTTTTTCCTCCGAAATTTTTTTGCAATAATTTTTTTGCTTTTCCACTGTAGCTACTTATTTTTTTCAGGGATTAATCTTAACTACCACTTAGTTGGCGTAGTCGTGTTTTGCATTAGGTGCTTTATTGCCGATAATAGCAGCGATAGTTAGATTTTTTTTTTTTTGGAGGGGGTATCCCAGGGTTAAATATATCATCTTTTGATTTTTGGTATTTTTTTTCTCGTAAGTGGTAGGAACCTGAGTATCCTTTTTCCTATTTTCTTTCTCCACTAGTCTCAGTCACTGACATAATATGGCCGAGAGAGCAAAGCTTAGACAGCTTCTCAGGGACGAAGCGAGACAAGAAGGTTTGGACGGAGACGAAGCGAAAGCTTTTGTCAGGGACGAACTTGAGAGATATGATGCGGAGAGGAAAGAAGAAGCAGACCGTCTATTACAGCAGAAGAAGATTGAGGAAGAAATGGAAATCCGCAGGGAGAGAGAAAAAGAGAAGGAGAGACAGCATAAGAAGGAGAGGGAAGAGAGACCGCATACGAAGGAGAGGGAGGAGAGACAGCATGAGAAGGAGAGGGAGGAGAGACAGCATGAGGAAAGAGAAAATGAGCAACGACGACAGCATGAGCTGGCGCTTAAGACTCTAGAGTTCCAAAGCCGTGGTGCTGCCTCTACCTCCAGCAATGGAGAGTCTTCTCCTCATTCTTCCTTAACTGATCCTTCTAATACTCAATCTCTTCACCTCAGTGCTATGTCTTTTCCGCTAGAATCTTTCCCTTGTCCAATGAGAAGATTGACACTTGGCTAGAAAAATTTGAGAAAATTGCAACTCTGTACGGTTTAGAGAGGTCGCGTTGGAACATGAAGCTTTCCCAGGCTTTGAAAAGTTCTGCGTATGATGTTTACGCCAAACTGGAAAGCAGCCAACAAGACAACTATGATCTGTTGAAGAAAGCGTTACTGGAGCGCTTTGAAATGAACGCTCGCAAATTTCTGCAACTGTTTCGCAACAGCAGGAAGGAGAATTCTGAAACTTTTCAGCAATTCTCGTCTCGTTTGAAAGGATATCTGTCAAAGTGCCTAGAGCTCTCGCAGCTCCCCTCTACCTATGAAGGTCTTGAGGAATTTGTTTTAACAGAACAAATCAAGAACACATTGTCTGCAGATACCCGGAGATTTCTAGCTGAGCAGGGTGCAGAAAAGCTCGAAGACATCCTAGAGAAGTCTGAGCGTTACCAAAATGCGCTGGCTGAACTACCGGCCACAAAGCGGAAACCGACAGAGGAGCATTTTCGAAAACATAACCTAGAGCAATCTTCTCAGGCTTCTAACCAAAATAACCACAGAGAAACTGGACCTCAAAACCCCCCTCCTGAAAAATCCAAGTTCTACAAGAACAAGTACCCCAACCACCCCAAACAGTCTGATCAACCCGACCGCCCTACATGGCAGCGTAGCCAGAAAGGACAAGGTGGCAAAGGGAGAACCCCTGAGCACGGGACATATGATCAGACCGAGCACACCGAGCCGAAACGCATCGGATGCTTATTGACAGTCTCGCAAGGTGGAATTATTGACAGTGATTCCCAACCTGTTGGGGATAGACCCTCAACGCGAGGTATTGTTACTTTGAACGGTTCTCAAACTTCTTGCTTATTTGACACGGGGCTTTCTTACGATTGCATTGTTGCCAGAAACCTGGTCAAACCCGGTCAAGAGACAGCAGAGACCGTACAACTTTGTGGAGTTCGTAAGAGTGATGCACCTACAGCGCTTCCCATCGCATTGGTGGAGATACACTCTGACTTTGTCAGAGGCGTGATCAAAGCGGCTGTTATGGATGATCCCATCTACCCAGTCATACTTGGCGGGAGATACGTGTGTATTGGGAAACCGGAAGAGCCGATTGTGGCAGCAGTAACTACAAGAGGGCAAACCAAGAAGGAACGGGAGCCTGCGCCAAATTTGTTACCTATGGAACTTAAAGAAGCGCAATACAAGGACCCTACTTTGGCACCCTGCTTTAGGAAACTGCCCATGGCTAAGGAACCCAGACAGCACGGGGACATTTTTTCTAAGGATGGCGTACTTTATCGGAGAACGGGCAAGCCTGACCAAGGTTACAACCAGCTCCTAGTACCGAAACAGTACAGAAGCCAAATCCTAGAAATGGGGCACTCTCTTCCCTTCAGCGGACATATGGGACAGAACGCCACAAACCAACGTATAACCACTCATTATTGGTGGCCAGGAGTAAATACTGATATTATCAGATATGTCAAATCCTGTGCCCAGTGCCAACGTGTGCCACCCAAGCAACGGGCACCCCCAGTCCATTGAAATGCCAATAATGGGAACACCATTCGAACGGGTTGTGATCGACATTTTAGGGCCTTTCGACAGGACTAAAAGAAGGAACAGGTTCATCCTGACCTTAGTCGATACATGCACTTTATGGGCAGAAGCTATCCCGCTAACATGCGCAGATGCCAAGCATGTCGCAGAAGCCCTCGTGCAGATTTTCACTCGGTTGGGATTCCCTCAGCAAGTGTTGACGGATAATGGATCTCCATACCGAAACCTGTTGATGGATGAGATCGTTAAGATCTTGAGGACCCAACACATCCACACTAAGCCATATACTCCGGCCGGAAATGGGCTCGTGGAACGTGCTAATGGAAACCTCACCATGATGCTAAGTAAGCTGGCACAAGTGAAACCTGAAGATTGGGATCTCTGTATTCCTGCAGCATTATTTGGCTACAGAGAATCTCCTCATACTTCCACAGGATTTCCGCCAGCTACACTCTTATTCGGCAGACCCATTAAGGGCCCGCTTGAAGCCTTACTTCAGTCTCTGACAGACGAGAAGGCTGATGAGACAGTTGTCTCAGCCAGTAAATATGTGTCGGTTTTAAAGGAACGGTTGAAACTAGGGTGGGACCTAGCAACGACTAACTTTAAGCGAGCACGCACCAAGCACGCTAACCGATACAGGAAAGTCGCGGAAGAGAGAGAACTGGAAGCAGGAGAGAAAGTTTTGGTGTTGCTCCCTACCGAGAACAACCAACTGAAGATCGGATGGCAAGGGCCGTTTACCGTCCTGAAAAAGATTTCTAAGGCTAACTACCAGATCTCTATTCAAGGAAAGGAGAAGGTTTTCCATTTAAATCTCTTTAAGAGATACTTGGAAAAAACCAGTGCCAACCTCCGACCATCTCCTGACGATCGCCAAAACTGACGAAGATGACGATAGTGGCAGGGATATTCCACCGCTATCACAGGAAATCTTTCAAAAATGTCAGAAGCGGCGACGCTCTTTCAAGCGCGCATGGGAAACATTCCAGAGAAAGGAAACTTTGGGAGTAGACTTGAGTAGGAATTGGAGAGAGAGATGGAGGGGGAAGATGAGAAGGAAGAAGACAGACACCCCGAAGCTACGGTTATAGGAAATTTAATTCCATAACGTAGACATGGAGTGCTTCCATATCTTAAGGGGGGACGTCCTGTCACGTGGGTCTTTATATCATTAAATTACCTACATCTTCTTCCTATTCTCTCACCCTAATCCTTTCATTTTATTACTTTTCCGTACTTGTTTTTCCTGTATTTTTTCGCATCATTCGTTGCGAAAAATATATTTCTTTCCCATCATCGTTTTTCTTTCTCATACTGACTAGTAACCTTATTGCATCAGATGTCAGTCGCGCAGATAGCTGTGAAGATACGGTTCTCGCCAGACATACGTCTGCAGTTTCCCCCGGTCAGAGCGCGGCCCGACCAGATTTCTGGGCCTGAGGTGTGAGAAATTCGTTTCGCTGGACATAGAGCAGACTTTTGGTCTACCATTTTGTTCACCTGTCACTAGCTTAAGGTGTCAAACCCGGCATCTGTACGACGCAGTTGTAGACGGTTGTCTGAGATTTGCAACTGTCACGCGCATTTCTCGGTCACTGGTGGCAGTTACGTCACGCGTTAAGCTGACGTAAATGTTGGGAGTAGGGGAGATAATTTCGCTTGGCGAAATAAGTTTGGGCCCTTTGTCTGATTTTAAGATATTGGCCCGAGTTTGAAACTTTAATTTCATTCTCGCTCCTATATTCGCAGTAGACAGGTTGTTCGAAACAGAATAGCTGTTAGCGAAGTTTCTCAGTTTGTTTCGGCAATTTGTCGAACTTCTAGACTTCCTTAAATATTCAGCATATAATTCTTAAGTTGTGCGACTACCTGTAGTTCTGTGTGAGGTAATATATATTATATCTAGTATTTTTTGTGAAATGATAAAGTGTTAAGTCGCTTATTTCATATTTCACTAGTTAGATTTTGCGCAGAGTGCCAAATTTATATAGTCTGTATTATTTTCTAGTGACGTGTTTCAGTGGATAGCAGAATAAATTATATCTTAGCTTACTAAACAATAATGTAGCTATAATGAAGTTAAATTTTACTGCTAAGAAATCAGACGAGATCATATTTTTCTAAGCTAACTTACAAATGCTAGAAACCTCATGAGATGTTGACGGAACACGCACGTGTTCCTAAATTCATGGGGATTGATGATTTTTTTTTTAAGATATAACTTACTTTACGGGAAATTTAAATGATAAGTCAAGCAGTACACTTGCGGTTTAATAATGTAAGTTATAGTGGGTACATATTGTAAAATTATTTGATATGTGTTCTTTCTTTTATATAGTGAAACGGTGGTACCAAACTTTACCAGCGTTCTAGTACGTGAACTTTATTTGGGAAGAAACAAATCACTTTCATTACCTGAACTGTAACAGTTAAATGAAGTAAGAGGCCTTCGCGCCAGAATTAATTCTTCCAGAATAACTCTTCAGTACAATTCAGCCCGTTGTGGCAAGCAAAGATCAGAAACATTCCGACAGAGTTTTGACTAGTACTGTGGCGACCAAATATAGTAACTTCCTGAAAGTAGACACCGATCCGACATTCCTTAAATTCTAGAAACCAAAGCTAATGACATTGTGCTCTGCTAACTTTCGTGCCTGGACAATATTTTATGTGACTTAATCAGACATTCGAAAAATTAGAACACCCAAGGAATCGTTCCCTGAGAGTTTAGTACGTCTTTTGGAACTGGGGATTTCTTGGTCAAGGACTGCATTTTCGGGTCTGTGTGAAGGTCCTAGAATTGAGTATGTTCCCAGAGGCAGCGAGCAAAGTTGTGAGTATAACTGCATGGCCATGGCTGAATGAATGAGTGTACGCAGATCAGAGTGTTATTTTACAGTTATAGATTGTCACCCATTTACTGTCTTAATTCTTTTTGTTTAACCTGCAGAATTTGTTACTATTTGCTAGAGTTTCTTTACTTCTTAGGCTAAATCAGATTATTCAACTCTGTGCATACATTTACGAGAAAAGAAGAAAAACTCTTAGCCTAAACCCTACGTATCTATAACTCTTTGGGCCATCATCTGTTCTCTTAACGGGGCTGTGGGCTAAACCTAGAGCTAAGATCATAACGGGGATATCATCCTTGTAGCATTTTTCTTAAATTTTATGACTATTTGTATATGTTTTTCCTTGATGTATTTTTGGTGTTGTGAGAAGATTTTTTTTTTGATGATAATAAATAAAATCTCTCTCCCTTGAACTAAATCAGTGCGTTGGTCAGCTCGTTCAAATACATATAAATTCATTTGTGATAGATTCCCACGTCTGTGTGTTTACCTGTCGTCACGTGTATGTGCGTGCCCGTGAGTAGATAGAGATATATTAATATATATATATATCTGTGTGTAGACTGTCTGACGCCTTTAAAAGCGGTCGTAGAAGATAGGTGAGAGAGAGAAGATTATCTCGATTCTCAAAGACAGCTTCTTTATCACATTCTATCATCTCACGTGTGGGAAATTCTATTGTGGTTTTTTTTTTTCACCAGCTCTCACTGTGACTATCACTCATTCCAACCTATTCTGAAGGGACCAACCAAAGTCTTAATACTCCTATCTAAAATCTACGACATTATCCCCGGCATAAGCAAGTAGTTAATTTAAAAAAACACACAGATAAAAAGCAGGCGCTTATAAGACAGAAAGAAGGAAGACTCTATACAACAGAAAAGCAACAGACAGGACATGCTTTCCACACAGCCAAAGATGGCCGTTGAGCCAGTGAGGCACTTTTTAAAAAAAATGGTGCTTAGCTGGTTGTATGTCCTTTCACGATTCACTCTTGCAGTGAGGCGATGGCGTCCTTCGGATGGTCCCTGGTTTGATTTCTAGGTAACGTATAACTTATGTTTCTGTTCTGTTGACTGCTGTCCTTCATCTTCGCATCTTGTGTTCCACTGGAAGCTGTTCGGTTCTTCAATAGGTAGTAAACACATTGAGGAAACATGTTGATAGCACTTCAAGGCAGTACTTATTCTGGGAACCCCAGTGTACGAGAAGTAGAAGAAGACGGAAAAGAACATGGAGAAGAGAACTGGAGATATAAATGAAAGGAGGGAAGAAGACTTGCAAAGACCTGGAACAGATGACACGTGACAGGAAAAATTGGCATGCGTTTGTTGAAGGCTTATGCTCCTTGGGGGGCTAGAGGGCGATGGTAATGATGGAATGGATAAAGTAGTGGCTGCATGCGCCATAAGGAACGACAAAGGGAGATGTTGATGATGGTAATGATGGAATGGATAAAGTAGTGGCTGCATGCGCCATAAGGAACGACAAAGGGAGATGTTGATGATGGTAATGATGGAATGGATAAAGTAGTGGCTGCATGCGCCATAAGGAACGACAAAGGGAGATGTTGATGATGGTAATGATGGAATGGATAAAGTAGTGGCTGCATGCGCCATAAGGAACGACAAAGGGAGATGTTCATGATGGAAGAGGTAATAAATACGTGAAAAGATCTTGAACGAAAAGCACTGGAGAGAAAGGCTTGGCGTCAGTGACGTAACTACTGCTCGGGTGGACAGGGCATGTACAGGGGGCCCTAGCACCGAGTGGGCCCGGGGATGTAGTAGTCGGAAGAGAGTAAATAAATAAATAATACACAAAGGTATGTTTCAGGCACTCGTGAGAAATAAAGAAGTAGAAGACTAGACAACAGAAAAACAACAACAGAAGTGATAGGTTTACCGGGAATCGAACCCAGGACCTTCCGAACGATACCACCGCCCAGATACAGGAGCGAATCGTTACTATTCTCTGTGCCAACTGCCAGAAGAGTCGGAAGAGACCCTTGCCTTTAGATGTATCCTTTCAGTTTATTTTGTTCCTATGTTTAAACGTTATATCATGTCCCAGTTTCTGCGGACATGGCAGGGATAAAAAAGGCATTGTAAGATCTTGAGCGGATGGCATAGGACAAGAAGGCCTGGCACAACACTGTTGACCGCCCATGATCCTTGGCAAGTTGAAAAACTTTGATGATGATGATGATGAAGTAATCAGTTACGTTTTAAATACAGATTTGCCATATATCTTCTTCTTCTATGTTGACTCTCAGACGTCGACTTGAAAAATGTTCAAAGAAAAAGTGGTCACCCTAAGGCTGTTTTTCCAAGAATGGTAGTAGTGATTGCCATCTGCGCTTTCTCTGTTCCTCATATGTTGGGCAACTTTGAAGCAGATGTTCAGCAGTCATTTTATCAGTGCCACAGTCACACTCATCAGTAGCTCTTATCTTTAGCTTGTTGAATAGATGGTATCTTAATCTGAGATTTGCCGTATATAGATTATATTTGTTGAGCTTATTAAATAATTAGGGCCCCACTAATTTTACGTGCAGGGAGCCCTTACATTGTAGTTACGCGATTGCTTAGCATGTACATGTATTTGTTTGAACGTCTGAAAGACAATGCATAAGTGAAATATTAATATTACAGGTTTGGCAGCAACTCTGATGCAGACGCAATTCTTCGAACTAACGTGTTAATTTATTATCAGTCCGTATTCACCCATCCCTGCTCAAACCTCATCCAAACCACCTTTTACTCAGCCAAAGTCAACATGGAGGAACAGTTTGTTTCCAGTGACACGTCTGCTCAACGCTTCATGTTCAGGGAGGCGAGAATCACGTGCTCTATCCCTGTTATAGATAGAACCAGCAATTCTGCGCATGTCAGACAAATATAGGTCATTGAAGGAGACATTTTATGTTTATCGTGCACAATTTTGCACCTGGTCGAAGTCGTTTCCAGTCAGGAACAAAACGCTGCCAGTCATTGAGTCAGTAAATAAATAAGCGCAGGTCTTCCACTGCCTTTGTGTGGGTCATCTATCATTCGACTCACTTCTGTCTCCGCATATCTTCCCAAATCTTTTTGGACACTTCCCGTTCCTCTTCTCTCTAGAAAATAAACACAATAAATAATTTTTCTTTTTCCACACTTTCTCTTTCTATCTTACGGCTCATTTAACACTTTTTCCTCTCTCAGCACCTTCGCTGTCATAAACTAAGACATCTCAGATAAATATATTTTAACTTTCTATTTGTCCAAAGCATCACCTCTACTAACCGCATACAATCTTTCTGCTTGTATATAGCAGCTCCTCTACTAATAGCATATAATCTTTCTGTTTGTCTCTCTGCCAAAACCTCTACTAACCGCATATAATCTTCATGATTGTATCTCTGCCACCAACTCTCATCATTATCAGGTGCCATCTTCACATCAAAGGTTGGCTGCAATGAATCTCCAATGTCTTCTGTCTCTTGTCTTGACGGTGTCCTGTCCATCTCTTGATGTTATCTTCCCACTTATAGCTCTGTTTTCCACTTGCACGTTTGCCTTCAACTCTGCCTTGTATTATGGCCTTCCGTAAGGCGTTATGTCTTTTTTATGCGGCCAGAATATTTTAGCTGTCTAATTTTTATCTCTTTCATTAATTCTCTTTTCATTCCTAGGTTTTATAGATCCTCTTTATTTCTTTTCCTCTCTTTCCATGAGATGCGCCCCATTCTTCTATACATCCACATCTCAGGATCCTCAATTCTTTCCACATATAATTTTCCCGTCTGTCTCTCTACCAACGTCTCTATTAACCATATATTATGTCTCTCTACAAACATATGTGCTAACCGCATATAATCTTCCATTCTGCTTCTCTGCTAATATCTGTGCTAATCACACATAAGTTCCAGCCTGTCTCTCTACCAACACATGTGCTAACCACATATATTCTTCCCGTCTGTCTCTCTACCAACGTCTCAATGAACCATATACATACCTGTCAACCTCCTGAGACAAAAATCTGTACGGAGGACCAAAAAAATCCTTACAAACACCCAAAAATCCTTACGCAAAAAAAAATATTAATAAATTATACACAATACAGTTTTAAAACGAGAAATGACATATACAAATCTATTAGCATTTGAATTAGTGTGGTATAAAACATGCTAATAGTCTCATGCTGTTCTTTACATATAACAAACTTAGTGATCGTGAGGTACTATTCTTTCGATGCACAGTGTTTTGTATTATAATCAACACATGCACTTTTAGCACTTTGCAGAATTGCATTTGTGGGCTTAAAGTCTGCACAGCATGTATCAATGTTAATCTTACACTGTAAAAAAAGAAGTGAGTGTTTCTGCATTCATGGACCTCCTGCAGTCTGTGTGGACTTTTTTATTGAAAAATAAAGCAGCGAAGTTTACGCAAACAAACTTTTTTTTAAGTTATTGTCGCATAGAGATTTATGATCAATAAATTTTCTATATTCTTTTCTTTTCTACCCGTGTCCTCTACTTTATTATCGCTCTTTTATCCTTTTCCTGTTTTTCGCATTCGTTCGTTTGCGACAAAATATTATTTTCCTATTCTGACTTTGCCGTTTCTTTTCTCATACTGGTAACGCATTGTATTGCATAATCGTGTCAGTCCCTGGACGAGACGAAATACTGTGAAATTCGTCTCGATATTCATGGGATTGCAGACATATCGTCTAACATTTCCATCTGACACGAGTTTTCTTCGGCTAAGTTTCTCGGCGAGGTGTGGAAACTGCCATCCGCATCGCTCAGAAATGATACAGGTCGTCGTAGAAGGTGTGAAGACGCACGTATGGCAGTTATGGGCAACGTCTAAGTTAATGGGAAGTGTTAAGAGAGAGAGAGAGAGAGAGAGAGAGAGAGAAAGAGGAGAGGGGGAGACAGGGGTTTTGGAAATAGCGCGCATCCTTGGTCTGTTTCATATATCTACCCGGAGTGGAAACTTGATTTCATTCAATCTCCAAGTTGCAGTAGACGTAGTCGCTTCGTTCTAGATACTTATTTTTATAAGTGAAACTCTTAGTTTCGTTGTGATACTCGTAGTTCTGGTAGGAGGTAATATAATATATCTAGTATTTTGTGAGGGATTTAAGTGTTAAATCGCCTATTATATTTCACTAGTTTCTTTTGTGCAGAAGAAATTAATTTATAAGTCTGTTATATTCCCTAGTGACGTGTTTCAGTGGAAAGCAGAATAAATTATAATTTCTAGCTTAAACTCATGCAGCTATAAATAGATTTAATTTAACTGCTAAATACTCAGTCGAGAATATTTTAAAACTAACTTATAACTGCACTGATTCATCATTGAGTATTGACGAAATACGTATGTATTTCTAATTCATGATGATTGATTTTATGAATATAACTTATTTCACGGGAATTTTAAACGATAAGACAAGCTCTACGCTTGCAGTTTATAATGTAAGTTATAACCGAGGAATAGTATGTATAGTATTTTATATGTTGTTTTCTCTTTATTCAGTGACACTGGGGTGACCCAACTTTACCAGCGTTTTAGTACATGAGAAATATCTGTGAAGAACTAAAACATTTTTTTCTTAAAGACTTGGGTGTATAAAGTAAACCTGTCTGGCATTGCGTTGGCATCCAGAACGACAGAGTACCCATTTCATAAACTTTGAGATTTAATGAAGTAACGGGCCTATCGCGCCAGATTTAATTCTTCCTGAGAAAAACTCAAGTACAGTTTGAGCCCTTGTGGCAAGTAAAATATTACTATCAGTAACATTCCGACGGAGTTGTGACTAGCGGTGGTGTGACCAAATAAAGTCCTATACGGTTCTTGTGTGTTAATTCACCGCTAAAATCAAATTGTGGAAATTTATTACCCAAACTGAGAACCGTATTTTTTCTTGACTGAAAAAGGTTGATTTCACATTGTGATTTGGGAGGGCAAGTTAAAAAAAAAACGTTCCTCGTGCATTCATAGTTGACACGCTTACGACAGACCCGCCCTCAACACCCCCCCCCCCCCCGTACTTTAAGTTAAACCAATAAAACGGTATTGAATCAGTTTTACAAGTTAACGGTACACAGGAAACAAGAGCAGTCGCTGCCGTTGACTTCTCTAACTCAAGATCAGAGTCAGGTACCCATTTACAGCTGGTTAGACTGATGCGTGACACTACCAAGCTGTAAATGGGTACCTGATTCTGATCTTGAGTTAGAGAAGGCAATGGCAGCAAGGAAGGGAACAGGTGTCACGCATTTATAGCTAGATAGGCCCCACCTCTCGAGCTTGGTAGTGTCACGCATCAGTCTAACCAGCTGTAAATGGGTACCTGATTCTGATCTTGAGTTAGAGAAGGCAACGGCAGCGAGGAAGGGAACAGGTGTCACGCATTTATAGCTAGATAGGCCCCACCTCTCCAGCTTGGTAGTGTCACGCATCAGTCTAACCAGCTGTAAATGGGTACCTGACTCTGATCTTGAGTTAGAGAAGGCAACGGCAGCGAGAAAGGGAACAGGTGTCACGCATTTATAGCTAGGTAGGCCCCACCTCTTGAGCTTGGTAGTGTGATCTTTGGTGATCTGTTCCCTTCATGGTCCTTTTCAGGGCCCACAAAACTGCACCTACCACGGTCCTATTCAGGGTCCACAAAACCCACAAAACTGCACCTACCACGGTCCTTTTCAGGGCCCACAAAACTGCACCACGGTCCTGTTTAGGGCCAACAAAACTGTACCCTGGCAAGAAAGCCTTTATTTGTTTTCACCGCTGGGTGTGGAGGGCTGGGTTGAGAGAGCTGGGTGGGGAGTTGGTCCCCTCCCTCACTATGCACTGATCCTTGTCAAATATTTACCTAATCAGAGCCGGATTAACGTAGTAGCAAAAGTAGCATATGCTACGAGCCCCTTTCTTTTAGGGCCCCGCGCCAATAAATATGTACATCATTTTTTGGTCATCTTCTCATTCTTCTTCTTCTTCCGTCCTTAGCCACGGACCGACAAAGCAGTTCGTGGCCAGTACGCCTAGTGGCGTCTTAGGGCAACAAGAAATTAATTGTTGTTCCGTTACGCCTAGTGGCGTTTATTGGTACAACAAAAAAACAATTGTTGTTTCCGTAATCAGAGCGACTGATCAGCCCGCTGTGCATCTTCTAATACAAGCGTTAAACCAATGATCTTGTGATGTATGCCATCTTTAGCGCCTTTTCATTTCATGTCACGAAATTGTGAGAGAAAGAGCATAACAGGGTGACTTAGTGTGACTCTTTATTACTTTTATCTTAACTGTTTGCGGACAGAAGCAGTCATTTTCTTTGGATTTGTGAAAGTCTGTACACCTTCTTTTCTGCTTCTACCTACCGGTGGGGTCTCCTTTCTGCTGCATTATGTGCTGGCGGTAGTCATATTAGGTCCCATTTGCCCTTTGTGAAAAGACTGTCAGATACCAGGTGGTCCGCTTGGGCAGATGCGACAAAAGCACTTTTACACAGCTTTTCTGCAATAAAACAAGTCGTGGATGATATTTCAGATAACAATGATCAGAAAGCAGAGTGTCGTCAACAGGCTCGTTGTCAACCATGATGAAGCTAGAAATTGGAATAATGATCATACTGTGGGATCAAGTATTACACCATTTTCAAATGACCAGTGCTTCTCTGCAATCTTCTGACCAAGATTTGAATACAGCTTGTGCACTCTATGAATCCCTGCGGGGGTATATTCAAGCTATGCGGTCTACGAGACATGAGAAGGCGCTGAAGATGGATAGGATACACACTGAGCAAACTTGCTTATAGCTTTACCAGGCAGTCCTTCAGGACGCGCCTCGTCAAGACGAGGCAAACATTTTACATTAAAAATAATAAATAAACAATGACCCATGCTACCCTGCCTGCGAAAATGCATAATAGACTAACCCGCAACCCCTACCTGCCAAATGTACTAACCCCGCCCGCAGGCGAAAAAAAAATTTACTGTAAGAAAAAAATATAAGAAATAGTACGGTGCTCGAATTGGGTAATAAATTGCCAAAATATTAATTTGACGGTGAATTAACCCAAAGACGTTCGGTTAAAACCACGTTATGTCATAGAATTCCTCAATGCTGAAGGCGAGACCCCAATTCGCATCCACGAACGTTTGAAGAATGTTTGTGGAGATTCAACAGTGGATGTTAGCACTGTCCGACGTTGGATACATCGTTGTGACGAAGCTGAAGTAGGTCAATCCTCAATGGCTGACGCAAAGCGGACTGGCCGTCCGTCTACAGCAGTGACTCCACACAACATTCATCGAGTTGATGGCATCATTCGTGGTGATCGTCGGGTAACACTGGGTGAACTTTCTTCCATGTTGTCCATTAGTAAAGGCAGTGTCCAGAACATCATTAAAGACATAGGTTATTCAAACGTTTGTGCACGGTGGGTACCCAGAATATTGACAGACAGACATAAAGAAACAAGGAAAACCATAGCCATCAACCTTCTGCACCGTTACGAAACTGAAGGAGAAGAGTTTTTATTGAATATTGTGACAGGTGATGAGACTTGGGTTCATTTTTTTTAACCAGAATCCAAGAGGCAGTCAATGGAATGGCATCACACAACATCGCCGACAAGAAAGAAGTTCAAAAGTTCACCATCTGTAGGGAAAGTTATGGCCTCCGTGTTTTGGGATGAGAAGGGTGTGATTCTTCTCGACTTCTTGGAACAGGGAAACACGGTGAATGCAGACCGTTACATTGAAACTATGAAGAAGCTTAGAGGTTGTCTTCTTTGAAGAAGTTTAGAGGTCGTCTTCAGCGACTTTACCCATTAAAAGATCAGAGAACTGCACTACTGTTGCACGATAATGCCACGCCACACACCGTTAAACGCACCATTGATGCGATTGCAGAATTTGGCTGGACATTATTACCACATCCCCCTTACAGTCCCGATCTTGCACCTTCTGACTTCCATCTGTTTGGACCACTGAAAGAAGATCTTCGCGGACATCACTTTGAGGACACCGAGACCCTTAAACGCGCCGTACGCCAGTGGTTTAGGAAAAAGGACACAAATTTTTACCGTGCGAGGATACATGCCCTTGTGAGAAGATGGACAAAAACTGTAACAAATAACGGAGACTACATTGAGAAATAAATTTTTGAAGTTCAGACTTGGGGCTACATTTCAATGTGAATTTTATCTGTTTTCTTGCCTATTGAATGAAATTAAAAATTACGAGGCATTACTTTTTGACCGTCCCTCGTATATACCTCCCATACACACACACACACATAAGTGACTACAATAGACACACAGACGTGAAACTATGACAATGGAAATATAGATAATTGGGAACGAACTGACCGACACACTGGAATAAGTTTATGTGAAGTTTAATTATCATAATAAACTTCCATCACAACATATAAAATTACAGTTGTTATCTAACCGGTATACATTTCTATGTATTGCCAGATGAGCACACAACCCTATAGAGGTGACCTTTTGTGCTTCCTTGTCATTTCTTAACGCGAATAATTTGAGTTTTATTAGATTGGAAAAGTTATCGTCAATCATCTTTCGCTCCTAATGGGGCTTAGGACAACCACGGGGGTTGGTAACTTTGCAGCCCTGCACCAAAAGTATCCGTGCGCGTGTCGTAGCGGTTGACGTAGCAATTAGTTTTGCACCCTGAGGTTGTCAGACTCATGCACAACCTTCTGTTCATCGTTTCTTACGACATGCGTGATGGACCAGTCGGACTGTTCTTTCTTCTTCTCTTCAGAGACTCCCCACTCCACCCCGGGAACTGCTTAGGATGACACCAGCAAGTTTTGGAGCATAAAAAGGGATGTAAAACAAAGAACTATATTGTATAAGTCCTTTCCATTACAGTTTAGTTTTAAGGACTATCTACATCACACACGGACAACTACATAAATGTTACGATCTCCTTCTTTAGATCACACAAGGAGGATCTCAGCACAGTGCACAAACTACGTTGCACCGGCGAGGATCCCATTGTGTGTATATAGCAATCACACATTCTATAATTATTTTTGTGGTGGGTAGGTTTGTAATTTTTTAAATTTTGCCAGGGCAGCGGGCCTACGCTTTACGATTCCCAACTGCCGTGGGATTTTTAACGTGGGCAACTTGCACATGGGACCTCCTACTTGTTCGCCCTTATTCCAGAAGGGTAGGCATCCGATCTCACTACCCATGAGACCAAAGGGAATATGACATCATTAGGACCACTGGTTCTGAAAAAAATTTCCATTAATTATATTCCCTCTACTGGGAATCGAACCCGGTACCTTTAGAATTCGAGACGGACGACATACCGCTTAACAACTCCTACCCCTGAAACATAAACTTTTCAAACAGTTATGACAAATCTATCAGGAGGAAAAAAAAAATTGGCGTGAAGATTTATCGGAAAATAAAAACAGATGGCACATCATCATCATCATCATCATCATCATCATCATCATCATCATCATCATCATCATCATCATCATCATTATCACCATGACCTTTCAGCTTCCCGAGGAGAACATGCCTTCAAAAAGTACGTACCAAGTCATCTTGACCTGTGCCATCTACTCAAGGTCATTCCATGCTTTCTTGATCTCTTTCATGTCTGTCTTTAGTTCCCTTCTTCCTTTTGTTTTTGTCTCTCTCTCTCTCTCTACCTAACTTACGCTAGGGAATATAGAACAAACACTACCTTGTGGTGCTATATATGAGAGTATATGAATGAAAGAGAGACATGAGGCCACTGGACATAAATCCAGCAACATTGAAGCATGAAGCTGCCATTGCACAAAGTAGCGCTGCTACCTATGGCGCCACGTCAGACTGGGCGAAAAGAAGCTCTCACGGTAAGTAGAAGAAAGAAGAAAACGTAGAAAGAAACTCCAGGAAAATAAGCAGCTGAGGACAGTCACTTCAGGGGCGCATTCTCATAGTCAGTTATGACTGAAGGGGCTATTATTATGAATGAAAAAAATTATTAGTGTCTTACATTTTTAGATAGGTTAGAGATTTATTTGGTCCCGTCTGAGTAGAGTAGAAGGTGGGGGTATATGAGAAAGAAAGGTTTTACAATAGATTCCACGAGTGAATAGATTAAGGTGAAGACCTGTCTCTGGAATGACTGGTTTCTCTAGTCCAGCCTATCTATACGACTATCTTTTGGTATCAGACAATCTGTCAAACCTCCCTATAAGTAAAATTATAAGTTTACTACTCACACACACACACAATTATGTGACAACAAGACACACAAACGTGAAAACTATGGTAAATGGATATGGGTCTGACCGACACACTAAATAAAGTTTTGTTTAGTTTATTATCACTTAAACTTTACAACATCAAACATATATATAAATCAATATAATCATGTTTACAGACATAGGAAAATAATCCAATAAGTGCCCTCCCCCTTGTTGAGGAAAAAAAGATCCCAAAAGAAGTTAATAACCCAAAAGGTCAAAGATTAACACTAGGGTATAGAATAGACAGTAAAGAAAAGAACAAGTTCCCACTAAAATGCTATCCAGTAAAAAAAATAAACAATAGTTAAAAAACAGAAGTTTGCAGGTACAATGTTTCCTGTAACAAAAGAAAATATTTCACTCTCCCTCTCTCTGTTATACGTGGCCACTCATTCGCTCCTTACCTAATCTGGTGAAACAATCTTTTGGAAGAATAATCCATGAATGTGCATATAAAGTCCAGTAGTTGGTATCATCCGAATCGGGGTCCAGTCCCTCCAAATAATAATTAAATTTTACACGGGGAACGCCTAATTTGGTGGTAGATTTCTGGGTACACAATTGTCACCTAGAATACAAGTAGTTA
Organism: Oreohelix idahoensis; assembly: GCA_024509875.1. Lineage (NCBI taxonomy): Eukaryota > Metazoa > Mollusca > Gastropoda > Stylommatophora > Oreohelicidae > Oreohelix > Oreohelix idahoensis. The sequence continues at coordinate 228,339 of JAMPIV010002292.1, forward strand.
ATGCCGGAACTCTCTGAGATATGGCATTCCCAGTAAACAGCAGGAAAACATGATTGCTAAAACTGTTAATTATGATGATAATCCTATCGGCTTGCTCTAGGGTGAGGGCCGATTATGAAACAGCGTATTCTCCTGGATAAAATCCACTTGGGTAAACGACTGTCAGAAGTCGGGAAAAATGTTATGTATATTACCACAGCGGGCTGATAAAATTGAATGGAAAAATCTGGGTATTTTGTAAGTCCCGTTACTCAAATTTACAGTTAAAAAATGTTAGTGTGTCGCCTTGGCAATTCCTGTTCACACCGGTACGGGGACGAACGCCAAGAAAAACGACAACTATTATTCCTTCGGTAACTGAGGAAAGGATCACAATAGAAAACCGCTGGCCGCTGGGTGTTATCAAGCACTATGTTAAAAAGAAAACAAAACATTTAACCAAAATGATAATGTCCTATGCTATCAAGCGTAAGGTATGATCTCTTATCCTCTCCGTCATCTAATTAAATTAAAAGACACACGGTATCTTAGCCTATGCTATCGCGCGTCGCTTAACGAGTACGGGTTTGGTAAAGGCATGCCGCCTTTACCCCCCCCCTCCGACCCGGTAAAACACTCAGCGCACAATGTCAGTTATAATTTAATGATGACTACGCGCCCTTAACAAATATCGCCTGTCATTACTAGCTAGTTGATTGTCGGCGTCTATTGTTTTCCTCGAAATGATATTAAATGCTAGTCACTATATAATTACACACAATCAAAATATAATGCGCATTCTAATCTGTCACTTTATCCGTCACTCATAGCATTTTACTTAGTCAGCTTAACCGTATCTTCTGGTGTAAAAAAATGGTTGATGGATTTTTCATTACTGAACCACTGGTAAGAAAATATCAACGCGTTTGCTATTTCGCTAGTCTTAACGCTAGGGACTCACAGTGAATAAAATGGTAAAACTTTAACACATATAACACTTAAGCACAACTTATATTATTACCAGAAAAACAGAATAATCCCCACGAAAGCTATTAACGCACTATTTCACATAGGTTCTAGCGTACGCGTTTAGATTACCCAAAATTTCCTGAGAGACTTGATAACTGACTTGGAGAGAACGCAGTATATATACAGATTTGGTGCAATATCTCTAAAAGATGTGACAATTCACACCTTCGGCGTAGCAGGGAAAATCAACGAGCTTGGCTTCCGAGATAAAGAATTCTACGGTTCGCTCTACCCGCAATGCCGAACGACATCAGAAGACATGCCGTGCGAACGGGTCTTCTTAGATTTCGTCCCCCTGCCGTAGATCAAATACTTAAGTCCCCTGAAAATGTGAACATCAAAGGTACGGGAATATTATTATCGCCCTTGAATTTGCTACCGAGTCTGATCTTTTTCCCCCACGTGCTTTATGTCACTATCCGATGATTGACAGATCAGCTCGCGTGAGAACTCAGGTAAACAAACCGGTTCGCTCCCCTGTTATCTGGTATGTTGCGAAAATAGATAAACAACTCGTTAGCGCAAGAAAACAGGAAGAATAGGCGTGCCTTCAAAAGTGAGTCAACAGACAGCGAATTGCATGGTTTTGCCTTCGCAAAACATAAACACTAACTGAGGAAGCAAAGGTTGTCGGATCTCCGTGGCTATATTTACGTTTATATATATGAGAGTATATGAATGAAAGAGAGACATGAGGGCACTGGACATAAATCCAGCAACCAGGGAAAAGATAAATTGTCATTGCACCAAGTAGCGATGCTATCTATCTATGGCGCCACCTCAGACTGGGCGAAAAGAAGCTCTCATGGTAAGTAGAAGAAAGAAGAAAACGTAGAAAAAAACTCCAGGAAAATAAGCAGCTGAGGACAGTCACTTCAGGGGCGCATTCTCATAGTCAGTTATGACTGAAGGGGCTATTATTATGAATGAAAAAATAATTAGTTAACGTAGATGACCACAGTACTTAAATAACATAAATAAAATGCACATGAGCTAATAAACACTATTTACTTCGTTTATAGTGTCAATTTTTTTCTGTTCATGATTTAAAGTTATTTTTAAACTACATGATTTCTATTTCATATTAATTATGTAACATTATAGAATGCTGTGTTAATTTACTCAGCCGCCCAATTTTACATCGACTTATTTTATTTTTTTAAAAATTAATTTAATTATTTCTGAAACAGAAACAGTGGGGGAGGGGCTGGGGGAGGGGGGAAGCAGCAATCTAAAATCCACTGAACGCTTTTAACGTTACAACTACTTGATCTTTGTTAGGGACAAACGAAAGAAACTAAAAGTAGAGAAAGGAAAGTAGGAACTAATCTGAATGCATAAAAATATTTTAAAATATGAAACAAACTAGAAATGAAAATCACTTTTGTCAGGGTTGTATTTTGTTGTTCGTAGGCAATAGGCACTCTTTGTCAGAAATGTGCTAAAAAAAAAAGAGGTGGGATCAAAGGGGGGAAGTAGGTTTTCCCTTCAGTCGTAGTCCATTAAAATAAAATGTTGCCTCGTTTTGGCGAGACGCGTCCCGTTCAACTTAGGCGGTTATATTAGAGGTTATGTCCAAGTATAATAGATCTTTAGGTCTGATGTTGTGATTGTTAATTTTTTTATATTAAGCCAAACAAATTTCGTAAGTCCTAATTACTGTGCCAACAGTGTTGCCACTCCGGTAAACTCCATTTAGAAATGCCGCGAGGACACAAGGCAAATACGGCAAAACTAGACTAGACAGAAAATAAGTGGCCGCGTTAATAACAGCAGATAGGACATGAATTTCTAAGGTGAAGCCGATTGAGCTGACCCTGTCATACGGAAGAAAGTCATGTGCAATCAATAAACAAGGGCAGAATCCTTTGCATGACATGCCTGAAGAAAGTAGTATTCTATCTTTGCTTCAGAAGAGATCCTAGGAACTAAACTTAGGCATATACAAATAAGAACATGAGTAGACGAATTAACTAACTGTTCATAAAGGAAACGTTATTCTGTACTTAACAACATTGTCTAGTATCATAAAGTTATTAAATATTTATCAGAACAGTCAAATAACTTAGCGAGCTCATCATTCTGTTTCTTATCAACCAACAATTTTATTCTTGGTACAGTTTTCGAAAGAGATATCCACATATCTTGTTCAGCATCCAGTTGCTGGTGCTTGCTTTTAATTTCATTTAAGAACTAGACTCGCCATTCTCTCGCCAGTCCATAAATTTTTTTATCATGAACATTACTACTTTTGGAATATTTCAGTTGGATAATATAGTTATTTACCACATAATCCCAGTACCCCCTCCCCCCCCCCTTTTTTTTTGACAAGCTTCTCAAAATCTTGGGTCTAAAAATGTACGAAGAAGAAGACGTCGAAGAAGAAGAAAAGAAGAAGCAATAGCTATGTGCACTACCTCAAAACAGGCAATGTTGAACAGATCGTAGGGATCCCGTTACACGCCCATTGCGGCCCACATTTTCTTCATCATCGTGTCACAAGATGGATTTTGGGGAGACCTCTTTCCGATCTTTCTGTCACTACGGCTGTAATCAGTTACATTTTTGTGCTGATTTTATTTGCGTGATTATTGCGACCCCAAGTAGACGTGTAAAAAGGCATTGTCTAGTGCCTTAACTTCATTCATCTGAGCAAAAGAGTCTGTGAGCCAGGATTGCAGGATTGGCGTAAGTTGTCATTTTACATTCTATAGTTTCATTACTAACATGTGAACTATTATGTATTTATTACCATGTGAATATTAATATGTGAAAAATTGCTGGTGGATGTCCCTGTCATTTGAGGCTGGCAACCTCAGCGCATAGAATGATGATTTCATGAACCACCACTGCACGGGCTGGCGATTGCTTTATTGCTAGTTTCTTACAGAGAACTAAAATCATAAAGTAGTCCCAAGTTCCTATGGAGCAGGGAGGGAAAGATGAAAGAAATGATGTACATTTTAATTATAATACTTACATTTTCAAACTAGTGTAAATGTCGATGATAACATATTCCCTTTAAAATTAATGGTATTTTTAATCAGTGTAAACATAAATGAAAACCTATTCAATTTATATTGTTAACATTTTTCAATCAGTGGAAATGTAAATGTAAAAATATTCTGTCTGTACTATTAACTATAAAAGCTATTTAATTTAAATGTAAAGAAAGTTTTCTCACGAGGGATTAAGTTTACTTCTCATCGAGGGTAAATTCTGAGATTTTTTTTTTTTTTTTTTTTTTTTTTTTTTTTTTTTGCGTACGCCCGCTAATACTCGAGGCGAAATCTCAGGTTATTATTTTTGTCTAACCTGACATTGATTTTACGTGAGTATCCCTTTATTTCTTGTACAGAGACAGGTGTCCCTCGCCATTCAGGCAAATACTCGCCGATTTCGGAGGTACCCATTGCAGCTGGGTCGGCTCAGGAGCCGCCAATACCTGGTCGACGACACTCCTTCAAATGTACTCGCCAGGTCTCGAGTTAATCCAGTCCAAATCCCGGTCGACGAAAAATCCTCAAATGCCGTCGCCCGGGTTTGATCCTGTATCACCCGGTCGCCAGAGCAGTGTTATAACCACTACGCTAGCGCGGCTCCCAATTCTGAGATAAATGGGAGGGTAGAATAGGAGAAAGAGGACACATAAGTATGTGTCGGGAAACGCAATACTCAGAAGAGCGTTTCGTTTCTATTCCTTTACCATAGTTGTTGGTGGTGGTACCAGTTAAATGGTACTATCTCTGGAACAAGAAGTGAACAGTGGCCTAAGCTTTAAGACGAGGAACCAACTTTGTAGACTCTCCCTGACACTCCTGGGAACGAGCTGAACCCTACAACCTTGACCAGCGACGAGCGTGAGCAGTGTAAAAAGAACCAACGCAGCGGGAGCAGAAACAACCACTGGCAGCTAAGTGCAATATATAAGCTGCCACGTGAACCTTTTAAGAAAAGATTCTACTATCCATAAATGATGAACCTTTGCTTTTAAACTATTCAATTATTTTCAAACTGTTAAAACTTAAGTGATTATTAAATTTTGTTAGTTGAAATTTTACAAATTTAACTTCGATTTAATCAGTTTAAATGTACTGCATGTTTGTCTCGGTCAATTTACTACAAACACGCTAAACAGAGCTATACCAGAATAATAAGAATTCCACTGAGTAAATCAGAGGTGGGGGATTGAACGAGCTAAGATTAATCATTACTTAATTCTTCACAAAAGTTGTCGGCAGATTCTATAATTAACGTGCTCAGCCAATGCTGCATTGTTTTCGCTTATCTGAATATCTTGTGAAAACTCCATTGAGATAGAAACATCATTACCCTTCTATTTACAAATCTGCCAAGAGTAATCTTGTGCGAAGGTAGACACCTTTGAAGCCCATATTAGATACTCTTGAGTTTTGGCCACTGTTGGACCACTGCTGCAAAGCAGGGGAGGCAATACCACCACACATCGGCACACTAGGGGTGATGGGGTCAGCATCACGCCGGACGCCTTTAACCTTCCCAGAGTTCCCCTGGTACACAATTCATGAGGCTGAGTAGACCCCGGAGCCGTTTGCGGTCTAAAAATCCCACCCCAACTAGGATCGAACAGATAAGCTCGTCATGGTATGTTTGTATTATAGAAATTACAGAATAATTATTTTAATTAGAGTTGCAAGTCATAGGTCGGTTCAGTGTTTGAGGGACAAAAACCATTTATTGCATACCCTTAAACAGATCGCCTATTTCACATTTTTTTTAGAGGGCGCAAGTATATATTTTCAAACAATACGTAGGTTGTTGTTGTTGATTTGAGTATGGTCCCCACCAATGTGGAAAGTATGGTGGACAATGAGATGTAAACATCTTTATTATCAGGACAGTTGATTGGCTACTTAATTAGTTTGGAAAATCGACATACACTGACCGTCCAGTACAACAAAAAAGATACCCCCCTAAATGTGTGCACGGGACAAGACATTGCTATTATTATCTATGATAGTCTTTCAGTCGGTTGTTGTATCTATGATAGTCTTTCAGTCGGCTGTTGTATCTATGATAGTCCTTCAGTCGACTGTTGTATCTATGATAGTCTTTCAGTCGGCTGTTGTATCTATGATAGTCTTTCAGTCGGCTGTTGTATCTATGATAGTCTTTCAGTCGGCTGTTGTATCTATGATAGTCTTTCAGTCGGCTGTTGTATCTATGATAGTCTTTCAGTCGGCTGTTGTATCTATGATAGTCTTTCAGTCGGCTGTTGTATCTTTGCTAGTCTTTCAGTCGGCTGTTGTATCTTTGCTAGTCTTTCAGTCGGCTGTTGTATCTATGATAGTCTTTCAGTCGGCTGTTGTATCTATGATAGTCTTTCAGTCGGCTGTTGTATCTATGCTAGTCTTTCAGTCAGCTGTCGTATCTATGATAGTCTTTCAGTCGGCTGTCGTATCTATGCTAGTCTTTCAGTCGGCTGTTGTATCTATGCTAGTCTTTCAGTCGGCTGTTGTATCTATGCTAGTCTTTCAGTCGGCTGTTGTATCTATGCTAGTCTTTCAGTCGGCTGTTGTATCTATGATAGTCTTTCAGTCGGCTGTTGTATCTATGATAGTCTTTCAGTCGGCTGTTGTATCTATAATAGACTTTCAGTCGGCTGTTGTATCTATGCTAGTCTTTCAGTCGGCTGTCGTATCTATGATAGTCTTTCAGTCGGCTGTCGTATCTATGCTACTCTTTCAGTCGGCTGTCGTATCTATGCTACTCTTTCAGTCGGCTGTTGTATCTATGATAGTCTTTCAGTCGGCTGTTGTATCTATGATAGTCTTTCAGTCGGCTGTTGTATCTTTGCTAGTCTTTCAGTCGGCTGTTGTATCTTTGCTAGTCTTTCAGTCGGCTGTTGTATCTATAATAGTCTTTCAGTCGGCTGTTGTATCTATAATAGTCTTTCAGTCGGCTGTGGTATCTATGCTACTCTTTCAGTCGGCTGTCGTATCTATGCTACTCTTTCATTCGGCTGTTGTATCTATGATAGTCTTTCAGTCGGCTGTTGTATCTATGATAGTCTTTCAGTCGGCTGTTGTATCTTTGCTAGTCTATCAGTCGGCTGTTGTATCTATAATAGTCTATCAGTCGGCTGTTGTATCTATAATAGTCTTTCAGTCGGCTGTTGTATCTATAATAGTCTTTCAGTCGGCTGTTGTATCTTTGCTAGTCTTTCAGTCGGTTGTTGTATCTATGATAGTCTTTCAGTCGGCTGTTGTATCTATGATAGTCTTTCAGTCGGCTGTTGTATCTATGATAGTCTTTCAGTCGGCTGTTGTATCTATGATAGTCTTTCAGTCGGCTGTTGTATCTATGATAGTCTTTCAGTCGGCTGTTGTATCTATGATAGTCTTTCAGTCGGCTGTTGTATCTATGATAGTCTTTCAGTCGGCTGTTGTATCTATGATAGTCTTTCAGTCGGCTGTTGTATCTATGATAGTCTTTCAGTCGGCTGTTGTATCTATGATAGTCTTTCAGTCGGCTGTTGTATCTATGATAGTCTTTCAGTCGGCTGTTGTATCTATGATAGTCTTTCAGTCGGCTGTTGTATCTTTGCTAGTCTTTCAGTCGGCTGTTGTATCTATGATAGTCTTTCAGTCGGCTGTTGTATCTATGATAGTCTTTCAGTCGGCTGTTGTATCTATGATAGTCTTTCAGTCGGCTGTTGTATCTATGATAGTCTTTCAGTCGGCTGTCGTATCTATGATAGTCTTTCAGTCGGCTGTCGTATCTATGCTAGTCTTTCAGTCGGCTGTTGTATCTATGATAGTCTTTCAGTCGGCTGTTGTATCTATGATAGTCTTTCAGTCGGCTGTTGTATCTATGATAGTCTTTCAGTCGGCTGTTGTATCTATGATAGTCTTTCAGTCGGCTGTTGTATCTATGATAGTCTTTCAGTCGGCTGTTGTATCTATGATAGTCTTTCAGTCGGCTGTTGTATCTATGATAGTCTTTCAGTCGGCTGTTGTATCTATGATAGTCTTTCAGTCGGCTGTTGTATCTATGATAGTCTTTCAGTCGGCTGTTGTATCTATGATAGTCTTTCAGTCGGCTGTTGTATCTATGATAGTCTTTCAGTCGGCTGTTGTATCTATGATAGTCTTTCAGTCGGCTGTTGTATCTATGCTAGTCTTTCAGTCGGCTGTTGTATCTATGATAGTCTTTCAGTCGGCTGTTGTATCTATGATAGTCTTTCAGTCGGCTGTTGTATCTATGATAGTCTTTCAGTCGGCTGTTGTATCTATGCTAGTCTTTCAGTCGGCTGTTGTATCTATGCTAGTCTTTCAGTCGGCTGTTGTATCTATGATAGTCTTTCAGTCGGCTGTTGTATCTATGATAGTCTTTCAGTCGGCTGTTGTATCTATGATAGTCTTTCAGTCGGCTGTTGTATCTATGATAGTCTTTCAGTCGGCTGTTGTATCTATGATAGTCTTTCAGTCGGCTGTTGTATCTATGATAGTCTTTCAGTCGGCTGTTGTATCTATGATAGTCTTTCAGTCGGCTGTTGTATCTATGATAGTCTTTCAGTCGGCTGTTGTATCTATGATAGTCTTTCAGTCGGCTGTTGTATCTATGATAGTCTTTCAGTCGGCTGTTGTATCTATGATAGTCTTTCAGTCGGCTGTTGTATCTATGATAGTCTTTCAGTCGGCTGTTGTATCTATGATAGTCTTTCAGTCGGCTGTTGTATCTTTGCTAGTCTTTCAGTCGGCTGTTGTATCTATGATAGTCTTTCAGTCGGCTGTTGTATCTATGATAGTCTTTCAGTCGGCTGTTGTATCTATGATAGTCTTTCAGTCGGCTGTTGTATCTATGATAGTCTTTCAGTCGGCTGTTGTATCTATGATAGTCTTTCAGTCGGCTGTTGTATCTATGCTAGTCTTTCAGTCGGCTGTTGTATCTATGCTAGTCTTTCAGTCGGCTGTTGTATCTTTGCTAGTCTTTCAGTCGGCTGTTGTATCTATGCTAGTCTTTCAGTCGGCTGTTGTATCTATGATAGTCTTTCAGTCGGCTGTTGTATCTATGATAGTCTTTCAGTCGGCTGTTGTATCTATGATAGTCTTTCAGTCGGCTGTTGTATCTATGCTAGTCTTTCAGTCGGCTGTTGTATCTATGATAGTCTTTCAGTCGGCTGTTGTATCTATGCTAGTCTTTCAGTCGGCTGTTGTATCTATGCTAGTCTTTCAGTCGGCTGTTGTATCTATGATAGTCTTTCAGTCGGCTGTTGTATCTATGATAGTCTTTCAGTCGGCTGTTGTATCTTTGCTAGTCTTTCAGTCGGCTGTTGTATCTTTGCTAGTCTTTCAGTCGGCTGTTGTATCTATAATAGTCTTTCAGTCGGCTGTTGTATCTATAATAGTCTTTCAGTCGGCTGTGGTATCTATGCTACTCTTTCAGTCGGCTGTCGTATCTATGCTAGTCTTTCAGTCGGCTGTTGTATCTATGATAGTCTTTCAGTCGGCTGTTGTATCTATGATAGTCTTTCAGTCGGCTGTTGTATCTTTGCTAGTCTTTCAGTCGGCTGTTGTATCTATGATAGTCTTTCAGTCGGCTGTTGTATCTATGATAGTCTTTCAGTCGGCTGTTGTATCTATAATAGTCTTTCAGTCGGCTGTTGTATCTTTGCTAGTCTTTCAGTCGGTTGTTGTATCTATGATAGTCTTTCAGTCGGCTGTTGTATCTATGATAGTCTTTCAGTCGGCTGTTGTATCTATGATAGTCTTTCAGTCGGCTGTTGTATCTATGATAGTCTTTCAGTCGGCTGTTGTATCTATGATAGTCTTTCAGTCGGCTGTTGTATCTATGATAGTCTTTCAGTCGGCTGTTGTATCTATGATAGTCTTTCAGTCGGCTGTTGTATCTATGATAGTCTTTCAGTCGGCTGTTGTATCTTTGCTAGTCTTTCAGTCGGCTGTTGTATCTTTGCTAGTCTTTCAGTCGGCTGTTGTATCTATAATAGTCTTTCAGTCGGCTGTTGTATCTATGATAGTCTTTCAGTCGGCTGTTGTATCTATGCTAGTCTTTCAGTCGGCTGTTGTATCTATGATAGTCTTTCAGTCGGCTGTTGTATCTATGATAGTCTTTCAGTCGGCTGTTGTATCTATGATAGTCTTTCAGTCGGCTGTTGTATCTATGCTAGTCTTTCAGTCGGCTGTCGTATCTATGATAGTCTTTCAGTCGGCTGTGTATCTGTATCTTTCAGTCGGCTGTCGTATCTATGCTAGTCTTTCAGTCGGCTGTTGTATCTATGATAGTCTTTCAGTCGGCTGTTGTATCTATGATAGTCTTTCAGTCGGCTGTTATATCTATGATAGTCTTTCAGTCGGCTGTTGTAGTCTTTCTCGGGTTGTTGTATCTATTAGTCTTTCAGTCGGCTGTTGTATCTATGATAGTCTTTCAGTCGGCTGTTGTATCTATGATAGTCTTTCAGTCGGCTGTTGTATCTATGATAGTCTTTCAGTCGGCTGTTGTATCTATGATAGTCTTTCAGTCGGCTGTTGTATCTATGATAGTCTTTCAGTCGGCTGTTGTATCTATGATAGTCTTTCAGTCGGCTGTTGTATCTATGCTAGTCTTTCAGTGTTTATCTATGTAGTCTTTCAGTCGGCTGTTGTATCTATGATAGTCTTTCAGTCGGCTGTTGTTCAGTAGTCTTTCAGTCGGCTGTTGTATCTATGATAGTCTTTCAGTCGGCTGTTGTATCTATGATAGTCTTTCAGTCGGCTGTTGTATCTATGATAGTCTTTCAGTCGGCTGTTGTATCTATGATAGTCTTTCAGTCGGCTGTTGTATCTATGATAGTCTTTCAGTCGGCTGTTGTATCTATGATAGTCTTTCAGTCGGCTGTTGTATCTTTGCTAGTCTTTCAGTCGGCTGTCGTATCTATGATAGTCTTTCAGTCGGCTGTTGTATCTATGCTAGTCTTTCAGTCGGCTGTTGTATCTATGATAGTCTTTCAGTCGGCTGTTGTATCTATGATAGTCTTTCAGTCGGCTGTTGTATCTATGATAATCTTTCAGTCGGCTGTTGTATTTATGATAGTCTTTCAGTCAGCTGTTGTATCTATGATAGTCTTTCAGTCGGCTGTTGTATCTATGATAGTCTTTCAGTCGGCTGTCGTATCTATGATAGTCTTTCAGTCGGCTGTTGTATCTATGATAGTCTTTCAGTCGGCTGTTGTATCTATGATAGTCTTTCAGTCGGCTGTTGTATCTATGATAGTCTTTCAGTCGGCTGTTGTATCTATGATAGTCTTTCAGTCGGCTGTTGTATCTATGATAGTCTTTCAGTCGGCTGTTGTATCTATGATAGTCTTTCAGTCGGCTGTTGTATCTATGATAGTCTTTCAGTCGGCTGTTGTATCTATGATAGTCTTTCAGTCGGCTGTTGTATCTATGATAGTCTTTCAGTCGGCTGTTGTATCTATGATAGTCTTTCAGTCGGCTGTTGTATCTATGCTAGTCTTTCAGTCGGCTGTTGTATCTATGATAGTCTTTCAGTCGGCTGTTGTATCTATGCTAGTCTTTCAGTCGGCTGTTGTATCTATGATAGTCTTTCAGTCGGCTGTTGTATCTATGCTAGTCTTTCAGTCGGCTGTTGTATCTATGATAGTCTTTCAGTCGGCTGTTGTATCTTTGCTAGTCTTTCAGTCGGCTGTTGTATCTATGATAGTCTTTCAGTCGGCTGTTGTATCTATGATAGTCTTTCAGTCGGCTGTTGTATCTATGATAGTCTTTCAGTCGGCTGTTGTATCTATGCTAGTCTTTCAGTCGGCTGTTGTATCTATGCTAGTCTTTCAGTCGGCTGTTGTATCTATGCTAGTCTTTCAGTCGGCTGTTGTATCTATGATAGTCTTTCAGTCGGCTGTTGTATCTATGATAGTCTTTCAGTCGGCTGTTGTATCTATGATAGTCTTTCAGTCGGCTGTTGTATCTATGATAGTCTTTCAGTCGGCTGTTGTATCTATGATAGTCTTTCAGTCGGCTGTTGTATCTATGATAGTCTTTCAGTCGGCTGTTGTATCTTTGCTAGTCTTTCAGTCGGCTGTTGTATCTATGATAGTCTTTCAGTCGGCTGTTGTATCTATGATAGTCTTTCAGTCGGCTGTTGTATCTTTGCTAGTCTTTCAGTCGGCTGTTGTATCTATGATAGTCTTTCAGTCGGCTGTTGTATCTATGATAGTCTTTCAGTCGGCTGTTGTATCTATGATAGTCTTTCAGTCGGCTGTTGTATCTATGATAGTCTTTCAGTCGGCTGTTGTATCTATGATAGTCTTTCAGTCGGCTGTTGTATCTATGATAGTCTTTCAGTCGGCTGTTGTATCTATGATAGTCTTTCAGTCGGCTGTTGTATCTATGATAGTCTTTCAGTCGGCTGTTGTATCTATGATAGTCTTTCAGTCGGCTGTTGTATCTATGATAGTCTTTCAGTCGGCTGTTGTATCTATGATAGTCTTTCAGTCGGCTGTTGTATCTATGATAGTCTTTCAGTCGGCTGTTGTATCTTTGATAGTCTTTCAGTCGGCTGTTGTATCTATGATAGTCTTTCAGTCGGCTGTTGTATCTATGATAGTCTTTCAGTCGGCTGTTGTATCTATGATAGTCTTTCAGTCGGCTGTTGTATCTATGATAGTCTTTCAGTCGGCTGTTGTATCTATGATAGTCTTTCAGTCGGCTGTTGTATCTATGATAGTCTTTCAGTCGGCTGTTGTATCTATGATAGTCTTTCAGTCGGCTGTTGTATCTATGCTAGTCTTTCAGTCGGCTGTTGTATCTATGATAGTCTTTCAGTCGGCTGTTGTATCTATGATAGTCTTTCAGTCGGCTGTTGTATCTATGATAGTCTTTCAGTCGGCTGTTGTATCTATGCTAGTCTTTCAGTCGGCTGTTGTATCTATGATAGTCTTTCAGTCGGCTGTTGTATCTATGCTAGTCTTTCAGTCGGCTGTTGTATCTATGCTAGTCTTTCAGTCGGCTGTTGTATCTATGATAGTCTTTCAGTCGGCTGTTGTATCTATGATAGTCTTTCAGTCGGCTGTTGTATCTATGCTAGTCTTTCAGTCGGCTGTTGTATCTATGCTAGTCTTTCAGTCGGCTGTTGTATCTATGATAGTCTTTCAGTCGGCTGTTGTATCTATGATAGTCTTTCAGTCGGCTGTTGTATCTATGATAGTCTTTCAGTCGGCTGTTGTATCTATGCTAGTCTTTCAGTCGGCTGTTGTATCTATGATAGTCTTTCAGTCGGCTGTTGTATCTATGATAGTCTTTCAGTCGGCTGTTGTATCTTTGCTAGTCTTTCAGTCGGCTGTTGTATCTTTGCTAGTCTTTCAGTCGGCTGTTGTATCTATGATAGTCTTTCAGTCGGCTGTTGTATCTATGATAGTCTTTCAGTCGGCTGTTGTATCTATGATAGTCTTTCAGTCGGCTGTTGTATCTATGATAGTCTTTCAGTCGGCTGTTGTATCTATGCTAGTCTTTCAGTCGGCTGTTGTATCTATGCTAGTCTTTCAGTCGGCTGTTGTATCTATGATAGTCTTTCAGTCGGCTGTTGTATCTATGATAGTCTTTCAGTCGGCTGTTGTATCTATGATAGTCTTTCAGTCGGCTGTTGTATCTATGATAGTCTTTCAGTCGGCTGTTGTATCTATGATAGTCTTTCAGTCGGCTGTTGTATCTATGATAGTCTTTCAGTCGGCTGTTGTATCTATGATAGTCTTTCAGTCGGCTGTTGTATCTATGCTAGTCTTTCAGTCGGCTGTTGTATCTATGATAGTCTTTCAGTCGGCTGTTGTATCTATGATAGTCTTTCAGTCGGCTGTTGTATCTATGATAGTCTTTCAGTCGGCTGTTGTATCTATGCTAGTCTTTCAGTCGGCTGTTGTATCTATGATAGTCTTTCAGTCGGCTGTTGTATCTATGATAGTCTTTCAGTCGGCTGTTGTATCTATGATAGTCTTTCAGTCGGCTGTTGTATCTATGCTAGTCTTTCAGTCGGCTGTTGTATCTATGCTAGTCTTTCAGTCGGCTGTTGTATCTATGATAGTCTTTCAGTCGGCTGTTGTATCTATGATAGTCTTTCAGTCGGCTGTTGTATCTATGATAGTCTTTCAGTCGGCTGTTGTATCTATGCTAGTCTTTCAGTCGGCTGTTGTATCTATAATAGTCTTTCAGTCGGCTGTTGTATCTATGATAGTCTTTCAGTCGGCTGTTGTATCTATGCTAGTCTTTCAGTCGGCTGTTGTATCTATGATAGTCTTTCAGTCGGCTGTTGTATCTATGATAGTCTTTCAGTCGGCTGTTGTATCTATGATAGTCTTTCAGTCGGCTGTTGTATCTATGATAGTCTTTCAGTCGGCTGTTGTATCTATGATAGTCTTTCAGTCGGCTGTTGTATCTATGATAGTCTTTCAGTCGGCTGTTGTATCTATGATAGTCTTTCAGTCGGCTGTTGTATCTATGATAGTCTTTCAGTCGGCTGTTGTATCTTTGATAGTCTTTCAGTCGGCTGTTGTATCTTTGCTAGTCTTTCAGTCGGCTGTTGTATCTATGATAGTCTTTCAGTCGGCTGTTGTATCTATGATAGTCTTTCAGTCGGCTGTTGTATCTATGCTAGTCTTTCAGTCGGCTGTCGTATCTATGATAGTCTTTCAGTCGGCTGTTGTATCTATGATAGTCTTTCAGTCGGCTGTTGTATCTATGATAGTCTTTCAGTCGGCTGTTGTATCTATGCTAGTCTTTCAGTCGGCTGTTGTATCTATGATAGTCTTTCAGTCGGCTGTCGTATCTATGATAGTCTTTCAGTCGGCTGTTGTATCTATGCTAGTCTTTCAGTCGGCTGTTGTATCTATGATAGTCTTTCAGTCGGCTGTTGTATCTATGATAGTCTTTCAGTCGGCTGTTGTATCTATGATAGTCTTTCAGTCGGCTGTTGTATCTATGATAGTCTTTCAGTCGGCTGTTGTATCTATGATAGTCTTTCAGTCGGCTGTTGTATCTATGATAGTCTTTCAGTCGGCTGTTGTATCTATGATAGTCTTTCAGTCGGCTGTTGTATCTATGATAGTCTTTCAGTCGGCTGTTGTATCTATGATAGTCTTTCAGTCGGCTGTTGTATCTATGCTAGTCTTTCAGTCGGCTGTTGTATCTATGATAGTCTTTCAGTCGGCTGTTGTATCTATGATAGTCTTTCAGTCGGTTGTTGCATCGGCTGTCGCTTGTATCTATGATAGTCTTTCAGTCGGTTGTTGTATCTATGATAGTCTTTCAGTCGGCTGTTGTATCTATGATAGTCTTTCAGTCGGCTGTTGTATCTATGATAGTCTTTCAGTCGGCTGTTGTATCTATGCTAGTCTTTCAGTCGGCTGTTGTATCTATGATAGTCTTTCAGTCGGCTGTTGTATCTATGATAGTCTTTCAGTCGGCTGTTGTATCTATGATAGTCTTTCAGTCGGCTGTTGTATCTATGATAGTCTTTCAGTCGGCTGTTGTATCTATGATAGTCTTTCAGTCGGCTGTTGTATCTATGATAGTCTTTCAGTCGGCTGTTGTATCTATGATAGTCTTTCAGTCGGCTGTTGTATCTATGATAGTCTTTCAGTCGGCTGTTGTATCTATGATAGTCTTTCAGTCGGCTGTTGTATCTATGATAGTCTTTCAGTCGGCTGTTGTATCTATGATAGTCTTTCAGTATCTGTTGTATCTATGATAGTCTTTCAGTCGGCTGTTGTATCTATGATAGTCTTTCAGTCGGCTGTTGTATCTATGGATAGTCTTTCAGTTGTATCTATGATAGTCTTTCAGTCGGCTGTTGTATCTATGATAGTCTTTCAGTCGGCTGTTGTATCTATGATAGTCTTTCAGTCGGCTGTTGTATCTATGATAGTCTTTCAGTCGGCTGTTGTATCTATGATAGTCTTTCAGTCGGCTGTTGTATCTATGATAGTCTTTCAGTCGGCTGTTGTATCTATGATAGTCTTTCAGTCGGCTGTTGTATCTATGATAGTCTTTCAGCTGTTGTATCTATGATAGTCTTTCAGTCGGCTGTTGTATCTATGATAGTCTTTCAGTCGGCTGTTGTATCTATGCTAGTCTTTCAGTCGGCTGTTGTATCTATGCTAGTCTTTCAGTCGGCTGTTGTATCTATGATAGTCTTTCAGTCGGCTGTTGTATCTATGATAGTCTTTCAGTCGGCTGTTGTATCTATGATAGTCTTTCAGTCGGCTGTTGTATCTATGATAGTCTTTCAGTCGGCTGTTGTATCTATGATAGTCTTTCAGTCGGCTGTTGTATCTATGATAGTCTTTCAGTCGGCTGTTGTATCTATGATAGTCTTTCAGTCGGCTGTTGTATCTATGATAGTCTTTCAGTCGGCTGTTGTATCTATGATAGTCTTTCAGTCGGCTGTTGTATCTATGCTAGTCTTTCAGTCGGCTGTTGTATCTATGATAGTCTTTCAGTCGGCTGTTGTATCTATGCTAGTCTTTCAGTCGGCTGTTGTATCTATGATAGTCTTTCAGTCGGCTGTTGTATCTATGATAGTCTTTCAGTCGGCTGTTGTATCTATGCTAGTCTTTCAGTCGGCTGTTGTATCTATGATAGTCTTTCAGTCGGCTGTTGTATCTATGATAGTCTTTCAGTCGGCTGTTGTATCTATGATAGTCTTTCAGTCGGCTGTTGTATCTATGATAGTCTTTCAGTCGGCTGTTGTATCTATGATAGTCTTTCAGTCGGCTGTTGTATCTTTGCTAGTCTTTCAGTCGGCTGTTGTATCTTTGCTAGTCTTTCAGTCGGCTGTTGTATCTATGATAGTCTTTCAGTCGGCTGTTGTATCTATGATAGTCTTTCAGTCGGCTGTTGTATCTATGCTAGTCTTTCAGTCGGCTGTCGTATCTATGATAGTCTTTCAGTCGGCTGTTGTATCTATGATAGTCTTTCAGTCGGCTGTTGTATCTATGCTAGTCTTTCAGTCGGCTGTTGTATCTATGCTAGTCTTTCAGTCGGCTGTTGTATCTATGATAGTCTTTCAGTCGGCTGTTGTATCTATGCTAGTCTTTCAGTAGGCTGTTGTATCTATGGAAGTCTTTCAGTCGGCTGTTGTATCTATGATAGTCTTTCAGTCGACTGTTGTATCTATGATAGTCTTTCAGTCGGCTGTTGTATCTTTGCTAGTCTTTCAGTCGGCTGTTGTATCTATAATAGTCTTTCAGTCGGCTGTTGTATCTATGCTAGTCTTTCAGTCGGCTGTTGTATCTATGATAGTCTTTCAGTCGGCTGTTGTATCTATGATAGTCTTTCAGTCGGCTGTTGTATCTATGATAGTCTTTCAGTCGGCTGTTGTATCTATGATAGTCTTTCAGTCGGCTGTTGTATCTATGATAGTCTTTCAGTCGGCTGTTGTATCTATGATAGTCTTTCAGTCGGCTGTTGTATCTATGATAGTCTTTCAGTCGGCTGTTGTATCTTTGCTAGTCTTTCAGTCGGCTGTTGTATCTTTGCTAGTCTTTCAGTCGGCTGTTGTATCTATAATAGTCTTTCAGTCGGCTGTTGTATCTATGATCGTCTTTCAGTCGGCTGTTGTATCTATGATAGTCTTTCAGTCGGCTGTTGTATCTATGATAGTCTTTCAGTCGGCTGTTGTATCTATGATAGTCTTTCAGTCGGCTGTTGTATCTTTGTTAGTCTTTCAGTCGGCTGTTGTATCTATGATAGTCTTTCAGTCGGCTGTCGTATCTATGATAGTCTTTCAGTCGGCTGTTGTATCTATGATAGTCTTTCAGTCGGCTGTTGTATCTATGATAGTCTTTCAGTCGGCTGTTGTATCTATGATAGTCTTTCAGTCGGCTGTTGTATCTTTGCTAGTCTTTCAGTCGGCTGTTGTATCTTTGCTAGTCTTTCAGTCGGCTGTTGTATCTATGATAGTCTTTCAGTCGGCTGTTGTATCTATGATAGTCTTTCAGTCGGCTGTTGTATCTATGCTAGTCTTTCAGTCGGCTGTCGTATCTATGATAGTCTTTCAGTCGGCTGTTGTATCTATGATAGTCTTTCAGTCGGCTGTTGTATCTATGATAGTCTTTCAGTCGGCTGTTGTATCTATGCTAGTCTTTCAGTCGGCTGTCGTATCTATGATAGTCTTTCAGTCGGCTGTCGTATCTATGCTACTCTTTCAGTCGGCTGTCGTATCTATGCTACTCTTTCAGTCGGCTGTTGTATCTATGATAGTCTTTCAGTCGGCTGTTGTATCTATGATAGTCTTTCAGTCGGCTGTTGTATCTATGATAGTCTTTCAGTCGGCTGTTGTATCTATGATAGTCTTTCAGTCGGCTGTTGTATCTGTGATAGTCTTTCAGTCGGCTGTTGTATCTATGATAGTCTTTCAGTCGGCTGTTGTATCTATGATAGTCTTTCAGTCGGCTGTTGTATCTATGATAGTCTTTCAGTCGGCTGTTGTATCTATGATAGTCTTTCAGTCGGCTGTTGTATCTATGATAGTCTTTCAGTCGGCTGTTGTATCTATGATAGTCTTTCAGTCGGCTGTTGTATCTATGATAGTCTTTCAGTCGGCTGTCGTATCTATGATAGTCTTTCAGTCGGCTGTTGTATCTATGATAGTCTTTCAGTCGGCTGTTGTATCTATGATAGTCTTTCAGTCGGCTGTTGTATCTATGATAGTCTTTCAGTCGGCTGTTGTATCTATGGTAGTCTTTCAGTCGGCTGTTGTATCTATGATAGTCTTTCAGTCGGTTTCGTGTCTATGATAGTCTTTCAGTTGGCTGTTGTATCTATGATAGTCTTTCAGTCGGCTGTTGTATCTATGATAGTCTTTCAGTCGGCTGTTGTATCTATGATAGTCTTTCAGTCGGCTGTTGTATCTATGATAGTCTTTCAGTCGGCTGTTGTATCTATGATAGTCTTTCAGTCGGCTGTTGTATCTATGCTAGTCTTTCAGTCGGCTGTTGTATCTATGATAGTCTTTCAGTCGGCTGTTGTATCTATGATAGTCTTTCAGTCGGCTGTTGTATCTATGATAGTCTTTCAGTCGGCTGTTGTATCTATGATAGTCTTTAAGTCGGCTGTTGTATTTATGATAGTCTTTCAGTCGGCTGTTGTATCTATGATAGTCTTTCAGTCGGCTGTCGTATCTATGATAGTCTTTCAGTCGGCTGTCGTATCTATGATAGTCTTTCAGTCGGCTGTTGTATCTATGATAGTCTTGCAGTCGGCTGTTGCTTCTATGCTAGTCTGTCAGTCGGCTGTTGTATCGATGCTAGTCTGTCAGTCGGCTGTCGTGTATCTATGCTAGTCTGTCAGTCGGCTGTTGTATCTATGATAGTCTGTCAGTCAGCTGTTGTATCTATGCTAGTCTTGTCAGTCGGCTGCTTTGTATCTATGATAGTCTGTCAGTCGGCTGTTGTATCTATGATAGTCTTTCAGTCGGCTGCTGTATCTATGCTAGTCTGTCAGTCGGCTGTTGTATCGATGCTAGTCTGTCAATCGGCTATTGTATCTATGATGGTCTTTCAGTCGGCGGTTTTATCTATGATAGTGTTTCAGTCGGCTGTTGTATCTTTGCTAGTCTTTCAGTCGGCTGTTGTATCTATGATTGTCTTTCAGTCGGCTGTTGTATCTAGTATAGTCTTTTAGTCGGCTGTTGTATCTATGATAGTCTTTCAGTCGGTTTCGTATCTATGATAGTCTTTCAGTTGGCTGTTGTATCTATGATAGTCTTTCAGTCGGCTGTTGTATATATGCTAGTCTTTCAGTCGGCTGTTGTATCTATGATAGTCTTTCAGATGGCTTTTGTATCTATGCTAGTCTTTTAATCGGTTTTGTATCTATGATAGTCTTTCAGTCGGCTGTTGTATCTATGATAGTCTTTCAGTCGGCTGTTGTATCTGTGATAGTCTTTCAGTCGGCTGTTGTATCTATGATAGTCTTTCAGTCGGCTGCTGTATCTATGATAGTTTTTCAGTCGGCTGTTGTGTCTATGATAGTCTTTCAGTCGGCTGTTGTATCTATGATAGTCTTTCAGTCGGCTGTTGTATTTATGATAGTCTTTCAGTCGGCTGTCGTATCTATGATAGTCTTTCAGTCGGCTGTCGTATCTATGATAGTCTTTCAGTCGGCTGTTGTATCTATGATAGTCTTTCAGTCGGCTGTTGTATCTATGATAGTCTTTCAGTCGGCTGTTGTATCTATGATGTCTTTCAGTTGGCTGTTGTATCTATGATAGTCTTTCAGTCGGCTGTTGTATCTATGATAGTCTTTCAGTCGGCTGTTGTATCTATGATAGTCTTTCAGTCGGCTGTTGTATCTATGATAGTCTTTCAGTCGGCTGTTGTATCTATGATAGTCTTTCAGTCGGCTGTTGTATCTATGATAGTCTTTCAGTCGGCTGTTGTATCTATGATAGTCTTTCAGTCGGCTGTTGTATCTATGATAGTCTTTCAGTCGGCTGTTGTATCTATGCTAGTCTTTCAGTCGGCTGTCGTATCTATGCTACTCTTTCAGTCGGCTGTTGTATCTATGATAGTCTTTCAGTCGGCTGTTGTATCTATGATAGTCTTTCAGTCGGCTGTTGTATCTTTGCTAGTCTTTTAGTCGGCTGTTGTATCTTTGCTAGTCTTTCAGTCGGCTGTTGTATCTATAATAGTCTTTCAGTCGGCTGTTGTATCTATAATAGTCTTTCAGTCGGTTGTTGTATCTTTGCTAGTCTTTCAGTCGGTTGTTGTATCTATGATAGTCTTTCAGTCGGCTGTTGTATCTATGCTAGTCTTTCAGTCGGCTGTCGTATCTATGATAGTCTTTCAGTCGGCTGTTGTATCTATGCTAGTCTTTCAGTCGGCTGTCGTATCTATGCTAGTCTTTCAGTCGGCTGTTGTATCTATGATAGTCTTTCAGTCGGCTGTTGTATCTATGATAGTCTTTCAGTCGGCTGTTGTATCGTTGCTAGTCTTTCAGTCGGCTGTTGTATCTTTGCTAGTCTTTCAGTCGGCTGTTGTATCTATAATAGTCTTTCAGTCGGCTGTTGTATCTATAATAGTCTTTCAGTCGGCTGTTGTATCTTTGCTAGTCTTTCAGTCGGTTGTTGTATCTATGATAGTCTTTCAGTCGGCTGTTGTATCTATGATAGTCTTTCAGTCGGCTGTTGTATCTATGATAGTCTTTCAGTCGGCTGTTGTATCTATGATAGTCTTTCAGTCGGCTGTTGTATCTATGATAGTCTTTCAGTCGGCTGTTGTATCTATGATAGTCTTTCAGTCGGCTGTTGTATCTATGATAGTCTTTCAGTCGGCTGTTGTATCTATGATAGTCTTTCAGTCGGCTGTTGTATCTTTGCTAGTCTTTCAGTCGGCTGTTGTATCTTTGCTAGTCTTTCAGTCGGCTGTTGTATCTATGATAGTCTTTCAGTCGGCTGTTGTATCTATGATAGTCTTTCAGTCGGCTGTTGTATCTATGATAGTCTTTCAGTCGGCTGTCGTATCTATGATAGTCTTTCAGTCGGCTGTTGTATCTATGATAGTCTTTCAGTCGGCTGTTGTATCTATGATAGTCTTTCAGTCGGCTGTTGTATCTATGCTAGTCTTTCAGTCGGCTGTCGTATCTATGATAGTCTTTCAGTCGGCTGTCGTATCTATGCTACTCTTTCAGTCGGCTGTCGTATCTATGCTACTCTTTCAGTCGGCTGTTGTATCTATGATAGTCTTTCAGTCGGCTGTTGTATCTATGATAGTCTTTCAGTCGGCTGTTGTATCTATGATAGTCTTTCAGTCGGCTGTTGTATCTATGATAGTCTTTCAGTCGGCTGTTGTATCTATGATAGTCTTTCAGTCGGCTGTTGTATCTATGATAGTCTTTCAGTCGGCTGTTGTATCTATGATAGTCTTTCAGTCGGCTGTTGTATCTATGATAGTCTTTCAGTCGGCTGTTGTATCTATGATAGTCTTTCAGTCGGCTGTTGTATCTATGATAGTCTTTCAGTCGGCTGTTGTATCTATGATAGTCTTTCAGTCGACTGTTGTATCTATGATAGTCTTTCAGTCGGCTGTTGTATCTATGCTAGTCTTTCAGTCGGCTGTTGTATCTATGCTAGTCTTTCAGTCGGCTGTTGTATCTATGATAGTCTTTCAGTCGGCTGTTGTATCTATGATAGTCTTTCAGTCGGCTGTTGTATCTATGATAGTCTTTCAGTCGGCTGTTGTATCTATGATAGTCTTTCAGTCGGCTGTTGTATCTATGATAGTCTTTCAGTCGGTTTCGTATCTATGCTAGTCTTTCAGTCGGCTGTTGTATCTATGCTAGTCTTTCAGTCGGCTGTTGTATGTATGATAGTCTTTCAGTCGGCTGTTGTATCTTTGCTAGTCTTTCAGTCGGCTGTCGTATCTATGATAGTCTTTCAGTCGGCTGTTGTATCTATGCTAGTCTTTCAGTCGGCTGTTGTATCTATGATAGTCTTTCAGTCGGCTGTTGTATCTATGATAGTCTTTCAGTCGGCTGTTGTATCTATGATAGTCTTTCAGTCGGCTGTTGTATTTATGATAGTCTTTCAGTCAGCTGTTGTATCTATGATAGTCTTTCAGTCGGCTGTTGTATCTATGATAGTCTTTCAGTCGGCTGTTGTATCTATGATAGTCTTTCAGTCGGCTGTTGTATCTATGATAGTCTTTCAGTCGGCTGTTGTATCTATGATAGTCTTTCAGTCGGCTGTTGTATCTATGATAGTCTTTCAGTCGGCTGTTGTATCTATGGTAGTCTTTCAGTCGGCTGTTGTATCTATGATAGTCTTTCAGTCGGCTGTCGTATCTATGATAGTCTTTCAGTCGGCTGTTGTATCTATGATAGTCTTTCAGTCGGCTGTTGTATCTATGATAGTCTTTCAGTCGGCTGTTGTATCTATGATAGTCTTTCAGTCGGCTGTTGTATCTATGATAGTCTTTCAGTCGGCTGTTGTATCTATGATAGTCTTTCAGTCGGCTGTTGTATCTATGATAGTCTTTCAGTCGGCTGTTGTATCTATGATAGTCTTTCAGTCGGCTGTTGTATCTATGATAGTCTTTCAGTCGGCTGTTGTATCTATGCTAGTCTTTCAGTCGGCTGTTGTATCTATGATAGTCTTTCAGTCGGCTGTTGTATCTATGATAGTCTTTCAGTCGGCTGTTGTATCTATGATAGTCTTTCAGTCGGCTGTTGTATCTATGCTAGTCTTTCAGTCGGCTGTTGTATCTATGATAGTCTTTCAGTCGGCTGTTGTATCTATGATAGTCTTTCAGTCGGCTGTTGTACTTATGATAGTCTATGCTGTTGTCTGTCAGTCGGCTGTTGTATCTATGCTAGTCTTTCAGTCGGCTGTTGTATCTATGCTAGTCTTTCAGTCGGCTGTTGTATCTATGATAGTCTTTCAGTCGGCTGTTGTATCTATGATAGTCTTTCAGTCGGCTGTTGTATCTATGATAGTCTTTCAGTCGGCTGTTGTATCTATGCTAGTCTTTCAGTCGGCTGTTGTATCTATGATAGTCTTTCAGTCGGCTGTTGTATCTATGATAGTCTTTCAGTCGGCTGTTGTATCTATGATAATCTTTCAGTCGGCTGTTGTATTTATGATAGTCTTTCAGTCAGCTGTTGTATCTATGATAGTCTTTCAGTCGGCTGTTGTATCTTTGCTAGTCTTTCAGTCGGCTGTTGTATCTATGATAGTCTTTCAGTCGGCTGTTGTATCTATGATAGTCTTTCAGTCGGCTGTTGTATCTATGCTAGTCTTTCAGTCGGCTGTTGTATCTATGATAGTCTTTCAGTCGGCTGTTGTATCTATGCTAGTCTTTCAGTCGGCTGTTGTATCTATGATAGTCTTTCAGTCGGCTGTTGTATCTATGATAGTCTTTCAGTCGGCTGTTGTATCTATGATAGTCTTTCAGTCGGCTGTTGTATCTATGATAGTCTTTCAGTCGGCTGTTGTATCTATGATAGTCTTTCAGTCGGCTGTTGTATCTATGATAGTCTTTCAGTCGGCTGTTGTATCTATGATAGTCTTTCAGTCGGCTGTTGTATCTATGATAGTCTATCTATGCTAGTCTTTCAGTCGGCTGTTGTATCTATGATAGTCTTTCAGTCGGCTGTTGTATCTATGAGAGTCTTTGAGTCGGCTGTTGTATCATAGTCTTTCAGTCGGCTGTTGTATCTATGATAGTCTTTCAGTCGGCTGTTGTATCTATGATAGTCTTTCAGTCGGCTGTTGTATCTATGATAGTCTTTCAGTCGGCTGTTGTATCTATGATAGTCTTTCAGTCGGCTGTTGTATCTATGATAGTCTTTCAGTCGGCTGTTGTATCTATGCTAGTCTTTCAGTCGGCTGTTGTATCTATGATAGTCTTTCAGTCGGCTGTTGTATCTATGATAGTCTTTCAGTCGGCTGTTGTATCTATGATAGTCTTTCAGTCGGCTGTTGTATCTATGATAGTCTTTCAGTCGGCTGTTGTATCTATGATAGTCTTTCAGTCGGCTGTTGTATCTATGATAGTCTTTCAGTCGGCTGTTGTATCTATGATAGTCTTTCAGTCGGCTGTTGTATCTATGATAGTCTTTCAGTCGGCTGTTGTATCTATGCTAGTCTTTCAGTCGGCTGTTGTATCTATGCTAGTCTTTCAGTCGGCTGTTGTATCTATGCTAGTCTTTCAGTCGGCTGTTGTATCTATGATAGTCTTTCAGTCGGCTGTTGGCTCGTCTATGTATGCCCCTTCTTGTATCTGTTATGTTTATCTATGATAGTCTTTCAGTCGGCTGTTGTATCTATGATAGTCTTTCAGTCGGCTGTTGTATCTATGATAGTCTTTCAGTCGGCTGTTGTATCTATGATAGTCTTTCAGTCGGCTGTTGTATCTATGATAGTCTTTCAGTCGGCTGTTGTATCTATGATAGTCTTTCAGTCGGCTGTTGTATCTATGATAGTCTTTCAGTCGGCTGTTGTATCTATGATAGTCTTTCAGTCGGCTGTTGTATCTATGATAGTCTTTCAGTCGGCTGTTGTATCTATGATAGTCTTTCAGTCGGCTGTTGTATCTATGATAGTCTTTCAGTCGGCTGTTGTATCTATGATAGTCTTTCAGTCGGCTGTTGTATCTATGCTAGTCTTTCAGTCGGCTGTTGTATCTATGATAGTCTTTCAGTCGGCTGTTGTATCTATGATAGTCTTTCAGTCGGCTGTTGTATCTATGATAGTCTTTCAGTCGGCTGTTGTATCTATGATAGTCTTTCAGTCGGCTGTTGTATCTATGCTAGTCTTTCAGTCGGCTGTTGTATCTATGATAGTCTTTCAGTCGGCTGTTGTATCTATGCTAGTCTTTCAGTCGGCTGTTGTATCTATGATAGTCTTTCAGTCGGCTGTTGTATCTATGATAGTCTTTCAGTCGGCTGTTGTATCTATGATAGTCTTTCAGTCGGCTGTTGTATCTATGATAGTCTTTCAGTCGGCTGTTGTATCTATGATAGTCTTTCAGTCGGCTGTTGTATCTATGATAGTCTTTCAGTCGGCTGTTGTATCTATGATAGTCTTTCAGTCGGCTGTTGTATCTATGCTAGTCTTTCAGTCGGCTGTTGTATCTATGATAGTCTTTCAGTCGGCTGTTGTATCTATGATAGTCTTTCAGTCGGCTGTTGTATCTATGGTAGTCTTTCAGTCGGCTGTTGTATCTATGATAGTCTTTCAGTCGGTTTCGTATCTATGATAGTCTTTCAGTTGGCTGTTGTATCTATGATAGTCTTTCAGTCGGCTGTTGTATCTATGATAGTCTTTCAGTCGGCTGTTGTATCTATGATAGTCTTTCAGTCGGCTGTTGTATCTATGATAGTCTTTCAGTCGGCTGTTGTATCTATGATAGTCTTTCAGTCGGCTGTTGTATCTATGATAGTCTTTCAGTCGGCTGTTGTATCTATGCTAGTCTTTCAGTAGGCTGTTGTATCTATGGAAGTCTTTCAGTCGGCTGTTGTATCTATGATAGTCTTTCAGTCGGCTGTTGTATCTATGATAGTCTTTCAGTCGGCTGTTGTATCTATGCTAGTCTTTCAGTCGGCTGTTGTATCTATGATAGTCTTTCAGTCGGCTGTTGTATCTATGATAGTCTTTCAGTCGGCTGTTGTATCTATGATAGTCTTTCAGTCGGCTGTTGTATCTATGATAGTCTTTCAGTCGGCTGTTGTATCTATGATAGTCTTTCAGTCGGCTGTTGTATCTATGATAGTCTTTCAGTCGGCTGTTGTATCTATGATAGTCTTTCAGTCGGCTGTTGTATCTATGATAGTCTTTCAGTCGGCTGTTGTATCTATGATAGTCTTTCAGTCGGCTGTTGTATCTATGATAGTCTTTCAGTCGGCTGTTGTATCTATAATAGTCTTTAGTCGGCTAGTCTTTGATAGTCAGTCGGCTGTTGTATCTAGTCTTTCAGTCTTTCAGTCGGCTGTTGTATCTATGATAGTCTTTCAGTCGGCTGTCTGTTGTATCTATGATAGTCTTTCAGTCGGCTGTTGTATCTATGATAGTCTTTCAGTCGGCTGTTGTATCTATGATAGTCTATTAGTCTTTCGTTCGGCTGTCGTATCTGTGTTCGTCTTTCAGTGGGCTGTTGTATCTATGATTGCCTTTTAGTCGGCTGTTGCATCTATGATAGTCTTTCAGTCGGCTGTTGTATCTATGATAGTCTTTCAGTCGGCTGTTGTATCTTTGATAGTCTTTCAGTCGGCTGTTGTATCTATGATAGTCTTTCAGTCGGCTGTTGTATCTATGATAGTCTTTCAGTCGGCTGTTGTATCTATGATAGTCTTTCAGTCGGCTGTTGTATCTATGATAGTCTTTCAGTCGGCTGTGTATGTATGATAGTCTGATCAGTCTGTCGTATCTATCTAGTCTTTCAGTCGGCTGTTGTATCTATGCTAGTCTTTCAGTCGGCTGTTGTATCTATGTTAGTCTTTCAGTCGGCTGTTGTATCTATGATTGTCTTTCAATCGGCTGTTGTATCTCTGATAGTCTTCCAGCCGGCTGTTGTGATAGTCTTTCAGTCGGCTGTTGTATCTATGATAGTCTTTCAGTCGGCTGTTGTATCTGAATGATAGTCTTTCAGTCGGGTATCTATGATAGTCTTTCAGTCGGCTGTTGTATCTATGATAGTCTTTCAGTCGGCTGTTGTATCTATGCTAGTCTTTCAGTCGGCTGTTGTATCTATGATAGTCTTTCAGTCGGCTGTTGTATCTATGATAGTCTTTCAGTCGGCTGTTGTATCTATGATAGTCTTTCAGTCGGCTGTTGTATCTATGATAGTCTTTCAGTCGGCTGTTGTATCTATGATAGTCTTTCAGTCGGCTGTTGTATCTATGCTAGTCTTTCAGTCGGCTGTTGTATCTATGATAGTCTTTCAGTCGGCTGTTGTATCTATGATAGTCTTTCAGTCGGCTGTTGTATCTATGATAGTCTTTCAGTCGGCTGTTGTATCTATGATAGTCTTTCAGTCGGCTGTTGTATCTATGATAGTCTTTCAGTCGGCTGTTGTATCTATGATAGTCTTTCAGTCGGCTGTTTGTATCTATGATAGTCTTTCAGTCGGCTGTTGTATCTATGATAGTCTTTCAGTCGGCTGTTGTATCTATGATAGTCTTTCAGTCGGCTGTTGTATCTATGATAGTCTTTCAGTCGGCTGTTGTATCTATGATAGTCTTTCAGTCTGCGGGGGTATCTATGCATGTCTTTCAGTCGGCTGTTGTATCTATGCTAGTCTTTCAGTCGGCTGTTGTATCTATGATAGTCTTTCAGTCGGCTGTTGTATCTATGATAGTCTTTCAGTCGGCTGTTGTATCTATGATAGTCTTTCAGTCGGCTGTTGTATCTATGATAGTCTTTCAGTCGGCTGTTGTATCTATGATAGTCTTTCAGTCGGCTGTTGTATCTATGATAGTCTTTCAGTCGGCTGTTGTATCTATGATAGTCTTTCAGTCGGCTGTTGTATCTATGATAGTCTTTCAGTCGGCTGTTGTATCTATGCTAGTCTTTCAGTCGGCTGTTGTATCTATGATAGTCTTTCAGTCGGCTGTTGTATCTATGATAGTCTTTCAGTCGGCTGTTGTATCTATGATAGTCTTTCAGTCGGCTGTTGTATCTATGATAGTCTTTCAGTCGGCTGTTGTATCTATGCTAGTCTTTCAGTCGGCTGTTGTATCTATGATAGTCTTTCAGTCGGCTGTTGTATCTATGATAGTCTTTCAGTCGGCTGTTTGTATCTATGATAGTCTTTCAGTCGGCTGTTGTATCTATGATAGTCTTTCAGTCGGCTGTTGTATCTATGATAGTCTTTCAGTCGGCTGTTGTATCTATGATAGTCTTTCAGTCGGCTGTTGTATCTATGATAGTCTTTCAGTCGGCTGTTGTATCTATGATAGTCTTTCAGTCGGCTGTTGTATCTATGATAGTCTTTCAGTCGGCTGTTGTATCTATGATAGTCTTTCAGTCGGCTGTTGTATCTATGATAGTCTTTCAGTCGGCTGTTGTATCTATGATAGTCTTTCAGTCGGCTGTTGTATCTATGATAGTCTTTCAGTCGGCTGTTGTATCTATGATAGTCTTTCAGTCGGCTGTTGTATCTATGATAGTCTTTCAGTCGGCTGTTGTATCTATGATAGTCTTTCAGTCGGCTGTTGTATCTATGATAGTCTTTCAGTCGGCTGTTGTATCTATGCTTTAGTCTTTCATGTCGGCTGTTGTATCTATGCTAGTCTTTCAGTCGGCTGTTGTATCTATGATAGTCTTTCAGTCGGCTGTTGTATCTATGATAGTCTTTCAGTCGGCTGTTGTATCTATGATAGTCTTTCAGTCGGCTGTTGTATCTATGCTAGTCTTTCAGTCGGCTGTTGTATCTATGATAGTCTTTCAGTCGGCTGTTGTATCTATGATAGTCTTTCAGTCGGCTGTTGTATCTATGCTAGTCTTTCAGTCGGCTGTTGTATCTATGCTAGTCTTTCAGTCGGCTGTGTATCTTGATAGTCTCATGCTAGTCTTTCAGTCGGCTGTTGTATCTATGCTAGTCTTTCAGTCGGCTGTTGTATCTATGATAGTCTTTCAGTCGGCTGTTGTATCTATGATAGTCTTTCAGTCGGCTGTTGTATCTATGATAGTCTTTCAGTCGGCTGTTGTATCTATGCTAGTCTTTCAGTCGGCTGTCGTATCTATGATAGTCTTTCAGTCGGCTGTTGTATCTATGTTAGTCTTTCAGTCGGCTGTTGTATCTATGATAGTCTTTCAGTCGTTTGTTGTATCTATGATAGTCTTTCAGTCGGCTGTTGTATCTATGATAGTCTTTCAGTCAGGCTGTTGTATCTATGATAGTCTTTCAGTCGGCTGTTCTATCTATGATAGTCTTTCAGTCGGCTGTTGTATCTATGCTAGTCTTTCAGTCGGCTGTGTATCTATGATAGTCTTTCAGTCGGCTGTTGTATCTATGATAGTCTTTCAGTCGGCTGTTGTATCTATGATAGTCTTTCAGTCGGCTGTTGTATCTATGATAGTCTTTCAGTCGGCTGTTGTATCTATGATAGTCTTTCAGTCGGCTGTTGTATCTATGATAGTCTTTCAGTCGGCTGTTGTATCTATGATAGTCTTTCAGTCGGCTGTTGTATCTATGATAGTCTTTCAGTCGGCTGTTTCAGTATCTTTCTATGATAGTCTTTCAGTCGGCTGTTGTATCTATGATAGTCTTTCAGTCGGCTGTTGTATCTATGATAGTCTTTCAGTCGGCTGTTGTATCTATGATAGTCTTTCAGTCGGCTGTTGTATCTATGATAGTCTTTCAGTCGGCTGTTGTATCTATGCTAGTCTTTCAGTCGGCTGTTGTATCTATGCTAGTCTTTCAGTCGGCTGTTGTATCTATGCTAGTCTTTCAGTCGGCTGTTGTATCTATGATAGTCTTTCAGTCGGCTGTTGTATCTATGCTTGTCTTTCAGTCGGCTGTTGTATCTATGATAGTCTTTCAGTCGGCTGTTGTATCTATGCTAGTCTTTCAGTCGGCTGTTGTATCTATGATAGTCTTTCAGTCGGCTGTTGTATCTATGATAGTCTTTCAGTCGGCTGTTGTATCTATGATAGTCTTTCAGTCGGCTGTTGTATCTATGATAGTCTTTCAGTCGGCTGTTGTATCTATGATAGTCTTTCAGTCGGCTGTTGTATCTATGCTAGTCTTTCAGTCGGCTGTTGTATCTATGCTAGTCTTTCAGTCGGCTGTTGTATCTATGATAGTCTTTCAGTCGGCTGTTGTATCTATGATAGTCTTTCAGTCGGCTGTTGTATCTTTGCTAGTCTTTCAGTCGGCTGTCGTATCTATGATAGTCTTTCAGTCGGCTGTTGTATCTATGATAGTTTTTCAGTCGGCTGTCGTATCTTTGTGAGTCTTTCAGTCGACTGTTGTATCTATGATAGTCTTTCAGTCGGCTGTTGTATCTATGATAGTCTTTCAGTCGGTTTCGTATCTATGATAGTCTTTCAGTCGGCTGTTGTATCTATGATAGTCTTTCAGTCGGCTGTTGTATCTATGATAGTCTTTCAGTCGGCTGTTGTATCTATGCTAGTCTTTCAGTCGGCTGTTGTATCTATGATAGTCTTTCAGTCGGCTGTTGTATCTATGATAGTCTTTCAGTCGGCTGTTGTATCTCTATGATGGTCTTTCAGTCGGCGGTTTTATCTATGATAGTGTTTCAGTCGGCTGTTGTATCTATGATAGTCTTTCAGTCGGCTGTTGTATCTATGATAGTCTTTCAGTCGGCTGTTGTATCTATGATAGTCTTTCAGTCGGCTGTTGTATCTATGATAGTCTTTCAGTCGGCTGTTGTATCTATGATAGTCTTTCAGTCGGCTGTTGTATCTATGATAGTTTTTCAGTCGACTGTTGTATCTATGATAGTCTTTCAGTCGGCTGTTGTATCTATGATAGTCTTTCAGTCGGCTGTTGTATCTATGCTAGTCTTTCAGTCGGCTGTTGTATCTATGATAGTCTTTCAGTCGGCTGTTGTATCTATGATAGTCTTTCAGTCGGCTGTTGTATCTATGATAGTCTTTCAGTCAGCTGTTGTATCTATGATAGTCTTTCAGTCGACTGTTGTATCGTTGATAGTCTTTCAGTCGGCTGTTGTATCTATGATAGTCTTTCAGTCGGCTGTTGTATCTATGATAGTCTTTCAGTCGGCTTTGTCGGCTGTCTTTCAGTTGTTGTATCTATGATAGTCTTTCAGTCGGCTGTTGTATCTATGCTAGTCTTTCAGTCGGCTGTTGTATCTATGATAGTCTTTCAGTCGGCTGTTGTATCTATGATAGTCTTTCAGTCGGCTGTTGTATCTATGATAGTCTTTCAGTCGGCTGTTGTATCTATGATAGTCTTTTCAGTCGGCTGTTGTTATCTATGATAGTCTTTCAGTCGGCTGTTGTATCTATGATAGTCTTTCAGTCGGCTGTTGTATCTATGATAGTCTTTCAGTCGGCTGTTGTATCTATGCTAGTCTTTCAGTCGGCTGTTGTATCTATGATAGTCTTTCAGTCGGCTGTTGTATCTATGATAGTCTTTCAGTCGGCTGTTGTATCTATGATAGTCTTTCAGTCGGCTGTTGTATCTATGATAGTCTTTCAGTCGGCTGTTGTATCTATGATAGTCTTTCAGTCGGCTGTTGTATCTATGATAGTCTTTCAGTCGGCTGTTGTATCTATGATAGTCTTTCAGTCGGCTGTTGTATCTATGCTAGTCTTTCAGTCGGCTGTTGTATCTATGATAGTCTTTCAGTCGGCTGTTGTATCTATTGTATCTATCTAATAGTCTTTCAGTCGGCTGTTGTATCTATGCTAGTCTTTCAGTCGGCTGTTGTAATCTTTCTAGTCGGCTGTTGTATCTATGATAGTCTTTCAGTCGGCTGTTGTATCTATGCTAGTCTTTCAGTCGGCTGTTGTATGTATGATAGTCTTTCAGTCGGCTGTTGTATCTATGATAGTCTTTCAGTCGGCTGTTGTATCTATGATAGTCTTTCAGTCGGCTGTTGTATTTATGCTAGTCTTTTCAGTCGGCTGTTGTATCTATGCTAGTCTTTCAGTCGGCTGTTATATCTATGATAGTCTTTCAGTCGCCTGTTGTATCTATGATAGTCTTTCAGTCGGGCTGTTGTATCTATGATAGTCTTTCAGTCGGCTGTTGTATCTAATGCTAGTCTTTCAGTCGGCTGTTGTATCTATGATAGTCTTTCAGTCGGCTGTTGTATCTATGATAAGTCTTTCAGTCGGCTGTTGTATCTATGATAGTCTTTCAGTCGGCTGTTGTATCTATGATAGTCTTTCAGTCGGCTGTTGTATCTATGATAGTCTTTCAGTCGGCTGTTGTATCTATGTCTTTAGTCTTTCAGTCGGCTGTTGTATCTATGATAGTCTTTCAGTCGGCTGTTGTATCTATGATAGTCTTTCAGTCGGCTGTTGTATCTATGATAGTCTTTCAGTCGGCTGTTGTATCTATGATAGTCTTTCAGTCGGCTGTTGTATCTATGATAGTCTTTCAGTCGGCTGTTGTATCTATGATAGTCTTTCAGTCGGCTGTTGTATCTATGATAGTCTTTCAGTCGGCTGTTGTATCTTTGATAGTCTTTCAGTCGGCTGTTGTATCTATGATAGTCTTTCAGTCGGCTGTTGTATCTATGATAGTCTTTCAGTCGGCTGTTGTATCTATGATAGTCTTTCAGTCGGCTGTTGTATCTATGATAGTCTTTCAGTCGGCTGTTGTATCTATGATAGTCTTTCAGTCGGCTGTTGTATCTATGATAGTCTTTCAGTCGGCTGTTGTATCTATGATAGTCTTTCAGTCGGCTGTTGTATCTATGATAGTCTTTCAGTCGGCTGTTGTATCTATGATAGTCTTTCAGTATCTATGATAGTCTTTCAGTCGGCTGTTGTATCTATGATAGTCTTTCAGTCGACTGTTGTATCTATGATAGTCTTTCAGTCGGCTGTTGTATCTATGATAGTCCTTTCAGTCGGCTGTTGTATCTATGCTAGTCTTTCAGTCGGCTGTTGTATCTATGATAGTCTTTCAGTCGACTGTTGTATCTATGATAGTCTTTCAGTCGGCTGTTGTATCTATGCTAGTCTTTCAGTCGGCTCTTGTATATCTATGATAGTCTGTTTTCAGTCGGCTGTTGTATCTATGATAGTCTTTCAGTCGGCTGTTGTATCTAATCTATGATAGTCTTTCAGTCGGTTTCGTATCTATGCTAGTCTTTCCGTCGGCTGTTGTATCTATGATAGTCTTTCAGTCGGCTGTTGTATCTATGCTAGTCTTTCAGTCGGCTGTTGTATCTATGATAGTCTTTCAGTCGGCTGTTGTATCTATGATAGTCTTTCAGTCGGCTGTTGTATCTATGCTAGTCTTTCAGTCGGCTGTTGTATCTATGCTAGTATTTCAGTCGGCTGTTGTATGTATGATAGTCTTTCAGTCGGCTGTTGTATCTTTGCTAGTCTTTCAGTCGGCTGTTGTATCTATGATAGTCTTTCAGTCGGCTGTTGTATCTATGCTAGTCTTTCAGTCGGCTGTTGTATCTATGATAGTCTTTCAGTCGGCTGTTGTATCTATGCTAGTCTTTCAGTCGGCTGTTGTATCTATGATAGTCTTTCAGTCGGCTGTTGTATCTATGATAGTCTTTCAGTCGGCTGTTGTATCTATGATAGTCTTTCAGTCGGCTGTTGTATCTATGATAGTCTTTCAGTCGGCTGTTGTATCTTTGATAGTCTTTCAGTCGGCTGTTGTATCTATGATAGTCTTTCAGTCGGCTGTTGTATCTATGATAGTCTTTCAGTCGGCTGTTGTATCTATGATAGTCTTTCAGTCGGCTGTTGTATCTATGATAGTCTTTCAGTCGGCTGTTGTATCTATGATAGTCTTTCAGTCGGCTGTTGTATCTATGCTAGTCTTTCAGTCGGCTGTTGTATCTATGATAGTCTTTCAGTCGGCTGTTGTATCTATGATAGTCTTTCAGTCGGCTGTTGTATCTATGCTAGTCTTTCAGTCGGCTGTTGTATCTATCTATGATAGTCTTTCAGTCGGCTGTTGTATCTATGCTAGTCTTTCAGTCGGCTGTTGTATCTATGATAGTCTTTCAGTCGGCTGTTGTATCTATGATAGTCTTTCAGTCGGCTGTTGTATCTATGATAGTCTTTCAGTCGGCTGTTGTATCTATGCTAGTCTTTCAGTCGGCTGTTGTATCTATGCTAGTCTTTCAGTCGGCTGTTGTATCTATGATAGTCTTTCAGTCGGCTGTTGTATCTATGATAGTCTTTTTCCGTCGGCGGCTGTATCTATGATAGTCTTTCAGTCGGCTGTTGTATCTATGATAGTCTTTCAGTCGGCTGTTGTATCTATGATAGTCTTTCAGTCGGCTGTTGTATCTATGATAGTCTTTCAGTCGGCTGTTGTATCTATGATAGTCTTTCAGTCGGCTGTCGTATCTATGATAGTCTTTCAGTCGGCTGTTGTATCTATGATAGTCTTTCAGTCGGCTGTTGTATCTATGATAGTCTTTCAGTCGGCTGTTGTATCTATGATAGTCTTTCAGTCGGCTGTTGTATCTATGATAGTCTTTCAGTCGGCTGTTGTATCTTTGCTAGTCTTTCAGTCGGCTGTTGTATCTATGATAGTCTTTCAGTCGGCTGTTGTATCTATGATAGTCTTTCAGTCGGCTGTTGTATCTATGATAGTCTTTCAGTCGGCTGTTGTATCTATGATAGTCTTTCAGTCGGCTGTTGTATCTATGATAGTCTTTCAGTCGGCTGTTGTATCTATGATAGTCTTTCAGTCGGCTGTTGTATCTATGATAGTCTTTCAGTCGACTGTTGTATCTATGATAGTCTTTCAGTCGGCTGTTGTATCTATGCTAGTCTTTCAGTCGGCTGTTGTATCTATGCTAGTCTTTCAGTCGGCTGTTGTATCTATGCTAGTCTTTCAGTCGGCTGTTGTATCTATGATAGTCTTTCAGTCGGCTGTTGTATCTATGATAGTCTTTCAGTCGGCTGTTGTATCTAGTCTTCTATGATCTAGTCTTTCAGTCGGCTGTTGTATCTATGATAGTCTTTCAGTCGGCTGTTGTATCTATGATAGTCTTTCAGTCGGCTGTTGTATCTATGATAGTCTTTCAGTCGGCTGTTGTATCTATGATAGTCTTTCAGTCGGCTGTTGTATCTATGATAGTCTTTCAGTCGGCTGTTGTATCTCTGATGGTCGTTGAGTCGGGTGTTGTAGTTATGCTCGTCTTTCAGTCGGCTGTTGTATCTATGATAGTCTTTCAGTCGGCTGTTGTATCTATGATAGTCTTTCAGTCGGCTGTTGTATCTATGATAGTCTTTCAGTCGGCTGTTGTATCTATGATAGTCTTTCAGTCGGCTGTTGTATCTATGATAGTCTTTCAGTCGGCTGTTGTATCTATGATAGTCTTTCAGTCGGCTGTTGTATCTATGATAGTCTTTCAGTCGGCTGTTGTATCTATGATAGTCTTTCAGTCGGCTGTTGTATCTATGATAGTCTTTCAGTCGGCTGTTGTATCTATGATAGTCTTTCAGTCGGCTGTCTATGATAGTCTTTCAGTCGGCTGTTGTATCTATGATAGTCTTTCAGTCGGCTGTTGTATCTATGATAGTCTTTCAGTCGGCTGTTGTATCTATGATAGTCTTTCAGTCGGCTGTTGTATCTATGATAGTCTTTCAGTCGGCTGTTGTATCTATGATAGTCTTTCAGTCGGCTGTTGTATCTATGATAGTCTTTCAGTCGGCTGTTGTATCTATGATAGTCTTTCAGTCGGCTGTTGTATCTATGATAGTCTTTCAGTCGGCTGTTGTATCTATGATAGTCTTTCAGTCGGCTGTTGTATCTATGATAGTCTTTCAGTCGGCTGTCGTATCTATGATAGTCTTTCAGTCGGCTGTTGTATCTATGATAGTCTTTCAGTCGGCTGTTGTATCTATGATAGTCTTTCAGTCGGCTGTTGTATCTATGATAGTCTTTCAGTCGGCTGTTGTATCTATGCTAGTCTTTCAGTCGGCTGTTGTATCTATGCTAGTCTTTCAGTCGGCTGTTGTATCTATGCTAGTCTTTCAGTCGGCTGTTGTATCTATGCTAGTCTTTCAGTCGGCTGTTGTATCTATGATAGTCTTTCAGTCGGCTGTTGTATCTATGCTAGTCTTTCAGTCGGCTGTTGTATCTATGCTAGTCTTTCAGTCGGCTGTTGTATCTATGCTAGTCTTTCAGTCGGCTGTTGTATCTATGATAGTCTTTCAGTCGGCTGTTGTATCTATGATAGTCTTTCAGTCGGCTGTTGTATCTTTGCTAGTCTTTCAGTCGGCTGTCGTATCTATGATAGTCTTTCAGTCGGCTGTTGTATCTATGATAGTCTTTCAGTCGGCTGTTGTATCTATGATAGTCTTTCAGTCGGCTGTTGTATCTATTATAGTCTTTTGTTCGGCTGTTGTATCTATGCTAGCCTTTCAGTCGGCTGTTGTATCTATGCTAGTCTTTCAGTCGGCTGTTGTATTTTTGTTAGTCTTTCAGTTGGCTGTTGTATCTATGCTAGTCTTTTAATCGGTTTTGTATCTATGATAGTCTTTCAGTCGGCTGTTGTATCTATGATAGTCTTTCAGTCGGCTGTTGTATCTATGATAGTCTTTCAGTCGGCTGTTGTATCTATGATAGTCTTTCAGTCGGCTGTTGTATCTATGATAGTCTTTCAGTCGGCTGTTGTATCTATGATAGTCTTTCAGTCGGCTGTTGTATCTATGATAGTCTTTCAGTCGGCTGTTGTATCTATGATAGTCTTTCAGTCGGCTGTTGTATCTATGATAGTCTTTCAGTCGGCTGTTGTATCTATGATAGTCTTTCAGTCGGCTGTTGTATCTATGATAGTCTTTCAGTCGGCTGTCGTATCTATGATAGTCTTTCAGTCGGCTGTTGTATCTATGATAGTCTTTCAGTCGGCTGTTGTATCTATGATAGTCTTTCAGTCGGCTGTTGTATCTATGATAGTCTTTCAGTCGGCTGTTGTATCTATGATAGTCTTTCAGTCGGCTGTTGTATCTATGATAGTCTTTCAGTCGGCTGTTGTATCTATGCTAGTCTTTCAGTCGGCTGTTGTATCTATGATAGTCTTTCAGTCGGCTGTTGTATCTATGATAGTCTTTCAGTCGGCTGTTGTATCTATGATAGTCTTTCAGTCGGCTGTTGTATCTATGATAGTCTTTCAGTCGGCTGTTGTATCTATGATAGTCTTTCAGTCGGCTGTTGTATCTATGATAGTCTTTCAGTCGGCTGTTGTATCTATGATAGTCTTTCAGTCGGCTGTTGTATCTATGATAGTCTTTCAGTCGGCTGTTGTATCTATGATAGTCTTTCAGTCGGCTGTTGTATCTATGATAGTCTTTCAGTCGGCTGTTGTATCTATGATAGTCTTTCAGTCGGCTGTTGTATCTATGATAGTCTTTCAGTCGGCTGTTGTATCTATGATAGTCTTTCAGTCGGCTGTTGTATCTATGTTAGTCTTTCAGTCGGCTGTTGTATCTATGATAGTCTTTCAGTCGGCTGTTGTATCTATGCTAGTCTTTCAGTCGGCTGTTGTATCTATGATAGTCTTTCAGTCGGCTGTTGTATCTTTGCTAGTCTTTCAGTCGGCTGTTGTATCTATGATAGTCTTTCAGTCGGCTGTTGTATCTATGATAGTCTTTCAGTCGGCTGTTGTATCTATGATAGTCTTTCAGTCGGCTGTTGTATCTATGATAGTCTTTCAGTCGGCTGTTGTATCTATGATAGTCTTTCAGTCGGCTGTTGTATCTATGCTAGTCTTTCAGTCGGCTGTTGTATCTATGATAGTCTTTCAGTCGGCTGTTGTATCTATGCTAGTCTTTCAGTCGGCTGTTGTATCTATGCTAGTCTTTCAGTCGGCTGTTGTATCTATGCTAGTCTTTCAGTCGGCTGTTGTATCTATGATAGTCTTTCAGTCGGCTGTTGTATCTATGATAGTCTTTCAGTCGGCTGTTGTATCTATGCTAGTCTTTCAGTCGGCTGTTGTATCTTTGCTAGTCTTTCAGTCGGCTGTTGTATCTATGATAGTCTTTCAGTCGGCTGTTGTATCTATGATAGTCTTTCAGTCGGCTGTTGTATCTATGATAGTCTTTCAGTCGGCTGTTGTATCTATGATAGTCTTTCAGTCGGCTGTTGTATCTATGATAGTCTTTCAGTCGGCTGTTGTATCTATGATAGTCTTTCAGTCGGCTGTTGTATCTATGATAGTCTTTCAGTCGGCTGTTGTATCTATGATAGTCTTTCAGTCGGCTGTTGTATCTATGATAGTCTTTCAGTCGGCTGTTGTATCTATGATAGTCTTTCAGTCGGCTGTTGTATCTATGATAGTCTTTCAGTCGGCTGTTGTATCTATGATAGTCTTTCAGTCGGCTGTTGTATCTATGATAGTCTTTCAGTCGGTTTCGTATCTATGATAGTCTTTCAGTCGGCTGTTGTATCTATGATAGTCTTTCAGTCGGCTGTTGTATCTATGATAGTCTTTCAGTCGGCTGTTGTATCTATGATAGTCTTTCAGTCGGCTGTTGTATCTATGATAGTCTTTCAGTCGGCTGTTGTATCTATGATAGTCTTTCAGTCGGCTGTTGTATCTATGATAGTCTTTCAGTCGGCTGTTGTATCTATGATAGTCTTTCAGTCGGCTGTTGTATCTATGATAGTCTTTCAGTCGGCTGTTGTATCTATGATAGTCTTTCAGTCGGCTGTTGTATCTATGATAGTCTTTCAGTCGGCTGTTGTATCTATGATAGTCTTTCAGTCGGCTGTTGTATCTATGATAGTCTTTCAGTCGGCTGTTGTATCTATGATAGTCTTTCAGTCGGCTGTTGTATCTATGATAGTCTTTCAGTCGGCTGTTGTATCTATGCTAGTCTTTCAGTCGGCTGTTGTATCTATGATAGTCTTTCAGTCGGCTGTTGTATCTATGATAGTCTTTCAGTCGGCTGTTGTATCTATGATAGTCTTTCAGTCGGCTGTTGTATCTGTGATAGTCTTTCAGTCGGCTGTTGTATCTATGATAGTCTTTCAGTCGGCTGTTGTATCTATGATAATCTTTCAGTCGGCTGTCGTATCTATGATAGTCTTTCAGTCGGCTGTCGTATCTATGATAGTCTTTCAGTCGGCTGTTGTATCTATGATAGTCTTTCAGTCGGCTGTTGTATCTATGGTAGTCTTTCAGTCGGCTGTTGTATCTATGATAGTCTTTCAGTCAGCTGTCGAATCTGTGAGAGTCTTTCAGTTGGCTGTTGTATCTATGATAGTCTTTCAGTCGGCTGTTGTATCTATGATAGTCTTTCAGTCGGCTGTTGTATCTATGATAGTCTTTCAGTCGGCTGTTGTATCTATGATAGTCTTTCAGTCGGCTGTTGTATCTATGCTAGTCTTTCAGTCGGCTGTTATATCTATGATAGTCTTTCAGTCGCCTGTTGTATCTATGCTAGTCTTTCAGTCGGCTGTTGTATCTATGCTAGTCTTTCAGTCGGCTGTTGTATCTATGCTAGTCTTTCAGTCGGCTGTTGTATCTATGATAGTCTTTCAGTCGGCTGTTGTATCTATGCTAGTCTTTCAGTCGGCTGTTGTATCTATGATAGTCTTTCAGTCGGCTGTTGTATCTATGCTAGTCTTTCAGTCGGCTGTTGTATCTATGATAGTCTTTCAGTCGGCTGTTGTATCTATGATAGTCTTTCAGTCGGCTGTTGTATCTATGATAGTCTTTCAGTCGGCTGTTGTATCTTTGCTAGTCTTTCAGTCGGCTGTTGTATCTATGCTAGTCTTTCAGTCGGCTGTTGTATCTATAATAGTCTTTCAGTCGGCTGTTGTATCTATAATAGTCTTTCAGTCGGCTGTTGTATCTTTGCTAGTCTTTCAGTCGGTTGTTGTATCTATGATAGTCTTTCAGTCGGCTGTTGTATCTATGATAGTCTTTCAGTCGGCTGTTGTATCTATGATAGTCTTTCAGTCGGCTGTTGTATCTATGATAGTCTTTCAGTCGGCTGTTGTATCTATGATAGTCTTTCAGTCGGCTGTTGTATCTATGATAGTCTTTCAGTCGGCTGTTGTATCTATGATAGTCTTTCAGTCGGCTGTCGTATCTATGATAGTCTTTCAGTCGGCTGTCGTATCTATGCTACTCTTTCAGTCGGCTGTCGTATCTATGCTACTCTTTCAGTCGGCTGTTGTATCTATGATAGTCTTTCAGTCGGCTGTTGTATCTATGATAGTCTTTCAGTCGGCTGTTGTATCTTTGCTAGTCTTTCAGTCGGCTGTTGTATCTTTGCTAGTCTTTCAGTCGGCTGTTGTATCTATAATAGTCTTTCAGTCGGCTGTCGTATCTATGATCGTCTTTCAGTCGGCTGTTGTATCTATGATAGTCTTTCAGTCGGCTGTTGTATCTATGATAGTCTTTCAGTCGGCTGTTGTATCTATGATAGTCTTTCAGTCGGCTGTTGTATCTTTGCTAGTCTTTCAGTCGGCTGTTGTATCTATGATAGTCTTTCAGTCGGCTGTCGTATCTATGATAGTCTTTCAGTCGGCTGTTGTATCTATGATAGTCTTTCAGTCGGCTGTTGTATCTGTGATAGTCTTTCAGTCGGCTGTTGTATCTATGATAGTCTTTCAGTCGGCTGTTGTATCTATGATAATCTTTCAGTCGGCTGTCGTATCTATGATAGTCTTTCAGTCGGCTGTCGTATCTATGATAGTCTTTCAGTCGGCTGTTGTATCTATGATAGTCTTTCAGTCGGCTGTTGTATCTATGGTAGTCTTTCAGTCGGCTGTTGTATCTATGATAGTCTTTCAGTCGGCTGTCGTATCTATGATAGTCTTTCAGTTGGCTGTTGTATCTATGATAGTCTTTCAGTCGGCTGTTGTATCTATGATAGTCTTTCAGTCGGCTGTTGTATCTATGATAGTCTTTCAGTCGGCTGTTGTATCTATGCTAGTCTTTCAGTCGGCTGTTATATCTATGATAGTCTTTCAGTCGGCTGTTGTATCTATGATAGTCTTTCAGTCGGCTGTTGTATCTATGATAGTCTTTCAGTCGGCTGTTGTATCTATGCTAGTCTTTCAGTCGGCTGTTGTATCTATGATAGTCTTTCAGTCGGCTGTTGTATCTATGATAGTCTTTCAGTCGGCTGTTGTATCTATGATAGTCTTTCAGTCGGCTGTTGTATCTATGATAGTCTTTCAGTCGGCTGTTGTATCTATGATAGTCTTTCAGTCGGCTGTTGTATCTATGATAGTCTTTCAGTCGGCTGTTGTATCTATGATAGTCTTTCAGTCGGCTGTTGTATCTATGATAGTCTTTCAGTCGGCTGTTGTATCTATGCTAGTCTTTCAGTCGGCTGTTGTATCTATGCTAGTCTTTCAGTCGGCTGTTGTATCTATGATAGTCTTTCAGTGCGGCTGTTGTATCTTTGCTAGTCTTTCAGTCGGCTGTTGTATCTTGATAGTCTTTCAGTCGGCTGTTGTATCTATGATAGTCTTTCAGTCGGCTGTTGTATCTATGATAGTCTTTCAGTCGGCTGTTGTATCTATGATAGTCTTTCAGTCGGCTGTGTATCTATGATAGTCTTTCAGTCGGCTGTCGTATCTATGCTAGTCTTTCAGTATCTATGCTAGTCTTTCAGTCGGCTGTTGTATC
The DNA here is from genome assembly GCA_024509875.1 of Oreohelix idahoensis. Classification (NCBI taxonomy): domain Eukaryota; kingdom Metazoa; phylum Mollusca; class Gastropoda; order Stylommatophora; family Oreohelicidae; genus Oreohelix; species Oreohelix idahoensis. The sequence goes on from JAMPIV010002292.1 coordinate 270,119, forward strand.
TATGATAGGCTTTCAGTCGACTGTTGTATCTCTGATAGACTTTCAGTCGGCTGATGGGTCTCTGCTAGTCTTTCAGTCGGCGCTTGTATCTATGCTAGTCTTTCAGTCGGCTGTTGTATCTATGATAGTCTTTCAGTCGGCTGTTGTATCTATGATAGTCTTTCAGTCGGCTGTTGTATCTATGATAGTCTTTCAGTCGGCTGTTGTATCTATGATAGTCTTTCAGTCGGCTGTTGTATCTATGATAGTCTTTCAGTCGGCTGTTGTATCTTGATAGTCTTTCAGTCGGCTGTTGTATCTATGATAGTCTTTCAGTCGGCTGTGTATCTATGATAGTCTTTCAGTCGGCTGTTGTATCTATGATAGTCTTTCAGTCGGCTGTTGTATCTATGATAGTCTTTCAGTCGGCTGTTGTATCTATGATAGTCTTTCAGTCGGCTGTTGTATCTATGATAGTCTTTCAGTCGGCTGTTGTATCTATGATAGTCTTTCAGTCGGCTGTTGTATCTATGATAGTCTTTCAGTCGGCTGTTGTATCTATGATAGTCTTTCAGTCGGCTGTTGTATCTATGATAGTCTTTCAGTCGGCTGTTGTATCTATGATAGTCTTTCAGTCGGCTGTTGTATCTATGATAGTCTTTCAGTCGGCTGTTGTATCTATGATAGTCTTCGGCTGTTGTATCTATGCTAGTCTTTCAGTCGGCTGTTGTATCTATGATAGTCTTTCAGTCGGCTGTTGTATCTATGCTAGTCTTTCAGTCGGCTGTTGTATCTATGATAGTCTTTCAGTCGGCTGTTGTATCTATGCTAGTCTTTCAGTCGGCTGTTGTATCTATGATAGTCTTTCAGTCGGCTGTTGTATCTATGCTAGTCTTTCAGTCGGCTGTTGTATCTATGCTAGTCTTTCAGTCGGCTGTTGTATCTATGATAGTCTTTCAGTCGGCTGTTGTATCTATGCTAGTCTTTCAGTCGGCTGTTGTATCTATGCTAGTCTTTCAGTCGGCTGTTGTATCTATGCTAGTCTTTCAGTCGGCTGTTGTATCTATGATAGTCTTTCAGTCGGCTGTTGTATCTATGATAGTCTTTCAGTCGGCTGTTGTATCTATGATAGTCTTTCAGTCGGCTGTTGTATCTATGCTAGTCTTTCAGTCGGCTGTTGTATCTATGATAGTCTTTCAGTCGGCTGTTGTATCTATGATAGTCTTTCAGTCGGTTTCGTATCTATGGTAGTCTTTCAGTTGGCTGTTGTATCTATGATAGTCTTTCAGTCGGCTGTTGTATCTATGATAGTCTTTCAGTCGGTTGTTGTATGTATGATAGTCTTTCAGTCGGCTGTTGTATCTTTGCTAGTCTTTCAGTCGGCTGTTGTATCTTTGCTAGTCTTTCAGTCGGCTGTTGTATCTATAATAGTCTTTCAGTCGGCTGTTGTATCTACAATAGTCTTTCAGTCGGCTGTTGTATCTTTGCTAGTCTTTCAGTCGGTTGTTGTATCTATGATAGTCTTTCAGTCGGCTGTTGTATCTATGATAGTCTTTCAGTCGGCTGTTGTATCTATGATAGTCTTTCAGTCGGCTGTTGTATCTATGATAGTCTTTCAGTCGGCTGTTGTATCTATGATAGTCTTTCAGTCGGCTGTTGTATCTATGATAGTCTTTCAGTCGGCTGTTGTATCTATGATAGTCTTTCAGTCGGCTGTTGTATCTATGATAGTCTTTCAGTCGGCTGTTGTATCTTTGCTAGTCTTTCAGTAGGCTGTTGTATCTTTGCTAGTCTTTCAGTCGGCTGTTGTATCTATGATAGTCTTTCAGTCGGCTGTTGTATCTATGATAGTCTTTCAGTCGGCTGTTGTATCTATGCTAGTCTTTCAGTCGGCTGTTGTATCTATGATAGTCTTTCAGTCGGCTGTCGTATCTATGCTACTCTTATGTATCTATGCTACTCTTTCAGTCGGCTGTTGTATCTATGATAGTCTTTCAGTCGGCTGTTGTATCTATGATAGTCTTTCAGTCGGCTGTTGTATCTTTGCTAGTCTTTCAGTCGGCTGTTGTATCTTTGCTAGTCTTTCAGTCGGCTGTTGTATCTATAATAGTCTTTCAGTCGGCTGTCGTATCTATGATCGTCTTTCAGTCGGCTGTTGTATCTATGATAGTCTTTCAGTCGGCTGTTGTATCTATGATAGTCTTTCAGTCGGCTGTTGTATCTATGATAGTCTTTCAGTCGGCTGTTGTATCTTTGCTAGTCTTTCAGTCGGCTGTTGTATCTATGATAGTCTTTCAGTCGGCTGTCGTATATATGATAGTCTTTCAGTCGGCTGTCGTATATATGATAGTCTTTCAGTCGGCTGTGGTATCTATGATAGTCTTTCAGTCGGCTGTTGTATCTATGATAGTCTTTCAGTCGGCTGTTGTATCTATGATAGTCTTTCAGTCGGCTGTTGTATCTTTGCTAGTCTTTCAGTCGGCTGTTGTATCTTTGCTAGTCTTTCAGTCGGCTGTTGTATCTATGATAGTCTTTCAGTCGGCTGTTGTATCTATGATAGTCTTTCAGTCGGCTGTTGTATCTATGATAGTCTTTCAGTCGGCTGTTGTATCTATGATAGTCTTTCAGTCGGCTGTTGTATCTATGATAGTCTTTCAGTCGGCTGTTGTATCTATGCTAGTCTTTCAGTCGGCTGTTGTATCTATGCTAGTCTTTCAGTCGGCTGTCGTATCTATGCTACTCTTTCAGTCGGCTGTCGTATCTATGCTACTCTTTCAGTCGGCTGTTGTATCTATGCTACTCTTTCAGTCGGCTGTTGTATCTATGATAGTCTTTCAGTCGGCTGTTGTATCTATGATAGTCTTTCAGTCGGGTTTTGTATCTATGATAGTCTTTCAGTCGGCTGTTGTATCTATGATAGTCTTTCAGTCGGCTGTTGTATCTGTGATAGTCTTTCAGTCGGCTGTTGTATCTATGATAGTCTTTCAGTCGGCTGTTGTATCTATGATAGTCTTTCAGTCGGCTGTTGTATCTATGATAGTCTTTCAGTCGGCTGTTGTATCTATGATAATCTTTCAGTCGGCTGTTGTATTTATGATAGTCTTTCAGTCGGCTGTTGTATCTATGATAGTCTTTCAGTCGGCTGTCGTATCTATGATAGTCTTTCAGTCGGCTGTCGTATCTATGATAGTCTTTCAGTCGGCTGTTGTATCTATGATAGTCTTTCAGTCGGCTGTTGTATCTATGATAGTCTTTCAGTCGGCTGTTGTATCTATGATAGTCTTTCAGTCGGCTGTTGTATCTATGATAGTCTTTCAGTTGGCTGTTGTATCTATGATAGTCTTTCAGTCGGCTGTCGTATCTATGATAGTCTTTCAGTTGGCTGTTGTATCTATGATAGTCTTTCAGTTGGCTGTTGTATCTATGATAGTCTTTCAGTCGGCTGTTGTATCTATGATAGTCTTTCAGTCGGCTGTTGTATCTATGATAGTCTTTCAGTCGGTTGTTGTATCTATGCTAGTCTTTCAGTCGGCTGTTGTATCTATGATAGTCTTTCAGTCGGCTGTTGTATCTATGATAGTCTTTCAGTCGGCTGTTGTATCTATGATAGTCTTTCAGTCGGCTGTTGTATCTATGATAGTCTTTCAGTCGGCTGTTGTATTTATGATAGTCTTTCAGTCGGCTGTTGTATCTATGATAGTCTTTCAGTCGGCTGTCGTATCTATGATAGTCTTTCAGTCGGCTGTCGTATCTATGATAGTCTTTCAGTCGGCTGTTGTATCTATGATAGTCTTGCAGTCGGCTGTTGCTTCTATGATAGTCTTTCAGTCCGCTGTTGTATCTATGCTAGTCTGTCAGTCGGCTGTCGTATCTATGCTAGTCTGTCAGTCGGCTGTTGTATCTATGCTAGTCTGTCAGTCAGCTGTTGTATCTATGCTAGTCTGTCAGTCGGCTGCTGTATCTATGCTAGTCTGTCAGTCGGCTGTTGTATCGATGCTAGTCTGTCAGTCGGCTGCTGTATCTATGCTAGTCTGTCAGTCGGCTGTTGTATCGATGCTAGTCTGTCAATCGGCTATTGTATCTATGATGGTCTTTCAGTCGGCTGTTTTATCTATGATAGTGTTTCAGTCGGCTGTTGTATCTTTGCTAGTCTTTCAGTCGGCTGTTGTATCTATGATTGTCTTTCAGTCGGCTGTTGTATCTATGATAGTCTTTTAGTCGGCTGTTGTATCTATGATAGTCTTTCAGTCGGTTTCGTATCTATGATATTCTTTCAGTTGGCTGTTGTATCTATGATAGTCTTTCAGTCGGCTGTTGTATATATGCTAGTCTTTCAGTCGGCTGTTGTATCTATGATAGTCTTTCAGTTGGCTGTTGTATCTATGCTAGTCTTTTAATCGGTTTTGTATCTATGATAGTCTTTCAGTCGGCTGTTGTATCTATGATAGTCTTTCAGTCGGCTGTTGTATCTGTGATAGTCTTTCAGTCGGCTGTTGTATCTATGATAGTCTTTCAGTCGGCTGCTGTATCTATGATAGTCTTTCAGTCGGCTGTTGTGTCTATGATAGTCTTTCAGTCGGCTGTTGTATCTATGATCGTCTTTCAGTCGGCTGTTGTATTTATGATAGTCTTTCAGTCGGCTGTTGTATCTATGATAGTCTTTCAGTCGGCTGTCGTATCTATGATAGTCTTTCAGTCGGCTGTCGTATCTATGATAGTCTTTCAGTCGGCTGTTGTATCTATGATAGTCTTTCAGTCGGCTGTTGTATCTATGATAGTCTTTCAGTCGGCTGTTGTATCTATGATAGTCTTTCAGTCGGCTGTTGTATCTATGATAGTCTTTCAGTCGGCTGTTGTATCTATGATAGTCTTTCAGTCGGCTGTTGTATCTATGATAGTCTTTCAGTCGGCTGTTGTATCTATGCTAGTCTTTCAGTCGGCTGTTGTATCTATGATAGTCTTTTAGTCGCCTGTTGTATCTATGATAGTCTTTCAGTCGGCTGTTGTATCTATGCTAGTCTTTCAGTCGGCTGTTGTATCTATGCTAGTCTTTCAGTCGGCTGTTGTATCTATGATAGTCTTTCAGTCGGCTGTTGTATCTATGATAGTCTTTCAGTCGGCTGTTGTATCTATGATAGTCTTTCAGTCGGCTGTTGTATCTATGATAGTCTTTCAGTCGGCTGTTGTATTTATGATAGTCTTTCAGTCGGCTGTTGTATCTATGATAGTTTTTCAGTCGGCTGTTGTATCTATGATAGTCTTTCAGTCGGCTGTTGTATCTATGATAGTCTTTCAGTCGGCTGTTGTATCTATGATAGTCTTTCAGTCGGCTGTTGTATCTATGATAGTCTTTCAGTCGGCTGTTGTATCTATGATAGTCTTTCAGTCGGCTGTTGTATCTATGATAGTCTTTCAGTCGGCTGTTGTATCTATGATAGTCTTTCAGTCGCCTGTTGTATCTATGATAGTCTTTCAGTCGGCTGTTGTATCTATGATAGTCTTTCAGTCAGCTGTCGTATCTATGATAGTCTTTCAGTCGGCTGTTGTATCTATGATAGTTTTTCAGTCTGCTGTTGTATCTATGATAGTCTTTCAGTTGGCTGTTGTATCTATGATAGTCTTTCAGTCCGCTGTTGTATCTATGATAGTCTTTCAGTCGGCTGTTGCATCTATGATAGTCTTGCAGTCCGCTGTTGTATCTATGCTAGTCTGTCAGTCCGCTGTTGTATCTATGCTAGTCTGTCAGTCGGCTGTTGTATCTATGCTAGTCTGTCAGTCAGCTGTTGTATCTATGCTAGTCTGTCAGTCGGCTGCTGTATCTATGCTAGTCTGTCAGTCGGCTGTTGTATCGATGCTAGTCTGTCAGTCGGCTGTTGTATCTATGATGGTCTTTCAGTCGGCTGTTGTATTTATGCTAGTCTGTCAGTCGGCTGTTGTATCGATGCTTCAGAGGAGAGAATCCGCCAAGTTTTTCTCGCTACATTTTAAAAAGAGGCCTGTGCTGAAAAGATGATCGATTCCTCTGTATTGTTGTAATTTAATGAGTATCGATTTTCTCTGTTGTAATTACTAACAGCCAAAGGACTGCTTTTGTTATGTTACATTTTGGTTTGCGAATACATTGGGAAGAGTCAGGCAAAGATATACAAGTCGAACAGGAGGTGAGGAAAAAACGTTGGAGTGACAATACACAAATTTAAAAAAAAAAATGAAACAAACCAGCTTATAGCATTACAAGGCAGTCTTCTTTCTGGATTTCCCAAGATAACAGAAATAGAGGGATGGGGAGAGGTCCCCCCCCCCCACCCTCCTAAAAATTTGTGTGTGGAAAATAGGAAACTAGAGACAGTTTTTTAAAGAGTAAAAACAGATGTGAAAAGAATGTTAAAGAATGGCACAGGACAGAAGACCTTACGTCGAACTGGTTTAAGGCCTGTACTCCGCATGGAGCTTATGATGGTGGTGATACCTTCTAATTAACACAGTTTATAGAGATCTCTTACTATACTCCCTTATTATACTCCCTTATTATACTCCCTTATTATACTCCCTTCTTATACTCCCTTGTTATACTCCCTTATTATACTCCCTTATTATACTCGCTTTACAATAATCCCTTATTATACTCCTTTATTATACTCCCTTATTATACTCCCTTATTATACTCCCTTATTAAACTCTATCACAGAACGGTTTGTGCAAGTATTTTTGTGCTCTCTCACACATTCAGCCCCTCCGGCAGTATCATCTCTTTTTCTTCATTTTCCTCAACGATCATCTTATTAAATGGATTATTTGGCATATTTGAAGCCTTACATTCTTTCTGCAACCACTCCCAGACTGTTTACGTTACGCCAGCTGACTCGTGATAATTCCACGTTTATTGAACCGGTCAGCGAGCGATATTCTTATCATGAAAAGCCGGCTCGCCACCTTTTGATAAAGACGGCAAACGTGAAGAGAGATAGCGACTTTGACATAACTCATTTCCTGAGTTGCGGTCTGTATGTCTGAGGAAACCATATTGTTTGTCTGAGCGGGCAGCGACCCTTTTGTTTGACTGTCTGGAGAACGCAAGATCACAGACGATAATGAGATAAGCGTTTCACAGGACCATCCCTGTGTGTGTTATTATCGAAGGAAATCTGTCTGGCGAGTCAATATTTGACGGTTGCGTCTGGACATTAAATAGGTTCCCAGATTTCTTGTGAGGTTGCGGAATTATTACCGCATGATTTGAAAAAGGACCGGAGTTGGAATATTAAATGTAATATTTTAAACAAGCGGGTGAAATAATGAATTTAAATACCCCTACCCACGTAGTGCAGAAGAGCTTACGATTGGATTGAAGTGAGAGCCGGAATAAACATTGAATTTCATTGGACATTTCGGCGGAAGTACCATCTGTGTTTTGAACTGAGACTGAGAGATATAATCTAGCGAAATCGAGACACAGAACACATGCAGCATCGCAACTTCAAACGAGCAACTCCCAAAAGCCAGAGCAAGGAGGATAGGACCTAGAATTTCATACTTCTAAGTTACAGATCGAGTATTTGGGAAACTCTGAAAACTTAAGAGTAAACCCCGCATGTTGAAATACAAACTCTGAAAACTTAAGGGACCAGGACTTTAAATATTAGGACTGGATACCTAAGGAATTGGATCACCCATCATAAGAGAAACTTTCCCAGACCAATTGTTTCGCTGCTCACCCGTCATAAGAGGGATTCAAAATTTCCAGACCAAGTGATTCGAGAGCATATAACCTAAATTGCTCGTATTCATTCTAAACTGTGCGAGGAGATTGTGTATAACCCAATTGGGGTAAGTGTAACATTTATATTGCAAATGTGAATTAACATGTTTTCTTGCTAAGTGGTTATATATGCGGCTGGCAACCTCAACATACGAAAATAGTATATTCATAAACCACTACAGCTAGCGCTGGTGAATTCTTCTGGCTAGTCGTGCGGAAAACCGACAGCAGAGATTACATCACATGTGCCTAACGTGTATAATATTTTGTGAGATATTTGCACTTTGTTAATTGTAACTCAGGCAACTCATTATTCGCGCCGTCCAGACACATTTTCCCAGTTAAATTCCCGGAAGAATATAGGTTATTTTTAATCATCTTCCCTGAGCTACACTGTGTACTCGAAAATTTAATTCTTCTGTGAGATTAACATTGGCGGGTGGACAGCGAGAATGCGCCTGTTAATTGGCAGCCCACAAATGTACTTAGCAGAGGCATTTGTTTTTCTGTTTTGTCTAAAAAGTTCGTGGTACAAGACTATTCGTGGAACGAAGCTAGTGAAAAGCAGAGAATCCACACCAACTGCCTAAATCGGACAAGTTGTGGAAAGAAGTGCCCTTATCACCAATAAGTGACGAAAACCACAGCTGCAGGACTCACCTAAAAGTTAAGTTCTGATTAACAGGCACCAGCAAAATGGATATTAGTCTTAAAAAAACATTATTCTACCCAAGCTCTATGACGAAAGCTTTTATCTAAAATTTCACCAATCTTTCCATATTTATTTTAACCTGTTAAAGACAAGTTCACTATTAAATTTGTTACTTGTTATTTTAAAACTAAACAAACATAGATCCAGTTATTACATGTATGGAAGCAAACGTAAGAGCATTACTATTTTATATATATATATTATAGAGGAAGACCACAAAATAGAAATTATTCACCACAGTCCAGATACAACAATAGTCAACGTAACTCAAGTCATAATCGTTCATATAACTATAATGATGGTAACAATTGGGATAACAATAATCATAGCTCGAGACATCGAGATAACAGTTACAATAGGGGACAACGAGATAATTCAAATGATTATTCTCGTCATCCGTCTCAGTCACGGAGACCATCACAGTTTGATCACAATGCAGGGGCGGCACTCATGGATGGTACGACCCCTAGTGTTTCTGATAATAATAATCAGTCACAATCTTCGTCTGCATGTTGTGCTGTTAACTTTAATGTGGCAAATAGTTGCCAAGATTGTAATGCTATTTTTCAGAAGGCCAAAGAAACTGTGCTGAATTGTGGACACCTTCATACAGCAGTTGGTCTTTCAGCGAACGATGGCACGGGCACCCTGATGTTCAATAGAGGATTAGTGAATGGTACTGTGGTCTCAGTTTTAAAAGATTCTGGATCAACAACCATTGGAGTTCGGCAGTCTCTGGTACATCCTAGTTGTGCAACAGGGGACTATGTCCGTTGCATGACCTTCGGGGGTACTATTGAGTTCTACCCCACTGCCATAGTATATGTTAACACACCATTTTTTACAGGTAATGTCAAGGTGTGCATGCTACAGAATCCATCAGCTGATCTTACAGTAGGACGCATCCATGGCAGTAAGGATTGCACTCTTAAAGAAATTAATGAATGGGAGAAAAAAAAATTGCAATCTTTTAGCAACGCTAACGCTGTTGTTGCGATGGCTACATTTCGTGCCAACAAAATGAATACATGTGGCACAGCAGTTTCCAACTTCACTCTGAGTACTATCCCGGAAACTGATGAGGATGATGGATCTATTGTACAACATACTAAGGATACTCCAGGTAATAAGACCAGTTCAGCACAACCCAACAAAATGAAAAGATCATTTCGAGGGAGATATACTTTTCCTCGTCAGGACACTACTGCCAATTCTGATAATAAATGTTGGCGACCGGATCAGATTACAACTGATCCTACGAAAACTGTTGCCGTTGTCAACATTGACAGGGATGCTAAGAAGAAGAATAATGTAGTGATTAAAAGGAACAGGGATAATAAAGTTAAGACAAATAAGTCTAACGGCAAAATTTTTACTTTGCCCAGCCATCACACGTCTACGACATATAGGAAACTTAATACCTTTGGTAATGATAGGTGTCATCCTCAGTCCAGTCAGGATGATACATCATCTAATAAAAAGACAATGTCGATGTTAAAAGGGAAAGTTAATTCTTTGACAAAGAATACATATCGTCATTGTGCACAATTTCGTGACAATGATACTACATATATTGGGAAAAGTGCGTATTCTCGCACAGTGTTAGTGCGAAATCTGCCGCAGGATACTACCTGGCAGGCACTTAGAAATTTTTTTGATTATACAGCAAACGTTAAGTTTGTTCGTCTTCTGCCATCATGCAATGGGCAGAATAGACAGGCGATGGTTACATTTCGTAACAATCGAGACGCTCGTTGTGTTATCGAGCGTGATAATGGTTTTTATTTTCATCACCGTTATCTGAAGTTACAATTAGTACCTGATTCTGCGCCACGCAGATAATGGTGTACGCTCACACTTTTGTCTTATTTCTTGATGATTCAGCATTGTCAGTCATCATTTCTTATCTTTCTTAATCATCTATCCTAATATAGATTGATTTATTGATTTTTTCTTCTCGAAAAACATTTTTGTTTCTTGACATCTTCAAATTTGTACATGTTTTCTGTCTTATTTGTTTTTTACCATGCCTGCAAGAAACAGTAATGTCGTTATTGGTATTAACTATGCTCAGCCCAATACAGCATAGGTTTATTTGTCATCTAACACAGCTGTCTTGTCATCTTTGTTAAAAAAAGACAGGCCAGTGAAGGCGACATGGACTGGTGAATGTGATAGAATATTCCGTCAAATAATTGATATTTTTTCACACCCACCTATTTTGAGACTACCTGATGCTTCCAAAAAGTTTATACTCCTTATAGATGCGAGTAAGTACGGAATTGGCGCATGTTTGCTCCAATATCATAACTACGTCCTCCATCCCACACTCAACGTCTCACGGAAACTTAAGCCACCATAAATCACAAGAGCCCGAAACTGTCAAGATACGCCATTCTCCTTCAACCGTTCAACTTTACGATTGAATACATTTCTGGAACAGACAATATCGTCGCAGACGCACTATCCAGAAATCCTTTGGATGTCGAGTAATCAACACTGACACTTTTCTAATACGTCAACCGAAATTACGTGTCACAGGAGACTGAATCCTATCGCGAAATTCTTGACATGGAGATAAACCTTTGCTTACGATTCAACTAAATAACTTGTACAGACAAGTGCGATACGAAATGAACTAAATCAAGAGACAGTGTGTTCGTATTTTACGCCGGGACTTTGGTTAGTGTCCGTTCCGGATAAAACTGGTTGAAACAACTTTGAAATTAATACTTGATGATATTTCGAACTAATTGCAGTTTGTGATAGGAATTCTTGGACGTTAAGAATATCTATATTTATTCTGAATCAGAACACTTAAACAGTCTTCTCTAATGGAAATTCACAAGGATCAAGACTACGTATGGATCATCACATCCAATGTTAATTAATTTTAACTTAGTTGTTGAATTAATGGAAATTAAAATGAAATGTGAGAAAAAGATGAAAAGAAATTGAAGAAAAAAATGAAACATGAAAAAAATGAATAAAAGAAAAGAATCTCACATAATCCTAAGTAATATTCTTATATATAATAATGAATTACATAATTATATTACATATTAGTTTCTTATTTAGTTAGTTAAGTTAGATAGGTATTACCCACTTAACACATATGATTATGGTCAAACACACATAACTAACTTAAATTTATACATTATGTTCTTTCTCTACTTTATTTCTCATTTGGTTTTTTTTCCTCTCTTTTCTTTTCTCATAACATCGTTTTTAACTTTCTTGCATTAGATTTTCAATAACTTGACTCTTAATACACACTTAATATAATTAATTAGTTTAATTTTAATTAGTTATTTTAGTCCTGACATGACATTTCATTACGACAAACTTTAAGTTAACTAGTTAATTAAATATCAGCATTACACATTTTCTTTTAGTTAATATAACATTTGTGTATAACAATTCTGTATAACATGATCGTTAATAGATTATATGACTGTTAGTTAGTCGACATGACCACGACACTGTTCTAGTCAGAACATCGTAGGCCATATGTCGCATTTTGTTTTTTTGGTTTCGTTTAAATTTTTGAGATTATCCACTTAGATAGGTTTTCAAAAAAATCTATCGAATAGATTTTTTTTCCCCCGGTGAACAGGGAATTGTTACGGTATTTTAATTGGCATCGTCTGCTAGAGGTTAGCAGCATACGATTTTAGGGGTTACAGCATTTAATGTAATGTAATATATTATTAGACTATTGAACGCTATGACGTATCAGCGTTGGTAGGTCACGCACGGTGACCAAGAGACGGCACCCTTTTTTGTATGACCGTCGAACTGAGAAGACGTGTCCTTGTATTCTTATGGTGTCGGGCATGGAATGCCACATAGTTATATTGTTTGTAAATATGGACATGGGTCAGTCCACTGATTCTATGAAAGAGATGAACGTTCCCAGGTTAGTAATTGACTAAACCTAAGTTGGAAGGAATTAACAGTCCGTATTAATTATATTTTGCCAGACGCGTAATCTCACTGTCGGCCGTTGGAACCACCAACTGCGCGTACATATAGTTACGACGTTCTGCCGACAGTAATTCGATTATTGGACAAGGACTGGTAGTATATCTACATATATCTTCAATATATGATCAAGTTATAATATGTATTTTTGTGATCAACTTGCATGGATTGTCTTGATGTGTACAACTGTGAATTAAATGTATGGACTCAATGAAATGATTTATCAAATCAATCGTATTCCAAGGTTCAAGTATTGTTCGGAATCTTCCACCCCCGCATTCGCTTAATCTTCCATCGAAGGCACGATGCACTATCACTGAATGAAAAAACTAACATATCAAAGAAAAAGCAATGGCCAGAAATTTATAATTGTTTTATTCATATCACATGGAACATTGTTCAGAGCAAACCACCTTGCAACAGTGGACGCAACAGTATATATACAAGGGGATTGACATAAGTCTTGGGCCCGACCATGAAGGACATGTCAAAGAGAGCTGAAATTTTGTATAGTGTTTATTCCTTTTCAATATAGCCACCGTCTGAATTGACAGACTTCTGCCATCTCTGCTTGACCTTGAAAACACCTTGGGAGTAGAACACCCTATTTTTCAAACTAAACCAGTCATCACATGCCAGTATAACCTCTTCATCGCTGTCAAAATGATTTTCTTTTAGATGTTTTTTAAGATTTGGGAATAAAAAAAAGTCTGATGGAGCCAAATCTGGAGAATATGGTGGGTGTGGAAGAATTTCAATATTCAAATCGTTGGCTGCTAGCTGCACAAGCCGCGCTTTGTGAGAGGGCGCGTTGTCTTGAAGCAAAGGAAGATTTTGAGAGCGCGTTATCCCTCGTTTCCTGGTCACAACCTTTCTTAGTTTTGTGAGAAGATCTGCATAGTACTGTCCATTAACTGTGTTGCCACGAGACGGATAATCTATCAAAAGGACACCTTTGCCGTCCCAAAAAACAGTCTGCATCACTTTTCCTGCAGATTTCTGCGCCCTCTTCTTGACAGGTGTTGGGGAGCCCGGGGTTTTCCATTGCATGCTGGCAATTTTGGATTCGGTGTGATAATGGTGTACCCAAGTCTCATCTACTGTCACCATGGTCTCCAAAAAATGTAGGTGTTTTTCCCTGAAACATCAGAAATGTTATCACAGCTCTGGCCTCCTTCTTTTCCATTGTTTTGTCAAATCTTTGGAGCAGCAGATCCGGTCAATAGGGTATATATATATATATATATATATATATATATATATATATATATATATATATATATATATATATATATATATATATATATATATATATATATATATATATATATATATATATATATATATATATATATATATATATATATATATATATATATATATATATATATATATATATATATATATATATATATATATTTGCCTCTAAACTGAGCTATACCATTATAAAAGGAAATTCGCTGAATTAACTCAGCTGGGGGCTTGAACGGGCTAAAAACTATTGCATAAATCCTTCACAAAAGGCGACGGACAGATATAAGTTAACAAATGTTCAGTGCTAAGCAGCATTGTTCTTGACTTCTGAATTTTCTTGTGAATGCTACCGTAAGGTAGAAGCGTCATTACCCTTCTATCTACATCTCTGCCAAGAGTAATCTTGTGCGAAGGTAGACACCTTTGACGACCCATTTAGATACTCTTGAGTTTTGGCCACTGTTGGACCACTACTGCAAAGCAGGGGAGGTAATCCGTGACAAACTCCCATTACAATATTCCCTTATCATACTCCTTTGTTATACTCCCTTGTTATACTCCCTTTACAATACTCCCTTATTATACCTCCTTATTATATTCCCTTATTATACTCCCTTATTTGACTCCCTTGTTATACTCCCTTATTATACTCCCTTTACAATACTCTCTTATTATACTCCCTTATTATACTCCCTTATTATACTCCTTTATTATACTCCCTGATTATACTTCCTTGTTATACTTATAGATGTGATGTGAGCTTGTAAAAATAGCAGAGAAGCGTATACTTGTCACGAACCCTCTACCTACACTAAACAACAGGCAGGAGTCCAGTTACTTACCTTACTGGCTCGATGGTCAACACGGTACGTTGAATCTGGTACTTCTTCTTTGTTCGCGCACAAACTTCTACATTCGTGACTCTAATAAAGGCAGTAGTTCCAGGCATCTCCAAACATTTTGAATCTGGTACACAAACCACTTATATGAATGAATCGACAACATAAGTACAGGGTTGTAGTCTCTAAACAATATGTGTTAACTACACAATTTTACACGGGCAGTATTATGAAGCATACACCCCTACTACCGTTCTACGCCATTCTACCTCACCATCAATGCATTTCACTGGAGGCATTATATATTACTGCAACAAAGTATAATGTACGCTGCCGTAACTCACAAAATAATCAGAAAGTACTAAAATCTTAGAAGAAAATAATTCTCAAAGTCGGAAAAACACCGACTCATGTGAAAACCAGTGCGTTCAAGACTGCTCAAAAAACCTAAAGACGCCATACATGTCTTCGCGTCTGAAGAAATAAATAATTCTACACCGAGAAATCTTTTCTCAAACCACGCGCACTTACTAAAAGATGTTCACTCAAAATAAACACAAATTCACTACGTAACTCGCATGCGTTGGAAATTTTTATGTAACAACTATGAAGACGTTTTATAAATTCACTCACATATCTCACAAACAATCATCACAGCATAGCCCCCTACGGAGCACAGGTCCTTAACAACCTTACTATTCATTCTGGCGTACACAAGCGGACCTTGGCTTTTACCCTTCCTCAATCCTTTCAAGTGAAAACCCGGAGTTTTTTTTACTTACACAGTTTTTATACGAAGAAACTAGACAACAGAAATGTAATAGAGGCTATAGGCATTCTGGGACCAAGAAGTAACAGATTTTGATAAATGCGTGCTTGCGTAGAATAGAATCATTGAAATGGTATGACAAGATCGCCTATGTAGAACTGATGACAAGATCGCTAATGTAGAACTGATGAAAAGATCACTAGTGTAGAACTGATGACAAGATCGCCTATGTAGAACTGATGACAAGATCGCTAATGTAGAACTGATGAAAAGATCACTAGTGTAGAACTGATGACAAGATCACCAGTGTAGAACTGATGACAAGATCACTAGTGTAGAACTGATGACATGATCACCAGTGTAGAACTGATGACAAGATCACTAGTGTAGAATCGATGACAAAATACCAATGTAGAACTGATGACAAGATCACCAATGTAGAACTGATGACAAGAATCAGGCAAGATGTGAGAGAATGACGTTGGATAGAACTCAAATTGAGGAAACCTGCAGATAGTAATACAGAGACCACCTGTTGCACGATTTCGAGATTAGACCATGACCTGACACACGAGAAGCTAAGCACTACGAGAATCGTTCATCACTGACGGTAGTCATTCTCACGGCACAACACGCATCTTTGGAATACAGATCAATGAAAGACCCTAACTGCTTTAGATTCATAACTTTCCTATTCACGAATATAGGCCAATTAACGCACAAGACAAAAGCCGTTAATAATGTGTCTAGAAGAATATGAATACAATTGAGTATCATTGGTTGGTTTATGTAATGAATGTGTTAAACACAAGATGTAGAATCATCCACATACCTTGATAGCAATAAAGGCAAAGTTGGAGGAACAGACAATGAAGTCAAAATAAGAATACAAACGGCAAGAGGGGCCTGAAACTCCATGAGGGAAAGAATCGAAATAAAAAGAAATCAGGTCCAAAAAAAAAAAAAAAGATTGTTCATCTGAAATGTCAAGTCAATCCTTCTTCTTCGTACACTCCTAATGTTGTCATACCCCCACCAATCCTCTTTCCCTCTGGTCTCCTGGGTAGTGAGATCGGATTCCTAGCCTTCTCTGATAAGGGAGACAAAAATAGGAGGTCCCATGTGCAAGTTGCGCAAGTTGAAATTCCCCCGGCAGCTGGAAATCGTAAAGAGTAAGCCATACGATAGCTGCCCTGGCAAAAGAAAAAATATTTGAAACCTACCCACCACAAAAATATTTATAGAATGTGTAATTCCTGTAAAGACACACTGGGATCGTCGCCGGTGCTATGGAGTTCGTGCACTGTGCTGAGATCCTCCTTGGGTGATCTAATGAAGGAGATTGGAGCACTTATGGAGTTGTCCGTTTGGTCATTAAAACCAAACCAAACCAAACACTCTCAGACGTCTCCATTAATATTTTCAAAGAAAGCATTGGTAAGCTTGAGACTACTTGTATCTCCATAGAGTTTTTTTTAGGAATGGTACTGGTGATGGCCATATATGCTTTCTCTGTTGGTCATCTTTGATGCAGCGTCATGCAGTCTATTCCGGACAGTTTGATCAGACACATGACGTCCTGCAGGCAATGACTGGGCAGTTGAGGAAGCTGTTGTAAACCTGTCTCTGAGGTGACGAAGCCGAATAAAGCGATCCTCCGCTGCTGTTGTCACTCTGGGTCGTCCACTGCGATGCCGGTCTTCAACTGAGCCAGTGGCTTGGAACCGGTGCCAAAGTCGACTGATGGTACTCTGATGCACGTTTAGATGCCTGGCAACCTGACTTTGACTTTCGCCTGCATGCAGTCGGCCAATAGCAATGTTCCTTAAATTTATCGATAGAGACGCCATAAATGTCTGCTTGAAAATGAACTGAATTTTTTTGTGTGTAGCATTATCCTTTTATACCTCACGGTGAGAGACAGCCATGTCCTTTTTAGGATAGTCAGGATCCTATTTGGTTCTCCTCTCTTTATCTAGCTCATATATGGCTCCTCGAATACCGCTTGTGTACGGCGGTGGCCACATCCCGGGCAACAGTCTTGGCTGACTGGCTAAACTACATGGGTGGAGTAGGAGCAATCTTACTCAAGGGAATGTCCATCCCTAGTACACAAAGACTGAGACGGTGAGTGAGGCGGAGGAATCTGAGAAGATCAACGGCTCGCAAAGCGAAACAGCAAAGTGTGTGGCGCACTAGAGTCGTGTCGGACATAGAAAAAGACAATGGCTAGCCACCGTGGAAGAGATTGGGGCCTTACCACGTACTTCCTACAGAACGTAATGGGATCACAACAGCAAGATAAGAACCGATATGTAGAGAACTCTCTGTCCCCTGGGGAAGAATCTACTGTACAAATTAACAGGGAAGAGGCAACTCCTCTAATGAGTAAGGAAGTACATAATGACGAGTAATTCTGTTGAAAGGGAGCATTCTGAGAAAGACCACATAAAAACTAGTAGGAGAAGCCTAAAAATAGGAACATGGAATGTTAGAACCCTAAACGGAGAAGGAAAGCTTGACAATCTTATATTAGAGGCAACAGACATGAAACTCGATATACTGGGAGTTGCAGAGGCAAGACTTTTGGATACAGGCTACATAAAAAGAGACCAGTACACGCTTATACACTCAGGAGGAGAAAAACATGAAAGAGGGGTAGGAATGTTGATAAAGAAGGAGTTAGAAAAATATGTATGTGGATACTGGACACACAATGACAGAATGATGTTACTAAAGATGAGAGCAAAGCCATTCGACATATCAATCTTACAAACTTATGCACCAACTAAAGATCATAGCGAGGAAGAAATAGAAGAATACTATGAAGAGCTACAAAACACACTTAAACCAGTCAAATCTACAGATGTGTTGACAGTAATGGGTGATATGAATGCAAAAGAAGGAAAAGGAAAATACAAGAAAATAGTAGGACAGTATGGATTAGGGACAAGAAATGATAGAGGAGACAGACTTATCCAGTTCTGTGAAGAAAACCAGCTGGTCATATGTAACACCTTTTTTGAACACCACCCAAGGAAATTATACACATGGAAAAGCCCAGGAGATGTAACACGAAATCAAATCGACTATATCATGATAAAACATAGATTTAAGAACAGTGTCACAAGTGCAAAGACACATCCTGGCGCCGACATAAATTCAGATCACAATCCAGTCGTCATCAAAGTAAATATAAAGCTGAAAAGAGCAGGAAACAGAAGACAGGAGGAACCCCAGATAGAAATATCAGCGCTGAAACAACCAGATATAAAACAGAAGTATTTAATCGACGTCAAAAATAAATATCAACAGTTATTGACAGAAAGCATGGAGCAGTATAGAAGAGAAAACCCAGAAGAAAAAGCAACCGCAAAATGGGAATGCTTAAAAACAAGCATACAATCAGCAAATGCAAATTTACCTAAAAAGGAGTCTAAGAAAAATCAAATTTGGATGACAGATGACATCTTGAATAAAATGGCAGAAAGAAAGAAAGCAAAAAACACTCCAGAATATAAAACAATAGACAATGACATACGTACTATGTGTAGAGAAGCAAAAGAACGGTGGATAGAAACAAAATGCAAGGAAATAGAAGACTTGGAAGCAAAGCACATGACAAGAGATATGCATGAAGAAATAAAGAAATTATCAAATCGGTCGCGGTTTGCACAAGGAGGAAGCTGTATCAAGAACAAAAATGGTGTAATATTACTTGATGAGAAAGACATATCAAACAGATGGGCAGAATACGTAAAAGAACTATTCGAGGACAACAGAGGTAAAAAACCATCACCAGATTCTAACGAAGGCCCAAACATTCTCAGATCAGAAGTAGAGAATGCCATTCATATGATACAAAAAGGAAAATCAGCAGGCATGGATAACATAAAAATTGAAATGATAGAAGCTCTGGAGAGCTTTGGTATAGATACAATCACAGAAATATGCAACGATATATACAATACAGGATATATACCACACGACATGAAGACATCAGTTTTTATAACATTGCCCAAAAAACCAAATGCAACAGAATGTTCAGACTTCAGAACAATCAGCCTGATGAGTCATGCAATTAAGATACTGCTCAAAATCATACAGGAAAGAATAAAAAGTAAAGTAGACAGCGAAATCCAAGAAGAACAGTTTGGTTTTAGACGGAACAGTGGAACAAGAGAGGCAATATTTTGCCTTAGAATATTAGCAGAAAAATATACAGAGGTCCAAAAAAGTATGTATATGTGCTTCATTGACTATAAAAAGGCTTTTGACAGAGTCCATCATGAGAAAATAATTGAATGCCTCAAAGACATAGGTATTGATGGAAAAGATATAAGAATACTCAGTAACCTTTATTGGGAGCAAACTGCCACAGTAAGATCTGGAAGGAATTATTCACCATACATAGACATAAAAAGAGGTGTCAGACAAGGTTGTGTGCTGTCCCCTTGCCTATTTAATTTATACACCGAAAAAATTTTCAAACAGATGCAGGAAATACCAGGACTGAACATCAGTGGAAGGTCAATAAACAACCTTAGATATGCTGATGATACCGTGTTATTAGCTGAAAGCGAACAGGAGTTACAAGAACTAGTGAAGCAAGTGAACAGCATAAGTCATGAATATGGACTCGACATTAATATTGAGAAAACAAAAACTATGATAATTAGCAAAACAAACGATAAACCCACATTAAAGATAAGCGTAAATGGGAAAATCCTGGAACAAGTCAAGAGCTACGTATATCTTGGTCATATAATAACAGAAGATGGCAGATGTGAAACAGAAATCAAGAAGAGAATAGGAATGGCCAAAGCTACATTCAACAACATGAAACATATACTGACATCCAAACAGTTATCTCACAAATTAAAACTGAGAATCATAAAGTGTTATATATATTCTGCATTTCTGTATGGTGCAGAAACATGGACGATGAATAAGCATTTGGAAGAAAGAATTGAGGCTCTTGAAATGTGGATATATAGAAGAATGGGGCGTATCTCATGGAAAGAGATGAAAACAAATAAGGAAGTCCTAGAAAATCTAGGTATGAAAAGAGAACTAATGAGGGAGGTCAAAGTTCGGCAGTTAAGATACTTTGGCCACATAAAAAGGCATAACACCTTGCAGAAGACCATAACAGAAGGGAGAGTTGAAGGCAAACGTGCAAGGGGAAGACAACGGTATAAGTGGGAAGATAACATCAAGAGATGGACAGGAAAGAGTCTATCAGAGTGCACCACCAAGACAAGAGACAGAAGACGTTGGAGATCCATTACAGCCAACCTTCGTTGTGGAGATGGCAACTGATGATGATGATCCTTTTATAGGGTTTCAGTTGCGTAGTCAGTGAATAGTGTTCACCCCAAATTTTGTTGCTTTCACGTGCGCGCAACATGAGCTGTGGTCAAAAATTGCGTCATAAACACTATTGACCACTGCGTTGTAACGAATACAAAAACGAACGCAATTCAGGTCAACACGTGCATTTGACACTGTAAAGAACATTTGAGGCTGGTTTTTATATACCCGAACACCAAATTTTACTTACAAACTCATAAAAACGCGCCCTCGGATAGCTATGCGTTTCTTTTTTTGAACAGTATATATTACAAGTCTTCCAATTATAGGAACAAAATTATAGATATCAGCTGTGCTGTTAATTAATTATAGAAAATTTATCAACTGTGCTGTTAATCTTGTCTCTCACTCCGCTAAATCACTTTTTCTTCATAGATAGTTAATTGCTCACATTTGCCGACGAAAATGGTACTAATGTGTACTCATCTCTTAGAACAGTTCTGTCCTTCCTAATTTGTTGCACACAACACCCGCTGATGATCGTTCCTTTAGCCCACCCAAGACTGAGGGGGACTAAGGATGTAGCTCGGCACAATCACTGTGCTCCTGCGAAGTTCCAGGCAGCTG
The DNA here is from genome assembly GCA_024509875.1 of Oreohelix idahoensis. Lineage (NCBI taxonomy): Eukaryota > Metazoa > Mollusca > Gastropoda > Stylommatophora > Oreohelicidae > Oreohelix > Oreohelix idahoensis. Next base: position 291,355 of record JAMPIV010002292.1, read on the forward strand.
GATTGATTCGAACATACGACCTCAGGTTGGATGACACGAATAAACCTGTAACAAGGCAAAAATAGGGGCTAATTTCTGTCATCAAGCCCACCTATTTCTAGTGTATATGAGATGAGCGTGTCTCAGGTGTCTGCATGTAGGATGAATGACAACATGGCTCAGTATGGTTTAGCAATAGCGAGACAAGACAGGTGTCTACTTGCCAAACATTCTTTCTAATAATTCAATACATGAATACATCCAACAATTTGTACAGCTAGGTTTAAGTTTTCCTTCCACCCATAATATACCAGGCCATCTCTGATAAGTGCTATACTGGCTGGTAAAATATATCCTAACAATACTGCTGTAGTTATATGAGTCCTAACAAGGACTGTTTGGTTATATTTCGGGTTGGTTTTCTTCTTCAACAATCATACCAGGAAATACAATCCTTATACCTAATTCCCCAAGATATAATCAGTATACCTGATACATTCATAGTAAAACAAAATCTAAAGTTATATAAATATATACAGGTGTAGGCTATTTTCTGGTGGTTTCCTTCTTCAACAGTCATACACAATCATTATACATGATACTATAACATACAATCATTATACATGATGTAGTCATAGGTTATATTCAGGTTGGAGTTATATGAGTCCTAACAAGGACTGATAGATTATATTTCAGGTTGGAGTTATATAAGCCCTAAAAAGGACTGATAGGTTATATTTCAGGTTGGTTATCGTCTTCATCAATCATATCAGGAAATACAATCATTATACCTAATTCCCCAAGTTACAATCAGTATACCTGATGTCGCGAGAGGTTCATATGTTATTAAAAAATAAGAAGATATCCTGGACATAAAGGTGTATCAAATGATACCAGGATAGTGCCAGATAAGAGTCTGGTCTTATGAGTAATACCCCCTTCTCTGAAGAGAGTAAGGGTGTATAGACACAAAGGTAGGGTCAAGCTATGTAAGTTCCCAGAGATGATGGTGATGTAATACTCTGAGTCCCTAACTGCTACCTCTCCTGATCCGCCTCTGTGATTATGGTACTTAATAGTGTTTCTGACTCTGCTTGGGGTAATTTGTATAACTAAATTCACCAACAAAAACTGTAATTCAACTTAAAGAATTTAAGAAAGTTTGCTAGCGAATATTTACAATTTAATTAAACAGTTACTCTTTTCTGTTTGAAAAGTTTTAAACTCAAATATTATACAACAGTAAATAAATAATAACAGTCAACAAATGTTTTCAATTGTGTTATGATGTCTATCGTTCTGTAGACCTTCTAGCTTGCTTGATTTTTCACTAAAGAATTACTAGTGTTATTAATACAAGTTAATTGAAGCTCTATAATGTTCTGCTCATCACAAACTGGATGCTGTTAACTTTGGGTGATCACGAATAAGCTACACAGTTGCCTTTAGCGCAACTTAACTGAGTCACTGCTGATGGCTCCCTCTGATGCTGGATATAATCTTCAGATGAAAATCTTCCACTGTTACATATGCTATGGCTGGCCCTTTACTTTAGACTGGCACTGCATACGTTGCAAATTCAGTATGGGACGCCTCTGATTATATGATGCAGGCTTTTGGTTAAAGGATTAAACCTGAAATGAAGTCAAACGCAATCCCCGTATTTGCCTATCCATATCCCTCTATGATAGGGTTCCCATTCGTCCCGTTTTTCCCGGGACAGTCCCGTTTTTTAAATAAAATGTCCCGGTGTCCCGAATTTATTCCAAATGTCCCGCTTTTTAAGGGCCCTTCCTAAAAAAAAAATCTTTGGGTAACAGATTTTATTCCGTGTTTTAGTAGTGTTACTTTATCAATTTCTGGTTACAGTGGACCCTCGGTTTGAATCTCGAACAAAAATTCGAAAGTCGACCAAAACAGTGTTTAGTGAGCATCTACCAAATGATTTAACTACAGGAAGGCAGAAAAGTTTCTTACTACTACTGTGAGAAATCCGTTGCAAGAATTAGAAAAAGAAGGACACATAACAGTTGAAAAGTTTCAAAGCTATGCAGTAGATTTCTATGACACCTGCATTGAATATATTCAGTGGTGTACACCATTTCTTACGCCTCTTCAGTCTATGGATTGGATCAATTTGAAGGGAAAGGAGTCTGTGACTTGGAAGAACATCCAAGAAAGCTACATAATCACGAAGACAGTGTCACCAAATTTTACTGTGAATGAAGAGGACTTATTTGATGAGTTTGCATGTGTGAAAAAATATTGTGAAAGCAAATTTGATGTGTGGAGTGAACTGAAGGATCAAAGTGTCAGTGAAAAATGGTGTTAGATGTTCGCTCATTTTACAAAGCAGGATATAAATGCTGAGAACCTGAAATGCCTAGTTAGTTTTTGTTTGGCACTGCCAGGATCCAATGCAGCTGTTGAACGTATTTTTTCATTAATAAATGCGCTTTGGACAGACGAAAAAAAAAACAGACTTAAAATTGAGACAGTGAAAGCTTGCCATTATAAAGGCCAATTTTAAGGATTTCTCTTGTGCTGAGTTCTATGTCCAAATATCAGAAAAAAAAAAAAATTCTTGAACAGGCCCTTTTTTTTTTTTTTTTTTTTTTTTTTTTTTTTTTCTTAACCAGCGGCACTTAGGCTTTCAGCCCTTCGGCCCAATGACATGTCATTGCGAGGCTGGGGAACCTGAGGACTTTCCTTCCAACCCGGTCAGGAGCTTCGCTCCTTCCCATCCACAGAGGGTTTATCACAGGAGCCGTTCAGGCTATTCAGTCAAATTTCCGGCCGTAAACATTTCTTCAAACGCCGACGCCCGGGTTTGAACCATGAACACCTGGTCGCCAGTACAACGCCGAAGCCAATTACACCAGCGCGGCTCCCAAACAGGCCCATAAATCTGATAAATATTCTGATGAATCTGAAATATAAACTTGACTATTGTGTATTTTTTAAAGGTGCGATTTTTCTAATTAAGTATGTTTGTAATTTAGAATTCTTTTTTAAAGTGGAAGTTGTGTTAGTTAATCTGTGTATTTTTATACCAGTATCTTATTTTAAATGCAACATATAATATATAATAGATTTATTTGTGCTTTACCTTAATTTTTAACATGTCCCGTTTTTTTACAAAATGTCCCGGGTTTTTTAGGTAAAAATTTGGAAATGTCCCGGTTTTTGAACAAAACATTATGGGAACCCTACTCTATGACACAGATGGGGACGACAGACAGTTTCAGACTAGCGTGCTAGCAGATGCACAAGGTATAGTATAGTAGCAACAATCATTTTAATTCAATGTGATTGTCGTGTGGTGAGTCACTGGGGCAACTACGACAGTAGTTTTTGCCAGGAATAGTCTATGAGATATTAGATATAAGGTCTCTAGAAATTGGCTCGTTAAGAAAGAATAAAGACCTATTCGAGATAGGGACAAGAAGACAGGAATGCGAATGCTTTCCACTAGACAGTGTTTTCTAATTAATTATGGGAAGAGTTCTGTTTCCTCACGACCTTAGCTTCTGCCCTTAGATCCCGTAAAGAAAAAGCCCCCAACCTCATCTGAGTAGAGAAAGGTTCCTATAGGTGAATATGTAACACCGACAGCACGAGTGATACATTAACAAACTAGATAATGATCAAACGATCGTTGGGTTTATTAATGAAATATCCACACATATAGGGTTAGTAATGGTTAGAACGTGATGATGGTGAAAGACGATTCACAAAAAACCCACAGATGAGATAATAAAATTGCAGTTAATTAAGTAATAGTTAATTAAGAATGAACTGGTGTAAAGTGAAATGATGATGTGATATGATACGTGTTACCAAAATGGTGAGTACTCTACACAGTCCATGTGTCTCTAAGTGCTTCTCCTAGATATGAGGATTCACATGTATGCATAAAATGTCCCAAGTTGTTATACGTTATGTCGAGTGGGGTATCTCTAAGCTGACGACGTTCTGATGAATACTGTTGTCGTACGGAGAACGCTGACGAGATATCTATGTATATTCCTTCACTGTTTGAGTATATCTCTGTAGTGTTGATCAACAGTTAATAGCTGTCATATGAACAAAAGGTCTGTTGTCTAATCTCCCGAGGGTACTGGCCAGACTGGATATCTTCACGAATCGGTAGTGATATGTAGACTCATAACCTTGCATATGTAGTCGTGATTCATAAAATATATATATATATAGTCTGCTTCATAGAATGCGCTTAAGAGGGTGTTGCCCTTGCTATAAATATGCGATTCCTCTTTTGAGCTCTTTTGCTTGACTTCAGATAATAATGATCTTTCGAGTGATTTGAATTTATGATGACTCTGTATTGAACTTGTGATAACTCTGTATTGAACTTGTGAGCAAGCAGTATATGGTGACGAAAAATGCTGCGTCCACCTTCTGACTTGTGGGTGAGACAATATTCCTTTTTAATTGAGGAATGAAAGATGTCCTATGGCGAATTCTGCTAGCCAAATGTCCGTTTTTGATAACTTATTTCTGGTTAGACGTCAGACACGTTGCGTGTAGACTCAGACTTCTGATGAACTGAAGACACACAAAAGTCTTCGTAAGTTTTTCACATTTAACATCACTGGTTGACTTGCATTTAAACTACTGCTCATTATTCATCTCTCTCTCTCTCTCTCTCTCTGAGTTCAATTCTAATGATGTTAAATATCTTGTGCATGAGAGTGTGTGCGCATGGGAGACTGTGATGATGATGAAGGTGACGTATGAACTATTAATTACCTCCTATCATCCTATCATCTTCTAGGAAAATCTTCTGATTTTATTAATCAGTTATGCCAAGAATTATTTGAAACTTTATCTTCCGCACATTTTAGCTGTGAGGTTAAAATAAATAAAAAAAAAAGAAAATGTATTAATAAGTATAAGATCTACTAACCTTCTTTTCCCTTCGCAAAATCCTTTAAGAACACAATTCATCACAGAACTGAATTATATCCACTCTGAATAAACACGTGTATTAGGCTAGGCGTTTTTGGGATTAATCTCTTCCTCACAATGTAAAAAACTGGACTCCTTCCTCTTGCAAGCTACGCAGTAGATTATATTTCTGCCAGTCCAACATGGGTTTCTTGTACAGCTCCGCCCATACCAACCAATCCTTAATGGCCCCTCTGGTCACTCATTCACAGGATCGCTCTTATCCCCTGTCAGTCCAAACGTGGGTGTAGTTTGACCTCTGATTGTTTATTGTTCACCTGGCCAAGGTGTGCGTCCAATGTGGTAAACCAACGCTTGTCTGAACCGCAGCCGACCAAAGATAACACCATTACAGCATGAGACGTTTTCCCCTGGCCAATCTGGGCGTCCAATGTGGTGTCACAGAAATTACAGCATGCCCAGATGTTTGATTAGGATGACCAGATGTGTTTTCACCAGATTTATCACGATGCAATGTGGGCTTCAAACGATAATGTCAGGCATGGGGACTCAATCAAAGGACTTTTATTTCCCCCGATGAAAGAACAAATGTGGTTCTCTAGATACCGGTCGCGAGTAATCACAACGATGAAATAGCAAATGTGGGTCGCAAATATGGGATGAAAGAGCAAATGTCGGAGAAAATACAATATGAAAAATGTAGGAAAAGATGGAGCAAAAAGGCCTTTGCGCTCGTTTATCACAGTGATCATAATCTTCTTCTATATTTTTAAGTATCATACTTTTCCCATGATTCGCCTCCATACAATAATTTGGTTGCGAATAAAACTACTAAGTAATAGGTCAAATTATACAGTACTACAATCCCTTTCATCCTTCCTTATGGTCCTGGTAGGTGTCTCATTCCATTCAACAAATACTTCTTCAAATACTTTAACAAACCTACAGTCGTACTTTGGCCATCATTCTCAATATTATACACATTTCACAATGCTGGCTTTTCCACTAAAGGTTAACACATGCTTGTATTTCAGCCGGCAACACACTCGTCCTGGAATATTTTCTTTACACATTCTACACACTTTCTAACGCACTGATGGATTAATAAATATAATTACACACACACACACACACACACACACACACACATATATATATATATATATATATATATATATATATATATATATGTATATATATATAGATTCGTTCCTACCCTCAGGCACACACAGACAGGCCCTCAATGGTTGATTAAGGTCTGTTAACAGGTACAGAAGGCAAACACTTGCATTAACATTTGCTCTTCTTTCCCCCGCTTTCTGTGTATTCAAATAACCGTGACTGACCCGAGTGTGTTAGGCCAGTCTATTTATAGTGTGAACTCGGACGTACGAGATGGAACTCCCGAGGAATGTAATCACGATCAGAAAATATGGGTACCTTTCTGCCTATCGTACAATGTAGGAAAACTACTTTTTAAAAGATCTCCGTTATTCCTGATGCGATTGTATTTTCCCAAAGCTTAAATTATACTTGGGATTAGGCTTTATATATCTATGTAATAATCCTTTAGTTTCATAATTGCATTTTATGGTATGCATAGTGTAAACTGCTAAATTTAGGACAACCTGAAGCTTCGAATGCATTCAACCTAAGATTTCTCCCGTCCTATATTTGTATTAGTAAAAGTATTATTACTTATGGGTAGAGTAACATTCCTAATATTGTGTTGGTACCCTCTTTCAAGTGGTACTTCTTCTAAAATGCTGTAGTAAAATTCCGAATTTAATCATGTTACACAGAATGGGCCTGGCCATCTTTATTTTCCCAGCGATAGTAAACACAGGACCAAGAAAGCGTTTTCATTGGTTAGTGTATCTTATTTTTCTACCATGTATGGTGCGCGGTATGGTCAGAATATTTAGAATTCGTGATGTGATACAGCCTCGAAACCTTCGGGTATATGAGGCTCTGTCCATTTTGGCTGGAGTGACGTCTCGATGGTTCGGAGGTTTTATGGCGAATATGAGTGCACATGAGGGCAAGTTCGGGCACAATGGGCTAATCACCTGTTTGCCAAGTCACTTCGATTACATGTCCCACCCATGGGCCTTGTGCACTTGGGTCCCCTCTACACCTCGTTTCACGGGGTAGAAGAGGTTTCGATTATGAGATGATGATGATGAGATGTGATACAGACGTCATTCCACGACACCTGATACATTCATAGTAAAACAAAATATATTAAATATATACACTTGTGGGTAGTATAAATGACACACAAAAAATACAATCATTATATATATATATCTGATGTAGGCCTATTCTCCTCCAAGTTTATAGTAAGTTTACCTACCCTCTAAGATTAATACAAGCCAGAGTTGGACTCAACTTTAGTGAAGCAAGAGTGCCCGGTCACGCAGATAAGCAATAAATCAATCTTGACAGCTTTCTCTTCTCCCCAGTCGGTCTAGCTAGCCTTCGTGTTTGTGTGTGGTTTTTTTAATAATAAAATACGCCCGTTTATGTAGGTAGACGCAGGGAATCTGCCAGTGCGTAAGGAACTCTTTTGATTGGTTCTCGACGATTTGGTACATTCCATTACTGAGTCCCGAAAAACAGGGCTTATGCCTAATTTTATTCTGTCTGATTCCATCTTGGGGGAACAAGATGGCGTATACTTCGTGTAATTTAATCTGTTCTGTCTCAGAGTCTGTTGAACGTTGATTGGCTGGGCATTTTTGTATCTCGACATAGTGTATTAACAAAGAAGTGGGCTTACACACACGTTTTACGACATTATATATATATATATATATATATATATATATATATATATATATATATATATATATATATATATATATATATATATATATATATATATATATATATATATATATATATATATATATATATATATATATATATATATATATATATATATATATATACTACTGGACAAAAGTTAAGGGCGACCATTCAGTTTAGACAAGGTTTATATAATTGATTGGCAAACTGTAAAGACAAGTGAAAATTTCATCCAAACTGAGCTCAGAGAAATGTGTATACATTTCTGTGTGCACTAGGTTAATTTTTTTTTAAATGTCCAAAAACTGGGTCATTTTAACCCGCACGTGAAAATTGCCATTGTTGCTGCAAAAACTCGTGGTTTTTGCAACACGCCCCACTAGTTCAAAAGGTGAAAAAGTGAGTTGAATTTGAATGCACGTGGAAAATGATCATCGGTAAAGAGTGTTCACCGTCGGTATGCAATACATCAGTATGACAAGTGGTTGAAATGATCACTGCATTAGCCATGCCACCAAGGAGAAGTCTCAGCACTGTAGACCGTGGTCGAGCCATGGCATGGATTCAGGATGGTCAATCTGTTCGTCATGTTGCAAGACATTTAGCAGTGTCTCACTCTACCATTCAGAGACTTCTTGAGAGATTTCAAGCTACCGGACATTTGGAAAATCGACCCTGCTCACGAAGAATTATATAAACCTTGTCTAAACTGAATGGCGGCCCTTAACTTTTGTCCAGTAGTATATATATGTCCTCAGAAGAGACCCCGATGCCATCACAAGAACAGCTATGTTATGGACCCCTGAAGTAAAACGAAAGAGAGGCCGACCAAAAACAACTTGGCGGAGGACTGTGGAGGCTGAGATGCAAAGAATGAACTAGAGTTGGGGCACTGTACGAAGGATGGCCACCGACCGAGCAAAGTGGAATCAATGTGTTGTTGCCCTACAAGACGCCACGAGGCGTAATGGCCACTGACTGCTTTGACGGTCGGCGGCTAAGGATCACAGAAGAAGAAGATATATATTACCATGTGAATTTTAATGTGTGAAAATTGCTACAGGACGAACAAATCATTTGAGGCTGGCAACCTCAGTATCTAGAATGATGATTCATGACCCACCACTGCACGGGCTGGTGATTGCTTTATTGATAGTTTCGTAAAGAAGACTAAAAGCATAAAGTAGTTCCAGTTTCCCTATGGAGCAGGGAGGGAAAGATGAAAGAAATTATGTACATTCTAAGTATAATACTTACATTTTCAAAGCAGTGTAAACGTCCATATAAACATATTCACTTCAAAATTAATGTAAGTTTTCAAGCTTAAACCAGTGTAAATGTCTATTTGAAAATGTTCATTTTAAAGTAATGGAAGTTTCAAACTTTTCAATCAGTGTAAAACATAAATGAAAACATATTCAATTTATATTGTGAACACTTTTCAATCAGTAGACATGTATATGTAAACAGACTCTGTCTGTATTATTAACCTTTTCATTTAAATGAAAAGTAACTATGAAAGCTATTCTATTTAAATGTAAAGAAAGTTTTATCCCGAGGGATTAAATTTAATTCTCATCGATGGTAAAGTCTGAGTAATTGGTATGGTGGTATGGGAAGATAGGAAACCATAACTATGGGGTGGAAAACGCCATGCTCAGAAGAGCGTTTCGTTCTATTCTTTACCATATGTATTGGTGGTACCAGCAGAAAGTACTATCTCTGGAACAAGAAGGGAACCGTGGTCTAAGCTTTAAGACGAAGGACGCACGTTGTAGACTCTCCTTGACATATCTGGGAAACGAGCTACCCCCGACAACCTTGATCAGAGACGAGCGTGAGCAGAGTGAAAAGAACCAACCCATAAGAAGGAGCAGAACCGTCATTGGCAGCTAAGTTCAAATATATGCTGCCACTTGAACTTCTTGTAACATCTCACATTCCCTAAAGACTGTGATGATAACTTTTCTTGATCCATAACTATTCAAATTATTTCCAACTGTTAAAACCTAAAGTGATTATTAAATTTTGTTTTTTTGCAATGTTACAAATTTAACTTCGATTTAATCCTTTTAAAGTTACTGCATGTTTGTCTCAGTCAAATTACTACACACACTCTAAACAGAGCTATACTAGAATAATAGAATTCCACTGAGTAAATAAGGGGTTGGGGCTTAAACGAGATGAATATAAGAAGTGCTTAAATCCTTCAAAATAGCGCCGGCAGAATTACAGAGTTAACATAGCCAAAGCAGTATTGTTCTCGCTTATTCTGAATATCTTGTGAAGACTCCCTTTGTAATAGAAGTGTCATCACCCTTCTATCTATATCTCTGCCAAGAGTAATCTTGTGCGAAGGTAGATACCTTTGACGCCCGTATTAGATACTCTTGAGTTTTGGCCACTGTTGGACCACTACTGCAAAGCAGGGGAGGCAATACCGTCACAATAATTGTGGATCCTATAAGTTCTAATGAAGTTAATGACATGTCTCAGCTGAGACCTTATGGAATATTCTTCTTCTTTGATCCTTAGCCGCCGACCGTCAAAGCAGTCAGTGGCCATTACGCCTGGTGGCGTCTTGTAGGGCAACAACAAATTGATTCCACTTTGCTCGGTCGGCGGCCATCCTTCGTACAGTGCCCCAACTCTGGTTCATTTTTTGCATCTCAGCCTCCACGGTCCTCCGCCAAGTTGTTTTTGGTCGGCCTCTCTTTCATTTTCCTTCAGGGGTCCATAGCAAAGCTGTTCTTGTGATGGCGTCGGGGTCTCTTCTGAGGACATGGCCAACCCAGCTCCAGCGTATGCCAGCTATGATGGTGTGCATGTCCTCTTGCTTGCTCCGAGTAAGCAGATCTTGGTTGGTGATGGTATTCGGCCAAAAGATTCGGAGAATTTTTCTTAGGCATGTTGTGTGAAAAGAGGACAATTTCGACATTTCCTTCTCTGTAACTCTCCAGCTCTTCGCACCATAGAGAAGCATTGAAAGCACACAGCTCTGATATAATCCTAATTTTGTGCTTGTGCTGTACTGAGAGGACTTCCAGATGTTGTTTAGACTAAAAAAGGCTGTTCTTGCTTTGTTCATTCTGTTGTTGATGTCTCTGCTTGCTCCGCCGTCTGGTGTTACTATGCATCCTAGGTATGTGAAGGCATCTGTCTGTTCCAGAATATATTGTGTGAATAATTATTATTACCAGTAGACGCATGGACTGAGATGGAATATGATTTATAAAATGAGTATTATTACCGGTCGTTGTATGGACTGAGAAGTTTAACGGACAAACTTATATTGTTGGCCCAGTGCATGTGGCATTATGGATTTTACGTCAATGTTTAACGGATGGACCCACAATTTGCATTCTTGGCTTTTAGTTCACTCCCTCCACCCTCTGTTTCCTCATCGTCACACTTCGTCACAAAATTGTAGACCCTTCTCCTCCTGACTGCGTGACGTCATATGTGGACGACCCCTTAACCTTTTTCTTGTTGGCGCGTCATCGGGGTCAAAGTTGACCACCATCAACACATTCATTTTAGTGCCTCTATAATACTTTTAATTGTGAGTATACTTCTATAGCCAGTGATCGACCTCGTGCAATTCCCGGGGGAGGGGAGGGATGGGCCCTAGCAAAATTTAAAAACCTACCCACCAAAAAAACATTTATAGAATGTGTGATTCCAATATACACACATTAGGATTCTCGCCGAAGCTACGGAGTTCGTGCACTGTGCTGAGATCCTAAATCGGAGCACTGATGGAGTTGTCCGTGTGCAATGAAGATATTCTTTACAACAAAACCAAACTAATTTCCATTTATACTTCTATAACCAGTGATCGGCCCCGAATAAATGACGGGGCGGGGGGGGGGGGAGTATCTCCGATGAAACAACGAAATAATATGACTGCGTCTCCGTCGGACATTTCTGAACAGACGACTAAACATTAAGTTGTGCAAGAGGTTTGCAGCCTGATCATGTTAATCAAATTTTAACAGCAACCATGTCAATTTTTTTTTTTAATGTTCAAATCGTGTGTGGACATATATATGTTGGATGTGTGGGTATGTGGATGGTTGTATTAATGCACAGAAATCTCCTAGTGGAAATATTTAGAATTACCCCAATCTAAACATGCATGTTTGAAATTATTGGCCGGCACTCGAGATGTAAACGTAACTACATTTCTGATTGGGGCCTGGTCTAATAGTAAACAACACGCACCAGGAACGGCAGCGGCAATATAACATGACACTTTGTTCGGTTGAAAGCACTGTGAAAATTCCCCTCGCGCCAAGAAGACAACCAGACCTTGCCAGAGTTAAGAATAGCAGCAGATTTCATGTATCGGACGGACTTTGTTTGAGCATCTTGAGGAATTATCTCCCAGGAAAACTCTACCATTATTAGCAAGGAAAACCAAGTGTAAGAGGCCTCTACAAGTGCTTTTATATCTCTGAGCCAGCAGTCTGTGAGCCTGAAGATTGGCTTGGTAGTTCCAGTTGAGGGTACTATTTCTGGATCAAGTGAGGGTATAAGTGACCTGAAGTCGACGCTAGACACCATCATCAGACGAGTTTTGGAGACGCGGGACCAGCTTTGCAGTTACTCCCTGATTCTACTCGGAATGTGCTGCAACTCTTAATCTTGACCAGGGACGCGAGCGATCCAGTCATCTATCTGCAAAGACCCAAACATCAGCGGGAGCAGAAGCAACTATTGGCAGCTAAGTAAAACTTAAAAGCTGTAAAGTGAACTGTCCATTTTCGAAAACCATAACATCACACTGTGATGAACACTTTTTCTAAATAATTATTCATTTTTATAACTGTTAAGACATAATTGATTATTAAATTTGTTACTTTTATAAAGACAAATCTAAAGTTGATTTAATCATTTGAATGTATTACAACCGTATGTCTCAGGCCATTTCTTAAATACACGTAAACAGAGCTGAATAATAATAAGAGAAAATTCGCTGAATTAACTCAGCTGGGGGCTTGTACGAGCTAAAATTATATTACATAATCCTTCACAAAAGTTGACGGCAGATACTAGAGTTAACGTGCTCAGTCAATGCAGCATTGTTCTCGTTTTTCTGAATATCTTGTGAAAACTCCCTAGAAGTAGAAGCATCATTATCCTCATATCTTCAACTGCCAGGAGTAATCTTGTGCGAAGGTAGACACCTTTGAAGACCCACATTAGGTACTCTTGAGTTTGGGCCACTGTTGGACCACTACTGCAGAGCTAAGGGGAGGCAACCCATGACAGAATGAAAAACCTCCATAGGATTATCGAATCTTCAAGAACTGATATGGATCTACTGTCCTGGTTATGCAGGGGTACGCGGATATGAAAAAGCTGACAGACTAGCTTCAATAGCACCCATAGAAGGTGCACTGGACTTGGACAAGAGAGAAATACTGAGGGAAATTCATGTTCGTTTATTAGAGAATGACACTGCAAGCGATGAATCATCAAGGCTAAGATTGCTGGAATTTGGCATCAAACGTAAGGCTAGCAGAGATGGACGTATGAGAGGATGCATCCGGCGTGTATACAACGAGTGCGCAACAGGAACAATTAGCATTCATACCCTTCGACGTTTGCTGAGGGAGACTGGGCAGCTATGGGTATGCCCGGAGTGCAATGACGTCGATTCTGATTAACATTAACATTAATACCTTTACTATATATAAAATCATGTACGTACTAGTTACGACACCAGATTAACTTGTTCTGCTATATAACCTAAAGGTATTTTTTATTTGGACATGCGCCCTAATATGATCGACTACGTTGAACGGGACGCGCCTCGCCAAACGACGGAAATATTTCTACAAAGACAAAAACCTCCTAGATTAACTATAATGTTAATTTTGCATGTGTTAATCACATGTGGACATATGTATGTATGTGTGAGTGCTTGTACACGCGCATGTTCTTTGTCCTTGTAATTGCAGTTACATTTCTTTATAATTTTGATGACTATTTGTAATATCTGTTAAGTGCAATATATTCATCCGTTAAGTAAACAAATTAGTTTTTTGAGAATCAACAAAGGATCTTTTTTTAATGACGCAAAAATTTAATAATTTAGTCCTGCAGTAATAGAGCAAAAAAAAAAAAGTGCATAAATGGTATGTAGCTGGCTTCATGTGAGGGAGCCAGCTGGTGTTTTTCGTCCACGCGCCGTTGGAAAGTGAATAAATGATCGCCAGTGCCGCAAATGCCAAAAGGTAACCGTTCTGCATTCTCCCCTTTCCCCCATCTCAATGTGCTATCTTAATTTGTCCACGAAGACTAATTTCAGATTATCTGCCGGAATTTTAGCGACTCTGAAGTCGTAGAGACGTTCTGTGACGCGAATAAATCGAACTGCCAGATCATTCCCATCTGCTTGTGCACGTGCATGACGTCCGTCGGGAAATTCCCGGCGCGCTTTTCGTGTTTCAGTACACTTGTACCTTATTTTTGTAATGTTAACGAGTGACTTAGCCCCACGCATCATTCCTGGGGGGTCTTTGGGGGAGACAAAGAAAGAATAATGGTACTGTTTTCTCAGGCATGTTGCAAGAGGCGAACGAACGAACGAACGAACGAACAAACTTTATTTTCAAAGGGTTAAGAATTGGGCACGCAGGCCTGTCTTAATTCTGCCCTTCCTCTCTCGTCTCTCTGTCATCTTGCATACTGTATCCTTTCAATCGCACATGAATTTTGAGCATTATTTAAGCAAACAACATTATCAAGGTAAAATAATAGCATTCATTTGTAATATCCAGTCATAATCACATTTAAGGATGTTTAAAAAAACATTAATTTTAAAAAATAAATAAATAAAAAAAAGAAAAAGAAAAAACAAAGAAAAAAAAAAAACATTCAAACAAACATAATCTTAAACTATTCATACAGTAAATTAGAAATCACTTGCAATATAATCAGATTATGGTGGCATATAATAAGAACTCGTGAAATATTGGAAATCTGCTGCTGAATGACTGGGGACTTAGTGTGTTGTCAGCATATGCGGACAATTTTCCCACAGGTGAACGGCTTTCAGTCCCAAGGAAATAATGCCACAGGGAGTGAATTGTTGACGCCTCCACTATACGAGATCCAGCTGTATGACCTATGCTCCTTAGGGAGGTAAAGGGTATTGACTGATAGATGAGAATCGTGCATATAGGCCCGTCTTGCATTTGACCTTCCTCTTACTCATCTTTTATTGCTAGTTATCCAGACATTCTACAACATACTTAAAGTATTAATTTAATTAAAATGCAACATTATAAGCAGTATAAAAGCATACATTTACAGTATATGATTACAATTAAGAAGTAAAGTATATTTTCAAGGAATTCAACGTTGTAAAGTCAAATAAAATAGCACACTCATATTAACATTAACTACTTATAAGCATGACAAGTAGAAACATCGTCATTAGAACCTACAGTTGATATTATAAGAAAAGATAATCAGAATTGGGGGGAGGGGGGCATGTAAACAGAACTCATAAAGTATTCGATTAACACGAGGTTGTGTATGAGGTTGTGTATGAGGTTGTGTATGAGGTTGTGTATGAGGTTGTGTATGAGGTTGTGTATGAGGCTGGCAGCCTCATTGTGTAAAACTAATTGCTGCAGAAACTACCACTGTGCGAACATATGACTGCTCCGTTGTAGGCATGGTTGTGGAAAATTTCGACTACGACGCCTGAAGTGTCAGAAGTCCGACTCCCGACTCGGACAACAGTTTTTATTTTTAACTAGTCATATGGCACAACATTCTGAGTTGGAGTCTGGACATTTTTTTTAACCAACTCCACTAAAAAACGACCGACTCCACGACTACGACTCCCAACTCCGACTCCACAGTCCTGGCTGCAGGCGTCCTGCAAGGGTGATGATGATGACGATATCAATATTTCCTATTTCTTATACAGTTAACATATAAATATTGTATTAGTTATCGTTTCTTCCTTCGACTCGTAACCTAGGTGATATCTCAATCAACCATCCTGAATACCTTCTGCTGTCGGTGGATTACAGATATTCCTCAAGCAGGGCCAGCCTTATGATTATTTAACCTATATAACCTATTTGACCGAATCCGGGCCCAGCACTCGGGTTCCCACCTCCAACTTTGAAAAGAATTGGAAACGAAGATTATTTCAAATTAGGCGGCATGAATATATGCTGTTACATCGTATTAACAATTAAAACAATATCTATTTTATTTTGTCATGAAACGTGCTACAACACAACTATAATCTACATCTATGGGCCGCACCAAAAAGATCCAAATCAGGCCCCTCAGTTACGAAGGCCGACCCTGTCTACAAGAACATGCCAAGACTTCCTGTCATGTGCCATCTTTTCAATGTATGTCAACGTCTTATTTATTCCTTTCATGCCTGTCACTAGTTCTCTTCCACAGTTGTTGTTGTTTATGTGTTTTTAATTTAATTCCTCTACTTCTCTGTACAACACCTGATTGACAGAGTTGTTAGAGATCTGTTCTCTCGCGGCAAAGGTGTCGAGTTCGGTTCACGGGATCTCTTTCTCTTGCTTTCTTCCCAACCCTATGGATTCGAGTTTTCATTCTTTTACCCTTGCGGCCATTTGAGTATGTGGTTTGGGCTTTCTTGCAAGCCCAGAAGACTTCACCAAACTCAACGGCTGCAACCCAGACCCACTAATTGGCCGGTGTGCAATGCCACGAGAAGGATGCACCTCTACCCTGCTAGGGGGTCATTCATGGTATAATACGCTTCAATCTACCCAGCTGTAAATTGTTAATGACTTCGTTCTTGAGTTAGAAAAGGAAAAAGCATAGAGGAAGGGACCTGGTCACCCTACTGGACTTAGTATAGTGAAGTCTCTAACACTTCATTCCCCTACAGCAGTATCTGCTATGAGACTACCTTTCACTTTACTTTTACTTCTATTTAACCTGAGAATTCCAGACAACCTGAGAATTCCAGGGAACCAGAGAATTCCAGGAAGAAGAAGAGAAAAAGAAATTATATGTTACGTGGATTCTACAGCACAGGTAAGCTTAATTACAGAGAGCTTAAAAAAGTTAGTTCCAAATACTTTTGTAGGGACGTGAATTGTTAAAGACTTCACCATACTAGGTCTGTCTTCATGGTGTGGGGTGACAGGTTTCCTTTTTTCGTTGCCTTTGCCTTTCCTAAATCTAGAGCAGAGTCATGTACCCATTTACAACTGGGTAGACTAGAGCGTGACGTTACCAGATTTCGATTCCGGGACCGAGTAACTTTGTCATGAGAGGCTAGTACTCTAACCACTCTGCCAATCGGACAATGTCCACAGAGTTGTTGCTGTTGTTGTTGTTGCTGTTGTTGTTGTTATTGATCCAGCGGTGTTTGGGCTCTCACCCTTCGACCCAATGCTATATAGTTGTGTAACAAGGCATTGCGACCCTGGGGTGCCTGTGGATTTCCTACCCACCCCCGGGTAGAAGCCAGAAGTGTACCGTCCAAGCTCTAGCTGAGATACTCGTTTCCACTCATAAGATTTGTTCAGTTACCATCTGGCTCCTTTCCAATCACAAAGGGTGTATACGGTGTTAGTGCACCAGTTTTATAATCGAGGTTTGTTCCTCTAGATCCGTCGTGTTTAGACTGGAGGTTCGCACCCCCAGTTACCGGTACTACCTCGAGGAGGATGTGGCTGTTCACCACGCACAACGGTACTTAGGTATGAAAGGTTTTGCTAGGCCTAGAGGTTGACACCGCAATGGTCGCTCCTTTCTATACTATGTAGCAGATAGTTTATATTTTGAAGTATTCTTTCACAACTTTCAGTATATTGTGTCGTGTCTGTTATCTGACACTCTTTGCGGATGATAAACACCTCACATTTGCAAGGAGAGGTAGAGATAATATTACCAGAGGCAGGTTGGTAAAATTCCTCTGTACCACAGCTTGGCCGTGGCAGATTAACACGTACATCGCCCAGTGCAATCTGCCTAATCAGCGATAAGACGGGTGCGCGCATCCCCAAAGCTTGTAATACGCGGAGACATCTGATGGACAGACAAGGATAAGAGATTACTTTCTGATAAAGTAATGAATTGTTACTTTTGGAACACGTTGTCATATGAGGTTAACGACATGTTCGCGAGTCTCTACGCAAGGCATCGTATATCTTACTGTCATATATGGTAATACGTGACCATTTGCTTTACGCACTTTCTTTCGCGTGGAATATTTTGAAAGTACCACACCCTTCACCTGCCTGTTTGAACATGATTGGAGCGTTTTATTTAACTCCACAACAAACAGATGCGCGGGAGACCAGGAATATAACCTGACACGTTTCAGTGTGATTCCACTGTGAAGATCGCTTGCCAAGATACCAGACCTTGCTAGAAGTGAAGCCTAGAATTCAGAATTCCTTCTTAACATACCGGACACCTTTAATTGGAGAATTTTGGACAGACTTTCATAGCCCAGGAAATCTCTTACTTACTTAGTCGTTCCCCTTCTACCGTGAGGTGTAGAGGTTTGGCAGAGAGAGCGCCAGACTATCCTATCGGCTGTCTTCCTCCTGGCCTGGTTCCATTCTAGTCCCCGGTCCTTCAAAGATTGTCTAATGTTGTCCTCCCAGCTGACTCTGGGTCGTCCTGGGGGGTCTGAATCCCTGGCTCTTTGTTTCACATGCTTGTCGTGGTAGCCGATCTTCTCCAATTCTGCAGACATGGCCAAACCATCTTAGTTGGGACGCCCAGGAAATCTCTTTCATATTAAATAAGGAAACCGGGACTGAGGAAACTGAAGGACCACACACGAAGTCAGAGAGGGAACATATTAAATCAACGACACTCCAGACGCGTGTAAGAGGCCGGTTTAAGTATCTTTTATTCATCTGAGCAAAAAGTCTGTGAGCTAGGATTGGCGTAAGTTGTGATTTTACATTCTATATTTTATTACTAACATGTGAACTAACATATATATGTATTTTACCATGTGAATTTTAATATATAAAAATCGCTAGTGGATGTCCAAGTAATTTGAGGCTGGCAACCTCAGCGTATAGAATGATGATTCATGAACCACCACTGCACGGGCTGGTGATTGCTTTATTGCTATTTTCTTAATTAGAACTAAAAGCAGAAAGTAGTCCCAAGTTCCATACGGAGCAGGGAGGGAAAGATGAAAGAAATGATGTACATTTTAAGTATAATATTTACAATTTCAAGCGGTGTAAATGTCCATTAAACATATTCACTTTAAAATTAATGAAAGTTTCAAACTTTTCAGTCACTGTAAACATAAATGAAAACATATTCAATTTATATTGTGAACACTTTTCAATCAGTGGAGATGTAAATGTAAACAGACTCTATCTGTATTACTAACCGTTTTTGTTTTTTTTCGTACGCCCGCTAATACTCGAGGCGAAATCTCAGGTTATTGTTAATGTCTAACCTGACATTGATTTTACGTGAGTATCCCTTTTCTTGTACAGAGACAGGTGTCCCTCGCCATTCAGGCAGATACTCGCCGATTTCGGAGGTACCCATTAGAGCTGGGTCGGCTCAGGAGCCGCCAATCCCTGGTCGACGACACTCCTTCAAATGTCCTCGCCAGGTCTCGAGTTAATCCAGTCCAATTCCCGGTCGACGAAAAATCCTCAAATGCCGTCGCCCGGGTTTGATCCTGAATCACCTGGTCGCCAGAGCGGTGTTGTAACCACTACGCTAGCGCGGCTCCTACTAACCGTTTAATTTAAATGTAATGTAAAGCTAAAGCTATTGAATTTAAATGTAAAGGAATTTTATCCTGTGGGATTAAATTTAATTCTCATCGAGGGTTAATTCTGAGATGAAATGGGATGATAGAATGGAAGAAGGGGGGCACATAACAATGTGTCGGAAAACGCCATACTCAGAAGAGTGTTTGTCTCTATTCTTTTACCACAGTTATTGGTGGTACCAGCAGAAAGTACTATCTCTGGAACCAAGTGAAGGTAGAAGTGGACTGACGTTGTGCGAGACGCCATCATAAGAGGGTCTAATAGACAGACGCAGGACCAGCTTGATCGTTACTCTTTGACGTTCTAGGAACGTGCGGCGCCTTTAACCTTGACCAGCGACGAGTGTGAGCAGTGTAAACAGAACCCATCAGCAGGAGCAGAAACTACTATTGGCAGCTAAGTGAAAAATATTCCCTGCCAAAGTGAACTTCCTTCATAAGAATTCTATCATCTAGCAATGATGAATCCTTTCTTTTAAACTATTCGAAGTATTTTCAAACTGTTAAAAAATAAGTGGTTATTAAATTTTGTTATTTGTAATGTTACAAATATAACTTCGATTTAATCATTTTGAAGTTATTGCATGTTTGTCTCAGTCATTTTACTACACACACTCTAAACAGAGATATACCAGAATAGTAAGAATTCCACTGAGTAAATCATGGTTGGGGCTTGAACGAGCTGAAATTAATAAGTGCTTAATTCCTTCACAAAAGTTCTCGACAGATTCTAGAATTAACGTGCTCAGCCAACGCAGCATTGTTTTCGCTTATTTGAATATCTTGTGAACACTCCTTTGTGATAGAAGTGACATTACCCTTCTATCTACATTTCTGCCAAGAGTAATCTTGTGCGAAGGTAGATACATTTGACGCCCATATTTGATACTCTTGAGTTCTGGCCACTGTTGGACCACTACTGCAAAGCAGGGGAGCCAACACCGTCACACTGTCATTGTTCACGTTTCACTGTTCAATGCATGACAGGGCCAGACAAGCGTATCGCCCATCCCTGAAAGATTAACTGAGTCCCTAAAACGTGATAATACCACATTGACTCCAGGTAAATGCGAGCATGAAGTGTTTGCTTAAGGTTGCATAATTACTTCCGACACGACAGCAGGGTTTGGTGATTGTGACGTGGAATGTAAATATTGATATAGTAATCTGATAGCCTTTGCTTTCCCATTTAGTGTCTACCATTTGCTAAGCCAAACCACGCAATTTTCTGACTGCATTACTCATATCTAATCCACGCCCTTTTTTCTTGACATGTAAACAAACAGACATTTACCAATTTCCGTGACCTGCCAGCATAACAGGCAGCGAGCCCTGATTCGTTTACCTGAGTTTCTCACGCGAGCTGATTTGCCAATTATCGGTCATTAGACAGTTGCGTGGAGAAAATAACGGACTGTTTGATCTGCGAAAGGGGACGTAATCTAAGAGAGGCCCGTGCACGGCAAAGTTTTCTGATGTCGGTCAGCATCGCTGAGTAGAATGAACGAACAAACCTTTGATCCGGGAAACGCAGTTTCCTGAATTTCCTGCTATACAGAAGGTGCGAATTATAACATCTTCTAGTGATAATAACACCATAATCTGTTTATACAGCGCTCTCTCAAAATCAGTTATCAGAAGTCGCTCAGAAATTCTTGGATAATCTAATCACGCCGGACTAGAACCATTCTTCGCTAAATGTGTTAAATTGACCCGTGGGGATTTCATTTTATGATCTGTGGTAATAGAAATTGTGCTTAAGTGTTAAAATGTGTTAGGTTTACCATTTTTATTCACTATAATTCCCTAGATTTTAAAACTAGTGAAATAATCTAACGCATAGATATTTCTTGCCAGTCGTTCAGAGTAATGTAATTTCAAATACCCGATTTTTCTTACACAAGAAGATACGGCTTAGCTGACTGAGATTATTAAGTGTGACGGAGGAGTGACCGAATAGAATTCGCATTATATTTCATTGTGTGAAATTAAATAAGTGACTAGAGTTAATGTTATGTGACAAAACAATAGACGCCGACAAATAGCTAGTAGTGACAGGCGATTTTTGTTAAAGTGCGCGTATGGATAAATTGAATAATAATTGACTTTGTGCGCTGTTCATTTTCTCGCAGGCAATAACAGGGGAGGGCACATACCCTTTTTTCCGACATGCCATAGCGGAAAACTTACGGGTGGATAGGATAGTAGCAGTTTTTTCATAAATGTTCTTTTCTTCCAAATATAGCATCTGATCAAAACCAGCGGCCAGCGGTCTAACCATTGCCCATTATCACTATTTTGGGTCTTCGATTTTTGGGCTAGTTCGGTCCTTTTTCTTCATTCAGTGAAGGATTAATGGTGTTTTCTTTGTGGTTACATGTCCCAAGTTCCTACGTAAACCGGTTGGGCCCAAGAGAAAAATAAACATTAAGATTTAATCGTAACTGGACTGTAACTTACCCAGAATTATTTATTCAATTTTTGCCAGCCCACTGGGCATACGAAAGAATATATATTCCTGACGTTTGACGGCCGTTGCAACGGAGTGATCCAGAAAACTACGCTGTTTCAAAATCGGCACTCACCATTAGAGCGAGCCGGTAGGATTTACCATCATCATCATTTTTACATACTGTAACATTTGTCTTAGCAACCAGAAATTAGAGAAACGGGGATGTCGTAGATTTTTCGATAGGAGTATTAAGACTTAGGTTAGGTCCCTTCTGAATAGGTTGGAATGAGTGATAGATACAGTGAGAGCTGGTGAAAAGCAATAGAATTTCCCACACGTGAGATGATAGAATGTGATATAGAGGCTGTCTTTGAGAATCGAGATAATCTTCTCTTTCTCACCTATCTTCTACGACCGCTTTTAAAGGGCGTCAGACAGTCTAAACACAGATGTATATATTAATATATCTCTATCTACTCACTGGCACGCACATACACGTGACGACAGTTAAACACACAGACGTGGGAATCTATAACAATGAATTTATATGTATTTGAACGAGCTGACCAACGCACTGATTTAGTTCAAGAGAGAGATTTTTTTATTATTATCATCAAAAAAAAAAAAATCTTCTCACAACACCAAAAATACATCAAGGAAAAACATATATAAATAGTCATAAAATTTAAGAAAATGCTACATGGATGATAGCCCGTTAAAATCTTACTCTAGGTTTAGCACACAGCCCCGTTAAGAGAACAGATGATGGCCCAAAGAGTTATAGATATGTAGGGTTGAGGCTAAGAGTTTTTCTTCTTTTCTCGTAAATGTATGCACAGAGTTGAATAATCTGATTTAGCCTAAGAAGTAAAGAAACTCTAGCAAATAGTAACAAATTCTGCAGGTTAAACAAAAAAAAAGAATTAAGACAGTAAATGGGTGACAATCTATAACTGTAAAATAACACTCTGATCTGCGTACACTCATTCATTCAGCCATGGCCATGGGTACACAGTTATACTCACAACTTTGCTCGCTGCCTCTGGGAACATACTCAATTCTAGGACCTTCACACAGACCCGAAAATGCAGTCCTTGACCAAGAAATCCCCAGTTCCAAAAGACGTACTAAACTCTCAGGGAACGATTCCTTGGGTGTTCTAATTTTTCGAATGTCTGATTAAGTCACATAAAATATTGTCCAGGCACGAAAGTTAGCAGAGCACAATGTCATTAGCTTTGGTTTCTAGAATTTAAGGAATGTCAGATCGGTGTCTACTTTCAGGAAGTTACTACATTTGGTCACCACAGTACTAGTCAAAACTCTGTCGGAATGTTTCTGATCTTTGCTTGCCACAACGGGCTGAATTGTACTGAAGAGTTATTCTGGAAGAATTAATTCTGGCGCGAAGGCCTCTTACTTCATTTAACTGTTACAGTTCAGGTAATGAAAGTGATTTGTTTCTTCCCAAATAAAGTTCACGTACTAGAACGCTGGTAAAGTTGGGTACCACCGTTTCACTATATAAAAGAAAGAACACATATCAAATAATTTTACAATATGTACCCACTATAACTTACATTATTAAACCGCAAGTGTACTGCTTGACTTATCATTTAAATTTCCCGTAAAGTAAGTTATATCTTAAAAAAAAAATCATCAATCCCCATGAATTTAGGAACACGTGCGTGTTCCGTCAACATCTCGTGAGGTTTCTAGCATTTGTAAGTTAGTTTAGAAAAATATGATCTCGTCTGATTTCTTAGCAGTAAAATTAACTTCATTATAGCTACATTATTGTTTAGTAAGCTAAGATATAATTTATTCTGCTATCCACTGAAACACGTCACTAGAAAATAATACAGACTATATAAATTTGGCACTCTGCGCAAAATCTAACTAGTGAAATATGAAATAAGCGACTTAACACTTTATCATTTCACAAAATACTAGATATAATATATATTACCTCACACAGAACTACAGGTAGTAGCACAACTTAAGAATTATATGCTGAATATTTAAGGAAGTCTAGAAGTTCGACAAATTGCCGAAACAAACTGAGAAACTTCGCTAACAGCTATTCTGTTTCGAACAACCTGTCTACTGCGAATATAGGAGCGAGAATGAAATTAAAGTTTCAAACTCGGGCCAATATCTTAAAATCAGACAAAGGGCCCCAACTTATTTCGCCAAGCGAAATTATCTCCCCTACTCCCAACATTTACGTCAGCTTAACGCGTGACGTAACTGCCACCAGTGACCGAGAAATGCGCGTGACAGTTGCAAATCTCAGACAACCGTCTACAACTGCGTCGTACAGATGCCGGGTTTGACACCTTAAGCTAGTGACAGGTGAAAAATGGTAGACCAAAAGTCTGCTCTATGTCCAGCGAAACGAATTTCTCACACCCCAGGCCCAGAAATCTGGTCGGGCCGCGCTCTGACCCGGGGAAACTGCAGACGTATGTCTGGCGAGAACCGTATATTCACAGCTATCTGCGCGACTGACATCTGATGCAATAAGGTTACTAGTCAGTATGAGAAAGAAAAACGATGATGGGAAAAAAATATATTTTTCGCAACGAGTGATGCGAAAAAAAATACAGGAAAACAAGTACGGAAAGATAATAAAATAAAAGGATGCGCGTGAGAGAATAGGAAGAAGATCTAGGCAATTTAATGACCATAACCTATGTGACAGAACGTCCCCCCTTAAGATATGGAAGCACTCCATGTCTACGTTATGGAATTAAATTTCCTATAACCGTAGCTTCGGGGTGTCTGTCTTCTTCCCTCTCATCTTCCCCCTCCATCTCTCTCCAATTCCTACTCAAGTCTACTCCCAAAGTTTCCTTCCTCTGGAATGTCTCCCATGCGCGCTTGAAAGAGCGTCGCCGCTTCTGACATTTTTGAAAGATTTCCTGTGATAGCGGTGGAATATCCCTGCCACTATCGTCATCTTCGTCAGTTTTGGCGATCGTCAGGAGATGGTCGGAGGTTGGCACTGGTTTTTCCAAGTATCTCTTTAAGAGATTTAAATGGAAAACCTTCTCCTTTCCTTCAATAGAGATCTGGTAGTTAGCCTTAGAAATCCTTTTTCAGGACGGAAAACGGCCCTTGCCATCCGATCTTCAGTTGGTTGTTCTCGGTAGGGAGTAACACCAAAACTTTCTCTCCTGCTTCTAATTCTCTCTCTTTCGCGACTTTCCTGTATCGGTTAGCGTGCTTTGTGCGAGCTCGCTTAAAGTTAGTCGTTGCTAGGTCCCACCCTAGTTTCAACCGTTCCTTTAAAACCGACACATATTTACTGGCTGAGACAACTGTCTCATCAGCCTTCTCGTCTGTCAGAGACTGAAGTAAGGCCTCAAGCGGGCCCTTAATGGGTCTGCCGAATAAGAGTGTAGCTGGCGGAAATCCTGTGGAAGTATGAGGAGATTCTCTGTAGCCAAATAAAGCTCCAGGAATACAAAGATCCCAATCTTCAGGTTTCACTTGTGCCAGCTTACTTAGCATCATGTTGAGGTTTCCATTAGCACGTTCCACGAGCCCATTTCCGGCCGGAGTATATGGCTTAGTGTGGATGTGCTGGGTCCTCAAGATCTTCACGATCTCATCCATCAACAGGTTTCGGTATGGGGATCCGTTATCCGTCAACACTTGTTGAGGGAATCCCAACCGAGTGAAAATCTGCACGAGGGCTTCTGCGACATGCTTGGCATCTGCGCATGTTAGCGGGATAGCTTCTGCCCATAAAGTGCATGTATCGAATAAGGTCAGGATAAACCTGTTCCTTCTTTTAGTCCTTTCTAAGGGTCCTAAAATGTCGATTACAACCCGTTCGAATGGTGTTCCCACTATTGGCATTTCACCCATGTGGACTGGGGGTGTCCGTTGCTTGGGTGGTACACGTTGGCACTGGGCACAGGATTTGACGTACCTGATAATATCAGTGTTTACTCCTGGCCACCAATAATGAGTGGTTATACGTTGGTTTGTGGCGTTCTGTCCCATATGTCCGCTGAAGGGAAGAGAGTGCCCCATTTCTAGGATTTGGCTTCTGTACTGTCTCGGTACTAGGAGCTGGTTGTAACCTTGGTCAGGCTTGCCCGTTCTGCGATAAAGTACGCCATCCTTAGAAAAAATGTCCCCGTGCTGTCTGGGTTCCTTAGCCATGGGCAGTTTCCTAAAGCAGGGTACCAAAGTAGGGTCCCTGTATTGCGCTTCTTTAAGTTCCATAGGTAACAAATTAGGCGCAGGCTCCCGTTCCTTCTTGGTTTGCCCTCTTGTAGTTACTGCTGCCACAATCGGCTCTTCCGGTTTCCCAATACACACGTATCTCCCGCCAAGTATGACTGGGTAGATGGGATCATCCATAACAGCCGCTTTGATCACACCTCTGACAAAGTCAGAGTGTATCTCCACCAATGCGATGGGAAGCGCTGTAGGTGCATCACTCTTACGAACTCCACAAAGTTTGACGGTCTCTCCTGTCTCTTGACCGGGTTTAACCAGGTTTCTGGCAACAATGCAATCGTAAGAAAGCCCCGTGTCAAATAAGCAAGAAGTTTGAGAACCGTTCAAAGTAACAGTACCTCGCGTTGTGGGTCTATCCCCAACAGGTTGGGAATCACTGTCCATAATTCCGCCTTGCGAGACTGTTAGCAAGCATCCGATGCGTTTAGGCTCGGTGTGCTCGGTCTGATCATATGTCCCGTGCTCAGGGGTTCTCCCTTTGCCACCTTGACCTTTCTGGCTGCGCTGCCATGTAGGGCGGTCGGGTTGATCAGACTGTTTGGGGTGGTTGGGGTACTTGTTCTTGTAGAACTTGGATTTTTCAGGAGGGGGGTTTTGAGGTCCAGTTTCTCTGTGGTTATTTTGGTTAGAAGCCTGAGAAGATTGCTCTAGGTTATGTTTTCGAAAATGCTCCTCTGTCGGTTTCCGCTTTGTGGCCGGTAGTTCAGCCAGCGCATTGTGATAACGCTCAGACTTTTCCAAAATGTCTTCAAGTTTTTCTGCCCCCTGCTCAGCGAGAAATCTCCGGGTATCAGCAGACAAAGTGTTCTTTATTTGTTCTGTTAAAACAAATTCCTCAAGACCTTCATAGGTAGAGGGGAGCTGCGAGAGCTCAAGGCACTTTGTCAAATATCCCTTTAGACGGGAAGAGAACTGGTGAAAAGATTCAGAATTCTCCTTTCTGCTGTTGCGAAACAGTTGCAAAAACTTGCGCGCGTTCATTTCAAAGCGCTCCAGTAACGCTTTCTTCAACAGATCATAGTTGTCTTGTTGGCTGCTTTCCAGTTTGGCGTAAACATCATTGTGACGGGTCGGTGGTGGTGGTGTGGTTGGTGTTGCGATTCCTTGGTTATGGTATTATTTATTGAATAGTAAAGTCACTCTTTAGACGTATCAATGTTGGTTATAAATGGTTCGCTCTGGGCATCAGAACATCCCTTCGACGTTCTGATTTGCATAGTATATATTATTTGATTTCCCTTGTGGGAGAGTTATCGTGCTGACAAAGGTAAACACCAACAGCTGTAGAACCGAACCCGAAACGTAAATAAAGGATCAAGCCTTCTGCTTTGAGTCCACATGTATTGAGATTCATACAAAAAACGATAATCGACATTCACAAAGGTTTCATGTACAATTCAGCGTAACAATTGAATTCCAAATAATATCAGTAAGTATCCGTCCGTGTCAAAATAATATGTCAGATGAACATCGTGGCTATATACGTGCGCTGTTGTAGTCAACAGCCAGAAATGAGCACATGAGTTCTTGACATCTACAATTTGAATCATAATACGATTCTCCTTCCATTATTAGTTAATTTAATTAATCTCATGCTTAGATTAATTTCCGAACTGACCCTGAAGTCTACATCGATTCATCTATATAATATAGGCTATATACCCAGCCTTATTCCTTGGAAGAAATACAAGACACGACCTTCTTGCTTGACGGATAGCGTAACAAAGGCCCTGTAACCAAGTCACCCGGCGTGACCTTCCCAACGCGAATGCGTCATAATCTCCGCATATATTTCGCGTTCACTATACCGTAAAATATCGACATATTCTATAAATATTAATGACCCCTAAACGTTGCGCATGGGTAAACCCCAGCAGACGCCATCATTTAAAATAACACCGTAACAGATTTCCTGTCAGACGGGGGCAAAAAAAATCTATTAAATAGATTTTTTTTGAACAATATTAATCAAATTATCAAAAATTTAACAAAACCCGACGTATGACCTACGATGTTCTATCTAGAACAGTGTCGCGGTCATGTCAGTAATCTCTTATAATAAAATCAACGTCATATCATACATATACATTATATTAAACAATGAAATGTCATTGTCACTAACTAATTAACTAATTAATTTGTTGTATGTATAGACTAACTAATAATGTGAGGTGTTATTAAAATTATTTTAACTAACTAAAATTAAAATAATTAATTATAGTATGTAAGTATGGTACTAACTAATTACTATCTAATAGAAGAAAATGAGAAATAGTATAAGAGAGTAAAAGAAATAACAATTGAGAAGTACGGAAAATTAAAACCAAATATTAAAGTATACATTAAATTAGCATGCGTGTGAAAATGAAGTGTAAGGATAGATACCTAATTAATTAACGCAATCAGAAGAAAAGAGCAGAAAAAAAATTCATTCAATTTAACTATATATATGAAATGTCATAATGTAATATCTATTACCTTAATAATTACACTAATTAAAAGGTTTAATTGGTGTGATATTCTTTTGTTTCATCTTTTCTTAGTATATTTTATTTTTTTATTTCATCACACTCTGACTTTATTATATATTATATACTAATTTAATAAATAGAAAATTTAATAATATTGGACATGAAGATCCAATCGTTGTTACCTCCTGTTGAATTGTATGAAAGTTCATTAAGACACAAGGTTCATATTATCAAATTATGATTTGATTATCCATTCATCGTTAGTTCCTTTATTAAACTTTTGAAAGTAAATTGACTAAGTCATCAGCGTATCTGTCCCTTCTTCATCAGAGATTGTTCCTTTTTAACAGTTTTCAATCGAATTGAGTGATACTCAAAGTGGAATTGAAGTTCAAATTTTCAAACGATCCGTAAAACTTGATATTTTGATCACAATAGTTTATTTCGAAATGTCCTTATTTAGGTAGGAAGTCCAACTGAATTGTTGTATATTCTGACTTGATATCAATAACGTTCATTGCAAATGTAATGCTTGACTAGTCAGAAAATTTTCTTGAAATTGTAATATTCATTCAGAATCCGTAGGATGTCTGGACAACGTGTCCGCTATGACGTTTTCAGTTCCAGGTATCGACTGTATCTCGAACTCGTAGGGTTGCAACGTAATAGCAAATCGTGCAAGTTTAGCACTTTTATGGTTTGAGCGACGTAATGCTGCCACCGATTTCTGATCAGTCTGGATCAGGAATGGAGATCCGAGTAAAAATTTTTCCAACTTGGTAATTGCCCAGATTACGGAGAGCAATTCTCGATCCACAGTGGAATATTTCGTCTCCGCAGGTTTCAGTTTGCGTGAGATATACATTACGGGGTGAAGGACATCATCATGATATTGCAGTAGACATGCCCCGAGTCCGTAATTACTCGCATCTGTACGTAGAACAAACTTTTTAGAAGCATCTGGTAATCTTAAAACAGGTGGGCATGAAAATATTTTTAAGATAGCGCGAAAAGTTTTGTCACATTCGTCGGTCCAATTTATCCTTAAAGGCATGTTCTTCTTTAGTAACGAAGACAGGACAGCCGTGATGGATGATAGGTGAGGTACAAATCTGCTAAAGTATTGGATTAAACCTAACAGACTCCTAACTGCTAAAGTATTGGATTAAACCTAACAGACTCCTAACCTGTTTCTTCGTTTGAGGAACAGATAAATTTAATATTTTAGAAACCGTACTGGGAATTGTTTGGATACGTCCCGATCCAATAATGTGCCCCAGGAATGTTATCTCATTACACGCTATTTGAATTTTAGTTGGTTTAGCGGTTAAATTGTTATCCCGCAATATTTCCAAAACTGATTTAAGACCCAAAAAATGTTCCTCAAATGATGAACTAAACAAACATATGTCGTCAATATAGGTAATTATATCTGATCTACCTGCTAAAATTTTTCGCATCATGCGAATAAAGGTAGCTGGAGCATTCATTAGCCCAAAAGGCATCACGTTCCACTGGTAAAGACCTTGTGGAGTTGAGAATGCTGTGTAGTATTTGGCTCTTTCGGTTAGTGGAATCTGCCAATAACCTTTAGTTAAGTCAATTTTAGTGAAAAGTGTAGCATTGGATAGACGAACAAGTAAATCGTCAAGGATAGGATGTGGTTCGCTATCCGGTACTGTCTGCGCATTAAGTTTCCTATAGTCAACACATAAACGTATGTTGTTGTCCTTTTTCCGGACAATGACTAAAGGAGAAGAAAATGGAGATGTACTAGTCTCAATAATACCTAATGATATCATCTGTTTGAGTTCCTGAGATGTCTTACTCAGAAAATGTAGAGGTACAGAATAAGGATGAACACGAATTGGTGTATCATCGTTAAGAATAATATCGTGACTAATTACCGATGTGCAACCCGGTACATCAGTTAACACATCTGGGAAAGATTGTAGAAGATCAGCAACGCGTTGATGCTGTTGCGGTGTAACCGTAGAAGAAATGGTCACATCACGCCAAGATTCAGTAGATTGGACAGTAAGTACAGGTAAAGGCATCTGCACTTCAGGAAAAGAAGATTCTTCCTCCTGTATAACAGATAGATTAGAATAATGACAAGTAGATACAGTATTGTCATCTAATTCATGAAAAATTGACTGTAAGTGTATAGGACGTGTATGAAATTGCTTGAGCATATTAATATGGAATATCTTTCTGTGTCCCTTGATATCTAAGACGTAATCAACGTCTGAAATTTTATCAGTAACCTTATAAGGACCAGTAAAGAAAAGAAATGATGAATGACTATGATGAGTCATCAATGATATGAGACAATTGTATTACCATAGCATGTTATCTGCGTGACGCAGCATTAGGTACTAATTGTAACCGTAGACAATGATGGTTAAAGTAAGCACCATTATCATGCTCGATGACCATTCGAGCATCTCTATTGTTACGAAATGTAACTATAGCTTCACCATACCTGTCATTGGTAGGTGACAACAACCGTACAAACATAACGTCTGCCGTGTCATTAAAGAAATTGCTAAGTGCCTGCCATCTGGTACCTTGTGGCAGATTGCGCACTAACACGGTGCGAGAATATGCACCCTTCCCAATGTAAGTGGGATCAGTGTCACTAACGTGATAAATAGTTCTTCTATTTAATCTTTTGGATATGGTAGTCTTATGAGATGATGTCTCATAATGATTGACATATTTATTTGTCCTAATTTTATTAGTTAAGTTCATAAGAACTTCACCATCATTACCCTTGTTCGGGACAACCATTCTTTTCCCATTTTCAACAATTTTATTAAGATCACTGTTAATATGATCCTGTCGCCAATATCTATCTTCCGACTTGGTGGCATTCTCTTGAGAAAAGGTATATCTGCCTCGAAATGATTTTCTAATCTTCCTAGGATGGGCTGGTAGTTTAGTATACTTTTTATCCTGTAGGAGAGTCTTATCCTTCTCCTTATCGATTTCCAGAATGGTAATGAGACTGAAATTGGAGAAAACTGTGCCACATGTATTTATTTTGTTGACCCGTAATGTAGCTGTTGCAATGACAGCGTTAGCATTGCAATAAGATTGCACATTCTTTAATTCCCATTCCTCAATTTCCTGTGGGGAACAATCCTTACTACCATGGATGCGTCCCAACATCAGATCTGCAATTGGATTCTGAAGCATGCATACCTTAACTTGTCCTGAAAAGAAAGGTGTATTAACATGGACAAGAGCTGTGGGGTAAAACTCAATAGTTCCCCCAAAAGTCATGCAACGGACATATTCCCCCGTTGCACAGCTAGGATGTACTAGCGACTGTCGTACTCCAATGGTTGTGGACCCCGAGTCTCTCAATACAGAAACTACAGAACCGTTTACTATCCCTCTGTTAAAAATCAGAGAGCCTGTTCCATCATTGGCTGCAAGACCTACTTCTGGTGTAATGTGTCCGCAGTTTAGCACTGTCTCCTTTGCCTTCTGAAAAATAAGATTGCATTGTGGGCAACTATTTGCCACGTTATAATTTATAGCAAAGCATGCAGCAGAAGAATTCATTGTATTATCGTTAGGTGGAACCTGAACCTTAGGGGTGATATCATTTGTAACTGCTGCCCCGGTATTATGGTTATAATGTGAAGATCCACGAGAATGAGAACGATTACGAGAATAATTATTTGAATTATCTCGTTGACGTCTATTATAATTGTTATCTCGATGTCTCGAGTTATAATTATCGCTATTCTTCCAATTGTTACCATTATTATATTGATATGACCGATTATAACGTCAGTTACGAGGATTACTGTTGTATCTTGACTGAGGTGAATAATTTCTGGTTTGTTGTCTTCCTCTATTAAAGTTATTGTTAAAGTTATTCTGTCCCTTATGAAAATTAATGTCATAGTTTCCTTTGAACCTACCTCTGTCCACACTGTGTGTTCTAGGTTTGTTATGATTATGATATGACATATTGGAGGCTACAGGAAGTGGTTCTCTTATCAACGAGCCAGAAATATTAGCATTCGGATGAGCTGTGCAGTAATTTAAAGAAATTTTTTCTAACTCATCAATAGATTCTGGTTTTCTTTCTTGCAGATAAGCAAAGAATGGTGAGCTGACAGAAGATAATACTTTATCCCTCAATGATAAATCAACTAATTTGTCGTAAGATTTGTTGACACCTGCCAGTTCAACCCATCTGTTAAAAGTATTGCGTATGTTAGCAATAAAACCTGTGAAACCTTTATTGTTATCTGGCAACAAACTTTTGAAACGTAATCTACATGCCTCTTCGTTCAAGTGGAAACGACGTAATAACAACGTCTTAATGGCTTCATAATCTGTGGCTAATGAAGGATCAATGTTTTGTGCTGCACTTGCAGGTTCGCCATCCAGAAATTCCTTAAGTTTAAGTGCCCATGCAGTTTTGTCAAGGTTATTGACCTTACATATATCCTCAAAGCGCGCCAGCCACGATGAAAGGTCATCCACGTGTAATTTGAATGGTGGTGATTTAAAGTAATAATTGCCCTTAAGTCGGGTGGATGAAGATCCAGATTGAGCATTATCATTTTGGCTTGCTACAGCACTCTGCGAATTAAGTTTTGCTGTTTCCAATTTAAGCCGTTGCAATTCCATTTCTTTCTGTAGTATGATTTCTTGTCGTTTCAATTTATTCTCTTCTTCAATCCGTAGGATTTCATCTCTTGCCACCTTTCTTTCTTCTTCTTCCTTAGCAATAGCTTTCCTTTCCTCCTCTTCTGCCTTATATTTTGCAAATTCAGCCAATGCATAAGCCTCGAGAAGTTCTCCTTTTTTTCCAAAATCCTTACCATTTTTAATAAAATAGTCTAAGTTAAGCATCTTGACGTTAATTTATTTAAGTATTCAATTACTTATGTCTTGTAATCACCACTAGAATCTATGTCGATAATTATAATTACTCAACGAATGAATAATTATTATAAGAAATTGCAATATTCCTGTATTGTTATGTATAAGTTCCACAAATCTATAATATTTTGTAAAAATATTATATATACCCACTAATATCTATCATAAATAGTTATGATAGTTAGTTATATAAGCTGCTGAAATTATATCAAGCGCTTAATATTAATATTTAATAATTATGTGTATTATCCCTAAATAATTAGTCTTAATTGTCACTAAGTTCACAATATAGTACTGAGAAAGTGTACTAATTTATATTAAATATGTATTAATATGTTATAAAGTTTTAATAATGAATCATTATATATTATGCCATAATCATGAGGCATAAAGTGCATTGCCCATTTCTAGGACCACTACTGCAAATATGTGCAAAGTCCCTAATTCCTCATCAAAGCTGATAAAAATTTAATCATATTCATCTACACTATTATTAATGAAGAAATTATAGCATTAATATTAAATTATAGAAGGATGAAATGAATACAAACAATACAATGGGTTAACCAAGGAGTACAGAACAGTAGCACAATACCAAAGTGACATTTTCACCATAAAACTGCATTAATAACTAAGTTGTATAAAACGGAAGTGAGAGATTAAGAATGAACTGAATAGAAAGTTAAGCTGTGTACGTAACAAATAGTGACGTCACAGGACTCATTTGACGTTAATACAATACATTTAATTAAAATTAAAGATAGCTAGATCAGAATAAACAAGATAGATTACGAACATAAGACTGTAAATGAATAAAAATAAGAACCAAATACACCAGAAAACACCAGTTATAACATGACTATACACCTAACATGCAAAGTGAATTAATGCAAGTCCGAACGAACCGATCACCGATAATGATAATTCGACGCTTTCTTCGCGAGGTGCTATTAATTCACAGCCTTAGGAACATTCAGAATGAATATCGGCATCCTGAGAGCCATTTTATTCATTATGAACCGCCGCCCAACCATACCCGCTACATGAAAAGGACAGGAACAATATTTAACATGGATACAACGAAAAAAGAACATGGCATTATTTGGACAAACAGGACGAAATATTTTAACCTTTAAAATTAGTGACTTATCTTGTTTTGGCGGTAAAATCGTACATTATATGCTACGCCGACAGACTCGAGAACTTGTTTGTATCATTGAATACGTTGGCAATATGCTTCATTTGATGTTTGAAAGCTGCGAATAAATTTGTTTGAAGGACATTGTCAGCTGCTGGCTTTTCCAACCGTTCATACTGTCGTCAAGGGCATGACGTCACCGGTGTTTTTGCAAATAATAACCATTTTGGCTCGACAGGAAAAATGTCTTATTTTTTTGTGGTTCGTTCTTTTGAAAAATTTTAAAACCACTAATGGCCACCAGTTGTGACGGGTCGGTGGTGGTGGTGTGGTTGGTGTTGCGATTCCTTGGTTATGGTATTATTTATTGAATAGTAAAGTCACTCTTTAGACGTATCAATGTTGGTTATAAATGGTTAGCTCTGGGCATCAGAACATCCCTTCGACGTTCTGATTTGCATAGTATATAGTATTTGATTTCCCTTGTGGGAGAGTTATCGTGCTGACAAAGGTAAACACCAACAGCTGTAGAACCGAACCCGAAACGTAAATAAAGGATCAAGCCTTCTGCTTTGAGTCCACATGTATTGAGATTCATACAAAAAACGATAATCGACATTCACAAAGGTTTCATGTACAATTCAGCGTAACAATTGAATTCCAAATAATATCAGTAAGTATCCGTCCGTGTCAAAATAATATGTCAGATGAACATCGTGGCTATATACGTGCGCTGTTGTAGTCAACAGCCAGAAATGAGCACATGAGTTCTTGACATCTACAATTTGAGTCATAATACGATTCTCCTTCCATTATTAGTTAATTTAATTAATCTCATGCTTAGATTAATTTCCGAACTGACCCTGAAGTCTATATCGATTCATCTATATAATATAGGCTATATACTCAGCCTTATTCCTTGGAAGAAATACAAGACACGACCTTCTTGCTTGACGGATAGCGTAACAAAGGCCCTGTAACCAAGTCACCCGGCGTGACCTTCCCAACGCGAATGCGTAATAATCTCCGCATATATTTCGCGTTCACTATACCGTAAAATATCGACATATTCTATAAATATTAATGACCCCTAAACGTTGCGCATGGGTAAACCCCAGCAGACGCCATCATTTAAAATAACACCGTAACAATCATACGCAGAACTTTTCAAAGCCTGGGAAAGCTTCATGTTCCAACGCGACCTCTCTAAACCGTACAGAGTTGCAATTTTCTCAAATTTTTCTAGCCAAGTGTCAATCTTCTCATTAGGACACGGGAAAGACTCTAGCGGAAAAGACATAGCAGTGAGATGAGTAGATTGAGTATTAGAAGGATCAGTTAAGGAAGAATGAGGAGAAGACTCTCCATTGCTGGAGGTAGAGGCAGCACCACGACTTTGGAATTCAAGAGTTTTAAGAGCCAACTCATGCTGTCTCTCCTTCTCTCTTTCCTCATGCTGTCTCTCCTTCTCTCTTTCCTCATGCTGCATCCTGCGAATTTCCATTTCCTCATCCATCTTCTTCTGCTGTAAAAGACGGTCTTCCCTTTCCTTCTCTCTAGCTTCTGCTTCTTTCCTCTTGAGTTCTTCTTTTTCCTCTTTAGCTTCAGCTGCTTTCCTCTCCGCATCATATCTCTCAAGTTCGTCTCTGACAAAAGCTTTCGCTTCCTCTCCTTCCAGTCCCTTCTCTCTCGCTTCTTCCCTGAGGAGTTGTCTAAGCTGTGCCCTCTCGGCCATATTATGTCAGTGATTGAGACTAGTGGAGAACGAAAATAGGAAAAAGGATACACTGGTTCCTACAACTTACGAGAAAAAATTTCCAAAAAAATCAAAAGATGATATCCTTAACCCTGGGATACCTCCTCCAAAGTAAAATCTAACTATCGCTGCTATTATCGGCAATAAAGCACTTAATGCAAAACACGACTACGCCAACTAAATGGTAGTTAAGATTACTTCTGAAAAATAAGTTGCTACAGTGGAAAAACAAAATAATTATTGCAGAAATTAAAGAGAAAAATAATCCCTTAATTTTAATCCACTATCAAGTTTACCCCTGAAGACAGTTAGGGTGAGGGAGGCAATTAATCTGGACAAATAGTCCGAAACGCACTCCTTAACTTTAGTTCAAACACCTTCCTGCTTCAGAACCCTTGTGAATGTTATACACTCACAAAACTTTACCAGCGTTTAGTATTACAAATCAACAATAACATATATTCCGACAAAATCCACCTGTAACTCAAATGTATATTATTCAAAATGCTGTGGAAAAAAACTTATCAGTTTGTGTGGTCAGCACGCCCATAAACAGATCGTTAGTCTAGGGGATAAATTATTATAAAATAAAACTCACAAGACAATCACACTCTTACTCTATTACAGAATAAAGAATCTTAAGTACATAATCCAGATAGACGAGTCCACATTTGTCGTACTCGTCTTCCTATTCTAAGTTAAAAAATCCGTCGGGCGAGACCATATTTGTCGTATCGTCTTAGGATTTTGGGTTCAATTCCCGGTAACGAGCGACCATTTGTCGTACTCGTCTTCCTATTCTAAGTTCAAAAATCCTACGGACGAGAACCCATTTGTCGTAGATTTTTCGATAGGAGTATTAAGACTTAGGTTAGGTCCCTTCTGAATAGGTTGGAATGAGTGATAGATACAGTGAGAGCTGGTGAAAAGCAATAGAATTTCCCACACGTGAGATGATAGAATGTGATATAGAGGCTGTCTTTGAGAATCGAGATAATCTTCTCTTTCTCACCTATCTTCTACGACCGCTTTTAAAGGGCGTCAGACAGTCTAAACACAGATGTATATATTAATATATCTCTATCTACTCACGGGCACGCACATACACGTGACGACAGTTAAACACACAGACGTGGGAATCTATAACAATGAATTTATATGTATTTGAACGAGCTGACCAACGCACTGATTTAGTTCAAGAGAGAGATTTTTTTATTATTATCATCAAAAAAAAAATCTTCTCACAACACCAAAAATACATCAAGGAAAAACATATATAAATAGTCATAAAATTTAAGAAAATGCTACATGGATGATAGCCCGTTAAAATCTTACTCTAGGTTTAGCCCACAGCCCCGTTAAGAGAACAGATGATGGCCCAAAGAGTTATAGATATGTAGGGTTGAGGCTAAGAGTTTTTCTTCTTTTCTCGTAAATGTATGCACAGAGTTGAATAATCTGATTTAGCCTAAGAAGTAAAGAAACTCTAGCAAATAGTAACAAATTCTGCAGGTTAAACAAAAAAAGAATTAAGACAGTAAATGGGTGACAATCTATAACTGTAAAATAACACTCTGATCTGCGTACACTCATTCATTCAGCCATGGCCATGGGTACACAGTTATACTCACAACTTTGCTCGCTGCCTCTGGGAACATACTCAATTCTAGGACCTTCACACAGACCCGAAAATGCAGTCCTTGGCCAAGAAATCCCCAGTTCCAAAAGACGTACTAAACTCTCAGGGAACGATTCCTTGGGTGTTCTAATTTTTCGAATGTCTGATTAAGTCACATAAAATATTGTCCAGGCACGAAAGTTAGCAGAGCACAATGTCATTAGCTTTGGTTTCTAGAATTTAAGGAATGTCAGATCGGTGTCTACTTTCAGGAAGTTACTACATTTGGTCACCACAGTACTAGTCAAAACTCTGTCGGAATGTTTCTGATCTTTGCTTGCCACAACGGGCTGAATTGTACTGAAGAGTTATTCTGGAAGAATTAATTCTGGCGCGAAGGCCTCTTACTTCATTTAACTGTTACAGTTCAGGTAATGAAAGTGATTTGTTTCTTCCCAAATAAAGTTCACGTACTAGAACGTTGGTAAAGTTGGGTACCACCGTTTCACTATATAAAAGAAAGAACACA
Organism: Oreohelix idahoensis; assembly: GCA_024509875.1. NCBI lineage: Eukaryota > Metazoa > Mollusca > Gastropoda > Stylommatophora > Oreohelicidae > Oreohelix > Oreohelix idahoensis. The sequence goes on from JAMPIV010002292.1 coordinate 329,994, forward strand.
TATCAAATAATTTTACAATATGTACCCACTATAACTTACATTATTAAACCGCAAGTGTACTGCTTGACTTATCATTTAAATTTCCCGTAAAGTAAGTTATATCTTTAAAAAAAATCATCAATCCCCATGAATTTAGGAATACGTGCGTGTTCCGTCAACATCTCGTGAGGTTTCTAGCATTTGTAAGTTAGTTTAGAAAAATATGATCTCGTCTGATTTCTTAGCAGTAAAATTAACTTCATTATAGCTACATTATTGTTTAGTAAGCTAAGATATAATTTATTCTGCTATCCACTGAAACACGTCACTAGAAAATAATACAGACTATATAAATTTGGCACTCTGCGCAAAATCTAACTAGTGAAATATGAAATAAGCGACTTAACACTTTATCATTTCACAAAATACTAGATATAATATATATTACCTCACACAGAACTACAGGTAGTCGCACAACTTAAGAATTATATGCTGAATATTTAAGGAAGTCTAGAAGTTCGACAAATTGCCGAAACAAACTGAGAAACTTCGCTAACAGCTATTCTGTTTCGAACAACCTGTCTACTGCGAATATAGGAGCGAGAATGAAATTAAAGTTTCAAACTCGGGCCAATATCTTAAAATCAGACAAAGGGCCCCAACTTATTTCGCCAAGCGAAATTATCTCCCCTACTCCCAACATTTACGTCAGCTTAACGCGTGACGTAATTGCCACCAGTGACCGAGAAATGCGCGTGACAGTTGCAAATCTCAGACAACCGTCTACAACTGCGTCGTACAGATGCCGGGTTTGACACCTTAAGCTAGTGACAGGTGAAAAATGGTAGACCAAAAGTCTGCTCTATGTCCAGCGAAACGAATTTCTCACACCCCAGGCCCAGAAATCTGGTCGGGCCGCGCTCTGACCCGGGGAAACTGCAGACGTATGTCTGGCGAGAACCGTATATTCACAGCTATCTGCGCGACTGACATCTGATGCAATAAGGTTACTAGTCAGTATGAGAAAGAAAAACGATGATGGGAAAGAAATATATTTTTCGCAACGAGTGATGCGAAAAAAAATACAGGAAAACAAGTACGGAAAGATAATAAAATAAAAGGATGCACGTGAGAGAATAGGAAGAAGATCTAGGCAATTTAATGACCATAACCTATGTGACAGGGGATTACTCTTCTCATTTTTCAACTGTGGACGTCCAGAGCACGTCTTGTTTCAGTAACTATTTTGCGGCGACACTTGATTCATGCAAGGGAAGTTAAACCACCAAATTTGGCGTCCACCTTGTAATTATTATTCGATAAATAGGCTGGACTGGGGCTAATTTGGCAACCCAACTGACAGTATAGGTTTAGGAAGTATTGTAATTTTTCAAGGGATACCAACATCCAATTAGGTAAGCAAGAGTGTTTGTGGCCACATATGACAGAGTGAGAGATAGAGAGAGCGAATATTTTCCTTTGTTACAATCATTGTACCAACTTCTTTTTTTATTTCGCTAAACTGAGTACTTTACTGAGTAGTAATTTAGTGGGAACTTGTTCTTCACAGTCTATTCTGTAATCTAGTGCTTATCTTTGACCTTTGGGTTATTAACTTCTTTTGGGATCTTTTCTCAACAAGGGGAGGGCACTTATTCGGTTATTTTCATATATCTGTAAACATGATTTTTATTGATTTCTCTATATGTTTGATGTTGTAAAAAGTTTAATGATAATAAACAACAAAAAGAACTTACATGTGTGTGTTGGTCAGACCCATACCCAATTAACCATAGTTTTCACGTTTTGTGTGTCTTGTTGTCACATAACTGTGTGTGTGTGGGTGTCTAGTTAAACTTATCTTTCTAGAGATAAGGGGTTGGAAGAGTGCCATACACTACAATATAGTCGTATAGATAGGCTGGATTAGAGAAACTATTCAGTCCAGAGACAACTTTTTTTCTCCTTAACTATTCACTCGGGAAATTTATTTCTACACCTTTATTCTCGCCTATTTACCACTATCACCTCTGCTCAGACGGGACCATAAATATCTTCTAACCTATCTAAAAATATACGACAGTGATTATAAATAAACGCAATCTTGGAAGACATTTGGAAGAGCAAGCAGGACGAATGATGTAAGGAAACTTCCGGACAACCTGGTTATGATCAGGAAAAATGTAAGAAGTTGTAAGGTAAACATTACCAAGAATTTTCGGATGTAGCAACTCCATATATGGAGGATGACTGGTTGGAATTTTCAAACGCATGAATCATACAGAATACTGCAAGAAGAAAAGTTTTCATAATACGAACTTTTAATGGATTGGCTGGCATTTGAGGAGCCAATAAACAACCGCGCTGATTGGAAGATTTGTCAGAACGCCATGCAAGAAGCATGAGCGGAGAGCTACGATATAACGTAGAACATCGAGCACACGACATTGCATACCTGAAAACGTCAAAGTAGACAGCTCGGGCCTTGCCACAGAAAAGAATAGAGTTGGATTCTGAATTTATAGGACCGGACAAAAAGTATTAAGAGCATCTCTCTACATCAGTAGAAAACTCGCCAACATTAATACGGAACCCGGAATTCCACAGGACCACTCACAAGTCACAGAGGGATTATGAAATAGAAATAATACCCCAGACGTGTGTTAAGTTGCCAGTACTCTTCTACTGAGCAAGAAGTCTAAGATTTCTCAATTATTGAGGTGGGTGTAACATATTTTTTATGCTGTGAATTTGACATATTCATACTTGATGAATTAAAGATTCATACTAGGCTGGCAACCTCAGCATGTGAAAAGGATACATTCATGAACCACTACAGCAAGCGCTGGTGATTGCTTCATGCTAGTTCTCCAAGTGGAGAAAGGAAGTAGATGATGATGACATCAAATGTATATTATCACTTGTAATGAGTTGTATGTATACTTAAAGTTGTTCTTTCAGGCACAAGCCACTTGCCGCTGTCCAGTTGAAAATTTTTCATTACATTAATTAAAAGAATGGTGATTTGTCATCACATCCTCTGAGTTATATGATATACACGCAGGGAGCGTACACATTCTGATAAAAGAATCGGTGACTGACAGCGGGGAAAGGCGCCTGATCTAAATCAGGAAAACAAATACTTAGCGGCGGAATGTGTCCTTTATTCCTCTTAGGTTGGTGGTACGGATTGGAGAGACGATTTGAGGTTCTACTCCGGTTACCAGCTGTACTAGTATGTGGTTCGAAGATTGAGATCGACACGTGAAACGTACATCCCACGAGTGGTGAAGATCCCTGCCTTGACAGGAAGCGGTTACCTCTAGAATACATTGGAGACGTGCCCTTGCCACAGAGACGAAGTAACGGAACCAGCAGCACCAACATTTCAGCAATTTGGAAGCTAAGTTATAAGTTTAGCAGGCCAAATCAAAAGACTATATTTTCATCTCCCAAACCGAGATCTATGATGAACCATAATTTCTCATAATTACCATTTCTTATTTATTTACATTTGTTCCAAAATAATTGATCATTAAATGTGTTATATATTGTTTTAATAAATTCATAGTTAAATTAATTATTGCAGAGCGAAAGGCACGCGTGTGAATCCTGATTTTAATATATGTAGTTACATATGAAGAGCCAATAACAATAATAATAATAATAATAATAGTAAGAGGAATTTCGCTGAGTTAAATCAGCTTGGGGCTTGAACGAGCTAATTAGAAGATAATCCATCTCCACAAAAGGCGGCGGGTCAGATATAAATTTAACGTGCCCAGACTCATTCAGCATTGTTCTTGATTTCTGAAAATATCTTGTGGATACATCCTCGAGGTAGAAGCACCATTATCCTTCTATCTACAACTCTGCCAAGAGTAATCTTGTGCGAAGGTAGACAACTTTGAAGACCCACATTAGATAGTCTAGGTTTTGGCCACTGTTGGACCACTACTGCAGCGCAAAAAGGGGGGGGGGCAACTCGTAACATCCACAGAGAAATAAAGAATAAAAATAATGAGAATAGAACAAGACACATACATGTTAATTTAAAGTAATACAGACTGTTGTCGACTTACAATGGGGTTCCGTTCCAGCGACACCGTCGTTAGTCGAAATGGTTGTAAGTCAGAAATGACTGCGATATATATATATATATATATGTTAACAATTAACATGCTTAAATGCTAAAATGTTCTGCTGTATTTTAAAATTAATTTTACTCATTGTTTGTACAGAAGTCGACCCAGAGTCCGCTGGGAGGACAACATTAGACAATCTTTGAAGGACCGGGGACTAGAATGGAACCAGGCCAGGAGGAAGACAGCCGATAGGATAGTCTGGCGCTCTCTCTTCCAAACCTCTACACCTCACGGTAGAAGGGGAACGACTAAGTAAGTAAGTAAGTTGGTACAGAAGTAATACAATGTAAAAATTATACCTTAGAATTGCTGTACTGTAATAAATAAACATAATTTATAACCCAACCTAGATAGATGAAAAGTAGTCTAAAATAAAATGATAGCAAGAATGTGATGGCCGTGGTAAGTACGAATGGTCAGAAGTCTCATACGGTGAGGTCAAGGACAGTCTGCACTGTAAAGATCTGGGTTCTAATGAGTCCATGTATATAACTTAAACATTTGAATTTTATTGTCACTAAAACTGTTATTCGGAAAATTATTATAGATTTATTTTATTTAAAGAAATTTGTTCTTTTTATTGGAGATCTAAATTAGACAGCTACAATATTTTGGCCATGTAAAAAGACATAACACCTCAACGAAGACCATAACAGAAGGCAGAGGTGAAGGTAAACGTGCAAGAGGAAGACGGCGATATAAGTGGGAAGATAACATCAAGAGATGGACAGGAAAGAGTCTATCAGAGTGTACCATCAAAACAAGAGACAGAAGACGTTGGAGATCAACTGCAGCCGACTTTGATGTGAAGATGGCACATGCTAATGATGATAATTCTTTTTTTATAGGTTGTGTTGATATTTCAGCATGACTATCTGTAAGCTTAACAATTGTTCTTCGTAATAAAATGTACTATTTGTATGTAAAAAATATAATGGGCATCGTGCTGGCTGTAGAACAACTGCAACGGGCAATGGAACTCAGACAGTAATTTGTTTTCAACATATGGGTTACTTTTACAATTGCCTACATCTGGCATAAAACAGAGTGAAGTTGAAAGCGGCAACCAAAGTGGATTGGGTTCAATTCTCTGCACAAGACAACAGGAGGCTGACATTTCAGAGTCTTGACCCAAGTGGGTAAGCCCCCCTTAAAGTGTAAAGGAGATTAAGGGGCAGAAACACTTGATCGACGGGGGACTGCTTCTGATGATCAGATTGCCTCCTGTTGTATTGCTCTGTAAAGAGTTTCCTATCACTTTTTTTTCTGGGGGCAGTAGCTTCACAGGAAACGCGAAGGGGTCCATGGCACACACACACACACATACACTGTCACAAAACGTTTTGTGCATGTACTTTTGCGCCCTTCTCTCTCTCCCCCATCGTTCTATTATTTGAAATATTTTATGCTCCTCCATTTTTTGCCTAGCCGCTCCCATACTTATTTACGTTTCACCAGGTGAACTGTAGTATTATCGAGGTTCATTAGACAGGTCAGCGGCTAATACGTTTATCACCTAAGTCGTCTAGCCACCTTTGATAGAGACGATATGTGTTGATCCAAGGTGGCCCCGACCACTCCTCATAACAATACCGTCCTGCAGAGTACAGAAAGAAAGCCATATTGTTTGGCTAAGCTGCCGGATGCACGAAAACACAGGTAATATTCGTAATCGCTTCTGGCGTTGGAATTTTAAAATGTGATATTTTAAAACACGCGGGGGATATTAGGATTTAACACCCCGACCAAAATAGTTCTAAAGAGCTTACAATTAGCTTGATTTGAGAGCCGGAATGAACTTTAACTGTCATTGGCAAGTTGGTCTAAAAGTACAATCTGGGACTTGACCTGAGAAATGGCAATATAATCTAGCGAAATCGGAGTCACAGATCAGATTGCATCGCAACGTCAAATTAAGAACTCCCATGAGCCAGAGAGACATCTGTTGCGGTCAGTTTGCTGAGTCTATAGTATGTAAAATGTACCTGGTTAATTTTGGAGACTTTAATTTAAGGGTTTCTTGATCAAAGGGGAGGTACTCATGTTTTACTGGGATTGTAGTTAACAGTGGTGGTTGTCCCACTTGTCTATTAACCCAGCGTCTAATTTTAGAACCGATGTCAGCTTTTCCTGACATGTTCACCCATCTGAGTTTTGCTCAAGGGTCTAGGGTCACGACGCATGCACGAAGAATCTGGCGCGATTTAAGACATCCTGTATTAGGAGAGTCGAGCTGTAGTTTTGAAAGGGTCAAGACGGTTTTGAGGAAAGTCCTCTGTATGTTCGACCAAGATGGTTAAAGATTTTTCCCCAATGTTATATACTGATGCGCCTAGGAGGCGAGTGAGTTTTTGTGATATTTATTCGAGGGACATTAAGGTAATTTACCCTTAAAACAGTTTCTTTATTGCCAGAATGATATATGACTTTTTGTAGCCAGCTAGCGACTTTTCCCTGGGCGGGAAAGAGTCCATCTATGAATACCAGTAATGGAGCTCACGAAGTATTCTAATATTATATGCACTGGGCTGGTGTATGCCCAAAGAACTTTACAGGTGCTCTATCCCGCTATCTGCGGTGATGCCATTTAACAAGGTTTGACTCACCCTCTTTGTTATAGAAATATCACGGAGGCCATCATATCTATAAGCCCGCCATATTGCGTGGCCTGCTGTAGACCCATATATATATCTGACTTACTGATGTCAGAAAGGGGTTGTGTAAACTCACATATTTGCTGTATTTTGCTGTAGCTGACGAAGGTGGAATTGTACGAGATCAGCTTTATTATATACATGCACCGCTGGCTGATGAACTGTATTCATACATGCTATGTCCTGAATTGTCAATGACTATTTTATGTTGATGTCGGCGTACCTGTCGTTGTGATGTATTAAAGTCAATCAAACGTCAGAGGTATTCCAAGAACTATGTGAATTACTGCATGTAATTACTACGACAAGTGTGACGTCATTTAGATGCATTGTCTTCCACGAACTTTCATACACGCATTTGCATTCATTGAGGTCTACTCACACTCTATATTAATACAACACCTCAACACTTTCAAGTCATCCAAACGAATGCCAGCATTGTTGCGGCCAACCAGGGCCTATATATAATTATGTCCGCCTGTGTGGCTTAGAATAGTTTCCAACATTGATACTGGACATTCTTCAACATTCAACTCTACATTTATGGTGGCCAAACTGAGCCTGTCCTATTTGTGTCACGGACACCTGTTACGCTTGGACGAACACAGACCATTCCTGACTGTTTACATGTATAGTGGTCAGTACGGGTGTTAACATTTATAATGACAAGTATTGACTCTCAACATTATGGCGCTCAAATAGCTCTCAACATTTATGGTGTGCCAGCTTGATGGGGCTATTTTGGAAGTTATCAAGTCGTCTACGATTGAGAGTACTCAGCGCTGTGTAGTCTGTTGACACATCGACTACCCCAGCTTAACAGGACGTAACTAGGTCAGAAGGTCAAATTACTGTACCTTCGTTGATGCAGTAGTATAGAAGGTCAAGTGCCGTTACTAGTACTGTCACTGTTTGATAGAAGCAAGTTCAGCTGCGGTATTTAAGAAGGTCAAGTGCCGTTATTATCACCGTTATCATCATTTTGGAAGCAAGTTCTGATGTGTTTTCAGCGTTGGATGATCTAACCCTTAGAATGCTGACGATAGTTCTTCATCGTTGCTGTTGTTGACGATAGGAGTGTAAAGATAAGTGGTTTGTTTATTGTTGTGAACTGTGCCTTGTATTGTGTTATGAACTAAGCCTTCCGCATTTAAACATCCTTGTTTATGCTTTATGGGATATCCCATGTAACAGAAGGCCTACTGTAAGCGTTTTTTAGGGACTGTGCAAATTTCCTTTAGTGGAAATTGCTAGCGACATTTGTTGCTATCTTTGTTTAGTTGTGACGAGGTGTACTTTTCTTTGTTGTTATTGTCATTATTTTTTTTTTGCTGTTCTTTTGTTTTTTTATTTGATTTGTTTGTATCTGTTCGTCTTCTCTTCGTTTCGTTTTGTTCTATGCAACCTTTGTGTTTATACACTGTTGCGTAATTTGTTTTGTTTACTTTTGCAGTTATCATCACATGCTTTGTGATATTTTCTTTAGTTCCGCTTTAATGCTTATTTGATTTCTGCGAATGTTATCGTATTGTCTTTGATGCTTGTTCTTTGTTTATGTTAGTATTTGTTGTCATACGCTGTTTATATATTTATATATAGTCATACACTATTGGTACTATAGGGTACTGTTAAGGTCCAAAGAGAAGTGATCCTTAGTATGTGTTTGTACAGTGTGAATTCAGGGTTGTGGCACTTGTTGGCTTGTTTAATTTTGAGTTGTTTAAACATTTATATGTTAGAAAACAGAGTGTACAGAAAGCGTGTGAGCGCTAGTCATTTAGTTATTCTGTACTGGTTTCGGCCGGCTGTGAATAGCTCACGGGTAGTCCGTGAACAGCCAAGTCCGGTGACTGTTTTAGCGGGAGATGTGTGATCCCGTGGCAGTCTGAGAGGAGTCGAAGTTTGGGCGTTGACTGGATAGTCATCCCTGTGTCTTGTGTGTGTTCCCAGGGTAGGGTTCGGGAAAGATGTTGATTATTTAGGTGTACCTGTGGATTTCGGTACAGGCATCATTGCCTATTATTTGCCTATTTATTTGTGATTATCTGCAGATAAGAGAACTTTACTTAATGAGATGTTCCTAAGGTCTTGGAGAGTAGGCGAGATTATTGCAAACTGCCGAGTGTGCAGTCTTATGAGAAAGCGCTAAGATGTAATGTATTTGGAGGTCTTATAACTATCAGTACTGCGATTGAAAGCAGTCTTCTTGATGGATTAACTAGCGCTAAGATGTAATGTATTTTGAGGCCTTATAAATATCAGTACTGCGATTGAAAGCAGTCTTCTTGATGGATTATTTCACTGCCACACGTTTGGGTAAATGTAAGACTAACTTTCTGTTTTACTTCAATAAATCTCACAAAGTTGATTGAAATAGACATTTTCATTTGTATTTTCCCACAGTATTCGGCTTTGCGTTAAGAATCATCGCACCGAAGTTATTTTTTCACTGTGAGAGGAATGTAGGTCAACATACGACCAGGTGTCTAGTCAAGCGCAGCCAAGCCAGCCTGTTGACCCAGTATTGTATGACGTTACCCCGTGCGGTGTACAGAATACTATCAAGGACCCCGGAGTTGTGACTTATTTTTTTTTCTTTAGGAGTTGGTTTAAGATTGCTACAGTGTTTTTTACACTTAATTATATAATGTCTTAGTGCGTATTGTGTATGTTCATATGTATGCACTGTTGTAACTCTATGTTATTGTTTTCATTATTGTTTTGTAGATAAACATTATATGTATTATGATTGCAATGAAATTGTATCATATCACTTTGTAGGACTTATCTTTAATTTTTGTAATGGGATTGTGGAATTGTGTTATTTTCATACGCTAGTAGGAAGACTATTCCACTTAGACCATATTATGTTTGACCATAGGTGCTCCGTTGTGAAGTTTGAAGCTATGATAGTTGATTCATCAAACATTAATATGTTTTGGCAGCGTTGGTTCTTAGGATAATTTTGTACTTGATGAGATTGCCAGCCCTATGCACAAACTCATTAGCGAGGAATATGTGTTAGTTGTTTCAGAGAGTCTTATTATTCATTAAATTTATTTTTTTTCTTTTATTCTGGTGCTATGTCTAATAAATATATTACCATATACAGAGGTTATATGCGGTAACTGTTATGTTGTGAAATGTAATTTTGAAACTAAAACTTGTATGTGTTATTTATGATTTTGTATTTGTATTTGAAAACATATTTTGAAACATTGGTTTCTGGTATTTTTTTTGTCATGTGCTTTTTTCTGCTGAATTCTGTTTAACTAGTATGCGTTTATTATGAGTCTACTTAAGAATGGGAATTTTTTTTTGTTAGATGTCATTCATTTGGTTAAAGATGATTTCATTTTTGGTATATTAGTTATAGATTTAATCTAGAAAAAATTAAAATACTATTTTTATTTAACTTAGCTTTAAAGAAACTTTTTTGTATTGTAATTTTTTAGGGAAATGTATTTTTCTTTGACATTGTTATATTTTTTCTGCGCCAAAGAGCTTAATAAGGTGTAATAATACATATTGATATTCCCACATTTAAAATAGTAATATTTGTTTTTGAGATTGTGATATTTTTTATATATCGCACTTTTTTGTGTGATGCCTGTGATAAGTCATTTTAGTTATGAATAAGTTTTGTAATTTGGCTAAATTATTTATTATGCGTTATTTAGTTGGATTGTTGTTGGGATGTATTGTTGTCGTTTTTCTATGCATTCATATTTTGCATTTCCTTCTTCCTTTTCGGATGATTCTTCGTTTTACTCCATTTCTTTGGAAGCGGTCTATACTTTGGTTATGCTTCCACGTTTTATCTAGATGTTACTTGATACTATTTGTATACGTTTACTTCTTACACTTCTTATACTTCCATCCTTTGTAATGTTTGTATTGTAATATGGATTATTATATGTAATTATTGGTGACAGTTCTATTTATTTCATGCAAGAAATTGATTTGCTTAATTGTTACTATTAGGTATTATGGATCTTTCTTCCTATTTCGATTTCATTGACTTTACTTTCTATTTATTGTATCCTGCTTGGTCTACAGTAATATACTTAACTTTGTTTCTAATTGATTATTTCGGTGTATTTAGCAGATTATTTTGGGTAATTGGTTTATTGTACACTTGCATTATTATTTGGCGAGGTATTATTTTGACCTTATCATAAAACTATTGTTGTAAGCATATATTAGAGCTTAGCTGACCCCTTATTTTTTGTTGATGTAGTTTTTCAAAAAAATGATAAAATCATTATTTTCTCCGGAGGGTGTGGTAGTATGTTAAGGTCCAAAGGGAAGTGATCCTTAGTATGTGTTTGTACAGTGTGAATTCAGGGTTGTAGCACTTGTTGGCTTGTTTAATTGTGAGTTGTTTAAACACTTATATGTTAGAAAACAGAGTGTACAGAAAGCGTGTGAGCGCTAGTCATTTAGTTATTCTGTACTGGTTTCGGCCGGCTGTGAATAGCTCACGGGTAGTCCGTGAACAGCCGAGTCCGGTGACTGTTTTAGCGGGAGATGTGTGATCCCGTGGCAGTCTGAGAGGTGTCGAAGTTTGGGCGTTGACTGGATAGCCAGCCCTGTGTCTTGTGTGTGTTCCCATGGTAGTGTTAGGGAATGATTTTTGGCCATTTTTCGAGGTGTACTATTACTTGCCTATTTAGGTGTGATTATCTGCAGATAAGAGAAGATAAGGGTAAATAAGATAGAATAAAAGGTACATTATTCTTAAGAGAGATGTGCTATGGGTCTTTGTGTGTACAGACCCAGGATTTCATGCGTATTATTATTTGACTGCACTGCTATGCCAGCAGTGGCTCTTTGAGGATCCATGAACAGATATCAGAGGTATTGAAGAGATTATAAGGCCGGGATTTGTGCAGGCCAGATTACTTGTAGACTGCAGAGCGGACAGTCTTTTGAGTATATATAGATTCAAGCCTGTGTGGCGTTTTGTAACTGCAGTATCAGCAGTCGTTCTGGTGGAACATTAGAACTGCGAGTATATATATAGATTTAAGCCTGTGTGGCGTTTTGTAACTGCAATATCAGCAGTCGTTCTGGCGGAACATTAGAACTGCGAGTATATGTATAGATTTAAGCCTGTGGGGCGTTTTGTAACTGCGGTATCAGCAGTCGTTCTGGTGGAACATTAGAACTGCGAGTATATGTATAGATTTAAGCTTGTGTGGCGTTTTGTAACTGCAGTATCAGCAGTCGTGCTGGTGGATTTACTGGTGTAACATTAGAACTGCGATGTAAACAGGGTTTACATCATACTGAACAGCTGTGACATTCTGCGCAATTGATTATTATTGGTTTTGTGTATGCTGTTGTACCTGTGTAGTGTATCGTACCGGATTGATGTTGCTGTGTGAATAAATTATGTGCTGTCACTTGGAAATGAACACTAGTCTGATTCGTTGATCTATGCTTGACAGTACAGGGTGAACGACTGTACCCTTCATACTACTCACTACAGACGTTATACACAGTGACAATACAGAGCTAGCCCATTTATCATCTGCAACATTTATTATGGTGGTCTTCAACAGTGGTGGCAAAAAACCACTCCCAAAAAAATAGGCAGGTTTCAGGAGGTTTCAGGTACTTAGATTATAGAGGTGATTATTGGTAATATTATTATAAAGGTGATTATACAAGTTCTTTGTCAAAGACTTGTCTCCCACAGAGGTTGGGATAAAGTGAGCTGATTATACAAGTGCTTTATTAAAAGACTTGTTACCATTAAAGTTGAAATAAGGTAATTTATTATTTCAGGATACAGATCTCATATTATTAGACATAATGTCTTACTTTAGAATACTTTACTTGGCAAGGGAAATCCCTTGGTATGACTGCTGAGGAAGTTGGGGAATTCGCACGTGTTGAATATGCCAGTGCTCAGAAATTTGAGGTGACTAAGGTACAATATTTCATTGAACTAGGGAAATCGCATTAGAAAGAGAAGCTGAGGCTGAAAATAAAAAATCACAAAGAGAAGCTGAAGAGAAAAAAAAATGCAGTTGGAAAATGAAAAAAGGAAATTAGAGATGGAACATGAGGAAAGACTCTTAACTATGGAAATGAATGGAAATAAGCAGGAAGATGAGATGAACTTGTCTCAAAGCGAACAATGGTTAGGAGGTGAGATGAACTTGGCTCAATACGAACAATATTGTAAAGAAAATGCTTGCATCGGTGACTTGAAACAAGTCGAAACAAACTATGAAGGATTAAAAGTTGAGGCCACAAGACATGAGGATGACTTACATAAAGCAAACTTGGAACTTTCTAGTGCGCAAGATATGTGTTGCAAATTAAAAGCTCAGGCCAGACAAGACAAGAAGTCTTATGAAGAAATAATTCTGGAGTTAAGGAATGAGGTGGATTTTTTTTTACAAAATACTGCTATAAAGAAGAATATTGTCTCTCTGGAAGAGATTAATGAGTTTAAGAATAGCAAGAATAGTGAGATTCAGGCACTACAACTGGAGTTAACACAGTTGAGAGCTAATAAAGAAAAGGATGAGAAAGTTGATGAACTTATGACTACTCATCATAGTGCTATGGAAGCACTCAAACTTGAACTGATTCAGGAGAGAGCTAAAGCTTTAGAAAATACGTCTCAGATGACAAAGTTGAGAATGGATCTTAGAGATAGTATTGCTAAAGAGAAGACTCTAACTTCTCAGTTACACGATATAAGGTTGGATTATAACAGGAAAGATAAAACCAACGAGAGAATATACAAAGCTGTTGCTAGAGAGAAAGCTATGGCAGAAGTGGAAGTTACAAAACTGCGTAAAAGAGTTGATGGTCTATTAGATATTGTTTTGTGCAATAAGATATTATCTACTACCAAGGGGGATAGATTTAAACAGAAACCTGATGGTCAACATGTTGCTAATGCAAAGAGTCAGCCACATGCACTCAATGTTTTGAGTAACACTAAACAATATGTAAACAAATCTTTTCATGGCAAATATAATTTCCCACGGAATAACGATACTGCCTCAGATAGGAGTGATTCTTGGCGTCAGGCCAACAAAAGTAAATCAAGTTTGGATCACGGTGAGGACTTTGATAAATATCATGACAAGATTCCTCCGAAAAACCGTGCATCGACTTCTCAGAGTTCTGATAAACTTATAACAGCCGACAAAACTATTAGTACCCATCATACTCAGCTCAGTCAGTATGATGTACCTGTTAAGCCCATTGCCACAGGCAAAAATAAAAGAAATTTTGCTAGGAGAGATAATCGTGATTGTGGACAGTACCAAATGCGTCCATCACGTAGTGGTTCTTCTTCTAGGAACTGGAGGCAATTTAATGGTCCTCAACATTTTGGTCCCAGTGACTATAGGAACTTTAATAGAGGTTACCAACCTTATAATAATTTTTCTCGAAGACAACAAAATCCATTGAAAAGATATTTTAATCAAAGAGAAAATAACAATCGTAACTATGCTAACTGGGATTCAAATCAGAGAAATAGCAATGATTTCAATAGAGATAATACTTGTGATAGACCGCGATATGACGGTAGATCTTCTTATTGATTTCGGGGTTTGTTATATACTTATGACAGTTCTTTACTATAACAGTATATGTTAACACATTTGTGTTCACCTTAAAGTTGTAAATTAGGTGATTTCTTTCTCTGTTACCATCTTTGGTATAACGGAGGAAGGTTTAGTTATAGCAATATAAGGGACGAAAGTTCGCGAAGCCACAGTTTATAGTTTATAATGAATGTTTGATTGCTGTATATTAGAAAATCTTACGGTTATCATATAGAATTATTTGTATTTTCTCAGCAGAATCATTACTGGTGCTGGGAGAATCTGTACATGTTGTCATCTATGATGTATTACGATGTCCATACTTACCAGTCGGACGACACTGTAGATGCTCCCGCTTAGAATTTGATCTGCGACATCATTTATCTGCTATATTATTAATATTGTATAACATTATATTAAATCATATATTGCATGTTAGAATAATGTACCTTTATTGGTTAAAGTGATTGTATCACTGTTTTTGATGATTTGTCCATTGCTAAACTTGGAAATAAGGTACTTGATGTAATATAATATGATATGTATGTAATTTTTGGTTTGCATTGTAACTTTGTCAGCACTGTAGTGTACGTTGGTGGCACCTCCCAGGATACGTGTATACTTAGAGAAATGCTTTCTCTAATGTGCTGAGATATATTCTTACCTGACGTTCTATGCGTCGAGTTAGCCTCATATTAGGCGTTATATTTATTTGTGATAGTTCTCATCTGCGCATTATTTGTGCGTTATGAGCTTGTTGTATCTTGCTCTTCGATGTATTTAAAAAAAAATTTTCATTTTTTTCCCGGGGGTGCGGTAAACTGTTGCGGTCAGTTTGCTGAGTCTATAGTAAGAAAAATGTACCTGGTTAATTTAGGAGACTTTAATATAATAGTTTCTTGATCAAAGGGGAGGTACTCATGTTTTACTGGGATTGTAGTTAACAGTGGTGGTTGTCCCACTTGTCTGTTAACCCAGCGTCTAATTTTAGAACCGATGTCAGCTTTTCCTGACATGTTCACCCATCTGAGTTTTGCTCAAGGGTCTAGGGTCACGACGCATGCGCGAAGAATCTGGCGCTATTTAAGACATCCTGTGTTAGGAGAGTCGAGCTGTAGTTTTGAAAGGGTCAAGACGGTTTTGGGGAAAGTCCTCTGTGTGTTCGACCAAGATGGTTAAAGATTGTTCCCCAATGTTATATTCTGATGCGCCTAGGAGGCGAGTGAGTTTTTGTGATATTTATTCGAGGGACATTAAGGTAATTTACCCTTAAAACAGTTTCTTTATTGCCAGAATGATATATGACTTTTTGTAGCCAGCTAGCGACTTTTCCCTGGGCGGGAAAGAGTCCATCTATGAATACCAGTAATGGAGCTCACGAAGTATTCTAATATTATATGCACTGGGCTGGTGTATGCCCAAAGAACTTTACAGGTCCTGTATCCCGCTATCTGCGGTGATGCCATTTAACAAGGTTTGACTCACCCTGTTTGTTATAGAAATATCACGGAGGTCATCATATCTATAAGCCCGCCATATTGCGCGGCCTGCTGTAGACCCATATATATATATATCTGACTTACTGATGTCAGAAAGGAGTTGTGTAAACTCACATATTTGCTGTATTTTGCTGTAGCTGACGAAGGTGGAATTGTACGAGATCAGCTTTATTATATACATGCACCGCTGGCTGATGAACTGTATTCATACATGCTATGTCCTGAATTGTCAATGACTATTTTATGTTGATGTCGGCGTACCTGTCGTTGTGATGTATTAAAGTCAATCAAACGTCAGAGGTGTTCCAAGAACTATGTGAATTACTGCATGTAATTACTACGACAAGTGTGATGTCATTTAGATGCATTGTCTTCCACGAACTTTCATACACGCATTTGCATTCATTGAGGTCTACTCACACTCTATATTAATACAACACCTCAACACTTTCAAGTCATCCAAACGAATGCCAGCATTGTTGCGGCCAACCAGGGCCTATATATAATTATGTCCGCCTGTGTGGCTTAGAATCGTTTCCAACATTGATACGGGACATTCTTCAACATTCAACTCTACATTTACGGTGGCCAAACTGAGCATGTCCTATTTGTGTAAAGGACACCTGTTACGCCTGGACGAACACAGACCATTCCTGACTGTTTACATGTATAGTGGTCAGTGCGGGCTTCTGCATTACGGGCCTTTACATTTATGGTATCCAGTGTGAGCCTTCTACGTCAAGAATAGCTAGTTACAGTTCGGACTAAGAATTCCAAAATTATAAGTGACAGATCGAAGTATTTGGGCAACTTTGACACTTACAAGTAAACCCGCATTTTTAAATACAAAGACTGGAAATTTAAAGGACCAGGACTGAGTATTTGGGCAACTTTCAAACTTAAAAGTAAACCCGCATTTTTAAATACAAAGACTGGAAATTTAAAGGACCAGGACTGAGTATTTGGGCAACTTTCAAACTTAAAAGTAAACCCGCATTTTTAAATACAAAGACTGGAAATTTAAAGGACCAGGACTGAGTATTTGGGCAACTTTCAAACTTAAAAGTAAACCCGCATTTTTAAATACAAAGACTGGAAATTTAAAGGACCAGGACTGAGTATTTGGGCAACTTTGAAACTTAAAAGTAAACCCGCATTTTTAAATACAAAGACTGGAAATTTAAAGGACCAGGACTGAGTATTTGGGCAACTTTGAAACTTAAAAGTAAACCCGCATTTTTAAATACAAAGACTGGAAATTTAAAGGACCAGGACTGAGTATTTGGGCAACTTTCAAACTTAAAAGTAAACCCGCATTTTTAAATACAAAGACTGGAAATTTAAAGGACCAGGACTGAGTATTTGGGCAACTTTGACACTTAAAAGTAAACCCGCATTTTTAAATACAAAGACTGGAAATTTAAAGGACCAGGACTGAGTATTTGGGCAACTTTCAAACTTAAAAGTAAACCCGCATTTTTAAGGAGGGTGGACAATATTGATGAAGGTTTATGTTCCTCGGGGGACTGAAGAGTAATTATGAATTAGTTTGGTTTCGTTTGATTTTAAGGACTATCTTCATTGCACACGGACAACTCCTTCAGTGCTCTGATATCCTCCCTTAGATTACACAAAGAGGATCTCAGCACTGTACACTAACTCCGTAGCACCGGCGAGAATCCCAATGTTTGTATACAGGAATCACACATTCTATAAATATCATTACGAATTAATAGGGCAAGACCAGCTGAGAATTAGTTCCTTCCTCGTCTCCCACTTCTTTGCTTGCTCTCATCTAACTATATCTATTTCTGTTATAAAGTTGGCTATCTGTCTGAGGCTTCTCTCACTGGTATAAAGTTTCTCCCTTAAATGGTTTGGTAAAATTATGCGTTGTCTATATTCTCCTCTCGTGGAACCGACAATCTTGGAATACGTGCGTTCTACTGAAGTACGGTCTTCTCCGCACGGACACATGTCTGCCTGCCAGATTTTTAAATTTCTGAACAGATGGTATTTGAATCTGCAGTTATGGGTTCTCAGTTAAGAATTATCTCTTGATCTTTTCTTTGTAAGGAGTAGTATCATCATCATCCTCAGAAAGGATCCTGGCACCATCACTAGAACTGCTATGCTATGGACTCCAGAAAGACGGCGAAAGAGAGGCAGACCAAAGACGACCTGGTGAAGAACAGTGTAGGCTGAGATGCAAAACATGAACCGGAGTTGGGACGCGGCACGAAGGATGGATAGCTACCGACCGAGTAAAATGGGGACAGATTGTTGCTGCTCTACAAGACGCCACTATGCGTGATGGCCACTGATTGCTTTATCAGACAGGGGCTAAGGATCCGAGAAGAAGAATCATCGTCATCATCACCATTGCCATCATCATCATCAGCAGCATCATCATCATCAGGAGCAAAGCCACGTACCCATTTCGTCATCATCATCATTATCCTCATCAGCATCATTGCCGTCATCCTCATAATCATTATTATCACACATCAGCTCTCCAAGCCGAGTAAGCCTTCAACACAATAATGCCAGCTCCGTCATCCCTTCTATCCGTACAGTGTCTTTCCATATCTACATTATTCTTTTCATTTCTATCTCCAGTTTTCTTTCCCATGTAAGAACTTACTTACTGTGGAGCATGTCTTGAGAAAATACAATAGCATATAGTGTGATTGTTCGATAAAGCGTAATTGTGGTTATAAACAGTGTTAGCGCTAAAATGAGGTTCGAGACTCGACTTGCAACTCGACTTAGCTTTTCAGTGACTCGATTTGAGACTTGTGTTAAGAGACTTGAGACTCGACTTGAAACTCGTTAGGAAAGACTTTACGACAACTCTTTATTATTATATTATATATATATATATATATATATATATATATATATATTTATATATATATATATATATATATATATATTTATATATATATATATATATATATATATATATATATATATATATATATATATATACCCTCTTTGGATTGTTTTATGAGTACGAATATTCAAATTATAATCTCGAAACCTTAGAACACTTTCCTCTGTCAGTGGTATGGCGTAGGTCAGTGTTTCCCAAAGTGTGGTACGCAAACCCCCGAAAATCCGCGAAAAGGGTACAATGGGTGCACAGGACGCTTTTTTATTTTACTTTATCGCGCTTTTTTTAAGCTGCAGAAAACAATTTAATATATGCGAGGGGTATGCTGGTAAGAATAAACTCTCGTAAGGGGTACGAGATTATTGAAAGTTTGGGAAACACTGACGTGGGTGGTGAGGCTTTAACTTCGTAAATGAATACTTCTTTTTTTTTCAGGCGCTATAGGTCTAATCTAAATTTCCGGTTTTGATTCACTCTAGCCCAGCTGGCAGGCCAGAACGCGTTGGCCAAAACGTCGTTTCAAATTTTAAAAATAAATATGTGGGCCATTTGTGCAAACATTGCGAGTTATCTGCGTATAATCATAACTTTTATATATTGTACAGAGGCGGAGTATTTGTGAATACAAATGTACAGCGATTTGTATTGAAAGTCACGTTTCGGAGGTTTGGGATTGAACTTCCATTATGTAAGACCTTTTTCATTCTCGAGGACATCGTTCGCTGTCATATAACCACATCTGTGTTGTTGTTTTTTTCTTACACAGTTGGCGTTCTATATCAAGTTTCTTTCATCGCTATACAGTTTTTTTCTATAAGAGGGTTTGGTCTAAGCTTTGATGTCAATCTATTCTTTTCGTGGAGCCGACGTTCTTAAAGTATGTATTCTACTGTTTGCTTGTCTTCCCCACATGGAGACACGTCTGTCTACTTCTTCTTCCTTATTCTTCCTCGTTCGCCTTCAGACTTCTAAATTAATGACTGTAATAAAGGGAGTAATCAGCTCAAGGTTCCTGACATCTCCAAACAGTTTTTCGTGAAGTGAAATAGGTTGCTGCCATATTGTCGTAGATTTTTGATAGGAGAATTAAGACTTGGGTTGGTCTCTTCTGATTAGATTTGAATAAGTGATAGTCACAGTGAGAGATAGTAATAGCAATAGATTTCCACGAGTGAGATGGTAGACTGTGAAAGAGGCTGTCTCTGAAATCGAGAAATCTTCTCTCTTTCACCTATCTTCTACGACAGATTTAGAGGAGTCAGACAGTCTAAACACACACACACACACACACACATATATATATATATATATATATATATATATATATATATATATATAACATATATAGTTCTATCCACTCACGTGCACGCACATACAAGACGACAGTTAGACGTACAGACGAGGGAAAACTATAACAAATGATTATATAGATATTCTAGAACGAGCTGACCAACACACTGATTAAGTTTAAGGGCAGTTTAATTATCAATATAAACTTCCACCACCACAACATCCAAAATTTACATCAAATATATAAATATATATATATATAAATACGCATCAAGAATGAATTGCTACAACAAAAGATATAGACCCACTGGTATGATCTTCCCTCGATGTTTTAGCCCACAGTCCCGTTAGGAGAAAGATGATAGCCCAAAGAGTCACGGATACATATGATTTGGTCTAATATTTCCCCCTTTTAAGGTATGGACAGACTTTATATCTCTGATCTATTCTAAGGGAAAATATGGTTAGCAATACTTACATAAAGAAAGTTAAGACAGCAAAATGGGTGTCAAATTACAACAATAAAGAAACACTCAGACCTGCATTCACTCTATTTACTCAGCCGTGGCCACGTGCTCTCTTGCATACTTACAGCTTTGTTAACAGCATCTGGAAACATAATTTTTAGGACATTCACATACAGAATCGTCAATGGCAGTCTTTGACCAAGAAATCCATAGTTCCAAAAAGACGGGTTGAATTCTCTGCTTCAGGGAACGATTCCTTGGGTGTTCTTATTTTTTCGGATGTCTGTTTAGGTCACATTAAAATTGTCCAGGCACGAACATTAACAACGAGCACAGTGTCAATAGCTTAGGTTTCTAGAAATGAGGAATGTCAGATCGGTGTCTTCTTTCAGGTTAGGACTTTATTTGGTCACCACACCACTAGTCAACAGTGTCGGAGTGTTACTGACGTTAATATGTTACTTGCCGCATGGGCTAAAAGGTACTTGCGGTTTTATTCTCTGGAAGAATCAAATCAGGCTCGATAGCCCGTTACTTCTTTAAAAATCTTTAAAGTTCTTGTAAAGGTTATAGACCAAGTCTTTAAGGAAAGAATGTTTTTGTTCTACACAGATATTTACTCTGTACTTAACGCTGGCAAAGTTTGGGTTAACCCCAGTTTTCTCTGAATAAAGGAAAAAACACATATAAAATAAGTATACATACTGTGTACTTGTTATAACTTACATTTTAAACTGCAAGCGTACAGCTTGACTTATCATTTAAAACTTCCCGTGAAATAAGTTATATACAAAATCAATCATCATGAATTAGGAATACGTATGCATTCCGACAATACTCACTGATGTAGCATTTCAGTTATAAGTTAATTTTTAAAATATATTCTCGTCTGATTATTTAGCAGTAAAATCAAATTCATTTATGGCTGCATGAGTTTAAGCTAGAAATATAATTTATTCTGCTTTCCACTGAAACACGTCACTAGAAAATAATACAGACTATATTTTAATTCTCTCTGCACAAAAGAACTAGTGAAAATGAAATAGGCGATTTAACACTTTAACACTTCACAAAATACTAGATATAATATATTTACCTCAACACAGAACTACTAAGAACTAAAACCACTTCGACCAACTAATGCCCTCTATCATCAACAGAGATACTTAGAAATCGAACATTCAATTCGACCAACTAATTGCTTCTATAACAGAGATTCTTAGGGCTCGAACGTAGGTTGTTCTAGTCTAACTGCGAAGTTACTGAGTGCGTGAAGTCAGGTTTCCAACTCTAGTTATATCTATGAAACGGACAAAGATGTGCGCTATTTCCAAAACCACGCAATAGCCTCCCATTTCCTTAACACCTACGTACCTTAGACGCTGGACATAACATGCCAAACGCGTCTTAGACACCTCACGCTACGAAACTGTCTGAGAGTGTCGTGACAGAGGAAAATACCAGACAAATGTCTCATTCTGCGCCGTGCAGATGTCGGTTATCACGCCTCACGCCGGAGAAACGTTCGTGACAGGTGAAAATGCAGACGATATGTCAGCCCTATGTCTGAGATAGATGAATATTCACAGTTTTACGTCTACAACGCAATAACCTCCAGAGCCTGACATCTACGTAATAGAATGCGTATCAGTATGAGAAAGAAAAACGGTAAAGTGAGAATGGGAAAGAAAATATTTTTCGCAAACGAACGAATGCGAAAAATAGAGGAAAAGGATAAAGAGCGATAATAAAATAGAGGACACGGGTAGAAAAAGAAGAGAATATAGAAAATTTATTGATCATAAAACTCTCTGTGACAGAACGTCCCCCCTTTAAGATATGGAAGCACTCCATGTCTACGTTATGGAAATAAATTTCCTATATCCGTAGCTTCAGGGTGTCTGTCCTCTTCCTTCTCATCTCCCCCTCCATCTCTCTCCAATTCCTACTCAAGTCTACTCCCAAAGTTTCCTTTCTCTGGAATGTCTTCCATGCGCGCTTGAAAGAGCGTCGCCGATTCTGACATTTTTCAAAGATTTCCTGTGTGTGCAGTGGAAATTCCCTGCCACAATCGTCACCTTCGTCAGTTTTGGCGATCGTCAGGAGATGGTCGGAGGTTGGCACCGGTCTTTCCAAGAATTTCTTTAACAGATTTAAATGGAAAACCTTCTCCTTTCCTTGAATAGAGATCGCATGGCCATCATGAAAAAAGTTAGCAGGTACCACATGGGGTGCTGATGAGAATATCCTCAAAAAGCTGTACACAGGCAGAGTCAGACCTGCTATGGAATATGGCATCACAGCTTGGTCGACGGCAGCAAAATCAAATTTTGACAGAGTAAACAGACTCCAAAACCAAGCAGCACGTATTATAACAGGGGCCCTAAAGTCTACACAAATCAACCATATGGAAAACATCACAGGGCTACAGTCAATGGAGGATAGACGTGACAGCAGAGTCTTAAAACAAGCTGAAAAATTTAAGAGGCTCGAAGGACACCCCATGTACCAAAGAATGAATAGGCTAGGAAGAGGCAGGCTCAAGCGAACTAACTTTGTCGCCCAAGCAAAAGAAAAAATTAACAATAATACCATACTAGCAAGCTCAGTTGCAAAGAAAATCCCAACAAGCTCAACTATCCCACTGTGGAAAATAAGATGCTTTCCTACGTTAAAATCTGATATTCCAGGCATTGAAGGTAAGGGAACACAGACAGACACACAAAGAAAGTGTATAGCAACCAAGTATATTGACCAAACATTTCCAGCAAAGCTTTGGACACATGCATATACTGATGGTTCGGCAACAAATGCAGTTGAAAATGGGGGTGCCGGCATCCTCATAAAATTAAAGAATAGAATTCACTCTATGGCAATTGCCACTGGAAAATACTGCAATAACTTCTGTGCTGAAGCAGAAGCCCTGAAACAGGCAGCTGAAACTCTTATTGAATGCAAAGCACAGGCAGAAAAACAGATAGTAATCTTTTCAGATGCCCTCTCAATAATATCAGCGCTGAAGAGCCACCAAACTAAAGGATTGAAAGATCTGATAATCTCCCTTGAAAGACTGGCCGAATGCTTCAAGAAGTGCACTATCCAGTGGATACCAGCCCATTGCAACATACCAGGAAATGAGGAGGCAGATAGACTTGCTAAGGAAGGAGGTGCCTTACAACAAAATGATATAGAGACAACTTACGCAACGGCAAAGATTACTATAAAGGCTACATTCAAGTCCAAATGGTAAAGAGAGCACCCGGGACATTTGAAAAATGATGCATATCATCAACTATCCAGAAAAGAACAGGTCATCATTTTTCGGCTACGCACTGGTCACAACAGATTGAGATACCATCTGTACCACAAATACAAAATCGGTGCAACAGATCTCTGCACCTGCGGTACCAGCCCAATGACAGCCGAGCACCTGCTGCAATACTGCCCAACCTACAGTAATGAACGGAGTAGCATATGGCAACAACCCACTTCTGTCAACGAAAAACTGTTTGGAGATGTTGGGAGCCTTGGGTTGACTACTGCCTTTATTAGAGTCATAAATGTGGAAGTCTGAAGGCGAACGAGGAAGAAGAAGAAGAAGAATAGAGATCTGGTAGTTAGCCTTAGAAATCTTTTTCAGGACGGTAAACGGCCCTTGCCATCCGATCCTCAGTTGGCTGTTTCCGGTAGGGAGTAACACCAAAACTTTCTCTCCTGCTTCCAATTCTCTTTCTTTCGCGACTTTCCTGTATCGGTTAGCGTGCTTTGTGCGTGCTCGCTTAAAGTTGGTCGTTGCTAGATCCCATCCTAGTTTCAACCTATCCTTTAAATCCGACACATATTTACTTACTGAGACAACTGTCTCGTCAGCCTTCTGGTCTGTCAACGACCAAAGTAAGGCTTCGAGCGGGCCCATATGGGTCTGCCGAATAAAAGCGTGGCTGGCGGAAATCCTGTGGACGTATGAGGAGATTCTCTGTAGCCAAATAAAGCTGCAGGAATACAAAGATCCCAATCGTCAGGTTTCACTTGTGCCAGTTTACTTAACATCATGTTGAGGTTTCCGTTAACACGTTATACTAACCCACTTCTGGCCAGAGTGTAAGGCTTAGTGTAGATGTGCTGGTCCCTCAATATCTTAACGATCTCATCCATCAACAGGTTTCGGTATGGAGATCCGTTATCCGTCAACACTTGCTGAGGAAATCCCAACCGAGTGAAAATCTGCACGAGGGCTTCTGCGACATGCTTGGCATCTGCGCATGTTAGCGGGATAGCTTCTGCCCATAAAGTGCATGTGTCGACTAAGGTGAGGATATACCTGTTCCTTCTTTTAGTCCTTTCGAAAGCAATGTGTAACTGATGTCAAGATCACCAATGTGGAACTGATGACAAGAACCAGACAAGTGCCAGTGGAACAAGAGATGAGAAAAAAATACTGGCGACAGACAGGACACACACTGAGAAAATATGTTGATAGCATCACAAGGCAGTTCTTGTTCTGTAATCCCCAGGAACAGAGAGGCAGAGGTAGACCCCCAAAAAACCTCACGTGCACACGGACAACAGAACTGGAAATAGTGAAAGAGATGTAGAAGACGTGGAAAAAAACTTGAGCTGCTGGCTCGTGACAGGAGGACTTGGCATTTGTTTTTTGAAGGCCTATGTTCCTTGGGGAGCTAAAAGGTATTGATTGATTGAACATAGGTTGTGGAGTCTGCAATGACAGGCTCTCGGACTAAAAATTAATGCTTCATCTCAATTAAGACTGATTGTGTGTCGCCATTTCCTCAGTTTCATCGATATTATGAGTCACTTCTGTTTTTTGTTTCTTTTCTCCCTCATTCTATGATTATTTTGAGCCCTAAATATGAATTCGAGAACATGTTATACTGCAGCAGAAAAGCTCTTAGTGGTAAAATATGCAGAATCCAACGGCAATCGGGCAGCAAGTCGACATTTTTCCATTAACAAGTGCAACATTCGATTATGGCGAAAAAACAAAGAGGCGCTGCATATGTTGCCTAGTAAGAAAAGGCGAATCGTGGGTCACCACAAGATCTTCCAGACCTAGAAAAAACATTAGTGGAGTGGGTAGTGGATAGAAGGCAACAAGGCATCGGTTTTTCATGCATTGAAATCCGAGTTAAAGCTCTGTAACTTAAAAAATCTCGTACAGGCACAACAACATTTAAAGCGTCATGTAGATGGGCAGTTCGTTTTATGAAGCGACATGGTCTTTCAGTACGTCGAAGAACATTATCGCGCAGCATCTTCCAGACGACCACGAAAAAAAGCTTCTGGAGTTCCAAAAGTTCGTAATCAAATTGAGAAAAGAGCATATCTATGACCTTGCACAGATTGGAAACGCCGATCAAACGCCTCTGACTTTCGATATGCCCTACGACAGGACCGTAGACACGAAAGGCATAAAAACTGTGTCTATGAGTACAACTGGACACGAGAAGTCTCACTTCACCGTTATGTTAGCGTGTACTGCAGATGGAGGAAAGTTGCCGCCTTTCATAATTTTTAAGAGAAAGACTACCAAAAGGAGTAAAATTTCCGAAAATGTATTTGGGCAACACGTCCAGGTAGTCTCCGAAAACAATCTTCCATATTGGTGCTCGACTCGTTTCGGTGTCATCGGATGCCTTCTATCCAGAAGGAAATGAAGAAAATCAAATCTGATCTGGTTATAATTCCAGGCGGCATGACCCGTCTGTTGCAGCCTTTAGACGTCGCTTTTAATAAGCCGATGAAAGATGCTATCCGTCGTAAATGGAATGCATGGTTAAGCGACGGTAATCTCACATATACTGCTGGTGGCCGTATAGGTCAACTGACTCTCACAGATGTCGCAGAGTGTTTACCTGCTGCTTGGAAGAATTAGATAACACTATAATTCAACAAGGCTTCCTCAAATGTTGTATTTCGAATAAACTTGACGGCAGCGAGGACGACGTTTTGTTGGAGAAAGAACAGGTGTCATCGGATGAAGATGATGGCGATATTTATTATGATGGCACCAATAATGGCATTGACTCGACAACACTAGATGAGCTTCTTTCTAGTGAGAGTGATGACGAGGGAGTCCAAAGTACCTACAATTTAGGTGTTGCGTACCTATTTCTGTTTGTTATTATACTTTCAGTTTTTTAACAAATGTTTCATAAAATAAAATCTTGAAAAATTATGGTGCGTATTATACTCGAATTTCCATTTTACCAGAAAATGTTGTGCTAAATCAAGCATGCGTATTATTCACGAGTGCATATTATACGCGAGATTTTACGGTATTGATTAATTTGTGAGATGCCCAGTTTGACCAGGTGGAGAAGTCTTTCCAGGCTGTTTAAACAAACAATAGCCCAACACGTCTAAAGGGACTCGTTAGCCGGCAAGATTTGTGACAGTTGGAAAGCGTGTGATTTTCTTTGGATTTGTTTGTCATACCGCACGGCATTGAAAGTTGGTGGCGAATAGCCCAACCCACTTCAGCCCGTGAGACGCGCTGACAGGAGGAGCAACCAGATGGCTTCTTAGCTATTGGGGAGAGGCGGAGTTTCACATCACAGGCAAGATTAGGGAACATATTGGCGTGTAAGAATGTAATGTATCACGCAGGTCTCTAGATTTCAGTACAGTTTCAGTACAGTGTGGTGTAGAGAATAAATCCCTAAAGCTTAGCTTTATTAAATATTCAGTGTGGATAAAATAATTCATATATGTGGTGTATTGTGTTCTTAAAGGATTTTGCGAAGGGAAACAGGTTAGTGTATCTTTAGAAAAATATTAATATTTTTTCTTAGTTTTAGTAAGATCACTTTGGCCATTAGCATCATAGCTACATAGGCGGAAGACAGTTTTTCAATTAAATTCTTCTGGTACATGAATAAATAACATCAGAAGATTTTTCTCTAGTTAACAGACTGATAGGCAGTAATTAATAGCTCATACTTCATCTTCATCTAGCTTGTTAAATCAATATCACAAGTCTTCCATGAACTCTCATGCACAATATATTTAACATCATTAGAATTGAACTCATAGAGATCAAAAGTGAGGAGTCGTAAAAATGAAAGTCAACCAGTGATATTAGTGTGAAAACTTACGAAGACTTTTGTGTGTCTTCAGCCCAACAGAAGTCTGAATCAACAGTAAATGTTGAACGTCTAACCAGAGAGAAGCTTTACAGAGCGGAAATTTGGGTAGCAGAATTCGCCATAGGACACCCTTCATTCCTCAATTAAAGAGGAATATTTCTCGCCCACGATTAAGACGGTGGACGCAGCATTTTCGTCACCTTATATTGCGTGCTCACAAGTTCAATACATATTTAAATCAAGTTCAAATCCCTCGAAAGCTTACTACATGAGTCAATCTAAAGCTCACAGTTGATTACTTGTCCAAATATCAAGTTCAGCTCCATCGGAAGCTTACCATCTGAAGTCACGCTAAAGAGCTCAAAAGTTGAATCTCATATTTATATCAAGTGCAACACACTCTTAAGCGCACTCTATGAAGCAGGCTCCAAAGTATGCTTTATGAATCACGTATCCATACTCAATGTAATGAGTCTACATATTAAAAACAGTTCATCTGTGTGTTTTGTGTGAATCGTCTTGTACCATCATCACGTTCTAATCACTACTAACCCTATCTGTGTAGACATTTAATTAATAAACCCACAAATCGTTTGATCATTATCTAGTTTGTTAATGTATCACTCGTGCTGTTGGTGTTAAATATTTACATATTGGTAAATCTCTACTCTCAGGTGAGGTTGGGGGCTTTTCCTGTTACGGGATCTGAGGGCAGAAGCTAAGGTCGTGGGGAAACAGAACTCTTTCCATAATCCACCAAAAAACACTGTCCAGTGGAAAGCATTCGCATTCTCTTCTTCTTGTTCGTATCTCGGATAGGTCTCTATTATTCTTAACGAGACATTTTCTTGAGACCTTCTTCATAATTTCTCATGGACTATTTCCGGCGAAAACTACTGTGGTAGTTGCCCCAATACTCACCACACGACACCCCAGACCAAGTAAGAGGCCTTTACAAGTGCCTTTATTTCTCTGAGCCAGCAGTCTGTGAGCATAAAGGTTGGTTTGGTAGTACCAGATGAGGGTACTATTTCTGGAACGTGAGGGTATAATTGGCCTGAAGTCGACGCTAGACACCATCATCAGACGGATCTTAGAGACGCTGGATCAGCTTTGCAGTTACTCCCTGATTCTACATGATTCTTAATCTTGACCAGGAACGTGAGCAATCCAGTCACCTATCTGCGAAGAACCAAAACACCAGCGGGAGAAGAAACCTCATTGGCAGTTAAGTAGTCAAATAAAAGCTGTCAAGTGAAACTTCCCCTTATATAATTCCTCATTAACATCATATGATGATGATCAATTTTTGTTAAAGAATATTCAATTTTTAATAACTATTAACACCTAAGTGATTATTAAATTTGTTATTTATATCCATCCAAATTTAAAGGTTATTTAATCATTTTGAATGTGTTGTATCCGTATGTCTCAGACAATTTCTTAATTAAATGCACTCAATCAGAGCTACTAAATAGTAATAAGAGGAAATTCGCTGAATTAACTCAGCTGGGGGCTTGTACGAGCTAAAACTATATTACATAATTCTTCGCAAAAGTTGTCGGCAGATACTAGAGTTAACGTGCGCAGCCAATGCAGCATTATTCTCGCTTTTCTGAATATCTTGTGAAAACTCCCTTGAGATAGAAGCATCCTTATTCTTCTATCTACAACTCTGCCAAGAGTAATCTTGTGCGAAGGTAGACACCTTTGAAGACGCACAACAGTTACTCTAGAGTTTTGGCCACTGTAGGACCACTACTGCAGAGCCAAAGGGAGGCAACCCGTGACATAATATAAGAAGATCCTCTAATACTTGGTCCTGTCCTTATGTTGGAATCATGTTTCTATTCGTTATCCTAGCGTCTGAAGTGTCTTCTTGACGAGATGAAAATGCAGTGGAGTAATCTTAAAATGTTGTAGATTGTAAGGGACCTTTTCGCTCACACGCCTATGCGGTTTCGTTGGGAAAAAGCTCCAATCATAAGTGGTTTATGTTAGCATTTTCATGCCAAATCAACCACGGATTGGGGTCTGATATAGGTAGGGGTCTTTCTCTCCCCCCCCCCCGCCCCCCACTACCTTCCTCTGTAGAACATTCTGCATGACACACATAATATTTTCCATATAATGTCTCGCTTCTTCCTGTTCGCCTGTCATGTTTGCAACCTCACCACTTCACAGATTTAAATTATAATCTCCTCCCCGATGTTATTTCCTTGTAAATGTTTATTACAAGGTCTGGGCGGAAGCAATTACGTAGCTTTCTGTACTCCAAAATGACATTGGTTAACTTACTGTACGTGTCTTAATTTTTAATCAGATTGCCATCTTCCGACACGTCTTGTGCAACCTGGCAGCTTATCTCCCAGTGTCGTCTGTCCATTCATATTTGAACTTGTGAGCAACTTGGTTTGTATATCTTCCCAGACAGAAAGTCAGGGTTAACAATAGGAATGTCGCTCAGTGTAGACTCTTACTCCACCTGGATAAGCAAAATGTCAGTGTGGCAAGTTCGTTCTGCACAAACAGAAGTCAATGTTTTTCCAAAAATAGGTCACGTGATCAGGTAAAATTAAGGGAGTAACAAAAGGTGATAAGAAAACCTTGAACTATGAAAGCGAAAACAACGTCAAGGTGCGGGGGAGAAAAAGGAAAATGAAGGGCACAGAAAAGTTAAAGGATGGCACAGGAAAATGTAACGATCGAAAATTGACTCGTCACAGTAATACACTGAGGAAACATGTGGATAGCAATACAAGGCAGTCCTTGATCTGGAATATCAGGGTAAGAGAGGAAGGAGGAGACCAAAAAGATACACCGAGACGAGAATTGAAGACAGAAACGAAAGGAATCAGGAGGCCATGGAAAGACTTTCAGCGGATGGCACGGAACATGAAGCCGAAGGGTAATTAATGAATTAACTAGAGACAGGAAATCTCGAGAGAAATTATCGCCTACGCCAGTCTGCATGGTACGTGAAGAAGAAGAAGAAAAAGTAGAAGAAGAAGAAGAAAAAGGAGAAGCAGCAGAAGAAGAAATAGACGCTACGCTCAGCTTTGTTTAACCTGATCCGTGTCTATTATTCTACTCCATGCCCAGGAGATTTTATCTGAGGAGGTTATATACGACTTGGGGGTTTGTTTTGCTTTCATTAACATGCACTGCTCAAACTTGTGTGCTTGCATTTTCTTGCTTCATCTGCACTACTGTATACTGCAGCATGTCTCAGAAACAGGGGCGGACCTAAAGCATTTGGCACACGGGGCGGATCTTTCCTTTGGCACCCTGTAAAGTGCAATCTTTATTATCTTGCAATATAATACATTTATATACTTATTATGTTCGCAAATATTTTGTAAACAAAGTATTTCCTTTTTTAAGTGCTTAAGGAGAAGTCATTTTTGAGTTACTTCCCTTGAAAGTAGTTCCGTCATCTTCGATCGGATTCCGCGGACGAGTCTAGGCCTACTGCGATTTATTCTTTGGCTGGGTAGGAATAGATTGTTCTTGCTTCAGTATATCTATGGCCTGAATTTATACGTAGTGTTTGTATGAGTAGGACGAGTCTGTCTTATATATGGATATCTTTACATTTCTAAGTCGAACTATGTTGTTTGTCGCTAGAAAAGGTCAAAGGCTATGCAGCGGAAGTATCGCTAGCAGGGGGGTGTGATTCATGGCTGTCATCCTGTCGGGATGTCGAATTTTGTTGTAGCCGGCCTATCGCCGAAAAAGTGATCTATAAGTAGATGGGGAAAAGTGATAGTCATTTAGACATGTTGTATGTACTTTACCCCAGTGTTTATTCTCTTTTGCCAAGGAATGGCAAAGTTATATTTCGCATAGAAAGGTAAAACCACAATTTATTATGAACTTGGGCTTCGCCATCGTTGTCGATAAGCAGATGCACAGTGGTACTTTTGAAGAGAATATTTATTCAAAGGAAGATGACATTCCTATGTATCAGCACTAGATTATATGATATTATTCAATTACCTCTATGATAGAAGCTATGAAGAAATGAGGACATTTAACGAATGACCAATTTTGGTCTGTATCCAATAGTGAGTGAAGCTCACGAGAGAAGCACAGCCATGTTGAAATTCATATTCTTTGTATTTATCGAGTGAGAAAAAGGGATGCCTGTACCATCGCTCGATGAACCAAGAGATCACTGCTACATGTGAGAACCCATGTCTGGGATTCCTATATCTTTATGGAAAATATATATATTGAACTTTACGTGAAGGGATATTCGCTAGACGAGGTTAGGTCTAGGAGCCTTCCTATATATTGGTTATGGTCTGACGTGCCCAGTCAGTAAAGCCAGATGATTTACATGATGGAACTCTGAATGCTTATTTACGAATGCTCCATTACGATATTTGCCAAGCATGAATGCTAACTTAAGATGATATTCCTGTGATCAACATTATGCTGTCTATGTCGACATTTGTTCCTGTAACCATACACGTACTGTCCAAGTGTGCGTCTCATTAAATGTTATAAAAAGACCACCGTAGTTCCAGTACTTCTTGAATTCGAACAGTGTGAGTATGAGTGATGTACTACCAACTTGTCAACTCTATCGAATCATTCTACCATTCGCGTTCTGACATTCATATACACACTCATTGTCTACACTTACATTCTTGTCGGAGCCTCATCACGTTCCAGGACAAGATGACCTGTATGACCAAAACTGTGCTGGGTTTAATGAGTTGACAATCGTTACACTTTACTACACCAGTCCCAACATCTACATTTATCAACTGGTGGACATTCACGTCATTTAACAAATAAAGCGTGATTCAACAACTAGTAGCCAGTATGAGTTAACAACTACAGAGTTTATCACACCCCCCCCCCCCTTTTCCGTGTTTTCTGCACTATTTCCCACACACATATGTGTGTGTGTGTTATTTAGGTACTATCTGTTTTTTTTTTCAATTCAAAGTGGCGTAACAGGTTGCAATGTGTCTGCACTTTACATGTAATGTTCGTGACAGTAGCCAGTAAAACTGTTAGAGAAAATGAGTTCAAACCAACCTTTGACCAGTGAATTTCCAAGAATACAAGATAACAAGTTCTTCTAAATACAATGCAAGCTAGCCTCCCTGTTTGCACGCGACCAGTTAAACTTGTGTGAAAAATCTAACAGTTTTCTCTTTAATTTAAATCTTGTCATCCAGGCGCTGCAGGGTTCGGATTTGACAATGCGGTCAAAGTGTTCCCTGATCGTGTAATTGTTTCCGGTCAATGATCGAACCTGTGTCCACCTTCTTAATGATATAAGGACGTTCTAACAATTATTAGTCATAACCACCAGACGTATACCGTTATTCCGCCCCCATTGAGAAGTCGCTACTGTAGTTTTGCGCCTTTTCGGCTGACCCAAGGATAACACATAAGGAAGGGAAACCCGAGGCCTGTAAACAGTAAATTAATATTAGACAAACATAAAGGTATGTTTTCAGGCACTCGTAAGAAATAAAGAAGTAGAACACTTGGACAACAGAAAAACAACAGACGTGAGTGGCTTACCCAGGGTTCGAACCCCATACCTTCCGTACGACAACTCCGCCTAGCTATCAAGCGAATCACACTGACCCCACGGCCAGCTAGGCATCCCCAAAAAAGGATGCTTTACTGACTATTTATCAGTATGAAACACAAGATAACACCGGAAGTATACAGTGGGCAACTCAGCCCCTTAATGACGCAATCACTTCTGTTGTTCCCCTATTAACAGTATGCATACCTTTATGTTTGTCTAATATTAATTTACTGTTTACAGGCCTCGGGTTTCCCTTCCTTATGTGTTATTTATGTTTATACAATACCAGAAACCTACCCTCTGTTCTATACTACTGTCCTTAAGTCTTCTACTATTTACTGGACCCAGTATCAAGGTCTTTGTCTTGTTTGGACTGACACATACTGTTAATAGGGGAACAACAGAAGTGATTGCGTCAGTAAGGGGCTGAGTTGCCCACTGTATACTTCCGGTGTTATCTTGTGTTTCATACTGATAAATAGTCAGTAAAGCATCCTTTTTTGGGGATGCCTAGCTGGCCGTGGGATCAGTGTGATTCGCTTGATAGCTAGGCGGAGTTGTCGTACGGAAGGTATGGGGTTCGAACCCTGGGTAAGCCACTCACGTCTGTTGTTTTTCTGTTGTCCAAGTGTTCTACTTCTTTATTTCTTACGAGTGCCTGAAAACATACCTTTATGTTTGTCTAATATTAATTTACTGACCCAAGGATAATAAGTTTTGTAGGAAGCGAGGTATCTCTTTTGGTGTGTGTGTGAATGGGGATTGGGGTGTGTGTGTGTGTGTGTGTGTGTGTGTGTGTGTGTGTGTGTGTGTGTGTGTGTGTGTGTGTGTGTGTGTGTGTGTGTGTGTGTGTGTGTGTGTGTGTGTGTGTGTGTGTGTGTGTGTGTGTGTGTGTGTGTGTGTGTGTGTGTGTGTGTGTGTGTGTGTGTGTGTGTGTGTGTGTGTGTGTGTGTGTGTGTGTGTGTGTGTGTGTGTCAGGGTGCATTTTTACACAAGCGTGAAAATTAAACCATTGTCCGGCGTTCCTTTTACTTATAGAACTAAAATAATTGTGTGCTCTCTGCAAAGTTGATTTTTCAGTGAAGCTACTGTCAGAGAGTCACATATGGTCCCTAATCAAATCCGAGATGAAAATCCCATCCTGTGTGATGAGATGCTTTCTAAAAGCCATTAATGTTACCAGGAGAGACAGAATCAGAAATGATGACATTATAATAATTGTGGAAACTACATCCAGCATCAAGTATATAGAAAGATCGAAAATTAAGTGGTTTGGCCTTCTCGTGAGAAGGGTGCCCGATACGCTGCCACTATGCATGTAAAAACAGTAAAGATACATGTTCAGAGCAGTGGCGTACTAAGGGGCATGCGAGGGGGGCGGTCCGCCCCAGGCGCCAAGGACTTTAGGGACGCCTCTGGTTCAGAGAACGTGTAAGATCAAGAGGCAGATGGATAGACATCACAGAATTCCAACAACGGCACGGGCTAACATCAGCCAATGTGACACACTAGGCCAGAGGTTTTCAAACTTTTTTGGTCCGCGGCTCCCTTGACCTGTGCATAAATCACCGCGGCTCCTCTCTATACTATATATTATATATAAGCAATTGTACCCAAAAAGATATTAATATCGAGCCCAACACTTTTCCCAAGCCACCGCGACGCCCTTAGCCGAGGGCCGCGACGCCCCTGGGAGCCGCGACGCACAGTTTGAAAACCTCTGCACTAGGCCCAAGAACACAAACCCCGGCTTCTCATTAATGTTCACGGCAACCTCGTCATGTAAAATAATTTGTTACAGAAGCTACTACAGCAAGAGCATGTGATTGCTTGTTCATGCCTCCTGCATGGGGACCAGAGGCAATGGTGACTTTATGCTCTATACGGAGCGAAACAGCATGATAATGGAGGTAGAGGCAGTTACTGAGCACTGATGTGGATGTCTGAAACTCCATCAACCAGGGCAGTTATATTGTCAGACTCTCAGGCCATGCTTCGGAAAGTTCAGAACGGATGGCTGCGGCAAGAATGGAAAACATTGATAGAATCCTCGTCTTCAAGAACTGGTGTGAATCTACTGTCCTGGTCATGCAGGAGTACGTGGCAATAACAGAGCTGACAGACTTGTCTTGAGAGCACTCATAGTGGGGACACTGGACATGGATAAGGGAGAAATACTAATGGTAATTAATGATCGCCTGCTAAATAATGAACAATAACAATGGAGTGAAAAGGAAAATAATAATAGTGAACTGTACAAGTGATAGAAATATAACAATAATAAATGACGTGTCGATTCCTATTTTGATCATTTATATCTGAAGGTTGCTGTAGAAAGAATTCACCGATGATAGTTTTCTATGAACAGTCTACTTCAGGAACGTGCACAGTTTGAATACAGTGTGACTTGATGTTATTTCTCTGTAGTAAGGTATGGTCGAGCGTCCATTTCACAGAGTGGTTCCTCTCCAATCACGGTACCGACACGCTCCAGTCTACCCAGCTGTAAATAGGTACCTGACTTTGAGTTAGGGAAGGAAAAGGCAGCGAGGAAGGGAACTGGTCACTCTCGATGCTGAATCTAGTATAGTGAAGTCTCTAACACTTCACTCCCCTATGGCAGTATCTGATATGGGACTACCTGTACCTTTCTAAAGGTATTCTCATAACACTCTACAGACACGTAGAAGAAATATAACCATAATTAAAGACCAATTCATCTTTCTATAATTAATATTTGAAGCATCATAATTATTTGTTCGCTCCCTATGGAGCAGGGAACCGCCACAGCAGCTGGTCGTCTTGCAGGTAGCATGTACCAAGCAGTCACAAGCTAAAGTTGCGGAGCTTTCTGTGGCAGATTATTTTAAACTAGTGTACAAACCCGTCATAAGACGGGAATTAAATTCAAAAGCACCAATACCTAACGGCAATTTTACTTATTCAAAAGTATTTAAAAAACCCACTGTGCATCACCATAGTACACAAACTACGTAGCAGTAGCGAGGATCCTAATGTATGTATACGGGATCATACATTCTATAAATATATTTTTGTGCACACCGTCATTTGCGCATTCATCTTTGGTAACAGTTACTATTTTAGGAAGAGTACTTAAATAAGGGAAATCATACAATTAATGTCTAACTTTCAACCAAAGTTGCATCCCTTAGCGTTACGCACTGACAGAAAAAGCTGGGATTTTATATATAGGAATATAGGATGATGAGGTTGCCAGCCCCTTGCACAACCTCATATTAGTAGCCGTGTACGACATGCCTGAGGGAGGAATAGGCCTATTCTTTCTTTGCCTCATAAGAGACCGCATGAATCTACACTCGGCTATTTGAAGCAGTTTACATGTATAATACATGAGCACAATGTTCCTTAGTGTTACTTACGTTCTTTTTTATTTATAACTAAACACCAGATAAGCACTCAATTGACATAGTGGTTAGGGCTCTGGTTTCTTGCGGTAAAGGTGCCAGGTTCGATTCACAGTATCGACAAGCTCCATTCTACACAGTTGTTAATGGGTATCTGCCTTTCCTCTTGAGTTAGGGAAGGGAAAGACAGCGACTAAGTATAGTGAAGTCTCTACCTTTACCGTAAACACCAAATGAAAACTGCAGTTCAACAATAAATTGTCCGGAAGATTTTTATTACTACATTTCGAATTTTACAACACACAACAGAAATGGAATCCAGTTGACTCTGACTAAGCAGTTGGATGATCTGGATTTTGCTGATGACTTGGCTCTTCTGTCCCATAACCGTAATCAGATGCAGGACAAATTGAAAACACTCGATGAGAGTTCACAGCAACTGGGACTGAAAATACACAGGGAAAAGACAAAAATAATGAGAATAAATGCAGGTAATGATAACAGGGTTAAACTTGAAGAAAGATCACTACACGATGTAGAATCGTACACATATCTTGGCAGCAATATAGACAAAGTTGGAGGGACAGACAGTGATATCAAAAAAAGAATACAGAAAGCAAGAGGAGCTTTCATTGCATTTGGGAAATATATGGAGATCAAGAGAAATCGGATCAACCTTGAAAATAAGAATCTTCAACTCAAATGTGAAGTCAGTACTATTATATGGCTCTGAAACACGGAGAACAACAAAGACTTACTTACTTACTTAGTCGTTGCCCTTCTACCGTGAGGTGTACAGGTTTGGAAGAGAGAGCGCCAGACTATCCTATCGGCTGTCTTCCTCCTGGCCTGGTTCAATTCTAGTCCTCGGTCCTTCAAAGATTGTCTAATGTTGTCCTCCCAGCGGACTCTGGGTCGTCCTAGGGGTCTGGATCCCTGGCTTTTTGTTTCCCATGCTTGTCGTGGTAGCCGATCTTCTCCCATTCTGCAGACATGGCCAAACCATCTTAGTTGGGACCGTTCTACTTGGGTCTGCAG
The DNA here is from genome assembly GCA_024509875.1 of Oreohelix idahoensis. Classification (NCBI taxonomy): domain Eukaryota; kingdom Metazoa; phylum Mollusca; class Gastropoda; order Stylommatophora; family Oreohelicidae; genus Oreohelix; species Oreohelix idahoensis. The sequence continues at coordinate 367,594 of JAMPIV010002292.1, forward strand.
GGGGTGGGATTTTAGGCCATGACGTATCGTCTGGTTGCGGACCATGTCTCTTCTTGTTACTTCAACCACCTTCCTCAGATACCTCATTTCTGAGGTTTGGATCTGGCTATTGTGGGTTGTAGCCATTGCCCATGACTCGCATCCATATGTCAAGACTGGGACATGTGAAGCGGTATACAGCCATCTTCGTTTTCTTACCAACCTCTCTCTTGCTGAGGAATCCTCGATTTATGGGCTGAAAAAGTCTCCCAGCTGCTGCTTTTCGAGTGGCCAACTCTTCTTTGATACCTCCCTTTCGGTCTATAATAGCTCCGAGGTATTTAAAGTGGTCGACCTGCTCCAGGACCTGTTCTCCCAGCTTAATCTGATGTCTTCTTTCTTCTCGTGAAATCACCGTGGATTTTGTTTTATAGCTGCTTTATGACCATCCCTCTCTTCTCCAGCTCTTCCTTCCAGACTTGCAGGTTGGATTGGAGATGTGCCTCTGATTTAGCAATCAGGGCAACATCATCAGCAAATGTCAGCTCTGAAATACAGACCTGTCTCATCTTCCAGTACCCCACTGAATACTTTCTTGTCCTCTCCTTACATGCCTTGATGACATCGTCCATGAGGAGTATGAAAAGATAAGGTGACAGGATATCACCTTGTCTTACACCAGTGGTGGTCCTGAACTCTTCTGACTTATGGTTTGCTGTCCTCACATAATTTCTGCAAGACTTGTAGAAGCTCTGTATAGCATGAATCAAAGGTGCTGGAATGTTCTTCCTTGCCAAACAGTCCCAAAGTTTGCTCCAGGGGACCCTGTCAAACGCCTTTTCCAGATCTATGAAACAAAGATGGATCTCACTCTTATACTCAAGGGCCTTTTCACTCAGCTGTCTGAGTGTGAAGATTAGGTCTTGAGTACTTCGGTTTGCTCGGAATCCGCACTGGACCTCATCCAATTGTGGCTCAGCTAGGCGTCGGAGTCTCTGCTCTAGGATTCTAGAGTAGATTTTACCAGGGACACTGAGAAGGGATATGCCTCTATGGTTTCCACATTGTCGATTATCACCCTTTTTGAAAATTGGTGTTATGATGGCAATCTCCCAATCCTTTGGTATGGTCTTGTTGCACCCATGCTACCTGTAGGACCCTTAAGAGTAATAGGTCGCCTGATGCTCCCATGTACTTAACCTTTTCTGGTGTTATACCATCATGCCCTGCTGCTTTGACCATCTTGATTTTATCCAATGCTGCCTTCAGTTCTTCCATCTTTATGTCATCTTCACCACCATTGGTTTTCTCTTCTGCGCTAGTAGTTATCATGTCTGATACTTCACCATGCTCACTGTCGTGGTTGAGTTAGAGTGTAGAGTATTTGTCGAGTTGGACAATAGTAGTGAAATCGACAAGGGATAGTGGACTGACAGAGTTATAGATTACACATAGATAAAGTGTAATAGGAGGTGGACTTGAGACAAACCTGGAGCAGATTTATTAAGTTATCACTCTCTCCAAGCCCTCAACACACTTATACTGTCTAAGCACCTCCTGCTCTCACTCTTTTCTCTTATCATACATAGAGACTATAGTAAAGAGCTAAAAAAACAAGTTACTTTTGGATGGAAAGGTCGTGAACAGCGTATTAATAAAGGTGTAAACTTTATTAAATGAAGAAAAGCATGGAAATAATGCATCTCCTCATAACATCATAAATGACATCAAAAAATCATCAGCAATCATCAATAATCATCAATAGTCATCAAAGTCATCAATAGTCATTAATATCATCAATAGTCATCAAATACGCAAAATACACCAACAAACACACACACAGACCACCGACATGAACCTGTAGAACACAGAGAGATAAATAATCGAGTGGCAGTCCTTCCGTTTTCGGGGACCAGATGAAATAGTCCAGACAGTGTCTTATATGTAGATCCTTCGTGAGGGACTAAGCCTACAAAACTGTCCTTGTTGGTACTAAACGTTGGTGACTCTCCCCTACTGGCGCGAGTTGGGCTGGAAGACTCTATTTACCTCCTGTTTACCAAAATGAATAAATTGCGTGTCAGTCCTTCCGCTTTCGGGGACCAGATGAAATAGTCCAGACAGTGTCTTATATGTAGATCCTTCGTGAGGGACTAAGCCTACAAAACTGTCCTTGTTGGTACTAAACGTTGGTGACCCTCCCCTACTGGCGCGAGGTGGGCTGGGGGACGCTGTTTATCTCCTGCTGACCAACTGAATGAACTTAGCGACAGCTTGTCCGCTTTCGGGGACCAATGGAATAGCTCCAGTAAGTGGTTTTTTCGTATATATCTTCCATCGGTGATGGAATTAACCTGAATAAAATCACTGTATAGGCGCTATCGTTGGTGACTCCCCTTATCGCGTGAGTGGGGCTGGAACTCTGTCTATCTTTGGCTGGCCGCTCATAAGTGCGAGGTTCCACATAATCCAGAAATAAGCCATGGGACGAAGTCACTTGAGGACAACTGATCCCAAGGCGTGCTTATCCGGCGCTAGAAGGCGTTTCAGATTGGTGCCCCGTTAGGATTAGGCCAGACAATCACATGGTCCTCCTGAATTGAATTCATGTTATTTAAATCCGGTTTTGGCTGGTTGACTGTGGCTGTGTATGGCTTGGCTTCGTCTGACTGGAAACTAGACTAGCAATTCGGTATCCCCTGAAACTGAGACCAAAAGAGACACCCTTTACCTCAAGCAACAACACAATCACGCTAATGTCATAAAAAATAGTTATACTCCGCTCCTCCCACACTCTCAATAACCCGCAAGAGCCTGCATAGGCTTAATATCTTTTGTACATCCATGTACCTGTTTGTAACATGTTCTGACAGCAAAATCTACTCCTCTTCTCCAAAATAAACATACAGCTGAATGGTTATGTTATTCATCTTACGACATTAAGTGAATTTACATAAACAGATTACAGCATGTGACATTACACAAATAAATCATATGTCCCCTTGGGGAAAAATTAACATTCCACAAATGAGTACATAGAAAATGCAATGTTCTCGCTATAATACAGTTGTGACTGAGTCATAAGGTAAAATGTTTTCTATGGCTGGTTGCTGCTCCTGTGAAAGTTATTGCTAGAGTCTAGCTACACAAGTAAGCATAAAATGATTCTCCCCAGCCACTGAAATATCTATCAACAAGGAATAAGCGACTATCTCCTATAATTCAGTGTTTAAGTGAATAATCCACCTCTGACATTATCCTACAGAAATGACAGTTAATTAGCCTATTCCCAACCCATGATAAGCATCTGTGGACTGATTCTACGCCTAGTGAGTGTTTGTTTTTGTAAGTCTATCATTTAACCCATTATAAACCAAAAACAGCTTAAACACCACTTAACTAAGGCTGAATACGGCACAACACTATCACTGAATTAAATTACTGGGAGAAGTCCTCACATTCCTATCAGATATATATATATAAAACTCTGTAACATGAATATATCATATTATAAGATATGTCAACTCACCCCGAAAAATGACTAGAGAAAGGCCTTAACATTTTATTAGTTCTGTTAAAGTCTGCCTAATCTCATGATGGTCCATCTCGGGCCAGGAAATCCTACGAGTGTGTTTGACGTAGTAAAATTTCAAGTCTTATAGCTTACAAACCATTCTACCCAGGACACCTGCATAGCCTTATTCTACAGATGTATCGGCGTAATGCGTAATACCGGGTAAGACAAAGGTTTCAGAAGCAACAACATTGCGAAAATTCCCCCAGAGAGACAATCATAATATTATGTGCTCTTTGCTCATCTAAGGGCAAACAACAAAGACTAGCAGCGGTTTATCTCCCCCTGTTTCAAGGATGCATAATATTATGATCACTAGCAGCGTTCTGAAGGCCAAACACCGGGACCCTTTCGCTCGTTCAAACACTTTACGCGTAAGAGAAATTCTTCTGATCAGGCAAGCGCCAGGGGCGTTGATGTAATATTACCGCTGCGCTGACCGTTTCTGACCAGTGGGGGATTTCTACTGAAAGCCAGAACGTAAACACCTCGGGTAGGGTTTGAGAAGGAGAAAATGAAATAAAATGAGAATACAAATGTCTAGGAAAACAGAACATTAAAATGGCAAAATAAATTATCTGTCTACGTGACACTCACCATCCAGGAGTTCTGAGAAATATTCTTTCCATCTTTCCATTACCTCCTTCGGGGCGGTAAGCAATTTGCCTTGCTTGTCCTTTATAAATTTGAGAGGGCATTGTTTTTACTTCCTCATGTTCTTTAGGGTCTTATAGAACAATTTCTGGTTTTCTTGCGCATCTTTTTCTAGCTTTTCTCCAAATTCTTCATAGGACTTCTGTTTTGCTGCAAGCACCTTGTTCTTTGCTTCTGTTCTGAGTATCACATATTCTCTATATTTCTCCATTTGTCCTGTTGTGTTTTTAGCTCCTAAGTATTGTTTCCATGCCATTTTCTTATCTCTTATTTTCTCTTTGACTTCCTCTGTCCACCAAGGTGTCCTCTTTCTCTTGTTCCCAAGAAGGACTTCACCACATGCTTCTGCAGCAGCTGTCTTTATAATGTCCTTGAATTTAAGCCAGAGGGTTTCCAAGTCATCAGGTTGTTCTTCTGTGTTGCTCACCGCTGCAGCAATAAGCCCCTGATATCTGGTCTTAATTTCTGGCTCTCTCAGCTTGTAGGTCTTAATGCTCATTTCTCCCGTTCGTTTACTTAGTTTCTTGCGTGATGTTGGGCAGTTCCTAGGCTGAGCAACTCTTTCAGTTGTTCTTTTGATTGTAAGCAGGTAGTGATCACTTCCTATCTCTGGCCCCCTCCAGACTCTAGCTTCCCGGACATATTTGAATGAGCTCCTCCTAACAATGGCATAGTCGATCACTGACTTCTCATTCTTTGTTGGTTCACATCTAGTGTATGCATGTATGCGCTTATGGGGGAACTTTGTGTTTGTAATGATCAGATTCTGCTCACTGCAGAATCTAAGGAGTCGCTTTGCATTGTCATTGAGAGTATCTTCTCCATATCTTCCGATAACTCCACCCCATCTAGCATGGTCATTTCCAACTCTGGCATTGAAATCTTCGAGCTTGATAATTTCATCTAGGCAGTCATCCACTGTCCTTTGAAGCAGCTCGAAGAATTCCTCCTTGACCTCTGCTCTCTCATCCTCATTTGGCCCATTCACTATGACCAGGTTGACTATGATTTCTCCTTCTTTTAGTTTTACAACCATAATGAGCTCCGAGACAAAGTTCCATACCTTGATACTATCTTTTTGGTTTTTGGCCACAATGCAACCCATGCCGTTTTCTCTCTTGCAGTTCTCATAATCAAAAGTTTAAAGCAAGCAGGTGATTGGCCTGTTGTGCCTTTGCATGGTGGAGGGGCTGCCTCCTTACGGCCTCCATGCAGACCGCCCTCCTCCTTTTTCAGCCGGGCTTGGGACCGGCCTAGGCGGAGTTTTAACCTAAACTCGCATAAAACAATTTTCACTTGAGTCGGAACATTTTGAACTGGTACCACAATTTTACTTCATGACCTTTAAAAAAAAAAATCCTTTAGTGCCAACCTGTTAAGTGAAATATTCTGACGCGTTAAATTAGTTATTATTTTCATATTGAAATACTCGTTTAATCTGAGTTTTCTTTAATATGTAGGCAATCACGTGGGTTTATTTAGACAGCCGAGAGTTCTCCATTTTTTTTTCTGGCCATGATTGTTCACACGTAATTAAATTCTCATCTTTATCATAATTTCCATTTTCTCTTGACGCTACTTCTATGTCCTCACTATTGTATTTCTATGTTAACTCTTACTTACTTCCTTACTTGGTCGTTCCTCTTCTACCCTGGGGTCTAGAGGTTTGCCATAGAGAGCGCCATACTATCCTATCGGCTGATTGCCTCCAGGACTGGTTCCAGTCTAGTCCTCAGTCCTTCAGAGATTGTCTAATGTTGTCCTCCCAGCGGAAGTCTGGATCCCTGGCTCTTAGTTTCCCATACTTGTCTTGGTATCTGATCTTGTCCCTTTCTGCAGATATGACCAAACCATCGTAGTCGTTCTACTTGGGTCTGCAGGGGCTGAGTTTTGAGGCCTTGCCGTATAGTCTAGTGGCTGACCATGTCTCTCCCTGTGTCACGGAGTATTTTGAGGGTATTTTGCATATATGAATGTTCCCATGCTCCAGCGGGAGCTTCTTAGTCATTTGAGTTGTTGTGAGTTGGGAATGCTTGCCTTGTAATAATTTAGCTACAAGCAATGTTGTGAGCAGAGATCAAGACAAGCTGCTAGCTATAGTCATGCGTGAATGATGCTCAGTGGAGTGTGGAAGGTTTTCACGTGTTTGGTGAATACGAATGAAAGGGGGCAGTCAGAGAGAGATGTGTGTTGAGTCAGTAGTGTGTTATGTCAGTAGAGAGTTGAGCCAGTAGAGAGTTAGACAGTAGACAGGAGACAGCGAAGAGCGTAGAGAAGAGAAGGGTGGATGTCTATAGTAGTGCGCGAGTAGAGGGAGTTGTGCAGTGGATTTATGAAGTAGCCTATTTTGTGGCTGTAGTTATTCCGAGGATCAGAGTGATAGTAGAATACTCGGATTTGTTATGTCTCCAATATGTGCAATGGCCCTGCGCCCATTGTGACTTATTTGTGAAATAATATATTCATGGAGATTGATATGATTGTTGGAGTTGGTGTATTACTCCATAGACAGTGAGCTAGGCGGGCGGTGTATGAGTATTGTCTGATCTTCTACATCCATCCATATACACCCTACCCGTTGTGACAGACGAACTCATCCGTCCTGAATTTGTTAGGATGATGGTGAGAACCCTCTCATAACATCGGTACCCCTGAAGTGTTGGATGAGATGATACGACTCTTCGTAACGACCCCTTGGATAACATCAGTACCCCCGAAATATTGTAACCTTTCGTCAAACGGGATTTTTCTTTTCACCTGGACTCATTAGCTATGCAACCTTTCCACGCAGATTGGCAACACGCTGGCTGATTGATATGTGGACAGTTTATCTACCGTTCATTCTGGTCATCGCATTGATTTAAGGAGAGATTAAATCACGCCCATGGTCATCTCTTGAGCAATCATATGCAGTAATTTCATTAACTTGGCCCAGAGGGGGCGGCGCCAGAATCAAACAGATAGCAGCGACCACGATCAAAGACACGGACTGGGGGGATCTCAGGAAAGCTAGCGCCCCGATCAAAGACAGTAGTGGTCCCTGAAACGATTTCGCATCTCGGTGTTAAACACGGAACTGATCGCAGTGGGAGCGAACGGGGAAAGCCGACGCAAGCAGCGAGCGAAGATACGAGAGGCCAGGGGCGGCTGCTCCTTTTAGTCTGGCGGTCAGATCCCCAAAAGTCTTCTGAGATCTAAAAAGCTGTCAAGTTTATCATGTCCCACTCATTTTTCATTTCATTCTAGATATATACAGACCACGTAGAAATACACTTTATCACTCGCTGGCCAGAACTTAACAGAAGCACTAGCTATATTTGAAATCTTGCTAGATTATCCCATGGATTTTTATACATATTTGCAGTGAATTCTATTCTGTGCAAAACGGTAATATATATATTGTGTAAAGTGATCAGTGGTCTAGTTCATTCATTCTATTTCACTGGATTTTGTGTTAATTTAAATCTATTAAATTAAACCGTCTCAGTAGTTCCAGTTGTAAATGTAATGATATACCTGCTATATTATTTCCAAAAGATAATAGATGTTAAATGCTTAAGATAGTAGTATACCTTGATAGGGTAAAAAACTCAAATTTTCCTTTCAGAATCAAACAACCATGGGTATAGTGTTAGTATGGACTTAAAATGTTTGTCCACATAATGACCTCATTAATTATGCAAATTAGCTATCCAATATGGCCGCCGTAGTGAATAAATTAAACACCTTTTTAAAACATCATAACTATCTTATTTGTACAAGGATCTGACTGAAACTTGGCAAATTGAATCATTATATATAGCGTGAGGTTACGAACTAAAATGACAGAGATTGACAGAAAGGTTAATTTTTAATGAATTTTCAAATTTTATATTTCTGGAATGTTTGATAGTTGTGCCTCATTATATATGCATGATGGTCATAAAACTAAAACTTTGAATTCAATTGTATCCATTTTAGGTCATAATCTGTAATATTATATGATAACCAACTGTGTTAATTTTCATGTCAATTGAATGTACAGATCCAGAGATATCTTGTTTCAAAGATCACCAATTATGCTAAAAAGACAATTCCGAGAAAACAAAGAAAAACAGAAAAAGAACTCACAAAATGAAGTTTAATGAGCTCCTGTTGAATAAAGGTCTCCTTCTACTGCAGCTGCAGTGTCTGTGAATCCCATTTTCAGTGCTCTCAGGGTCTTTCCATTGCAATGTCCTTACTTGCTGAATAGATCCTGTGCAGCGTTCTCCTGTATGCTTTCTTTGCCATGGGTTGACTTGTGTTCATGTATATCGAAAAATTCTGCAATGCACTGTGGCCTTTCCCAATAGAACGCACAAATGCCACCATTCGCACATTTACTTCTTTGTTTGTGAGTAGCTGAAGATGAAACATCAGAAGTATTGAAATTGGCAGTCCATTCGCCACAGTTTGTGCGCTTGATACTGATTTCATGACAAAAGCCATTCCGAGTCTCTTCGACGATCTCACAGGTCAGTGAGTACTGATAACATTTGTCACATCTAAAGTTAGCGCATAAAAACCCAAACAGTAGTTTTACATCCATAAGGATAAACCCATTTCCTTTGTTGTCATTTTTAGCTTGTCCTTCACTTTCTTGGACCTTTATGACCTTTATTTTCTTTGCTGAGGAGCACATAGGTTTTATAGCGTCACTATCGACAATAGGTGTCTCATTTTCAGGCAACGGTTTGTTGGTGTACACGCCTCCCAGTCTTTGTCTTATTTCTCATTGTGAACAAAAGAAGCTCTGCTAACTGCTATTATACAGAATCAGTATAAAACTAGCAATAAATAGAGTTGATGTTGGTGAAAATGCTCTATGCATGTAACAATTGTTGAAATTTACGATCAAAGCTTTCTAGACACACACTTTTGAAAAATTCACAAGAAATCATTGAGTGATTCCCCGTGGAAAAGTTATAAATATCTTTTTCCTGTTGCCTATGTATAATTATAATTTCGCAGTTTTACAATTACGCACCTTCATGTTGGGTCATTATTCACATGGTAACTGTCGTAGATTTTGGATAGGAGAATTAAGACTTGGGTTAGGTCCCTTCTGAATAAGTTGGAATGAGTGATAGATACAGTGAGAGCTGGTGAAAAAAACAATAGAATTTCCCCACGTGAGATGATAGGATGTGATATAGAGGCTGTCTTTGAGAATCGAGATAATCTTCTCTCTCTCACCTATCTTCTACGACCGCTTTTAAAGGCGTCAGACAGTCTAAACACAGATATATATATATTAATATATCTCTATCTTTTCTGCACCCTGCTCAGCTAGAAATCTCCGGGTATCTGCAGACAATGTGTTCTTGATTTGTTCTGTTAAAACAAATTCCTCAAGACCTTCATAGGTAGAGGGGAGCTGTGAGAGCTCTAGGCACTTTGTCAGATAACCCTTCAAACGAGACGAGAACTGCTGAAAAGTTTCAGAATTCTCTTTCCGGCTGTTGCGAAACAGTTGCAAAAATTTGCGAGCGTTCATTTCAAAGCGCTCCAGTAACGCTTTCTTCAACAGATCATAGTTGTCTTGTTGGCTGCTTTCCAGTTTGGCGTAAACATCATACGCAGAACTTTTCAAAGCCTGGGAAAGCTTCATGTTCCAACGCGACCTCTCTAAACCGTACAGAGTTGCAATTTTCTCAAATTTTTCTAGCCAAGTGTCAATCTTCTCATTTGGACAAGGGAAAGATTCTAGCGGAAAAGACATAGCAGTGAGATGGGTAGATTGAGTGTTAGAAGGATCAGTTAAGGAAGAATGAGGAGAAGACTCTCCATTGCTGGAGGTAGAGGCAGCACCACGACTTTGAAGTTCTAGAGCTTTAAGAGCCAACTCATGTTGTCTCTCCTTCTCTCTTTCCTCTCTCTCCTCTCTCTCCTTCTCATGCTGTCTCTCCTTCTCTTTTTCCTCATGCTGTCTCTCCTTCTCTCTTTCCTCATGCTGTCTCTCCTTCTCTCTTTCTCTCTCCCTGCGGATTTCCATTTCCTCATCCATCTTCCTCTGCTGTAATAGCCGGTCTTTCGCTTCTTTCTTCCTAGCTTCTTCTTCTTTCCTCTCCGCATCGTATCTCTCAAGTTCGTCTCTGACAAAAGCTTTTGCTTCTTCGCCTTCCAGTCCCTCCTCTCTCGCTTCGTCCCTGAGGAGTTGTCTAAGCTTTGCCCTCTCGGCCATATTATGTCAGTGACTGAGACACGTTGAGATAGCAAATAGGAAAAAGAATAACCTGGTTCCTACCACTTAGGAGAAAAAATTTCCAAAAATCCGAAAGATGATATCCTTAACCCTGGGATACCTCCTCCAAAATAAAATCTAACTATCGCTGCTATTATCGGCAATAAAGCACTTAATGCAAAACACGACTACGCCAACTAAATGGTAGTTAAGATTACTTCTGAAAAATAAGTTGCTACAGTGGAAAAGGAAAATAATTATTGCAAAAATTAAAGAGAAAAATAATCCCTTAATTATAAAATCCACTCTCAAGTTTACCCCTGAAGACAGTTCGGGGGAGGGAGGCAATTAATCTGGACGAATAGTCCGAAACGCACTCCTTAGCTTTGCTCAAACACCTACCTGCTTCAGAACCCTTGTGAATGTTATACACTCACAAAACTTTACCAGCGTTTAGTATTACAAATCAACAATAACATATATTCCGACAAAATCCACCTGTAACTCAAATGTATATTATTCAAAATGCTGTGGAAAAAAAACTTATTAGTTTGTGTGGTCAGCACGCCCGTAAACAGATCGTTAGTCTAGGGGATAAATTATTTTTAAAAGATTCAAAACTCACAAGACATCACACTCTTACTCTATATCAGAATAAAGAATCTTAAGTTCAAAATCCAGATAGACGAGTCCACCTTTGTCGTACTCGTCTTCCTATTCTAAGTTCAAAAATCCGTCGGGCGAGACCACATTTGTCGTATCGTCTTAGGATTTTGGGTTCAATTCCCGGTAACGAGCGACTATTTGTCGTAGATTTTGGATAGGAGAATTAAGACTTGGGTTAGGTCCCTTCTGAATAGGTTGGAATGAGTGATAGATACAGTGAGAGCTGGTGAAAAAAACAATAGAATTTCCCCACGTGAGATGATAGGATGTGATATAGAGGCTGTCTTTGAGAATCGAGATAATCTTCTCTCTCTCACCTATCTTCTACGACCGCTTTTAAAGGCGTCAGACAGTCTAAACACAGATATATATATATATATATTAATATATCTCTATCTACTCACGGGCACGCACACACACACACGTGACGACAGGTAAACACACAGACGTGGGAAAACTATAACAATGATATACAGATAATTGGGATCGAGCTGACCAACGCACTGATTTTTTTGTTCAAGAGAGATATTTTAATTATCATATCAAAATTTCTCACAACACCAAAAATTACATCAAGGAAAAACATATACAAATAGTCATAGAATTCAAGGAAAATGCTACAAGGATGATAGCCCCGTTATGATCTTAGCTCTAGGTTTCGCCCACAGCCCCGTTAAGAGAACAGATGATGGCCCAAAGAGTTATAGATACATAGGGTTGAGTCTAAGAGGTTTCTTTCTTTCTCGTAAATGTATGAACAGAGTTGAATAATCTGATTTATCCTAAGAAAAAAGAAACTCTAGCTTTTGTAACAAATTCTGCAGATTAAAAAAAGTTAAGACAGCAAATGGGTGACAATAATACAACTGTAAAATAACACTCTGATCTGCGTACACTCATTCATTCAGCCATGGCCATGGGTACACAGTTATACTCACAACTTTGCTCGCTGCCTCTGGGAACATAATAAATTCTAGGACCTCCACACAGACCCGAAAATGCAGTCCTTGACCAAGAAATCCCCAGTTCCAAAAGACGTACTAAACTCTCAGGGAACGATTCCTTGGGTGTTCTAATTTTTCGAATGTCTGATTACGTCACAGGAAATTTGTCCAGGCACGAAAGTTAGCAGAGCACAATGTCATTAGCTTTGGTTTCTAGAATTTAAGGAATGTCAGATCGGTGTCTACTTTCAGGCGGGTACTATATTTGGTCACCACAATACTAGTCACAATCTCTGTCGGAATGTTAATCTTGTAATATTCTCGCCGCCAGGCAGCATGTACATTTAAATTTGTGGAGCAATATGAACTGGCTCAAAAGCCCAATATATATTTCTAGACTTTAGAAACCGTTAGTGGGGTTGCTATTACTGTCTCTCTCTGATGGCTTATGCACTGTCAGACCCGTGTTACTTGAAACAAAAAAACCCCACGTGGTTAAAGATAGGAAATGTCTATGCTTCTCACAAATATGTCTCTCAGGCTACTAAACGCTGGCAAGTTGGGTACCACCGTTTCACTATATAAAAGAAAGAACACATATCAAATAATTTACATGTATGTACTCAATATAACTTACATTTAAAACAGCAAGCCTACAGCTTGACTTATTATTTAAACTTCCGGTGAAATAAGTTATATAAAATCGATCATCAGGAATTAGGAATATGGTGCGTATTCCGTCACTATTCACTGATGTCGCATCTAGCATTTTATAAGTTTGATATAAAATATTATCGACTGAGTATTAGCCGTTAAATTAAATTCCTTATAGCTACTAGTTTTAGTAAGCTAAGATATAATTTATTATGTATTTCCACTGTATGCGTCACTAGAAAAATAATACAAACTATAACTTAAGCACTCAGGACACAGAACTAGTTTAGAATGAAATAGGCGATTTTAACACTAAATCACTTTCCAAAATACTAGAGATCTATTATATATAATATTTACCTCAGCACTACGGTAACGCCACGACTAGGATAATTCACTAGATAAGTATTTAGAAGCTCGTCACAAATCTGACGAGAACTATGAAATTTGCTATACAAGCTTCATTCGCTAAGCACGTGTGTTCCGTCTACTGGAGATGTTGGAGACTCAAATGAAATCAGATTTCAGCTCCTGGGTGGATATTTGAAAACAGGGGCAAACAATCCCACATTTTCTCACTCTCCGAAATCATCTCCCCTTTCCCGTGTAAAACACCTTACGTTTAAATTAACTTTTAAAGTCGCGAAGGAATTTATAATTAATAAATTTAGTTAAGTCCTATATTTATAAATAGTCTTAACGGGAAATTTATCGCGTTTTAGAAGGTTATTTGTTTTTCGGTATATTACATGTCTTTTTTCTTTCATACAGAGTGATCGTAACCTGTGCGATCCCAGTATTAAGAAAGCAATAAAGAAATCATCTTAAAAACTTTCCAGACATATTGATGAAACATTTTTTAAATTTAATCTTGTGGCGGTTCAATGCGACCTAGCTATCATAATTATATGAAAGAAAGCCTACCCAAGACTATTTCAAGAACAATCATCATATTAAAATTACAAATCTGTAAGATAACCTGGAAGTTGAACAGTGCCAGCAGCGATACCTGATTTACTGCCTTACTGTGAGAAGAGTACATATTTTCCTGAACGGTGATGGCTTAAGTTTTTCCTCACTGGATTAATAAAGTTTCCGGTCAATTACTATCATCACGCATTGAAGGAATTTTACCATAGCGGAAGATTAAAGAGACCACTTCATTTTCACCCTTGTGTCGAACTGTGTCAGTGCCATCCCATAGACTCCTTTTATATAATAAAACACAATAACTCTTAGGCTTCAAGTCCAGCGATATAGTGGGAATAGTTGCGATCAGCCAACCTCGCTACATCTGGGGCGGGACATCGAAGTACTAGACAGTTCACATGTCAAAAGTGTAATTGCTGTTTATATAATTCTATTGGAGTGTCTGATGCTGCAATCTGTAAGTGTGTGAATATATGAGTGTGGATCCTCACGCGTGGGCATGAATGACAGGAAATTTAATCTTTTTTTGTAACCATTTTGTTAACGTGCTTACCTGGTAATATAATTTTCTGTATACCCTACATTGTTCCTTTAAGTGGGATAGTTGATAATTCGTTAACTCTGATTAAAACCCCCTCCTTTTCATTTGCTTAGTAAAGAGAAGAACAATTGAGAAGAACAGGATTCTTTCTACCACCTATACCTAATTTTGAAACACCTCTTTCAGAGTAATTAACTTTACTGTTAGGTTAACTTACCTACGTTCCTGATAACTATCTATCTTTGGACTGGGTTTATCTTTATCTAATAAGCGGGACGGGCTTAGTCGATACCAATCTTCTTCACCCCTCCCCACTTTGTTATTTGCATTTTTCTGTAATTTTGATAATTCTTGCTGTAAACAATTGATTATTTTAGTGATTGTCTTTTTAACTTTAATAAACAACATAAACTTAATCGTTACTGTGTTGGACTACCCAAAGCCCATAAAATTTCCCCTATTTGTTTAAGATAGTTGTATCCACGTTGTCTGTGTGTTTGAAGCACCAAATCGGTGTGAGCGTAGATGTGTGTCTGGAAAACTGGCAAATAATTGTTTGACCAGGAGAGTGGAAGAGAAGATTGAGAGAAACGATTTGTCGTAAATAAGTCTGTCTTTATTCTCCTCCAGCACTCTGTGGAGCATCATATTTAATCTCTACATTTCTATCACTGAGCTTTTTTTCACCATCATTCTACACTCTAAACCGGACTACTATTTCTAAGACTCTTTCTCTCAAAATAAATTTACGACACCCGTCACACCCTGTTACTTCAGCTTCATTTCTCAGAAATCTCATTTCTGAATTTTGGAGCTGGCTTTTATGGGTTGTAGTCATTACCATGACGCGCAAACGTTGGTCAAGACTGGAACATAGGTGGAGCGATATACAGCCATCCTTGTCTTCTTGCCAACTTCTTTTTTACTAAGGAATCCTCGATTTATGGCCTGAAAAAGTCTTCCATCTGCTGCTATTCGTATAGCCAACTCTTCTATGACGCATCCCTTCTAGTCTGTGACAGTTATATTAACTCTCACAGGACCTAATGGTATTGCCATTTCTGACGCAAGGAATTTTCTGTCGCTTTAAGTTTTTTATACAGTAGTAAAGTTAAAGGGCTGGTACATTCAAATTTTAAAAAAATATATATTACAGTGTTATAAACAGTTGTAAACAAAACTTAATATAAATTAATACAATATAAAATTGGGACAACTTGAAACAAAAACTTTGTTCAAATATGCCAACAAAGAAAACAACCAAAAAGCTACAGACTTTCATAAATGGGTGCTTGCGTAGAATAGAAGGATTAAAATGGTATGACAAGGTTACCAACGTGGAACTGATGACAAGAACCAGACAAGTGCCAGTGGAACAAGAGATGAGAAGAAGACGATGGCGATGGATAGGACACACACCGAGGAAACCTGTTGATAGCATTACAAGGCAGTCCTTGTTCTGGAACCCCCAGGGCAAGAGAGGCAGAGGTATACCAAGAAGCACACGGAGAAGAAAGCTGCAAACAGAGGTGAAAATGATGAGGAGAACGTGGAAAGAACTTGAGATGATGGCACGTGACAGGAGGACTTGGCATATGTTTGTTGAAGGCCTATGCTCCTTTGGGAGTGGGGGGTTATGATGATGACATTTCGAATTTTATGAGTACCGTGGCTTAAAATTCCCGATCTCTGATACAAATTTAACCGCGCGACCTTCGTTCGCTAGAAAGCTAGACCATAATCTGGGGCACGCCAGTATCTGATTGGGTTATAACAAACTATCCTTAGTGCTGCTGACGATATGGTTACTTTTTACAGGTTTAGCCAACTGTTTTCGTAAACGGTAAACGAAACTTGACTTTCAATGATTTTGTTGGCGTTTAGGATATTAGTTCGGGAATATTGTATTTGGTTTCAACATTTATATTGGCACATCCACTCTCTCGATGGGACCCCCGTCCTTGTTGGCATGCGGGGCGAACCCTCCCCCACACCCCTCTTAGTACGCCTCTGCTCAGAAGAATAGAGACCAGTCGGAATTTTCCCCCGTATCTTGCTCCTCTTAGAGAAGTCCCCCTTCCCCCCCCCCTTCCCCCCCACCCCCTTTTGAGCTCTGGAAAGAGGTGAAAACGGCTTAGCTTCTGTTCGTTAATTCAGCTATTCTCTTATGACGTCATAGACGAAGCGTTAAGACAATGTTACCTAACTGGAAGCCTTATGCTTTCAGCCAATCAACGTCAACCTGCACTGCTTCGGGCGTACCAGTTGTGACGTAGCAACGTGGAGCAGTCTATATCCTTCTGGTTTACACGGGTATAATGGCTTACAAAAATGTTACCAGGCAGAGCTTCGAACATATTTGCTTCGACTCTTTCGCTACATATGAATAGACTATATAACTAAGTTATAGTGTTCTATATGTTTAATGTATCACCATTTTTCGATTTGCTGTAATTATTCCAGACAACGGCTACAAAATTTATCATAGGCCTGACTCCCCCCACACTTGACCTTTTCTTTTTATTTATTTATTATTTTTTTTTTTTATAAGCCTCACCTGTAGCAGGCGTGAGGATCTGGGATCATTACTTCTGCTGGAGGAAGGGAATTTCTCGTCTCGGAGGCGGTGTATTTTATTTCACGTTTTCGGATTTTAATGTATTTTAGGTTATACTATTAAGAAGTTTCAAGACGGGGATTAATTTTAAATTAATTTTGAGAGGCCGGTGACACCACGAGTGTCGACTAACATTTCACAATGGATAACGCCTTCTCAAAAACCACCGAGGAAGTATGTCAATTTTTCGGCGTAGACGAAAATGTAGGATTAACAGAGGATCAGGTCAAAAGAAATACAGAAAAATATGGACCAAATGGTAAGTACATGTACTTCTTGATGCAACTGTAATGCTATAATATTGTATGATAGTAGGCGATAAGGGCTTGGTTTTTTTTATTTATTTTATGAATGATGGCTGCCGTAGGTTGCAGAAGGTAAATCTAGTCGATAATGGTGAAAGTAAATATATGAAGTAAGTTATTTAAGTGTCTCGGGTAATAACTCACTTTTCGGGTTTCCTTCCGAATAATCGATTATAACAGTGGATTTTTAATACACTAATAGGCTACTATATTCAAGATTTACAACGCAAAGCACGGTAGTTTTATGATAGTAAAATCAATATTTATAGCCGTGTTATGTAGGCCTAGACAAATTTACGATGACAAATCATAGGCTTATGTAGTTTAGTAGCCAACGTGTATTATATTTCACACGTACTAGTAGAAACGGTAGGCTATACCATCTGTACTTCATTCTTCCTGTAAATTAATTGGCCATTGCTGCAATCTTTCCGTCGAACGCTTTATTTATAAAAATTCTTTAAACTAAACTGTTAGTCTGTAGGCCTAAGTTATAAATAGTAATGATAAGATTAATATGTAGTGCATAGACGTAGATAAAATTGTAACGTAGACTACAACTAGAAGCAACACGTGTATAGGCCTACTTCTTAAGGCAGAACAGTTTACAATGACAGGATCACTCAGATCAAGAAACCCTTGGAAGTAGAACTACGGAAAATGAAGACATGTCCCTATGTAACCTCAACGCACACACTGTGATGGAGACACAAAAATACATAAGCAATAGGTCCTACATATACACATACATATGTAGGCTTAGGCCTATTTGCCAAGATCACGAGAACATGAACTTGTTAGAGAACAACTATTGACAATTCATCATCATCTCCTTTTCATTACATTTGGATCATGAAACCACCATTGCAGCTGGTCCCCCTTATAATGAGCACACACAAAAGTATTCATGGGCTCAGGCAGTTCTGGTTTCTGTAGCAATATGTTTTACATAATGATGTTGCCAGACCCCTGTACAATCTATAAGTCGCCTCTCATGACACAATATCTGCACATAAACTGATGAAAAAATGTCGTTGCATGTGTGGAGAAATATTGCACGTAAACAGATGAAAAAACTATAATTGCACATAAACAGTTGGAGAAAACTTATGATTGCACATAAATAAATGAAAAAATAGCTATCATATTCTGTCTTGGTCTCATCAGAGGCTAGCAGAAACTGCACGGGGCAAAAATTAAGTACGGGTAGTTAATAATAAATGGAACCAGTTATTGTGCACAAAAATGACACAGAAAGACAAGATGACCGAAATCATGACTATCCAGGAAAAAATCTTCTAAATGCATTTTAAACATAACTGGGGTAATCTTAAAATAAGTACTTAGTAATAATTGGAGCAATTAGGGTGCACCAAAAATAAAAAGTTGAATGGCAGAAATGATGTAATCTGGATGCCCTTTAAGCATAATGATATAACCTTAATATATCTACATAATAATAAATAGAACAATTTATAATAACTACATTTATTTAATTAAAATAACAAAGTTTATGTTCAAGAGCCATTTCTGCACTTATGGTTGGCTGTAATAAGTCTCAAACATCTCATGCCATGATGGTACACTCTGATAGCACTGGCTAACAAAAAAAATTTTTTTTTTCTTTCTCTAACATTTCTATGTTTTTCTGGTCAATTTTAATGCGCTGTTTTTAAATCTGCAAACCGTTTTTCTCTATCAGGTCGGGATCTCGAGAAATACGCAATTGAAGTTTTTTAACAACGCATACAGTATTATAACATCATTCGTACAAGAAGTATAACAGTTATGTAGGCTTGAATTTCTTTGCAGTCGACTTTCGTCGGTGAATGGCATGTGGTACATCGCGATGAAACATCCAACAATAATCGGCAAGCATGGTCACACTCCACCGTCCTTGATAACGTGACTCCATTACGGCGATATCTTGATGGAATCGTTCTCCATGTTCATCGCTGACTTCGCCAAGGTTGTCAGGGAAAAAGTCAAGATGCGAATCGAGCAAATGGATTTTGAGGGACATGTTACAGCCCATAATTCTGTATGCATCTATGCACTGCTTAACAATATGCACATAGTCGACAGATTTGTGATTTCCCAGAAAGTTATCGACGATCGATTTGAATGCCATCCATGCGTGAAGTTCACTACCATGTAACAAGTTCTCGAATTGTTTGTCTGCAATAACTTTCCTAATATGAGGTCCTACAAAGATACCTTCCTTTATCTTTGCATCGCTAACTTGCGGAAACTTTTCTCGAAGATAAGTGAAAGCTTTGCTCATTTTATCTAATGCTTTTACGAAATTCTTCATGAGCCCCAACTTTATATGTAACGGTGTTAAAATGATGCTGTCTTTGTTAACTAATGGCTCGTGTATTACATTTTTATGCCCGAGCTGCATACGATCCCTGATAGGCCACACCTTTCTTGCATAATGTTCCTGTCTGTTGCGGCTGTCCCATTCACATAGGAAGCAACAAAATTTAGTATACCCAGTCTGCATGCCCGTGAGAATTGCAATGACCTTTAGGTCTCCACAAATCCGCCATTGGTAGTCAGTGTACTTTATTTTTGCCAAAAGTATAGCCATATTGTCATAAGTTTCTTTCATATGAACAGAGTAGGCGACTGGAATTTTGCAATAGCAAATGTCATCATCCATCTCAAAGTATTGAACAAGTTCTCTGTGTCTATGACGAAATTTAGATATCAAAGTATTGGGCGCTAAAAGATTCCATTCTTTGAGTCGCGAACCGAGTAATTCCACTTGTCCTTTGGTAAGAGCGAGATCACGTATTAGATCTGAAAGGTTAATTAAGTGAACACCATCATTCACCGGTATATAATCCGAGTCAGAATTAGTTTCTGAAGCAGGTAAACTATCACTTTCTGATGGTTCATTGACGTCCAACGGATATTGTTCTGGTGGAACTGGGATCGGACACGTGATTGGATCACGGGACACTGGTTTCGAAACCGATTCAATATTTGGATAAACCACAGACTTTCTAGTTTTAAAAGTGAAACCATGGATATTTGTCAAGCAGAAGTAACAATCAGTAGCGTGATTTGTCTTGTTCATGCCATATTACTGGCACTCCAAAAGGCATCGACTTATGCTTCGGCGATTTTCGTAACCAACCTGCCAATGTATTTGCACAAAGTCGAACAAACTGCATTTGGCTTCCAAGATTTATTTGCATCATCAACTTTCGAATCGAAATAAAGTTCATATGCTTTCTTTAGTAATGGTGTAAAGTTTTTCTGGTGAACACGATCGGTAAAATATCCGCACACGTAACAGAACAGATCAGCTGAATTTCTACAACTTCTAGAAGCCATATTTCGCTCAGAATTATTTCAAAATACAGTAACTATTGGAAAAATAGCGTAACATATGTCATGCATCTTTTAGCAGTATAAAAAGTGGAATTATTTTGCATTTTATTAATTTTTAATAAGTTATGTAGTAAAAATGAAACGGAGCACATAACGGTTTCCCAAAAATATATGTATTCACAAATATCTTAAAAACCTGACGTGATAGAGATAAACGGATTTCAAATTTGAAATCAGCGCAAAAAACTGACATAAGAACACTTATTCTTATATAAGAAAGAAAAATGTTGTTTGTCAGTGTAGGCTATTGCTTCTCCGTCTCCTTAATGTCACATTACCAGCATTTTAAAGGCAACACACTGAGATAACAAGGGAAGGAAAATTTGAGGGCATTACTGAACCTGAAGAACTTTCAACATGAGTCATTGATGTTTAAAGTAACAACAACAAAAGTGCCACGCACAAATGCCTTCTACTGATAAATAATAGCACCATTACTCTTTAGTTCCTTAAGGATAAATAATAGCACCATTACCCTTTAGTTACTTAAGGATAAATAATAGCACCATTACCCTTTAGTTCCTTAAGGATAAATAATAGCACCATTACTCTTTAGTTCCTTTAGGATAAATAATAGCACCATTACTCTTTAGTTCCTTAAGGATAAATAATAGCACCATTACTCTTTAGTTCCTTGAGGATAAATAATAGCACCATTACTCTTTAGTTCATTAAGGATAAATAATAGCACCATTACCCTTTAGTTCCTTAAGGATAAATAATAGCACCATTACTCTTTAGTTCCTTAAGGATAAATAATAGCATCATTACCCTTTAGTTCCTTAAGGATAAATAATAGCACCATTACTCTTTAGTTCTTTAAGGATAAATAATAGCACCATTACTCTTTAGATACTTAAGGATAAATAATAGCACCATTACTCTTTGGTACCCTATGGATAAATAATAGCACCATTACCCTTTAGTTCCTTAAGGATACATAATAGCACCATTACTCTTTAGTTCCCTATGGATAAATAATAGCACCATTACCCTTTAGTTCCTTAAGGATACATAATAGCACCATTACTCTTTAGTTCCTTAAAGATAGATAATAGCATTATTACTCTTTAGTTCCTTAAGGATAGATAATAGCATTATTACTCTTTAGTTCCTTAAAGATAAATAATAGCACCATTACTCTTTAGTTCCTTAAGGATAGATAATAACATTATTACTCTTTAGTTCCTTAAAGATAGATAATAGCATTATTACTCTTTAGTTCCTTAAGGATAAATAATAGCACCATTACTCTTTAGTTCTTTAAGGATAAATAATAGCACCATTACCCTTTAGTTCCTTAAGGATACATAATAGCACCATTACTCTTTAGTTCCCTATGGATAAATAATAGCACCATTACCCTTTAGTTCCTTAAGGATACATAATAGCACCATTACTCTTTAGTTCCTTAAAGATAGATAATAGCATTATTACTCTTTAGTTCCTTAAGGATAGATAATAGCATTATTACTCTTTAGTTCCTTAAAGATAAATAATAGCACCATTACTCTTTAGTTCCTTAAGGATAGATAATAGCATTATTACTCTTTAGTTCCTTAAAGATAGATAAAAGCATCATTACTCTTTAGTTCCTTACAGAGCATAGGCTTTCAATGCATTCAGGCCAAGTCTTCCTTTTCTGTGGCTTACATTCAAGGGCTTTGCATGCCCAATCTCCATGTGTTTTTGGCCTTCCTTGACATATCTTTCATACCCATTCTCCATGTGTTTTTGGCCTTTCTTGACTTATCTTTCATGTCCATTCTCCATGTGTTTTTGGCCTTCCTTGACCCATCTTTCATGTCCATTCTCTTTGTGTTTTTGGCCTTCCCTGACCTCTCTAACCTTGAGGATTCCAGAACAAGGACTGACTTGTATTGCTGTCAACAGTTTTCCTCAACACATTCCCACTTCCAACAGTAGCACCTTCTTCTCATGGCTTGTTCAAATGACACTTGCCTGGTTCTTGTCATCAGTTTCACATTGGTGACCTTCATTATTTCCTTTTTTTTTCTACACAAACTCTTGTTTATGAAAGTATGTAACATCTTGGTTGTCGTATTTGTTGTAGTTCATGGTTCACAGTCTCAAAATGTGGATAGCTTTTGAAATTTGAGTTGAAGATTTTTGATTTTTGTGTTGGACTTGGTTTCTTATTATTTCCGTATATAAATTTCACTCAATGCAGTGAAAACTCATCTTGTTGTTTACATTCTTATTTTGATATCACTGTCTTTGCCTCCAAACTTGTCTAAATGTGGATAGCTTTGATATTTGAGTTGAAGATTTTGATTTTTGTGTTGGATTTGGTTTCTTTTTATTTCTATATATTTCTCAAAGCAGTGAAAGCTCATTTTGCCATTTTCATTCTTATTTTGATATCACTGTCTTGCCTGAAAATTTGTCTATATTGCTGCCAATATCTATTTTATGTATGACTCCCCATAATAGAGGGATGTTTCTTCAAGTGCAAACTGGCTATCATTTGCTGCATTTATTCTCATTATTGTAGTCCTTTCTCTATGTGTATTTTCCGACTTAATTACTGTGACCTTAAGTTTTCTCATATGAATTAATAAAGAATAGTCAT
The DNA here is from genome assembly GCA_024509875.1 of Oreohelix idahoensis. Taxonomy (NCBI): domain Eukaryota; kingdom Metazoa; phylum Mollusca; class Gastropoda; order Stylommatophora; family Oreohelicidae; genus Oreohelix; species Oreohelix idahoensis. The sequence continues at coordinate 390,658 of JAMPIV010002292.1, forward strand.
ACAATATTTCTGCCCAGTGTCATTCCTTGGTTTCTTTTATGAGACAAAGATAGAATAGACTTCTGCTCCTTGTGTGGTACAAGGCAACTTTTTAAAAAATGGAGTTTTGGTGAGGCGTGCCACTTTCAGTCTAGACACAAGGTTCTTCAGTTGTATTGGGGCGCATGCCCAAATATAAAAGACCTATATATACACACACACATACACACACAAAAGGCAACTAAAATGAGGTTGTGCATGTGGCTACAACCTCATCATGTAAAATTAGTTGCTGCAGAAACCACCACTACAAGAGTATGTGAAAGTTTTGTGCAGGTTTCCTGCAAGTGGACCAGCAGTAGTGGTGGCTCCACGCTCCTATGGAGCAAACATGATGATGATGATACCATATTTCTGATTATCTCTCTAGGTTTACTTCTTCGTTGGCTACCATATAGCTGTAGCCGTTTCTCTTATAAAGTTGACGGTCTGTCTCAGGCTTCTCACCACCATGCAGTTTATCCCCCAAATGGGTTAGTGAAGGTCATGCCGTCAATCTGCTCCTCACATGGAGCCTTCAGTTTTGGAGAACATGTTCTACTGTTTGTTTACCTTCCCCACAGACACAAATCTGTCTGCCTGATTTTTAATTTGTTGAGCAGATGGTATTTGAATCAGCAGTGGCTGGTTCTTAATCTAAAAATGATCACTTGATCTCTTCTGGGTAAATGATGGTATCTATCTTCTTCTCCGTTCACTTTCAGACGTCAGTTTGAATTTGTTCAAAGAAAGCAGTGGCCAGCTGGAAGTTGTTGGTATCTCCGTAGAGATTTTCCAGGAATGGTCCTGGTGATGGCAATATGTGGGTTCTCTGTTCCTCAATTGGTGGGCATCTTTGAAGTAAATGTTCATCAGTCATTTTATCAGTGCCATATTTACACTCATCAGTAGTTCCTATATTGAGCTTGTTGTATCTATCTGGCTGTGTTTTCTTTGAAGTTATTTCTCATTATTATCTTTATATGTTATGCTATCTCCAGTTTCAATTTTGTTTCTCCTCCTTTGGAAAGTTTGTCTTAACTCATCATGTATCTTGCAGCCTTCTCTCCTCATGTATCTTGCAGCCTTCTCTCATCATGTATCTTGCAGTGGGCATAACTTCACTGTGCTTTCACTTGTTTGATTTATTTCCGATTTCCTTTGGTTTTGCTTTTCCTGGGGGGGGGGGGGGGGGGGTGTCTCTTAAGAGATAAACAAAGAATAGGTCTCCTTCTCCCTTAGGCACACCATAAGAAGCATCTCATATGAGGCTGTGTACCAAACTGGCAACCTCATCATGTTAAACTAATTGCTGTAGAAATAACTGCTACAAGAGCACAGGGGATTTGACACAGGTTTCCTTGAATGGTGCCAGTTGTAATGGTGGCTCTGTAAGGAGCACACACACAAAAACAGAAATGAATTAATTAATGCATCTGAAGAGACAGCACATGTGGCCATCACCAGTACCATTCCTGGAAAAGCTCTATGGAGATAGAAATAGCCTCACGCTGACCACTGCTTTCTTTGAACATATTCAAGTTGACGTCTGAGAGTGTTCGAAGAAGATGCTTCTGACAGGCTGTCTAATTTGTTGTTTTGGTATGGTTCCTTATGACTCTGGGGGGTATGGTTCCTTATGACTCTTGGGGGCTCTGAGAAGATGGAGAAAGCATGGGATCGTTGCTTTCTCTGGCATCTTGTAATATGGGAAAAAGAATAGTGGGATTATACCATTAATACTGACTGAAGCGGGGATAACTCGGAGCATCTATGTAAAAAATGAATAAAAATAGTTTGTGAGTTAGAATATCCTAAATTGCTATCGTGTACACTGTGGTAAGCTAATCTTCTTTGGTCCTTGGTAGCTAACTAACAAAGCAATCAGTGGCCATCACACCTGGTGGCGTCTTGTAGGGCAGTAACAAACTTGTCTCCACTTTGCTTGGTCGACAGCCATCCTTCGTGTGGGGCCCCAGCTCTGGTTCATTCTTAGCATCTCTGCCTCCACTGTTCTCCACTGTCCTCCACTGTTCTCCACCAACTGGCTTTTGGCCGTCGTTGCTTTAGCTTTCCTTCTAGAGTCCATAGCATGGCAGTTCTGGTGACTGTGTCAGGGTCTCTTCTGAGGATGTCGCTAACCCAATTCCAGCATCTACACTCTATGATGGAGCGCATGTTATCGTAGTGGCTTCAAGATAGCACTTCTTGGTTGGTGATGGTGTTCAGCCAGAAAATCAAAGAATTTTCCAGTAAGCTAATACATTTATGTTAAACAGTTTAGTTTTGGTTTCTTGTGACGGAGCTGTAGAGTTCCAAACTAGTTTGAGGGAGTTGAAGGAAATCTGACTTAATTTATTCTGGCTTTGACATCCTGGCTTGCTCCTCCTTTGTTGAATTTTCATCCTAAGAAAGTAAAGCTTCTGTATTCTGACTGTTATCTTTAACGAGTCTATTATATACTGTTTATATTTATTCCCTTTGTTTTATTTACACTTATGAGTCTCTTTGTGTATATATATATGCATATAATGCACCTGCTTTCATCATCATCATCATTTCAAATTTTTCTCCTTATGGAGCATGGGGCCACTATTACAGCTGGTCCCTTTGCAGGAAGCCTGCAACAAACCATTCATGTGCTCTTGTAGTGGTAGTTCATGTAGCAATTTGTTTTACACAATGAGATTGCCAGCCTCATTCACAACCTCATGTTAATCACCTCTTACGACACGTCTGCGAAGCAGAATGCCTCTTCTTTCTTAGCCACCTCAGAGACCCCTGGGAACACCATGGGACATACACCTGCTATAGTGACCCAGTTTTTTTTTTTTTTTGGTCCTTATCTTGATTGACTAAAATGTGTCATCCTAATCAGCTAAAATGTGTCAACTCAAAAGGCCAGTTACCTGAATCTTTTTTAATACATTGTTAGTTTTGTTTGAAAATACAAAACATTTGCAACATGGTTGTATGAAATTTCAGATATCAACTTGAATAATAATAATATTAGCCCCTTCAGTCATAACTGACTCTGGGAAACTTGAATAAATTTAAGAAAGCAGTGGTCATTGTGAGGTTGTTGGTATCTCCGTCGTTTGTCCAGGAATGGTAATGGTGATGATGAAATGTATGTTTCTCTGTTCCTCATTTGTTGGCCACTTTTGCTACAGATGTTCAGCAGTCATTTTATCAGTGCCACAGTTGCACCCATAGGCAGTTCCCATTGTTAGCTTGTTGAATAGATGGTATCTGTTGTGTACTTGCATAGTCTGAAGATTACCGCTTGTTCTGCTGAGCTAATAATACACATAATTATTCTGTTGGCCTGGATATTCCCAGCTTCCTATATGTTCCTGTATTTGCTCCTGTTAAAACTCTGGACCTGTGCTTGCATCAAGTTAAGATAGTTCTTGTTGCGCCATCTTTCAGTCTATTCGTTGACAGGGATGTTGCATTGAGATGGAATCCAATGTACCACAGCTCACCTGAATTGCAAACATTGCTTGTTGAGCATTGCTCTAATGGATGTAGGTCATCCACGTTTGCATTATTTTGGCTCATTAACCCTGCAACTAATGACAGTGCCTCCATGAAGAAAGCTACTTGGTGCATTACTTTGTCATTTCAAGTCCTCTGCCTCAGTTGTGAATTTACTTGAGAATTTTCCTTTTGCACATGGTAGTATTATTATATTTACTGATATAGTGCAAAGATCTGTTACAGTGTTACTGGACACAGTTATGATGTTATGTTACAGTGTTACTGGGCACAGTTACTGGGTAATGTTACAGTGTTACTGAGCACAGTTACTGGGTTATGTTGCAGTGTTACTGGGCATAGTTACTGGGTTATGTTAGTGTTACTGAGTGCAGTTACCGGGTTATGTTACAGTGTTACTGGGCACAGTTAACGGGTCTTGACGTATGGATGTGAGTCATGGGCAATGAGGTATCCGAGGAAGGTGATTGATGTAACAAGATGAGACATGGTCCGCAACCAGACGATACATCGAGGCCTAAAAACCCAACCCCTGCAGACCCAAATAGAACAGTCCCAATTAAAATGATTTGGCCATGTCTGCAGAATGGTAGAAGATCGGCTACCATGACAAGCATGGGAAACTAAAGGCCAGGGATCCAGATCTCCAGGACGACCCAGAGTCTGCTGGGAGGACAACGTTAGACAATCTTTGAAGGACCGAGGACTAGAATGGAACCAGGAGGAAAACCGCCAATAGGATAGTATGGCGCTCTCTCTTCCAAACCTCTACACCACATGGTAGAAGAGAAACGACTAAGTAAGTTACCAGGTTATGTTATTGGGCTCACTTACTGTTTTGTTATTTTACTAAGCACAGTTACTGTGGCATATTACAATGTACTGGGTATTCACTGTGGTATGTTATAATGTTAACGGCCATATTTTCTTGGGGCCTCTAAAGAGACAAAGAAAAAATAGAACTACTGCATGTCATACAAGTAGACTAATATAAGGTTATAATGGGCTGGCAACAGCACCATGTCAAACAGATTGCCACATAAACCACAGCTGCAAGAGCATATGAATGCTTGGTGTAGGCTTCCTGCCAGGGGACCAACTGCTGTGGTGGCTGCCTCCATGCTCCGCGAGGAGCACACAGGAAAGTTATGGTGATATTATACAGTTACTGAACACATTTAGTTGGGTATGTTATAACTAGGCCTAGTTATAACATTACAGGGCACAATTACTGGAGTAAGCTTTACATCATTGCTTTTTCAGGTCACCTCCCCCATGGCACCCAGAGAATATCGCCAGCGCCCCCTCCATTTCCCATCTTTCATGCTTTATTGATGTCTCTGAAATCCACAACACTTTATTGTCAGTTACACTGATAAGCAATATTTGAATAGGGTAATGTAGTTAATTACCAGAGATTGCCTGTGCCCCGGGACAAGCTACTCATACCCCAGGTTGGAAACCTCTACTATAGGGTGTATGAGAAATGAACGAGCGACGTTATGGAGGAGCAGTGGGTTAGGGTTTGTTCAGGCTGCATATAATCGAAACGCTTTTACGTGTAAGCGGTATATAAAGTACTATTGTTGAATTTAGTTTAACAAACCCCCTTACTACTGAACGCCCCCCTGTTCTCTCCCCCGTCCTCGCAACATCCTGCCCACTTTGGGAATCACTGCTTTATATTTGCTAAAGTGTGTGGAAATAAATTGTATAAAAAATATATGTGATGTTGGAAACGCTAATAATTGTCATCAACTTATTATCAGATTTCTGTGACATTCTTTCCTGAAACTAAAATGTCAGGAACTTTTAGAATGTCATTTAAAATGTAGCCATTAAAAATGCAATAGATTAATTTAGTCTGTCAGGGAGCGGGTTGTACTTGAAAGCCATAGCAGCAAAACAATAATTGTGTATGCGATTAATGAAATTGCTGTATTTTGTATTTTAGATTGGTTAAACTTGGCGGTTTTTGGGTGGTTAAACTAGTTTTTATTTTCAACTAGGCCGGTAAACTAGTTTTATTTTAGGTTGTTTAAACAAGTTTGTAAACAGGCTTCCTGCACGGGGACCATCTGTAGTGGTGGCTCCATGCTTTGTAAGGAGCGCAAAGGAGAATGATGAAACAAGTTTGTACTGTAGCTCAGTTAAACTAGTTGTTATTGTAGGTTTCTTTACGTTAGTTTTTATTAAAAGGCAAAGGTAGTCTCATAACAGATACTGCCATAGGGGAGTGAAATGTTAAAGACTTCACCATAATACGTACACCCTTATGAGGTGGGGTGAACCTCTTTCCTTCCTCTTTGCCTTTCCTAAATCGAGAGCAGAGTTAATTGCTTTCAAATCTGGAACCCCGTAACTTTGTCGAGAAATGCAAACGCTCTTACCACTCTTCAAATCAGTTGGTTAAACTAGTTGTTATTGTACTTCTGTTTTAGCTAGTTTTTATTATAAGATGGGGTTAATTAAGTGAGCTGATTGGCTTGTCAGTGATGTGTCTTAATTTAGGATACAGTATTGATTCATATACACTTAGTGATTTTGAGGCACATTCAGAGAAAGATTGGGACCTTTTTCACCATTAGGCATGTCTTATGGGACAACTAATTTGAATTTGTGCGTGGGTCTGGCAACCTTATCAAGCAAAGCAGAAATAGTTCCAGAAACCACCACTGCAAGGGTACAGTGGTACTTTGGTGCAGGCTTCAAGCAGTGAGGCCAGATGTGGTGGTCTCATGCTCCCAAGGGAGCAAGAAAGGAGAAAGTAAGACTGCCACATTAAAAAATTAAGGCAGGGTTTAACTTTGAGGGAACTCTAGTGTAACGTCCAGCACATGGCGACTTGAAAAGATCAGGATGAAAAGTTTCACTTAACAAAGTATTTCTGTGTGAAATGGACAGCGGTGAGTCTGCAAGAAATAAAAATAAACCAAAATTACTGGTCTGTCACTTCACATGTTCTGAGAGGCATCGATGACAGATTTAGGTTTTACCATTGGCGCTGGATCTTTTTTGTTGTGGACTGGTACATACATCATGGCAGCAACATTAAGTTGGAGGAACAGACAGTGGTATCAAAATAAGAATACAAAAGATATGGGGAAGTTTTCATTGCATTGAGAAATATATGGAAATCAAGTCCAGCTACAAGATGCCACCAGGCGTGATGGCCACTGACTGCTTTGAGAGTCAGCGGCTAAGGATCAAAGTAGAAGAAGAAGTCCAACACAAATATATGCATGTTCATGTGAAATGTTAAGGCAGTCCTATTGCATGGCTGTGAAACATTTAGAGCAACAACCAAGAAGTTAGAGACTTTCATAAATAGGTGCTTATTCAAAGTAGATGGATTGACGTGGTATGACAAGATCACCAATGTTGAACTGATGGATAGAACTAGGTAAATACTGCTGGAACAAGACAAGAAAGAACCTGGTGTTGGATAGGATACACATTGATGAAACCAGTTGGTTGCATTACAAGGTAATCCTTGTTTTGGAATCCACAGGGTTAGAAAAATAGGAGACCCACAAACAAAAAAACACACGTGGAAGGTAATTGGAGACAGAAGTGAAAGGTGTATATGGAGCACATGGGAAGACCTTGAATGACTGGTACAAGACAGGAATGCTTGTTATGACTTTGTTGAAGACCTTCTATGACTGGTACAAGACAGGAATGCTTGTTATGACTTTGTTGAAGACCTTCTATGACTGGTACAAGACAGGAATGCTTGTTATGACTTGTTGAAGACCTTCTATGACTGGTACAAGACAGGAATGTTTGTTATGATGTTGTTGGAAGGCCTATACTCCACAGGAATCTGAAGGGCTGTGAATAAATGTTCACAGAATCAGAGACCAGAAGTGCATCCATTATATTGACTCTTGTTTCACATTATAATTGTAGATAACAGAAATAAGAATACCAATAACATACCTGTCAACCTCCTGAGACAAAAATCTGTACGCCGGACCAAAAAAATCCTTACAAACACCCAAAAATCCTTACGCAAAAAATATATTAAAAAATTATACGCAATACAGTTTTAAAATGAGAAATGACATATACAAATCTATTAGCATTTGAATTATTGTGATATAAAACATGCTAATAGTCTCATGCTGTTCTTTACATATTAAAAACTTAGTGATCATGAGGTACACTATTCTTTCGATGTACAGTGTTTTGTATTATAATCAACACATGCACTTTTAGCACTTTGCAGAATTGCATTTGTGGGCTTAAAGTCTGCACAGCATGTATCAATGTTAATCTTACACTGTAAAATAGAAGTGAGTGTGTCTGCATTCATGGACCTCCTGCAGTCTGTGTGGATTTTTTTCATCATTGAAAATGATCTTTCGCAGTCAGCTTTTGTTTCTTTGAATTAGGCTCAGCCATCATTCAGTGGATGAAATATTTCAACTAATAATCTTTGTAGACGAAGAGAATGATTAAAATATACAACGAACAAAGCAAGCGGCTAACAGCAACAACAACAACAACAAAATAAACAAAATTATGAACAGAATATCAAATCTAGGAAGAAAAAACGTACCACCAAAAATTTTTAAAATTATTATTTAAGAGTTGGTAGCCTAGACCAGTGATAACAGATTGCCACTTTATTAAAAAATAAAGCAGCGAATCTCAAGCACTGGCATAAAGTAGGCCTACTCAACGCAAGCAAACTTTTTTTTTTTTCTAGTTATGTAGGGCCTACACAGAATATTATGACAATTTATCAGAAATATATTGAAGGGCAAGATATAGGCCTAACTGGAAAGGTTAAGGCAGTGATTAAATTGCAACAAAGCAAAACAACAGCAATATTTAAACAAGTTATAAGTACTTAGCTTTTTTAAACAAAATGGCGTCGAAGTGTGGTGGCAAGCAAGCGTCGTCGTTGGTAACAGGTAACTTAAAAAATACGTCATGTCACGCTGAAAACCGAAAGCGTATGAGGCCGAATTCAAAGTGTTTGCCGAATTGTTGGGTATAAAAGGATTTGATTGGAGCTGGGAGAGACCTCAGTTTAAAAACGAACGCCGATATTTCCGGAATTAAAAATTTTAAAAAATTGGTTAAAAAAAATACCTGGGCTAGAAAATATTTTCTGATTTAAAATTTAAAAAAAACTTGGGTTGGAAAATATTTTTAGAATTTAAAAAAAAAAAAAAATTTTTTTTTTTTTTTGGGTGGAGGGGGGAGAAAAATCCGTACAAGGTTAAAAGTATCAAAAACCGTACATTGTACGAAAAATTCGTACAGGTTGACAGGTATGCAATAATGTTGTTATCAATCACTATTATTTTCCTTGTAGCACCTTATGGAGCTTGGAACCACCACTACAGCTGGTCTCCAATAATATATTGTATAAGGCACTAGCTGTTCATGTTGCACGCTTAATACTATAATGCTAATAATGTTTGACAGATGGTCTGTTTTATGAGCTGGATGCTTTGTGAGTGTGAGCATTGAAGGAAAAAATGTCTTGTTCATTAAACTGATCATAATGATGTTACTGTTGCAAGACTATTAATTGTGTTTTGTTTTTCTCTCTGTCCATTTCAGAACTGCCCGCAGAGGAAGGTATGTAACATTTTAATATTACATGCTGTGGTAACACTTTTAGTGACAGAGAAACATAAAGGGGAAAACATGTCATTGAAACTAGTATCTGTATGAAAGTTTAGGGAAGCTATACACAAAATGTTTTTATTTTTAAGGAATGAAAACGTGTTTAAAATGTCTGTGTTCCATAAATACATTTATGTTCTGACATTAGAGCATTTAAATATTACAAGTAATTGTTGCAGATTAGTTTAAAAAAAAAAGAAAGAAATTTCTGTTCTGACATTAGATCATTTAAATATTACATGCTATGGCAGCAGATTAGTGAAAGAGAAACCTAAAGGAAGGAAATTTCATTGAAATTATTACCTATAAAATTTTGAGAACTAATTTTTAAAATTTTTGTTTTGTTGTTTCATTTTTTATTTCAAAGGCATGAAAATTGGTTAAAAAATGTATGTGTTCCATAAAGACATTTCTGGTTTGGTTTGGTTTGGTTTTAAGGACTATCTTCATTGCACACAGACAACTCTATCACTGCTCCAATCTCCTCCCTTAGAACACACGAGGATCTCAGCATAGTGCATGAACTCCGTAGCACCGTCGAGAATCTTTTTGTGTGTATATAGGAATCACACAGTGTATAAATATTTTTGTGGTTCCTGTTCTGATATTACAGCACTTGAAGTATATCAAAGTGAAATGTATTTAAAATAATTGTAAAAATCTTCATTTCTCAAGTACCATGTTCATTGTTAAATGTGATTGTGCCTCTCTACAGTTTTCTATCTCTAGAGCTGTTTATCAATTCTGTTGTTAAACACTTTCCATGCCATAATGTCAGACTATCCAGTACCCTGTCCTGTCTCTCTTTTGTCTGTCAGTTTTGCCTGTTGTTATCATCCATTCCAAATTGTCTCTTCTTTAAAACATGATTGAAAAACCATTGCCTGTTTCCTTCTGATGTGTGTTGGTTTATATCAGGATATCATTACTCATTCTACCTGTCCATGACTGCTATTAATAAAATTCTTATCTAAAATCACATCACGCAAGAAACCAAGTAAACGAGCAGGAGAAATGAGCATTAAGACCTACAAGCTAAGAGAGCCAGAAATTAAGACCAGATATCAGGGGCTTATTGCTACAGCAGTGAGAAACACAGAACAACAACCTGATGACCTGGAAACCCTCTGGCTTAAATTCAAGGACATCTTAAAGACATCTGCAGCAGAAGCATGTGGTGAAGTCTGACTTGGGAAGAAGAGAAAGAGGACACCTTGGTGGACAGAGGAAGTTAAAGAGAAAATAAGAGAGATGAAAAAGGCATGGAAACAATACATAGGAGCTAAAAACACAGCAGGAAAAACAGAGAAATATAGAGAATATGTGATACTCAGAACAGAAGCAAAGAACAAGATGCTAGCAGCAAAACAGAAGTCCTGGGAAGAATTTGAAGAAAAGCTAGAAAATGATGCTCAAGGAAACCAGAAATTGTTCTACAAGACCTTAAAGAACATGAGGAAGGAAAAACAGTGCTCTCTTAAATTTATAAAGGACAAGCAAGGCAAATTGCTTACTGAATGGAAAGATGGAAAGAATATATCTCTGAACTCCTTGATGGTGAGCAAGGTCAAGAATCAGAAATGATAACCACTAGCACAGAAGAGGAAACCAATGGTGGTGAAGATGGCATAAAGATGGAAGAACTGAAGGCAGCACTGGAGAAAATCAAGATGGGCAAAGCAGCAGGGCATGATGGTATAACACCAGAAATGGTTAAATACATGGGAGCATCAGGCGACCTATTACTCCTGATGGTCCTACAGGCAGCTTGGTGCAACAAGACCATACCAAAGGATTGGGAGATTGACATAATAACACCGATTTTCAAAAAGGGTGACAACCGACAATGTGGATACCATAGAAGCATATCCCTTCTCAGTGTCCCTGGTAAAATCTACTCTAGAATCCTGGAGCAGAGACTCAGGCGCCTAGCTGAGACACAAAAGGATGAGGTCCAGTGTGGCTTCCGAGCCACCCGAAGTACTCAAGACCTAATCTTCACACTCACTGCTGAGTGAAAAGGCTTTTGAGTATAAGAGTGAAATGCATCTTTGTTTCTTAGATCTGGAAAAGGTGTTTGACAAGGTCCCCTGGAGCAAACTTTGGGACTTTTTGGCAAGGAAGAACATTCCAGCACCTCTGATGCATTATATACAGAACTTCTATAAGTCTTGCAGAAATTGTGAGGACGGCAAACCATAAGTCAGAACAGTTCAGGACCACCACTGATTTAAGACAAGGTGATATCCTGTCACCTTATCTTTTCATACTCTTCATGGATGATGTCATCAAGACATGTAAGGAGAGGACAAGAAAGTATTCAGTGGGGTACTGGAAGATGAGGTCTGTATTTCAGAGCTGGCATTTGCTGATGATGTTGCCCTGATTGCTAAATCAGAGGCACATCTTCAATGTAACCTGCAAGTCTGGAAGGAAGAGCTGGAGAAGAGAGGGATGGTCATAAGCAGCTCTAAAACAAAAACCATGGGGATATCACGAGAGGAAAGAAGACATCAGATTAAACTGGGAGAACAGGTCTTGGAGCAGGTCGACCACTTTAAATACCTTGGAGCTGTCATAGACCAGAAGGGAGGCATCAAAGAAGAGTTGGCTGTTCTAAGAGCAGCAGCTGGGATGCTTTTTCAGGCCATAAATCGAGGATTCCTCAGCAAAAGAGAAGTTGGTAAGAAGACGAAGATGGCTGTATACAGCTCCAGCTATTTCGCAGTCTTGATGTATGGATGCGAGTCATGAGCAATGACTACAACCCACAAAAGCCAGATCCAAACCTCAGAAATGAGGTATCTGAGGAAGGTGGTTGAAGTAACAAGAAGAGACATGGTCCGCAACCAGACGATACGTCAATTCCTAAAAACCCAACCCCTGCAGACCCGAGTAGAACAATCCCAACAAAGATGGTTTGGCCATGTCTGCAGAATGGGAGAAGATTGGCTACCACAAGCGTGGGAAACTAAGAGCCAGGGATCCAGACCTCCAGGACGATAACATAATGAAGGATATGTGATGTAAACAGCAAGCCTTGACATAATGTAGCATCTGTGATGTAAACAGCAAGGCTTGACAATGTAACTGATCAGGATTTGTATACATTAATTGTACTGTCTTTGTGTTCAGGGTTAATCTTTTTATGAGTATAATAATATATAACAGGTTTTGATGTTCTAGTAGATATTGGCGTGGGGTAATCTATTTTTTTTTCTTCTCATTCTCGTCACAGGCAAACCTTTGTGGGAGCTTATACTGGAACAGTTTGATGATCTTCTTGTTAAAATTTTACTTTCAGCTGCTATTATCTCTTTTGTAAGTATTCCCATTGTTCTTGTTGTGCCATTCTTGTACCTGGCTTCTTCCATTTTGTTACTTGTACCATATTCTGCTCTTGCCTTGCACGTTTGTCTAGATATTTTATTCTGATAACGTGGGCCCATATACAATTGTAAGTGTTAGACTCAGCACAAGCTATAACAGATTGAGATACCATCTGTCTAACAATGTAGAGATAGGAACTACCGATGAATGTATCTGTTTCACCGATAAAATGACAGCTGAACATCTGCTGCAAAAGTGCCTAACAAATGAAGAACAGAGAAAGCACATATGGCCGTCAACAGTACCACCACTCCTGGAAAAACTCTATGGGGATTACCAACAACCTGAGGCTGACTACCACTCTTTAAACAGATTCAAGTTGACGTCTGAGAGTGTACGAAGATGATGAAGATATGCTTTATCTACTATTCAACCATGGCTTATCATTATTAATTTCCCGTCTTTGCTCCTTATGGAGCATGGAACCACTATGCAGGATGTCTGCACCAAAGCAGATGTAGAGTTTGTAGCAGTTTGTTTACAGTGATGATGTTGCCAGTTTCGTACAGTTTCGGCCTGAGGTGGCCGTAGTACTGTTCTTTCGTTTATTTCCAAAGTAGAACGAGGGGATGTGACATGCACTTTAGTTGTTAATATGTAATTATATCAGGAAAGTGAATCCACACATCATCATCATTACCTTCAGCTCCCAAGGACCATAGGCCTTCAATAATTGCATGCCTCGTCCTCCTGTCACGTGCCATCAGCTCAAGGTCTTTCCATGTCTGTCGCTAAGTTCTCTTCTCCGTGTGTTCTTTGGTCTTCCTCTAGAATCTGCACATCAACTACAATAATGTTTCTGTAACATCAGTATCTGCTGTCCTGTGGCAGTGATCATCTATCAGTGACCCCGGTTATGTCAGGCAAATTTATATTACATAGGTTATCGGGTTTACTTTGTTGGCATTCAGATATTGGTGTGGTAAGTTAGTCAGCGGAGTCATGCCATTTCTCCATGTTACATTTTATGATAACAGTTTATATAATAACAGGATGCTGGTCATGAGTATGTAAATTGTCAAGACAAGTGTGTTATGAGAGAAGTAGACAGAGACCAACGGAAATAAAAAAAACTCACGGAGAAAGAACTTGTGAAAAGGTTAAAGTAGACATGGAATGACTTGGGGATAAAAAAGACATAGAAAGACTTGGGGACAAAGTGGACATGGAATGACTTGGGGATAAAGTAAAACATGGAAAAACTTGGGGATAAAATAAGACACGGAAAGACTTGGGGATAAAATAAGACATGGACAGACTTGAGAATAAAATAAGACATGTAAAGACTTGGGGATAATATAAGGCATGGACAGACTTGGGGATAAAATAAGGCATGGAAAAACTTGGGGATAAAGTAAGACGTGGAAAAACTTGGGGATAAAGTAAGACGTGGAAAAACTTGGGGATAAAGTAAGACGTGGAAAAACTTGGGGATAAAGTAAGACGTGGAAAAACTTGGGGATAAAGTAAGACGTGGAAAAACTTGGGGATAAAATAAGACATGGACAGACTTGGGGATAAAATAAGACATGGACAGACTTGGGGATAAAATAAGACATGGAAAGACTCGGAGATAAAGTAAGGAATGGAAAGACAGTAACTAGAGAGAGAGAGAGAGAGAGCAAAAACAAATTGCTGTCCGTTATGAAGTGATGTGTTAAATAAGCCGGATTTCACATTGCGCAGTAATGTTAATTTAACACAGCATCTGATGTAATAACATAGCTGTTAGTTCTCTTTATTTTGGCGTTCATTTTATATAAATTAGATGGATGAGCGAGAAGAAATACTAGTTTTAAAATATCGAGCGACTCTTCAATCACCATGTACAATCAACAATCAAAACCTCATCATGTACAATCAACAATCAAAACCTTATCATGTACAATCAACAATCAAAACCAGCTGTTACCCAAACCCCAAAGTCATTCCCGAGTTCTAGTTGCTACCGATATCCCCATTACAGTATCAAATACAACTTTTTGTTGTTGTTGCGGGTTTTGCCCCTTTTGTGGTGAGGCATGCTCCTTTCAACCAACACTTATCGGAGCGCACCCTCAGAAATAAGTGTTAACTGAAGCACATTGTTGATAAAAACTAAGTCCTGAAAAGGACTATTAGCATCCATCAGCTAGCTTGAAGTAGCTCTGAAAAGGACTAGTCCTGATATGGACTGCTAGCCCGATCAGCGTTGATAGATACTAAGTCCTGAAAAGGACAACTAGCATATATTAGCTAGCATGAAGTAGCACTGAAAGGTACCTCCTTACTCTTGTTGTTGGGATCCACACCTGTAGCCATCCACTTCAATGGTCCTGGCCACCTCGGTGCCACTGACATCCAGGTGACAGCTATCAGATCCTGTTCCTCGGACGCCAACAGGCTCCGCCTTGAACAACGCCTCATCCATCTTATGGGCTGCCTTAAACCCAATGGTTTGAACACCCAGCATTATTTTGTCTGAGGCGTCCTTTTATGTCTAGTCCTATTTGTATCATGATTGCGATCACCCTTGATTTCCCTCCAACATTTGTTTAAAAGTCTTTCTTCATCTTCTCTTTCCTTATTTATTCCTCTCCGTTTATTTAAAAAAAAATATTACTTTTTCCTCACTCAGTTTTCCAGCCCTGGTTTTCATTATCTTTTATTTATGCTTTGAATTTAGTATCCACTTCCGGTTCAGTGGCAGACATCAGGGAATGTTTTCTCTTATTTTTATAGTTTTATGATCACCACTTAATTCTCACTTTCTTTCCCTTCTGTTTTTTGTTTGTCTGTCCCTGACGAAGGCCTTATGGCCGCAACGTAGGTTTTTTCGTGTCCTTTCTCCCAGTAAGACGTATCACTATTTGTGTGTTTTTGTTTTTGTTCATTCTGCTCTTGTTAAGGACTGCTAGCCCGTGCAGCGTTGATATATACTGTCCTTAAAAGGACTCTCCAACGCTTACTTCTTCAGTGTTCAGCGAAAATTAGGGGGAAAAGAATACAACCAGTGGCGTATCCTGGTAATGCGAGCTAGGCGTGCTGCTACTTAAAATGAATATGTACGCCTACTATTTAACTTCTTCCCCTCTTAATTTAAAAACCAACTATATTCAATTACGCATCGATAGTTATTAGGGGTATATGTCAATTATCTCCGAAATACTAATTAACTTACAACTTGAAACTCACTGTCACTGTAATAATCTGCATTCCCGGCAACTAACAAAAATTAATCACAAAAAACACTGGACGGACACAGCCGATTTTTACAACTCGAGAGCTGCAAGACCACCGCACGCATGTTCGTATTGTATTGACGTATCTGGCCATGACCCCGATCCACACAAACCAATCTTCAGACGTGAATCCGAAAGGTGCAGCACGCATTGTGACGGAATTACCCGAGAAACTTCGGGCGATTGTAACCAACCAATAAAAACTGCACTATAAAACGCGTCTGGGAAACTGAAACAAGATATACTCGTAGATTCTATGCGGGAAAATCCGTTATCCTGATGCGTGCGGTCCGAAAGCAGAACTTTAGAAGAGAAATATTTTATAGAATAATAAATTAAATTTTTATTTTCCTTCGGGCATAGGTGTGCGCAGCACGCACAGCACACACAGAGAATACGCCACTGAATACAACTCTCCACACTGCCGTCTTAAATAAGGTATAGGGAATTATTTAACGTGGCGAAAAATCAGCGTGTCCCGTTGTTCATTCAACAGATGATTGGATCTGTTCAACGAGTTAAAAATAGGAACTACCGATGTGTGTAACTGTGGCACCGATAAAATGACTGATGAACGTCTGCTTCAAAGATGCCCAACATATGAGCAACAGAGAAAGCACATATGACCGTCACTAGTATCATTCCTGGAAAAACTCTATGGAGATACAAATAGCCTCAAACTGACTGCTGCTTTCTTTGAATACATTCAATTAGACGTCTTAGAGTATACGAAGAAGAAAGAAGAATGCGCATGAAAATGATACATTTGCACACTCCTTTTTACAGACGTAGAGAAGTAAAGTGGAAATATCACAGCGCACCGCGATACCGATCACGCCTTACTCTTAACATTTATTTTGTTATCGAGTATAGCAAATCTCTGAATCAGCGAATACGATAACAGGTTCATCTATGCTAGTGTTTCTAAAAGTGTGGTGCACGCGTACCCTCCACGGTTCGCGAAAGGGGTGCATTGGGTACGCTGCATAATTTGTTATTTTACTTTATCATACTTTTTTGCTTTTAGTTGCAAAAAACGATTCATTAAAATGTAATATATGAGAATAGTGTACTGTTAAAATGCACGCTCGTTTATTTAGAAGTTTTTTTTTTTTTTTAAATTGAAGATGACAAATATTCCGTTCATCCTCTGAAGGGTTATATAATAGTAGAGGTTAAAAATAGGATATATAGTGTTTTCAAGTCCAAATAATATGTACAGTTGCCGACAAGCAAAAGTGGTATTTCCCTCCCTTATGTGTAATAAAAGTGGTATTGCGTGGCAGTAGAAAAGGATTGGTTAGTGGATGGCGGGAAAGTGGTGGTCTGGTGAGGTTCTCGTAATGCATATTGATGATAATACGTGAATGGTGAATGAGTGCCATCCAAAACACCCTGGGCTTTCCTACCCTCTTCCTCCTTATTAGCAACAAGACAGGTATGAGAGGCTGCCATTTTGGGGCACGGGGAAACACACACGCACATTGGCACTTTTGATTTACTCTGTTTGGACTAACTGGCGGGGGCGAAATGATACCACATTCAGGTATCGGGTATCAGAATTATTATCTTACATTAGCGACACGATATATGTATTCTTATCATAACACAACAGAGGTTAATCGAGATGTTCTTTCTTCAAAATCTTCGCATTCTTACTTTACAGCTTTACGGGCGACACAATTGCCTTTATAACAGACGATTAGGATAGTGGTGCATGTATAAATATATGGGAAAACTGCACAAATGGCAGCAGAAATAAAGAATTAAGAAGAGAGGTAGAAGGAGACCACGCGTTGAAGAGAACTGGAGACAGATATGAAGGAGATGAAAAAGACCTTGAGTTGATGGCACAGGACAGGAAGATTTGACATATTTGTTGAAGGCCTATGCTCCTGGGGCAGTTGAAGGTGATGAACACACACACACACATACATATATGCGCCTGTGGCGATTAAGTACATGCATTATTAAAATTACGCCTCAAATTATCTTCCCCTGAGAGGGCTACACCGATATGACTAAAACCCTCCCCATAGTAGATTCCTCGATTATAGTAAGTGTGGACAACACTGGTCTGTGGTAACTAATCCGTGCCAACACTTGCGGGCGGCTAGCGCGCCACCGAGATTTTAACTTGTATAATCATTATTATTATTTTATTTTCGTTGCGAACTTTGGCCTGAAAATGTGGCCAGATTTATTTGCTTGAAATGGAGTAAAAATCTGGTTTATTCATTTGTAGGAAGCCAGAATTATTGTGACAACGGAATAATTGTGCTGGCGGCGACAAGATAATGCTGTTTGTGTTTGTAAACGACAAGTGTTTGGTTTTAAAATTCATAATCTTTGTGTTGTAGAGGCGGGAAAGAGAGACGGCGTATTTACATTTAATGAGTCATTTTGAAATAGTTAAAATATTTTCATTCATTAATAATCCATCAGTTCTCTCCCTCCTCCTCCCCCCCCCCCCCCTCCCGGGGGTCGGATTGGCTAAGAGGTATGGCGTCCGCCTCGAATTCTAAAAGTACCGGGTTAGATTCACGGTAGAAGGAATATAATTTATGGAATTTTTTTCCCAGAGCCAGTGGTTCTAATGATATCATACACTTCCCTATCACGGATTGCCTCCCCTGCTTTTCAGTAGTGGTCCAACAGTGAACAACACTCAAGAGTATCTAATATTGGCTTCCAAGGTATCTACCTGCGCGCAAGATTACTCTTGACAGAGATGTAGATAGAAGATTAACTTCTACCTTAATGGAGCATTCACAAGATATTTCCAGAAGTCAAGAACAAAAGCTGCTTAGGGCTGAGCAATTTGTTATCTTATTGTCTGGTCCGTCGCCTTTTGTGAAGGATTTAAGCAATGGTTTAGCCCGTTCAAGCCCTCAGTTGGTGTAATCCAACGAAATCCCTCTTATAAGGTATAGCTCTGTTTAGTGTAAATATATGTCTAGGTATTTATATATAGATTAACTATTTTGGCTCATACGTTTGCTTTCATACATATAACTGAATCAACTATTATTGTTTAGTTTGAAAACAACAGGTAACAAATTTAATAGTGGAATAGTCTTTAACAGGTTAAAATAAATATGGAAAGATTAGTGAAATTTTGATAATTATAACGTTCTCATCATTGAGACGTATGTGGAAATTTAACTTTATACTTAAAGTTTAACTGGAATTGTCCCTTTTTTGCTGGTGCCTTTTAGTTAGCACTTAGCTTGTATGAGTGAGTCCTGCAGCTGTGGTTTATCAATTCTGTGATGACGAAAGCCTTCTCCACACTCTCTTCCACTGCCGGCTGTTAGGTGGATGCTTTTCTCTCTAGCTGCGTTAGTACCACAAATCGTCTGATGGCTTGTAACCACGAACTTTAAACAAATAGAAAGAAACAAATGCCTGCTGAATACATTTGTTCGCCGCAAACTAACAGGCCCATTATCATGCGCTGCACCCACCAATGTTAACCTCTCAGAAGAATTAAATTCCCGAGCACACAGTGTAACTCAAGGAATGTGATGAAAATTCACCCATATCCTTCTGGGTGTTAACTAGGAAATTGCGTCTGGAGTGCATGAATAATGATTTGCCTGAATTACAAGTAACAAAGGTACATAATTCTCACAAGATAATATGTTACACCTTAGGCACATGTGATGTAATAATCACTCATCACGGCTCCAGTTGGAGTCTGGGGTCGCTCTGCTGTCGGGTTTTCCGCATGACTAGTCAGAAACAGTCACCAGCTCTTGCTGTAGTGGTTCATGAATAAACTATTTTCATATGTTGAGGTTGCCAGCTTCATATGTAACCACTAGCAAGAAAACATGTTAAATTCACGTTTGTAATAGAAATATTTACACTTACTCCAAATAATGGGTATGCACAATCTCCTGCACAAATTAGAATGGACACGCGGCACTTTAGGTTAGATGCTGTTTGAATCACTTTGGTATGGAAAATTAGAGTTAATTCCTCTGACGGCGGGTGTCTCTGCGAAATCACTTACTGGGAAAACTTGAGTTAAATACCTCTTACGACTGGGTCTGGGAAATTAGAGTTAATTCTTCTGACGACGAGTGTCTCTGCGAAATTACTACCTAGGAAAACTTGAGTTAAAGTCCTCTTATGACTGGTGAATCTGATTCCTATGTTTCCAGTCTTGTTATCTTAAAGTTCTGGTCCCTTAACTTTTTACAGTCTATGTATTTAAATATGCGGGTTTACCCTTAAGTTTTCAGAGTTGCCCAAATACGTTGAACTGTCACTTATAAGTATGGAATTCTTCTTCTTCCGTCCTTAGCCACCGACCGTCAAAGCAGTCAGTGGCCATTACGCCTAGTGGCGTCTTAGGGCAACGGCAGATAGGTTTTCTTTGCCATTGTTTCCCATCACGCCTATTGGCGTCTTTAGGGCAACGGCAAATCAATCCATTTGCTGTTGTTTCCGTAATCGAAGTGACTGGCAAACGGGTGATCAGCCCGTTGGTAAGTATGGAATACTAAGTCCAATATCTCACTGGCTTCTTGGGAGTTGTTCGCTGTACAGTGCGATCTCTCTGTGTGTTCTGTGTCTGGGATTTCACTACATTATATTGTACAGTTTCCAGTTCAAATCCAGCTGGGTTTCCGGTGAATGTTCCAATCAAATTCATTGTAGATTCTGGCAAACCAATCACTCTCTAGCACTAGAGGGGTCGGTTTGTTTATCATTACTCATCCCACGCGTATTTGAAAAATATTAAATTTAAAATACACGCGTGGCCTCTCACAACAGTGATGTCATATCATTGCATAAGACTTCCGGCCGCACCTCTATCACAATATTGTGACCATGTTTTCCTGGTGTAATGTCTTCCGCCCAGATGTCTACCCCGACAGATTATCTAATTATCGCCTTTATGTGCGTGCCTCCGCCCAGACAGATGTCTGGTCAGACAATGTTGTTTTCTTTCATCGGACGCACAACACAAGCTTGTGTCAACACGATCAGCAGCTTTTCACTGGGGTCAAATGTTGGACCCACACGTTTCCACATTTCCACGTGGTCAGACGGATTCAAAGAGATAAGCGGGTGACCGGTCTGATGACTGTGTATTGTTACGATAATACCACGGTTCACCTGGCGGAACGTAAATACTTCTGAGGAGTGGTAAACAATAAGATACGAATTACTCCCGTAGCAAATACTGTCATAGTGGAGTGGCGTGTTAGAGACTTCACCATGCTATGTCTAGCATAAAGAGTAAATGAGCATAAAGAGTAAATGAATGAAAGGGCAAAATGAAATGCCAAATAACAAGTGAATAATGAAAATATATGAAGAAAATAAGTTTACTGCCGGAGGGCTGAAGGTGTGAGATCACACAAAAAGACAGGGACAGACATTTCGTCACACTTCCCCCCCCCCCCCCCCCCCTCCCCCACCCCCCCCCGGGTCTCCTGGGTAGGGAGATTGGATGCCTAGCCTTCTTAGATAAGGGCGGAAAATAGGAGGTCCCGTGAGCAATTTGCGCACATTAAAAATCCCGTGGCAGTTGGAAATCGTAAAGCGTAGACCATAATGCCGCTGCCCTGGCAAAATTGAAAAATTAGAAACCTACCCACCACAAAATTGTTTATACTTGTAGAATGTGCGATTCCTATATATACACACACACACATTGGCATTCTCACCGGTGCTATGGAGTTTGTGCACTTTGCTGAGATCCTCCTTGTGTGATCTTACGGAGGTGATCTGAGCACTGATGGAGTTGTCCGTGTGCAATGAAGATAGTCCTTAAAGCAAAACCAACCAAACTCTCAGTTCCCCAAGGAGTCTATGCCTTCAACAAACTCATGCCAGGTCTTCCTGTTTCGTGCCATTAGCTCAAGATCTTTCCATGTTTTCCTCATGATTTTCATTTCAGTCTCTAGTTGTCTTCCCCATATGTCTTCTTCTTCTTTAACACATTAACTACCGAATTGAAAAACACACTGTGGCCGAATTAAATTGTTTTCCCATTTTCATCCTGTAGGTGTTTGCACAAAGTAAGCTGTAGTTTTCGTAATTGTTTACAGATTTTTATGAATTACACGTCATTTAAAAGATAAATGAATGTACTATTACAATAAACACTGGTTGTAACTCTAAAAGAGGTTGTTGCTATTTAACGGCCCTTCGATGGCCGAGGACTTGCAATATTTTCACAATTATAACTGCTTGCGCCCCATCTCTATCAAAATCACAATTTCAATCAATGTTCACACCGTTTTCACTACACGCTGATTCTACATGAAATTAACTTCTGCTTTACTTCATTAGACACTTATTGATAAAATATATGATAAGCGCTTAAGCGCCCCACGCTTTTTGTCAATTTGATGTTACATTTTTTTTATTGCAAGCTATAAACTCCGTGAAAAATTATTTGTGGCTTTTTAGTGCATTAAAAGCCCGTGTTTAAAATATTTTTAAAATATTTTTTTCTATTTTGAACATTTGGAACTTCTCTGTTATCGTTGTTGTTATTTTTGTCTTTCGTGTTATCGATCCATTATGCTAGGTCTGACTTGACATTTGTCTCAGTCAGGTGTCTCTCTCATCTTCATTATATAATAATGCATCAAGTTAAGAGCCGCCATGGTTTGATGCTCTCACGCCGGGGTTCCGTACAGATAATATGGAAGAGAAAATAAATTTTCATTATGGCATAGTGCTGGCTGTCAACACTGTATCGTTTACCTTCTGTTAAGGAATACCTCGCCTGCTGTTATCCTTATGTTCTGTTCTTTGTTTGTTCTGTCACATATTTGATGGATTCTCAGATAGGTCGGATATTGCCTGGCTTATCTTCCAACGCTGCCGCTGTTTGACTGACAGCTGATACACAGAATATTACTCGTGGAGATGGTAACTTACTGGGCTCACTGTGTTGGGCTTTTGTTACAACAGTGATAGGGTCGCTAAGGTCTTTAATAAAAAGCTACAGACTTTCATAAATGGGTGTTTGCCTAGAATAGAAGTGGTGTTAGAAGATCACTTATGTGGAACTGAAGACTCTTCTTCTTCGTCCTCGTTCGTCCTGAAAAGGACGTTGGTTGCGTTGTGTCTGTTTACAGCAAAGCTGTGATATCTGCGCCTTTCGGCCGACACATCCGACTTCAGCACGGCATTTTTGGGGACCGGGTTTGCCTTCCCTCTTCGATCCCTACTCTCTCAGCCAGACTGCAGTGATGCAGCCTGTTTGCAGGACCACCACGTGGAGGTGGAGTAGGGTCTTGATCAGCTCTGGTTCGCTGACCCTGACGCAAGCAGTCAAGCTATGGGTCGCTGACTGCATTCTCTATTGCTGCATCTTTGGGTCCCTACTGAGGACAAGAATCAGACAAATGCCAGTGGAGCAAAAGATGAGTAGAAAACGCACATCGCTCAACCTAGACATAGAGTTCGTCGGGTATATTCTGGCGCATGTCCAAATATTAAAAGACCTTTTGGTATGGTTTTTAAAATCCCGTAACGATACATGAAAAATCCCGCCTGCTTTTCAGGAAAGTACGAAAAATGGCGCGTATTGCACCGCAAGAGCTGAAATGAACAACAATTAAAAGAGCGCACCGGCCTTGCACTATTTTTTCCATGATGAATAGACTATATGTCATGATAACTTTGGCTACAAAGGTCGACATGGAAAAGGAGCTCAGGAGAATTCGTGACGTCATCAGGGCATGCAGCAGAAAGAGCACAATATAATTACTTACCGTCATCTTGTGGCGGGTTACTTGCTCAAATATATATATATATATGGGAGCCGCGGTAGCATAGTGGTTAGTGCACTGGCTTCCTAGCTCGGTGGTCTGTGGTACGATCACCAGATGAGGTGGGATTTTTTTAGGCCCCAGGCGGCTCCTGGGTCGACCCAGCCCCAAATGGGTACCAGAGCATCTCTGGGAAGGTTAAGGCGGCCGGCGTGATGCTGACCACATCACCCCTAGTGTGCCGACAGTCGAGAAAATATGGGCCTAACACCATATTCTCAATGGGCGTGTAACGGGATCCTTTACCTTATATATATAAATAAATAAATATAAAAGCGTGCTGTTAGGAATCTTTTCTCGTTGTCTCCAGCGCTGCTCTCCAAACGCCTTATTGATTGTTACCAAAGTCTAACCATGAATGTTCGTCACGGAAACATTGGCTCAGTATTGACAGATAAGCGCGCTCACTTCCTGTGTCCTATCACTGAACAATAGAAACATGGGTTGCCATCCCGACAAGAATCTCTGTAGCCTCCAGTGCTTGTACTACTTGTTTACTAATTGTCCATCACTCACTTCCGTATGTCAGGCTTGGTTCTATATTGCATAAGATACTTTTCATTTTTTTAAATAGAATGCTACTTTTGCCTGGACTATTCTACTCTTCACTTCTGAGATGCATCTTCCATCCAGTGTTATTGACATTCATAGGTATTTGAATCTATTAACTTGTTTTAAATCTGTTCCATTTACTTTGATAGTGCATTCTGGATAACTCGTTTTGCTGCCTGGTTACAAGACAAATATTGTCAGCCCTTTAATCAGTCATGTCTGTGCTATCACAGCCAAAGGTGACAACGAATGATGTGTCGCACCAAAATGTCAATATTTGACACGTTTCCATCGGCAGTGGAGCTATCGATTGTCATCTATAGTAGCACTAGATTTGAAATGACACTGCTGTATTGATTATTGTTTTCGCTGACTAGGGCGGGATGAAGTAGGATGCCTGCAGAATGAATAGTGTTTGCACTAAGTAACATATTTTACTTTCCCCTCTGAAGTGTATATGTTTATAAACTTTTCTTCTTCCTCCGTCCTTAGCCGCTGACCGACAAAGCAGTCCGTGGCCAATACGCCTAGTGGCGCCTTAGGGCAACAAGAAATTAACTGTTGTTCCGTTACGCCTAGTGGCGTTTATTGGTACAGCAAAAAATTAATTGTTGTTTCCGTAATCTGAGTGACTGGCAAGCGGGTGATCAGTCCGCATGTTTATAAACTAGTTGAGGATTATTACCGAGGCTCGGACATCATATTTAAAAAATATATAAATTATGGCGAGACGCGTACGTTCAACCTAGACATAAGGTTCGTCGGTTATATAAGGGCGCATGTCCAGATAAAATAGACGTTTAGGTCTTGTATGTGATTTGCGAACTCGGAGATGTGAATAAAAAATAACAATATTGAAAAAATTACAATGCTCATGAGACCAACTGAGAGCTCAGATCAGACCGGGCCGTTTTACTTTGTGAGGCCCCCTCAATTATCTGGGAAGAGGGGTAAAAGGTGCATTCATCGCGCATCGTTGACTGAGATGAGGTCCGGGCCCACTAGTCCCGCTGGTACACCCTCTCATAGGGAATGAAACTATTTTTCCTCATGGTGTTTGGCAAAGCAGTAATTTGCAGGTGTGGACGATTTGTTATTTTGTATTGCTGTATGAATGAATGAATAGTTTAAAATGTAGTCCACGTATTCATTTATTCACACACTTACCATACATATACATATAACTCCATATAAGTGCATAATTTTATGCCATATCACTAGTTTTAAAAAAAAACTGTAGTCGGGGTCAGGACTTGTAAAATTTCCGGAGTTGGAAAATGTTTTGGCCGACTCCACAACCCTGGTATTAAGTATAAAATCGGCTGAGATTACCCGCCACAGTTAAGCAGTGCCACGCCTAATCTTGGGGTTAAAGCGTAGAGCACGAAACTAAAATACTGGCCGTAGTATAGGCGATCTAAGTGCCACCAGGTCCATCTACTGCTTTGATAGTCGGCGGCTAAGGATCAGAGAGATAGGCGATATACGCCCCTTGTAGTGTGTGTGTGGGGGGTCTCCGAGAAGACAAAGAAAAAATAAGACTCCTGCTCCATCAGGCATGTCGTAAAAGGCTACTAATGTGAGATTGTGCATGGGGCTGAAAACCCCATCATGTCAAATTAAGTTCTACAAGAAACCAGACGAAGTCTCACTGGGGGAGGGGGCATATTCAGTGGTGGCTACATTCTCGGAAAGGAGTGAAAAAGGCGGTGATGATCATGATTGTGGCCGTAGACATATAAGCTTGACTGTGGACTTGTCTACTATACCCTACTTCTACCTTATGTTGATCGTATAATGGATTCGGATCTCTACCCTGAACAGTAGGCAGCTTATTTATGTTTGATGGTGTTTGGATAACCTCTTTCTCACAGACGACAACAGTTCACAACTGACAAGTGATGAATGATCTCGATGATCGACAATTGACTTCACTCTGACAACAGTAGCAAATAATCGTTGAACTTTATTTACATCAAATAAAGAAAGGATGTGAAATGATGTGCCCAACCTTCCCATGAGGTTGGCCAACTGGTACAGCAAATATTTCAAAATCAGTTATTTACACAATATCTTGCTCTCTCGTTCACTCTTGCTGCTTCAGTATTTCTAGCTGTCTTTATTGGTTAGGGTCGTCACGACTTGAAAACCCCTGTCAATATTTTCCTGCCTTCTATATTCTTCGTAAATAAACATTGTCCTTTCAAAATGTTCTGATATTTCTTCTGTTCAGCTTAATTTTCTGTAGTCTTTACTTGGTGTATCTTAGAGAGAATACTGGCTACCGCCACGGTTGACGATTTTCCAAGTTTATATACTACTCGTTAGTCTGTCAGGTTGTCTACTATTCTGCACTTCTAGTAATAGACTCGTAAATATTCAACGTACCTGGTTTGTTCGAAAAATACACTTTTTCTTGTACTGGCAACACTGGCAATCTTGTCTACAGAATAAATATAACTAACTGTCATAGTGGCGTACAAAGCGATTGAGGGTCTAGACCAGTGTTTCCCAACTTTTTTCGAGTTACGACCCCCTTTTATAATAGCCAAGCAACCTGCGAACCCCGCCACATTTGCATAAAAAGGCATTTTTAATAGGGTAAAGAAAACACATTAAAAATATATTTTCCAGAATATAATTCTTACCTAATATTTAATTAACCTAATATTTAATGCGATGGTTGTACTTGCATCTGAACAACCAGCTTCAAAATTCGCGACTGAGTGTTTGTTAAAACCAACCTCATGTCATCCTCAACATTCAGTCTGTTTCTTGCCTCTGTTTTGATATGAAGAAACGTTGAAAATCCACTCTCGCAGAGATATGTAGAGGCAAATGGAAGTAAAACTCGAAAGGCAAGCATGGTGACTGTTAAGTCATAATTTAATTAAGGGGAGTTAAGTGTTAAAGACTTGTATGTACGGGTCGATTTTTTGGTACACGCTTGTAAACACGCTTTGCGTGATGAGAGTATTTCTTAGCTGAGGGGTGGAAAGCGGAGTAATGTTTAAACTGTTACCTGTCTAGTTGTTACTTTGTTTAAAGATAGGATAAGGAATTATGAATTAGTTTTGGGGGGAAAGGCGGATGAATTCAGCTCATATCTCAAGCTGCGAGTTTGCGCTTGAATGAATTTTACTGAGCGGTTTTGAGCAGCTGTTATTTTTCGTGACAGTAGTTTTCTGGCAGAGCTTGAAAATGGACGGGATCCATTTTGCTAGTGTCCCAGGATATTTCTTGTGTGAAAAGGGAATTTAATAGAGATTGAAGATATTTTCAGGCCATGGATTATAGGCCATTAAATACATGCATATTTCTGAAGACGGGTTATTGAAGTTCGATAGATTATTAGGGAATGTTCTTTCTCCCTGGAGATGTGTTATACAGGCCTTGGAGTATGTTGACCCAGGCTATATTATTGTAAACTGTGAGGTATACAGTCCCTTTCTTGTATGGATATTTTGCCATGATGTTCAGGATTATGAGCTGCTGTGCTACGCAGCCTTTGTGCTTGGAATTCAGTAACTGAGTCGTATGGATTTTCTTACTGATGTCTGATCTGTAATGAACTGTCATCCATGATTATATATTTTTGGATTATGCATTCAATTACCTATGGATATTTTGCTTACATGATGTGTCATGATTTGCCGTGAACTGTAACCTGTGAAGTGTGCTGTCCCTACGTCAATGTTGCGGTGTTAATAAACTGTGAAACGTTACAGCTAGTTTCAATGATTCCTGACTCTTATGTTTGCTGTAGTATGTGTTTCCAGTTGGTGCAGGTATACCCGAACCCTTATCATTTGCGTATGCATATATACCACATTATACACCTGTCGGCCATACGTAAGCCCGACCATAAGCTGATTGCCTTCATCAGCAAAAGATATTAACATCTGTTGAGACAAGATCCCGTTAGAAGAAGTTATTAACCCCCAAAAGGTCAAAAGATTAGCAC
Source organism: Oreohelix idahoensis (assembly GCA_024509875.1). Classification (NCBI taxonomy): domain Eukaryota; kingdom Metazoa; phylum Mollusca; class Gastropoda; order Stylommatophora; family Oreohelicidae; genus Oreohelix; species Oreohelix idahoensis. Next base: position 418,755 of record JAMPIV010002292.1, read on the forward strand.
TATGGTATAGGATTTGACTATACTGTAAAGAACAGAGTTTTTCAAATTTAATCTATTTTGAAATGAACAGTATTAGCAAACATAAGAAGAAAAAAACCAAAGTGAGTACATTAGTTTTACAATAGAAGAATTATTAATTCCTTCTTTCTCTCGCTTCTGACAAAACCTGTGGCCACATTCATTCACTCTTACCTAATAAGTGCTTTCACAACATCTGGAACATATCTCCTGATACAACCACAAATCCAAGGTTGGTTTTTTTTTTGGCAAAACAAGCCCCAGTTTCTCCAAGACTGATTAATCCTCTTATTTGGGAAACGCTTATTTTGTTACTATTAATAGGATTCTGTTTATGTTACATCAGTTAGTCCAGGTAGGAAAATACTTAAGAGATCTAATGTTCACAGTGTCAGTAGCTGGTAAATTTGATACTTGAAGAGAAAATGTCAGGTATGTAAGATTAATTCCCCCTGACCAATATAACTACCGAAAGATACTTCTTAACTTATCGCCCTTGATTTTCTTCATTAGCTTATCTCCCCCTTTTCTTTCGCTACGTGCATCATAGTCTGGCCTGTCACTATTACGACGGTTGCCCAATCGCTGGCGTTATAATACAGTTAACGGCTCTGGACTAGCTAATAGGTCTGTTTATAAACATTCCTAGTGCCTGTAAGACAATAGAGAAAAGAAAAAATAGGCGTGGCTACAAATATGTGTTCGACAGATATAGAAGCGCATGCCTTCTGCGTTAACGAAACGTGAATATTAAAAAGCAAACAGAGGTGGGAAACAGGTGGTAGCAAAAACGTGTTGATATCATGTAATATATTTACATAACTCTGTCCCACCCAGTAATCTCCTCCTTCAGATTCTCATCCAGTTTACCTTCAGATTCCTCTACCACACTGCAGAGTTTTTCAAACATGGCAATGTTTCCAAGATTTACTTTCCGACGCCAGTTTTGCAGCTTGGATACAAATGCCTGAAGATAATCTTGAAATTGGATAATGTGTGTTTCCTTTCCCTGAAGTTTCAGGTTCAGCGTATTTAAGGTAAAGGTAAAGGAACCCGTTACACGCCCATTGAGGCATATTGGGAATATGGTGTTAGGCCCATATTATCTTGACCGTCGGCACACGAGGGGTGATGTGGTCGGCATCACGCCGGCCGCCTTAACCTTCCCAGAGTAGCTCTGGTACCCATTTGGGGCTGGGTCAACCCAGGAGCCGTTTGTGGCCTAAAAATTTTCCGCCTCATCTGGGGATCGAACCATAGACCACTGCGCTAGGAAGCCAGTGCACTAACCACTATGCTACCGCGGCTCCATTCAGTGTATTTAGCTAGTCTAAAATGTCTGCTAAGTAAGCAACTCTTTTCTTCCAAGCTTCACCATTAAAGTAAACCACAAGGTCATGTTTCCCTTGCACTTCCAGGAACAACTTGATTTCATCTTTCAACTCAAAGACACAATTGACAACATTTCCTTTCGACAACCAGCGTACAAGTGTAGAAAAGAAGAACCTCGTGATCAGAATTCATGACTTTACAGAGTTCTTGCAGAGGAGCTGGAAGAGTCTTACTGGCAAGAGCATATCGGTGAATCATGCAGCGAATACACTTTGCTTGGGGAGCAAATTCTTTCACTTGTGTCTGAAAGCCAGACTTTGACCCTAGTATAGCTGGTGCTCCATCTGTACAAACCCCACAGACGTTTTTTCACTGTAGTGTCCAGTTTCAAAAAAGGTATTTATCTTCTCCATAATATCTTCACCTTTTGTAGTAGTTTCAAGTGCACTACAAAATAGGAACTCTTCTTTGATGTCATCGGAATTAATATATTTCACGAAGACAAGCAACTGAGAACATGAACTTACGTCCGTTGATTCATCAACTTAAAAAGAAAACAATGGAGAATGATTTCATTCAAAACCTGCTCTTTCACGTCTACGGACATATCTGAAATGCGCCTCTGAATAGTGTTATTGGACAGAGATATTTGTCACATCTTTATCTCGCTGGCTTCCCCGAGAATTAACTTCACCATCTTCAACATGCAGGTTTTGGTGAGCGTTTCTCCAGTCGTGTAAGGTTTTTTTTGTTTGGCAATTTCCAATGCGACTTCATATGCTGTGCTCTGTTGCTGAAAACTTCCTGTAGGATCAAGTCTTGATGTCTGAGACCTATTTCATGGCGTCGAAAGAACTCCAAATCCTTTTTAGTATGTTCTGAATGCTTTGTCTCTAAGTGACGTTTGAGTTTTGAAGGTTTCATAGATTCAGCACTGAGAACAACATTGCACAAAACGCATTGTGGCTTCTGTATGCCATTGATCAAGGTGGTAAAGCCAAATTTTAGATAGTCTTCTGAATATTTACGGTTTTTCTCCATGGGTACGGATTTATGAAAATATAAATAAAAATTAATTCTTTTTTCGCGAAAAAAAAATTTCTTTTTATATTTTTATTATTTATTCCCGTTTCACGAATTTTATCAATTGTAATTGTCATGCCAGCATCTTCCATCATAATCCACATGGTTAGAGGGTGACTGAAGTTGGTTGTGGCGGTTGCGTCTTGAAAAAGGAGAGCAAAGACGTTTGCCTCGTTGATGTCTTCTTCCTTTCCCTAAGAAGTTCTCTGTAACAGGCTATTTGGTGTTCTAGCCCACTATTTACTTTAGAACTTCTGTCGAAATTGGGACCCACTCAAGCAGCTCTCTAACATCTTCAGCCTCAATTCCAAATGCGAGGTACACCTAGCGTGCGGCCTATTTCAGAATTTGAAATGCCTTGTTCATTAAGCTTGATTAGTTCAAGCTTTTCTTGCAAATTTAGAACCTTATGGGTTCTTTTAACTTTGTCACTACACTTAGGACCCATTATGAATATATTAAAGCACAAAAATAAGTAGTATAAGGCCTAATCACAAAAAAGTACCGTATGAATACTGTACACGTGTCTTACAATCACGATATGAACACTGTCATTATAATGTTCTCACAAAAATAACTATGAACTGTTTACAATATAATCACAAAAATAATACAGTATGAATAGTTCAGAGTAGCCGTAATAGAGACAACGTTCTAGAGAGAATACGTCACATGATGATGAATAGTTTGGTTATTTTAATCACAAAAATAAGTAGTATTAATATGTTTGATCGCAAATATAAGAGATTCAATGCGTACAACTTCAAAAAACAGTGCACACCGAACGATTTCTATTCAAAGACTGAACGACGAAAGAAACAAGATGACACGCGGTTGCGACGAAAGAGCGAAGCGAGGGACCAAATTTGGAAACGTGGTTATAATTGAAAAGCGACGAAACTCGAAGCGACGAAAGTCGAGGTATGCCTGTATAACCAATTTTTATCAAATCGAGAACGTTAAGGAACATCCCCATTTATAAGTAAAAAGGTATAAAAGGGGAACCCTAACACAACCCCAAGAATGCAGCAGTACAAAAGCGCCAAGGCAGCACAGGGAGAAGAAAGACACAACGCTCACAACCTCAAGAGGACCTGGGGAAGAGGAACCCCAAGGGAAACTAAAACGGTAGAATGCCTGAATAAAAGTATAGTTCTAAACTACTTTATGTGGAAGTCCTGGAGACAGGACAGTAATATTTAAAAAAAATAAATAAATGTTTAATAATGTTTTGCGGTAGTCACTTGGCTCACTATTTTAATAAAATAATACACCTATTAATATTAATAATATAACAATAAAAATATAAATAAATAATTAGCCAAAATACATTTTTTTCCGTCGGGAAACGATAATAGCGATGCAGAAAGCCGACCGACAGCACGGACTGATGACGACTTACTGACGCTCTTTAGATTTTAGAAAGTGCAAGCAGTAGCTAACCCGCGCTCGACAGCGAGTGGCTGGTTTCCATCATGGCGCCAACTAAAGGTGGTTGACTATTGGCCAACTACGTTCGCGCCAGTTTGCATCAGACGGCCCATCACGGACATTATGAATTACATCATTGCGAAGATGGCGGCGTCAACAAAACATGGGATGATCTTCAGCTTTGTTAAGAGAGCAACTCTTCTTTATTCGACGGTCCGTAGTCTGTTATTGAAACATCGAGACACCGATTAAAAATGAATTTTGATATTGAATTTTGCATCATAGTGAATATTTTTTTCAGTTTACTATTTATAAAATAGAATTTTATTCTAATGATAACACTGCATTTGTATATTTTATTTTTAGGGAGTGAATCAAGGTCCTTCGCGGCGGAAATCTGAAAAAAATATTAAAGGCCCGCCATAGCAAATAATTAAAATAATATAAAATGTTTAATATGTATGAACACGGCGGGCTTTTAATATTTTTTAAGTATCCGCCGCAGTGGACCTTAAGTCACATCCTTTCATTTATCAAAAATCAGTGTTACAACCACTAGTAGAATATTGCAGTGTAGCCACATTAAAATAAATAAGTGTTGAAAACCTTCGTGGTGAAACTTCCAATAAAAATAATTGCAACTAAAAATAACTGCGGCGACCCCCGTCAGAAATTACGAGCGGTAAATTTTCATCAATTCCTCTTCAATACCCGCTGAAACTTTTAAGCACCAGTATAAAAAATTCATGTACCCAGGATTTGTGGACTCTCAGTATTGACTAAAATGTTCGCTATTGATCAGTGTATATCTAAAACAAAGCGTTTAGGTGCAGTATGTGGCCATTGTTTCACGTGGCAGACACACTGTGCTGCTTGTCGTTTTGAGGTTTCCCTATTCAACCTACATATGCCGCGCATTAGTTCTGATAATTGCTTTAACTGCGGGGTCAGTTTACTGTGACCTGAAAATTGATTGATAGCGTATAATACGTTGACGTACACATTTTCCTCAATTATAAAATCTTCACTATTGTTCGGTTAATGATATAGGCGATTCAAAAACATAACGAAATATTTATGTTTGATATACATTTTTTAATGGGGGAAAGAGGATGTGTGTGTATATATATATATATATATATATATATATATATATATATATATATATATATATATATATATATATATATATGTGTGTGTGTGTGTGTGTGTGTGTGTGTGTGTGATAGGATGGGCGAGATGATGATGTTGTGATATTTGATCACTCTCTTGCACACTCGCAACCGACCCGATTCAACAATAAAACTCCGATTCTTAAGGCAGGGGCTGTATTTATTTATACAACCCTATCAGTGACCAAGAGCACACTGAAGCAAACATGAAACAAATAAACCAACAAACCAAACACAAAACAAACACCCAGCTAGTGCTCAGTTGCTAATCCTGAAACGCAAACAAAGCACGGGCTAGTTAAAATCAGTTAAATAATGATACTCTCACCTGCCAAACAGTCCTTCCACGCCACCTGACACCCTCAACTATCACACATGCACACACTCATGCGTGTCGTCCAATGCGACTAGTATGGTGTTGTGCATGAGGCTGGCAATCTCACCGTGTAACATCGGTCGCTACCGAAATCACTACTGCAAGAGCACACACACACTCAACTATCACACACATACACTCATGCATGTCGTCTAATGAGACTAGTATGGTGTTGTGCATGAGGCTGGCAACCTCACCATGTAACACAGATTGCTACCGAAACTACTACTGCACGAGCATCTGAATGCTTCATACGGAGGCAAACCACACTGTGGCCCCATGCTCCACCAGGAGCGGAGAAGAGAGATATATATCTCCAAGTGAGCCCACGTGCTCTCACAAACCATTCTACACATAACCATAATTAAATAATAATAACATGGACATAAAATAATATTCAACTATATGTACAGAGAAACACCTGACTCAACGTGCTTTATGCACCAAGGAGTGCCTCGCGCTCTCCAGAAATCTAAATACATATTCTCACCTCACTCAAAGTAACCCACTAAAGATATACAGTAGAATAATCAATAATCGTGAAATACCACTAAATTACTGCCGCATCAAAGAATAAAATATAATTATTCTTAACTTTAACAAAACGAAATAAATACATCACCTAAAGGAAATTTAACACGACAACTCTCTCTTTCCTTTACTGGGGAAAATTATCTTAATCTGCTTCCACCCACGTGTCAATTCACACAATATAAAACTGGCGTCTTCTTTATACACACGCATGGTGACGCGCCGCCTTTCATGACCACGTGGCTGCCATCTTGATAACAGTCAATATCATCTAAATTCAAGTAATAGATCGCTTCTCTGCCTGGTTTCATGTATGAAATAGTTTCATACTATATTTGCCTTTCTTGCCCGGTCTGATGACTGCAATAATTGCTACTAAAACTCTCACATCTGTGATTTGGACTTACACTATTAAAATCAATCCACACATATTATTTTCACTCATTTATCATTTCAAGACTAAATTATCAGGTCCTGGAAACACATCAATCTATTTATTTCCTTAAACATTAAAACAGCCACGCTCAATATAATTTCAGAATTGTAGAAAACTAATGCTAATTTGCTACGAAATCAAACTCACGTGTCATGTCTTTGTTCTTCCGCTACCCACACAGGGCGCCTCGTTTCGTTTTCTTTTGTCTGGACTGATACTGGAAAGGGCCGCTGCTGGCCATCGCATTCATTATATAGGCAATAGGCTAATCACTCGACTTTAATGCGCTGCGCAGATTAATTTTGCCCCTTAAATAACACTCGCCTTTATTGCTCTATTAGGCATGAAAACACAAATATGGCCCACAACTATCAAATATGACACAACTATCAAATATAACACACCACAACTAATTCTTAGGCTTTATTATGGCTTAGTCATCAATCTTCATCTTTATCAGACTTTTTACATCCCAGCATGCTGTGCGCACATCGAAAATATATGGGCAATAAATCTGCCATGAACATGAAGAGGGAGGCTTGGGTGTCTTTACGGCCCCATCACATTATATATATATATATATATATATATATATATATATATATATATATATATATATATATATATATATATATATATATATATATATATATATATATATATGCATGCATGCATGCACGCACGCACGCACGCACACACACGTACACACACGTACACACACACACACATACATACATTTATTGATTTATTGATTATTTATTTATTATGAGTGCCATCATTCCAGTAGTGGCTATCATGATCAATCGTCATTAACATTCATCTCTGTAAGAAGTATATGCTTTTTAGCAATATTAAAGGCTAGAGGAACTATTGCATCAGGAGATATATGGAGATCAAAAGACATCAAGCCCAACACAAAAATCAGAATCTTCAACTCAAATGTCAAGTTACTCTTGTTGTATGGTTCCAGAAACTTGGAGAACCACCTTAACAACAACCAAGAAATTACAGACTGTAACAAATGGGGACAGCAAACCATAAGTCAGAAGAGTTCAGGACCACCACTGGTGTAAGACAAGGTGATATCCTGTCACCTTATCTTTTCATACTCCTCATGGACGATGTTATCAAGTCATGGAAGGAGAGAACAAGAAGGTATTCAGTGGGGTACTGGAAGATGAGACAGGTATGTATTTCAGAGCTGGCATTTGCTGATGATGTTGCCCTGATTGCTAAATCAGAAGCACATCTCCAATCCAACCTGCAAGTCTGGAAGGAAGAGCTGGAGAAGAGAGGGATGGTCATGAGTAGCTCTAAAACAAAATCCATGGTGATATCACGAGAAGAAAGAAGACATCAGATTAAGCTGGGAGAACAGGTCCTGGAGCAGGTCGACCACTTTAAATATCTCGGAGCTATTATAGACCGAAAGGGAGGCATCAAAGAAGAGTTGGCCACTCGAAAAGCAGCAGCTGGGAGACTTTTCAGGCCATAAATCGAGGATTCCTCAGCAAGGGAGAGGTTGGTAAGAAAACGAAGATGGCTGTATACCGCTCCACCTATGTCCCAGTCTTGACATATGGATGCGAGTCATGGGCAATGACTACAACCCATAAAAGCCAGATCCAAACCTCAGAAATGAGGTATCTGAGGAAGGTGGTTGAAGTAACAAGAAGAGACATGGTCCGCAACCAGACGATAGTCAAGGCCTAAAATCCCACCCCCTGCAGACCCAAGTAGAACAGTCCCAACTAAGATGGTTTGGCCATGTCTGCAGAATGGGAGAAGATCGGCTACCACGACAAGCATGGGAAACAAAGAGCCAGGACGACCCAGAGTCCGCTGGGAGGACAACATTAGACAATCTTTGAAGGACCGAGGACTAGAATGGAACCAGGCCAGGAGGAAGGCAGCCGATAGGATGGTCTGGCGCTCTCTCTTCCAAACCTCTACACCTCACGGTAGAAGGGGAACGACTAAGTAAGTAAGTAACAAATGGGTCTTTGCATAGATTATTCTTGAAGTGATAGAAGATCAGCAAGATGGAACTGGTGGAAAGAACTAGGCAACCGCCAGAGAGATAAGAGATGTGAAGACGCTATCAGTGGACAGAACACACATTGAGGAAACCTGTTGATAATATTACAAGACAGTCTTTGTTTTTGGAATCTCGATGATTGGAGAGGTTGGGGGAGACTAAGAAACACACGGAGAAGAGAGCTGGAGAGGAGAAATAAAAGAGATATGGATAAGGAGTGCATGGAAAGACATTGAGCGAGGGCACGGGCTGGAGGACTAAGAGCGACTATACTGAAGGCCTTTGTTACTTTGGGAGTGAGATTTAATGAATGAATACATTATAAAGCTGTTATGAATTGTAATTTGTCAGCATATAACAAGTAAATATTTGTGTCTTATTTGTTTAATCTTAACGGTGAATAAACCTGTACTCTTTTTAGCTGTGTAGGATAGTCATCTGAAACCCTTATACGTGCGCGCACGCGCAGGAACACAGTTATTTATAGATATCCTCACCAGCCAAAAAAAGCATTTGAGCCGCCACTGATTTTAGCCATGTAGTTTCGTATGTATGTGTTGATGATGAGGTTTGAAGAGAATCGTGGTGAACATAGCATGGGCATAGTTCACAAAGCAGTGTAAAGTTAAATGAAGCAGACATCATATCAGCTGTAATTTATGTGTCTGGGTGATGGACAAGGATTCGGGAGTACGTAAGTTTTACATGGCCATTGTTGTCCCAAGTTCACTTCAGTACGAGAGAATAATATTCACTTCTTAAATCAGCTCTTGATGTTACCTCCCCTTGTCATATTATTATTATTTCCCCTCGTCTGTAAAGCAGACCGTAACGGTTAGCTTATGACAAGCTCGGACCATCAACCTTATTAAGGATGATGACAGCCAAAGAAGGCAGTTCTTCAATACGAGTCGGCCACGTACGTCATTGATTATTTTCTCGCGCTTAATATTTAACCATACATTCCACATTCCTGCGTAGCTGTCTGTCGCTTTTCACTCTTAGTTTTTATCGGCTTTTTAGAATTACTCCTAAATCGGTTTGGAGGAGCTTTGCAGAACAATTATTTGGGAGCGGTGTATGACGCACATCTTGACAGAATGATACTGTTCGTGGTCAGTTGACACACATTGCAATAACCTCTGTTGGGTTTTCGCCGAGTTCCTTTAGTGTTATGAACACAACTTTTTAAACAAGTACGAGGTGTGTTCAAATGAAACCCGTCCCAGTGGCTTTATAACAAATATATGTAAGTTACATCAGCAGGAGTAGTAGAATTAAATACAGCAATTGTTATGAAGCAAGTACCCACTGGGGTTCTTTAGAAATAGTCACCATAGGCATTCAGACACGCATCCCACTGCTTGGGTAGACGGCGGATGCCGTCCGAGAAAAATGACTTTGGTTGCTTATTGAACCATTTGGGCACTGACGTCTGCATCGGAGTCGAATCGTTGCCCCTTTAGAGATTTTTTTAAGGGTACGAACAAATGAAAGTCACATGGTGACAGATCAGGGCTGTAGGCTGGGTGTGGCAGAACTTCCCACCTTTTCCTTGCTAACGCTTCCTGCACAATGTTCGCAACATGTGGACGAGCATTGTCGTGCAACAGAATCACCACGCGAAAGCATGCCCGGTCGTTTATTCTTGATGGCTGTATGCAGGTTGTCTAGTGTGTCTTTGTAGCGGATGGCATTGATGTTCACGCCAGGCTCTTTAAAGTCTACCAATAGAAGCCCTTCATGGTCAAAAAATGCGGTCAGCATAACCTTACCGGCGGAAATCTGTGACTTGAACTTTTTGGGTTTTGGTGATCCGGGATGTTTCCATTGCATGCTCGCTGATTTGCTGCACGGCTCAAAGTGGTGGCACCAAGACTCATCGCCTGCCACTATGCGCAACAGAAATGCATCACACTCCTCTTCGTAACGCAGCAGGTGGTTCAAACTCCACCCCATGCGTTCTTCCTTATGGTGATCGGTCAGCATCCGTGGGACCCATTGTGAACACACCTTTCGATACTTCAGTTTCTTCCTAACCACCATTTGAACTGTCCCAAGAGACACAGCGAATTCCTCTGCTAGCGAACGTAAGTTCCGACGACGGTCCACCCGTATTGCTGCATCAATCTCGGCGATGGCTTCTTCTGTCGCAACAATATGCACCTGACCTGGCCGCGGAAGATCTTTCGTTAACTGACGCCCTTCTCGAAACATTCGTGCCCAGTATTTCACTGTAGTCTTAGACACACTTTTGTCACCATACACTGCTTTCATTCGGCGATGAATGTCGACTGGTCGACATTCTTCGGCTGTTAGGAAATGAATCACCGCTCGCTGATCGACCTTGGACGGATTCCTTATCACACCGGCCATTATTTTAACGGTCTGCAGCACAACCAATGAATACTAGGAGAATGAACACTTACACACTTGTACATTCGTATGTGCTTATTACGTCAGATGTATGATGAGGTTTTTTTTTCCCGCGTCTTTTGCAACAACTCATATAGTCGGCGCTCATACGACATACCCGAGGGAGCATTAGTTCCAGGGGCAGACTGAACAGGTGGGTGATCGGGCAGTACCCTTAGGTCCACAGCTTCCATTTATGTCGGATGGGTGGTTAGGGGAGAATGTCCCTTATCGCCCGGGGGGTGGGGGATATCACAGTCAGTCCGCCCCTGATTAGTCATGTTCACTCTTTTTGTCTGTGCAGATACTCCGGGAACTACACAACTTTTTTAACATAGTTTATTTTAGTTTAGTTGTGAAGCTAGTGCTGACTGCCATGAGAAGTGCTAGCAGTGGTGTCAACTACAAACAAGTATTTGTGGACACGGTTCAGCTCATTGTCGAAGTGTTGTGCACTTTAGTATTGCCTGTCTTGAGATTTGGCCCAGTTTGTTGTTACATGTCAACTTAGTGAGGTGGAATGTGTCAGGATACGGGGTCTTATAGGGCACTAACAAGAGTCGAGGAAAAGACGGTAGCGTTGGAAAGGATGCAGATATGTTATATCATTATATATTTTCCATATTAAAAAATATATATATATTCCTGCCAAGTAATATGTATGAGTCCACATCTTGTAGGAAAGTGTCTCCCAGCACCTTCTGGTTATCACTTGTTGCATTTATTCTCACAGTCTTTGTCTTTTCCCAGTGGATTTTGAAACCAAATTGTTGTGGCCCCCCCCCCCCCCCCCCCACCCGATCAGATATACTTATTATGTCTTTCATCAGGTTATAGTTATGGAAAAGAACAGTGGTATCATCGGTATAATATAGATCATCAAGCTGTTTTGTCAGGGTCCACTGAATTCAGTTTCTATTGGTTGTTTTCTTCATAATCGCCAGTAGTCGTAGATGTGTCTGTATTGCCTCCCCTGCTTTGCAGTAGTGGACCAACAGTGGCCAAAGTATCTAATATGGGCTTCAAATGTGTCTACCTTCTCACAAGAGTACTCTTGACAGAGATAGAAGGGTAATGACACTTCTATCCCAAGGGAGTTTTCACAAGATATTTAGATAAGCGAAAACAATGCTGCTTTGGCTGAGCACGTTAATTCTAGAATCTGCCGACAACTTTTGTGAAGAATTAAGCAATGATTAATTTTAGTTCGTTAAGCCCCCACCTCTGATTTACTCAGTGGAATTCTTATTATTCTGGTATAGCTTTGTTTAGAGTGTGTAGTAAATTGACTGAGACAAACATACAGTACATTTCAAATGATTAAATCGAAGTTAAATTTGTAAAATTACAAATAACAAAGTTTAATAATCACTTTTAACAGTTTGAAAATTATTGAATAGTTTAGAAGAAAAGTTTCATCATTGATTGATAGTAGAGTCGATGAAAAAAAAGTTCACTTTGGCAGCCTATAATTTGCACTTAGCTGCCAATAGTAGTTTCTGCTCCCGCTGATGGATTGGTTCTTTATACACTGCTCATGCTCGTCGCTGATCAAGGTTGTCTGGTGTAGCTCGTTTCCCAGAAATGCCAAGGAGAGTCTACAAAGTTGGTCCCTCGTCGTAAAGCTTAGGCCACTGTTCCCTTCTTATTCCAGAGATAGTACTTTTTGCTGGTACCACCAATAAACCAATCCTGGCTCACAGACGTTTTTGCTCAGATGAATAAAAGAGACTTGAATCGGCCTCTTACACGCATCTGGGGTGTCGTTTCTTTAATAAGATCATTCCCTCTATGACTCCGTGTGTTTTCAGTTTCCCCAGTCCCGGTTTCCTTATTAAAATGATAGAGATTTCCTGGACTGTTTTTGTAAGTCCATCAAGATTGTCAAAGAAAAGGTCCGGCCTGATAAAATGAATTCTGAATTCTAACTCTGGCAAGGTCTAGTGTCGTCGTGGCAAGCGTGGATCTCACAGTAAATTTTCACAGTGAAAGAGACTGCGAAAATTAAAAGGTTATATTCACTGTCTTCCCACGCATGTGTTTGTTACAAAGCTAAGTAACAAGCCAATCGTTTTCAAACAAGCATGTCCCTTGGGGAAATTCAAAATAATTCCGACATGGGACAATTTTGAACGATGTACAGTGTCGTCAATGATTACATATAACTTCTTACATCTACCCGGAAATATTACACCATTTCCGCTCAGGTGTGTCTGTCATCCCACCAGATCGATTCTTGACAGGCGCTCCTTATGGAAACACAAACACCTGTTTGATCATCTGTGCTGTGTCTTATCACGACAATAATTAGTCGGTCACACGAGCCATGTCAGCGCTAAGTAAACTCGCTTTGGCCATTTACGTTCGAAAACAGTCGCACCCTTGTTGTACAAAAGGATTTATGTCGGTCAACCTTGCATCGCCGTCTAATCTATCCACAGGGATAGACAGGTAAGTACACAGACATGACGACTATCGCTGAGAGGAGTGTAAGAATGAAATACCAAATATCTGCTGCACATAGCAGAGAAAGAAAGTGCGACAACTGAAAGCACGCAATAAAAATCAGTACAAAAATGTAACTTATACTGCCGTAGTGAAGCAGATATCGAGAGGGTCGCCCCATTCTGTCACAGTAGACAAAGAGATGGTGACAAGAGGCGTCCCTGCAACATTTTCAGTTATTATCAAAGGGCTCATTAATTTATTCTTTATGGAGAACTCTACGTTTCATGTCTTCGTGTGTTTTCTTTCTTAGGTTTGCAAACTTAAGGGGGACTCCGTAATGCCGTATAAGTTTCTAGAGCAGGGTATCTTAACCATTTTTTGTGCCAGTGACACCTTTGATTGTCCATTGACGGTTATAGACCCCTTTGATTGTCCGTTGACGACTGTAGACCCCTTTGATTGTCCATTGACGGCTACATGCCCCTTTTATTGTTCAGCGAAGGCTAGGGGCCTCTTCTTGGGGAAAAAAAGTACTTACTAGTACAATTACATATTTCACATATTTAATTGTATGTATGTGCATGGAACCCCTAGAATCCATTCACAGACCCCCAAGTGGTCCATGGACCACATGTTAAGAACCCCTATTCTAAAACGTCACCATAAATATTCATCATTGGTGTATTTAGGAAATTCGAACACATATTTCTTAACAAATGCCATCTGAAACTGTGAACATGCTGTACGCACGATGTGGAGTTTAATTGATATGTACATCCATTTCTCAGGTAAACAATACGTTAGACTCACAGTATATCTGCTGTTTGTTAGATCACATAAACACCAAGTGGCGGTAACACTAACTTTATAACTTTTTTTTTTTTGACGTGCACTATTTCAACATATGACCTTTCAACTAAATCTGACCGTAAAATAACAATTACGGCATTCAGCCAATAGCGACAAAGTACTGGTCAGTTACATTAGCTCCAGTGATACATTCTACTCACGGCTTGTACAGTCATTGGGTATATCGTTGTGGTGGGTTTGATGTTAATACAGTTTGTTGTTAAGAAATCTTAGTGTACTGAATGAGGTCAGCTGTGAAGGTCCCTGAATATAATAAATATTAGAGTAAATTTCCAGGGCACCTTTCTACTACCACCACTGTGATCTCATTCAGACTTATTCTAGATAGAATGTAAGATGACTACGTTTGGTGTCTAGGGTTATGAAATGTTAGTGTAAGGTTGCATTAACCAACTGAACATATAAACAATTCCACAATTTATTTTATTATCTAATACAACACAACAGTACCACGACAATCACATACAAACTACACTTTAAAAGACTATCTTTAGTAAGTCAGTGGTTGAAAGTTTGGTAAAATTAATATTTTTCAATTTATTGTCCTGAATCTGATTTATTTGGAATCAGGACTGACAATCAGTAGTGAAATCATAGAAATTAATTACATCAATCAGTTTACACAATGGGTCTTCTGACCATAATACACATATTATTATATAAGGGTGTAGTTGTATTATCTAACTGAGGTGACTTCTAGTATACACTGGTTGATTGTTTACTATCATCATCTCTGCATGTTGTTTGTAAGTTTTTGTGGACACTGATGGAATGTTTATATCACTATTCCCAGTTTCTTATTTGTAATATAATGTTAGTTGAGCGATCAGGTGCCGAAACATGCACCTGTCTTTGTAATATGACGTAGGAATCTTCCTGCACTTCGCTGAACGACAACCTTCAGCTCCCACTTCTTCAAGAATGATGGTGGTTTACAGTTGTCTCCGAAAAAGGCAAGACTGTGGCATGAATATATCGGCCCACTGTAGTCTGGCACCAGTGTGGTGAAGTGGGATGTTATAAATATATTTATAACAAAAGGCACATTCAACCCACAAAACAGGAATCAAATCATGGACAAATATGCATTATTACATAGTGTACTAGGGTAGACTGAGTATCAGCTGTGAAGGTATAATCTATTGTATTAGTATGTATTTATAGATAACCTTACTTGCTACCACATATATATATATCTCAGTCAGAATTATTCTGGAATAGTGTGATGACTACGTTATGTGTCTAGGGTATGTGTATGATGAAGTGTAAGTCACAACAACAGACAGATAAACAATTTAATTTAATCCACTACTCTTGACAACACTGTGACACTCACATACATATAACACTCTATGAGAATATCTTAAGGAGTCACTGATAACTTTTCAAATAACAATATGTATTCATGGTTATCATAAAGGTATATGTGTCCTGATTCAAATACAAAGGAACCAGGAATCACAATCAATTTTAATTACAAGTATATGTACAGACTTTATCAATATGAATATTGTAGTGACATATAGTATTAAAATATCCTATGTGTGTCAGTTGTGTAGTAGTAATATGAGGTAATACTGGTTTTGTTTTGTTCAAGCTCTGTTGGTATTTGTCATCATGACTTCAATAGTTTGTATAATGGGAACTAGTATTGGAGATGTTCTCAGTTCCTGATACTAAAACAATTAAATTCCCCTCTGAATGTTATTTTTACAAAGTCATTTCAAGATGAGGGGACATAATGTTGAGCTCAGCTGGCCAAATCAGCTTATCTTGCGTGATGGCGGCAGGAAAGGACTCCTCTGCTCGAATTCTCCCCTGGGCTCTGGAGACACCTCACTGATAGCTAAAAAGACCAAGGAGTATGCTGTCCGACTCTGGATTCAGCAAAGCTCTGACCAGGTGCTGCTCAGTACCATCAAGACCACGGTCCCTGAAAACAAGAAGGATGTACCTTCTACTTCATAACTAATTGATACTCTAGTTCTACACTGAGCACAATACAACACAAACATTGAGTTCAGAGCGTTAGGCCAACTGTCAGCTTCATCTGAAATACTTTATACCAGTATATTTACCTCCTTAATGGTTACCACGCCTCTGCACTTCCAGCATTATTTCTGTCTAATCAATCATCCAGGTGTCAGTGTACTATTTGGCCATTCCATGCCGTTTTACTTCCCTCCGACACCCTCTGTTCAGGCTGGAGCATTATAGGCTTTATCTCCTGTTTGCCACTGAACTACACATATATATACAGGCATAAATTAACAATTTACATTCAATTTTCATTAAAAGATACTGAATGGTTCAAGCTTACCACAATTTCATGGAAATAAACACAGATACGTTGATTAGCAATGAATTCTGGCACAATTACTGGCACAAATTCCCATCTGCTTATGTTCCAGGCTTTTATTTAACACAAATATGAGCTGGCTTCAACGCACTGTTGCTTTATCAAGATTATTTGCACTAGTGGTCTCGAACTAACGCTCCTAAGTGAGTATATCAGCGAGTCTAGCCAATGAGGCCACGTTTCGACAAGTGTTTGAAAAAATGTTACCTTTTCACGTCTCCCCTAACAACGAAAGATAGTATTTATAGCCCGACCAATCGTGGTTAGTCTTTCATTTGTTGCGCTCCAATCAATTTGGAGTTTACATGGTAGGCTAATTCTGTAACGTAAGATTTTTTTCAAACACGTTATAAAAAAATTTTATGAGCAGAAATGATTCCATGCTGTCAGGCATCCCACTATTTTATTTTGGGTATAATTTATTAATTCCTGGACTATTTGCGTAACGTTTTACATATTCTTTGTCAGCAAGCCCTAAGGAACCCAAAATACAAATTTAAAAGAGCTACGTGGCTGCGTTCAAAATATGTATTTTTTACCTCCTGTTTCGAAGATGTGCTGTCTGGGTACTGTTATGTTTTCAACCGTAAACCCATCTAATGTTATCTTTTCTAATAAGAGTTTTTCAGGATTTATAAACCTAACTCTGGGATGGGTAATGTATTTTATCACTGTCCGTCTGAAAAAAAGTTAGTGCATGTAGTCTTACACGCGTGATGGCAGCATTTGTGTATCGCGCGAAGCGTGTTTAGTGTTCGGCTTTCTGCCTCTCCCTTCTCGCTATCCTTTTGTCCATCTGTCTTTTGATCTTGGTAACATAGTGTAGAAAATGACATGAATGGAATTTAAAATTTAGGTCAACTTGCATATTTCAAGGTTTTTCTTAGAAAGGCAGCACATTTTATTGTGTGTTTGGGAAACGCGTGTATGTTGCAGAAGGCCTTTATTATCAACGTGAAACGTTACAATTTGCATACGCAGTAGAAAACAAGGGGATTTCGAGTACAGTCATTGTGACAGCACTGTTCTTTACCATTCTTCTTCCTTTATTTATTATATGTATTTATTAGGCTTTATATTTACTTGATAATTTATATATGTGGATTAGAATATTCCACGACAACCAGTTATTGACAGCAACCACAACCCTCTGAAATCAGAAGGATATGCCTCCTTCGTAATCAACAGCCTACAATAATACTCAAAAACCAGTACAGGCACATTACAAACAAACATGTAAGATCAGCTCTTTACGACAATCCCTTTCACCAGTTTCATTTGATGTGACCAGGTATACCAGTATTCCTCTCCCCTAATAGTTACAACGCCTCTGCAATTCCAGCAATAATCTGTTGTCCATACAATAGGATAGGTATTATGCTCCTGAGGATAATCCTATATAATTTAGTTGGTCTACACCTCTCTGATAGTCTTTCATATGCTGGATCACTCTCTAGACTCTGTTTTGAGTCTGCCATAGACTCACTTACTTATAGTCGTGTGTTAGTATTTCACATTCAAATTTTATTTTAAATAAAATGTTAAGAAAATCAATCTTACCACAGATGCAAGGAAATAACACAATTAAACGATGACTAGGCAATAAAATATGGCACATTTTCGATCTGCCCTATGTCCAGGCTTTTCCTATGTTAGAAAATTTCTCCGCCTGCTCTCATCGATCTTGCTTTACACAGAATTTACTGGAAATGGCAGTGAACAGTCCCCGTTTCGTACCAGTATCTACTGATTTGTCCAATGGGACCATGTTTACATTTATTTTTGAATCTATCGTTTCAAATAACAACTCCCAATATGTTTCCAAGGCAAATATATTTTTAGTTTTAGGTCAACCAATCATACTTCGCCTTCCTTTAAAATCCACCCAATCAAATATCCCGTACCTTTTAACCTCATTTACCCAAAGTCGTTTTTTCAAAACATGCCATAAAAAATTATAAGCAGGCATGATCTTTACTTGACAGTCTGGTCGGGTCCACTATAGTATTATGGCTATAATTAGTTAATTAATGGACTATTTGCGTAACTATTACCATATTCTTTGTCAGCAAGTCCTAAGGTACACGAATATACAATTTATATGGGACTAGTTGACTTGGTTCAGAAGTACAGTTTTTTTTTTCTATGTTAGTGTTTTTATTTTTAGTCTACTACACGTTCAATTCTTTTCCATGTGCTGTCTTCTCTATTTACGTGATAATTACGTCCTTTGAAATAAGAGCTAAGGTTGTTTTTGTGACACTAGTTGTCTGCATGTTCTAACTTTTTCCTCGTATTTTGGGGAAACCCCTAAGGCAAGGCTTGCCCCTGTATTGGTATTGGCTTTTAGTTTAAGGGGTGGTGTAACCCCCAAAAATGAAGAATTTCATTGAAAATATCAAATTTTAGATACATATTGCACTGGAAAGTACATTCATTTGCCCACATTTCTGTATGTTTATTTTCACTAAAACCTATGTCAGGTTATTTTTACCTAATTATATATGTAAAATATACAAATTGGTATATTTGTGATGCTATATTGCTTCTAATGCATGGATTTTAATTTTCGGTACCATATTCATTTCCCTGAAGCAAACAGAATTCAAGTTTTTCAAACATAGTTTCATGTGTAAAAATAATTTTGACTGGCTAATTTTTATGGGGTCCTTTGATGGGTCATCGAAATAATAACGTGGCTGGAGGTATTCCAGTAGAGTGGTAGGGTACCTCCTTATACGCAAATAAAGCTGCAGGTAAGAACGAATCATAGGATTCTGGTTTCTCCTGTGCGAGCTTAAATAAATTTGTAAGTAGAGTCCCGTTATATCTTTCCACTTGTCCAATCGATTGTAGATGATAAAATGTGCGGACGACAATATTTTGAAAAATCCTAAAAACTTCCTTTATCAGTTTCCCTCTGAACTGTGAACCATTGTCAGTTAATATCTAATAAGGGTATCCTAATCTTGTGAATATTGAGAGCAAAGCCTCTCCTACATGTACTGAGTCTGCTGAGGGTAGAGCAATCGCTTCTTCCCACATAGTACATGTCTACCAGAGAAAGGATGCATTTTTTCGGAAACTGACGAAAAGCGCATACAGTCTGCAGAAATGAAGAATTTAATGAAAAGTAAGCTGCAAAGTATGACAAAGAACATGGAATCAATAAAGGAAAATACCAGAGATAATTCCTACATAGCAGGGGGATACTGAGGTGAGTAAATATTGTGTAAAAGTGTAATTCCTCCCTTTTTTCTTAATTTTCTCAAAATCTCATTTTTCACACAAATGTGGGCACGTTGCCCACGATTTTTCAAAAACTATTAGTGATACAGCAGTAAATTTTGGGCCACATGCTGTACACATAGTGCTCATTAAAATAAACTAAAATAAAGGATATATGTTAACAAACTACAAAACTGTTGAGAAATAGCTAAGATACCCCCCTTAAAAATTTCAACTATTTTTCGATTGGTATGTTAAAATCCAAAAAAACTCAGATATCAAACCAATCAAAATTATTTTAGTATACAATCATTATCATATATTAACAAATAAAACAGCCAAATTTCATAACTCAAGTTGTACTCACATTTGAGATATCTTGGGCAACAAAATACCCCAAAAAAGCTAAAATTTGCCTTTTTTTCACTGTTTTTCCGCCATATATTGCAAGTTTTTAGTATATACCTCAATGTTTTGTATTTTTTTCAGTCATTGTGCTTGTATAAATGACCAGATATAGATATTAACTTATAATTCTGTGTTTTTCATTTTGGGGGTTTAACCTCCCCTTAAAATCAATGCGAAACGAATTAGCATTTCATCTATCTTTTCCCCTCCTCGTTCCACAATGCATTTTTAGGCACAATTTTCTTAGAACTAGGAAAAGTGATTATGTCAAGGACGAATTTGAAAAATTTGGGTACCGTTTTGTTTGGCTATTCGTTAGCAAATAATAATCTGAAGGCGTAGGCGATACCAACAGTTCTAGCAGAAAATTCTTTTATACTTTCTTATCTTTTCCTTTATGCCCGATATTGTTATATATTAATTTAGATATTGTATTTAGAAATTCACTACAATCGTAAGCGGCTGTGTTATAGTTCAATGAAATTCCGCCTGAATTAAAAAAAAAAACGTTTTCTGCTAGACAGTCTTGCAAAAGTGTGACGAGATTGATAATCCCGGACGAACAAGCCCCCATTGTGGCGAGATGGACTTTAGATAGAAAATATAGTACTAATAAATGGCGAATAGAACTGGTGAACTAGGGGTAGGGATGGCACCAGAAAAATGCAGTTAACTGCATAGTTCAAGATGGTAACTGTTGAAGAGAGCTGTGAAGTATGTCACCTCCTCGCTAGACCTATCATATGCTCTTAGGATGTCACAATTAATAGTTGGTGTGAAATGCAGATCGTTTATTATCTCCACCGATTTAAATATTAAATAATTTTGAATTCTACACACGAACAAAAAATTGTGAACTGTAACTGGAATTGTAACAAAATCAACTGCCATTTATAAAAATATAGCAGTACACTTTAATAATTCAAGTAGAAATTTAGTAAAAATTGCAGATAGCTATTTACAAAAATCACAGCTGGAACTTAATAATTCGTCATTGTCTTTTTCATCATAGTGACTTCTGGATTTTGCTTATTTAATGAGCCTTTTCTTAACTCCCTCAGTTCCTGTTGCTATAGATACTTCTGTCACTGATCATGTGTAGATTTTCCGACATACTTAATTCACCTGGATAGATAGATAGCAGTGATACTTCCAGGCGATGCAGAGGTGGTCCTTTACTCACACACTATAGTCTTTTATGCTTCTTACTAGAAAGTCTGTATTACGGATCTGAGCTTATCACTTACTACAAGTCCTCTCACAAAGCAGGTTGGGACAAAATCAGTTATGCACTTTTCATAACTTTCGTTCTCTCCGGCAGTATCACTTCATTTCTTCATTTTCCTCACCGATCTTCCTATTATTTGGCATATTTTATGCATATATTTTTTGCTGTGACCACTCCCTAGACTTGTTTACGTTTCACCAGGTGAATCGTAGTATGACAAGGCTAATTAGACTGGTCAGCGGATAATACTTTTATCACTTAAGTCATCTATCCGCCTTTGATAGAGACGGTCATTGTTGACACAGGTGGTCTCGCCCGATCGGCGGAAAGAAATCCGTCTGGTAGATGTACGCGTAAACACAGGTGATAATTGGTAATCGTTTCCGCTGGACCATCTTTGTATTAATATTACAGATAACCTGTCAGAGGAGACAATATGGGCGGAAGGCATTAGCCAGAAAATAAGTTCACCGATGTGTTTGTGAGTTTGTACAAATACAATCGGAAGTAGTACTGCCATATTTGAAAGAGGTCACGAGTTTAAATTTTAAAATGTGATATTTTAAAACACGTGTGGGATAGTAAGGATTTAACACCCCAACCCACATAGTTCTAAAGAGCTTACCATTGGTTTCATTTGAGAGCCAGAATAGACTTTGGCTTTCATTGGCAAGTTGGTCTACAAATACAATCTGGGACTTGAACTGAAATGGAAATATAGTCTAGAGAAATCGGAGACACAAATCAGACTGCATCAAATTAGCAACTCCCGTTAGCCAGAGAGAAGGATCGGACACAGTATTCCAAAATTAATAGTGACATATCAAAGTATTTGGGCATCTTTATAACTTAAAAGAGAACCCGCTACAGTGACTGGAAACTTAAGGAATCAGCACCCGTCAAAAGAGAAATATTAAAATTTCCCCGACCAAGTGTTCGAAGCATCTAATCAAAGTTGCTGTGTCCATTTTACTGTGCCAGGAGATTGTATATCCCATTGGGTTCGTGGTTCGAAGGTACAAGACGGTTCTTAGGACCAGACCAGTCTGAAGTAAGAATCTTCGCCACTATCCTTGTGATTCAAAACTGTGTTCGACACCAACTACCTACAGTGGACACGTTGTTAAGACACCCACCTTGACATTAGGAGTGAAGTTCATCTAGACGCTTCTAGAGAAGAGTCCTCATCACAAAAAAACTTGACAACGACCCAGTGCAGTACTCAGCAAGCTAAGTCTTTTGTAACAGGCACGCAACAGACACTAATAACCATCAGT
This sequence comes from Oreohelix idahoensis, assembly GCA_024509875.1. Taxonomy (NCBI): domain Eukaryota; kingdom Metazoa; phylum Mollusca; class Gastropoda; order Stylommatophora; family Oreohelicidae; genus Oreohelix; species Oreohelix idahoensis. The sequence goes on from JAMPIV010002292.1 coordinate 441,405, forward strand.
ACCCAATTAAACCTCAGTGAAGACAAATTTTAAAACCTAAAATAATCTTCATCCTTATTTATTTAAATTTGTTAATGACTAATTGGTTATTAAATTTATTATATGTTATTTTACAGATTCATAGTTGATTCAGTTGTTATAGATAATAGAGCGCATGTATGATCGAAAATCTTTAATATATAAATACATATATTTACAGCCATAGAGCCAAAATTAATTATAAAAGGAATTTCGCTGGATTAAACCAGCTGGGGGCCCGAATAAACCAAACCATTGCTTAAAACTTCACAGAAGGTGCCGGATCAGACATAAGTTAATAGTGCTCTGCCCTTTTCAGCATTGTTCTTGACTTCTGAATTATTTTGTGAACACTACCTTGAGATAGAAGCTTCATTATCCTTCTATCTACAACTCTGCCAAGAGTAATCTTGTGCGAAGGTAGACACCTTTGACGACCCATTTTAGATACTCTTGAGTTTTGGCTGGTGGACCACTACTGCAGAGCAAAGCGGAGGGAAATCCCGTGACACAGGTCAGCTTGACTTTTCTCAGCTATGGGCTGTGGCTATGTGGCTTCTTTGAGCGTGAGTCAGCCCGCTGGACGTTTTCTCAGCTATGAGATCTTGGTGTGAGATTTTGAGAGAGTATAGATTTGAATCTGATCGGGCTTATATGTAGTTTCCCAGACCGTATAAATTTGATTGAACAGTGTTTGATTGGATCTCCCTCGCATCAATTTGATTGGTTTAATCTGTCTTAGTTGAATCTCCTCTTTTTTTCGTTCCGATGAATTTCACACTTTCGCTCCTCTGCTGACTGGCTCTTTTCCCGCACTTCTCTGATGGGCTGCTTTTTTTTTGTCCTCGAATAATTAAGTGATTCTCCGTTTGTGAATCCCATATAGAATTATATAGAATCAATAATCCTAGATATCTACGGGAAAATTTCCAGTGTGATCTATCCGTGTCGTCACAAGGTGTAGCAAACAATGTGTATTTAATTAAAATTCTTCGAACAGTAAAACATTCTGGATTCCTCAACTATTCTAGACTAACCCTCCGGCAAAAAAAACTGAAATTATATAAAACACTCGCTAAGCCTAGTGGAATCTTCGAATAAGAAAATACAGATTGCATGCCCCCATTCCCTGAAAAAATGCTAATTAATAAGTCAAGCAGACAGCTAGATTTACTTGTGCGCCTGCCATTTATTTCCCATGGTTCTAGCCTCTCATTCATATTTCGTAGCACTGCATGGATACTTATAACAGCGGCAGACAACCCGGGAGCTGCACGGATCTACCTTAGAAGCACTGAGCTCTCTAAAGATCTTACTTTGATAAAATCATGTCTGTTTTCAGGTTCCGGAGTGTGTGGAATCAACACAGTCTAAATATAGTTGTTATCTTTGCCGGACGTTCTGCTTCCTGCAATCCCATCTACAGAGCGGTGAAACATTCAAACTAAATGGTATTTTCTTCATCATTATTCCTTTCCGTTCCCCGTGGAACATGGGGCTGAAACAGTTGCTCTACATCGATTTCTGTTCTGGGCTGTCTTTTTCAGCTGTGCCCAAGTCATTCCAATGTCGTTAGCCTCCTCTTCAACAGTTCTTTTCAAGGTTCTCCTTAGCCTCCCCACTCTTCTTTTTCCTTGTGGGTTCCAGTCAAGGGCACCTCTGGCTATGCTTGATTGTGTTCTTCTGAGTGTATGTCCTATCCATCCCCACTTTCTTACCTTAATTTCCATTTGTATTTGCTGTTGCCCGCATGACATTTTACCGAATGTTAATTTCACTTCAGAGAGAGCATCGCTTTTCTATCTCATGTAGTTCACAATTGAAGTGACATTTTATAAGCTAATGAACCCTGACACCATCACTATAACTGCTATGCTATGGACCCCAGAAGGACGGCGAAAGAGAGGCAGACCAAAGACAACCTGGCGGAGAACAGTGGGGGCAGAGATGCAAAGCATGAGCCAGAATTGAGGCGCGGCACGAAGGATGGCCACCGACCGATCAAAATGGGGACAGTTTGTTGCTGCCCTACAAGACGCCACTAGGCGTGATGGCCACTGACTGCTTTGTTAGTCAGGGGCTAAGGATCCAAGAAGAATTTCACTTCAGAGACAACTTCACTTTTCTATCTCGCGTAGTTCACAATTGAAGTGATGTTTTATAAGCTTTGTTTGCACTGGGGGATGCGGAAAGTTTAATCCTGGTTGATGCCGCACTTTTACTGTAATTGCCGAGGATTGACCTAAAATGTATCTAGCTTTAAAATTCGTTCTCCTTTTCTTCCTCGTCACCTAAAGATATCCACCTCTTGTCGACCGCTGCCGAATAAAAGGAACCAGGATCGTTTCAGTGCTGTTCCTAGAATGTTGTATATCCTATGGCCGTATTAGTATAGATTGCTGTAACACACAAACAATCCACTGTAAAAACTCCACTGCCATTGCTGTACAACACAAACACTTAGTGGAACATGTCATGCAACAATGTCCACTCTTTTGGGAGCAGTAAATCGAAAGCGTGGCTTTTTACCAGGCCGTTGACTGGGGGGGGGGTGAGACTGTATAGCAATGAGTGAAGCCTGAGACAGACCTTCAGCTTTTATTAGAGTGACTAATGTGGTTATATGAAAGCGAACGAAGATAACATAGAAGCTACCTCATGAGAGAAAGTTGCCAGTCCCGCGTAGAGCCGTCCTTAGTTGCCTTTTACGACAAGCCTGATAAAGTGTAGTGTTCCTATTCTTTTTGTCCAGTACGGGACACTCTAGTTCAGACGCCAGTTTTACGGCTGGACAAACACTGGTGGTTCATCTCCAGAATTGCAATAATCACCACGGTAATTGTTGGCGTTTAATTAAATGTTACCTTGCATAAGTAACGCATCCCTGTAGCCTGTGAGCTGTTAATGTTATATGGTCTTACTGACATTAACAGTGGCGTATACACATAAACACTGAAGATAGTCGACTGGAATAATCCAGAAGAGAAGCAGGTAGTAAGTGTTCTCAGTAACTCTTTTGTGTGTGTGTAAAGGGGAGGGGGGAACTGCATGGCGACGAGAGAAAACTGACATGCCGCTAACTTTGTGAGAGGAAATAGACGTGGTTGTATGAAATCCAATGAAAAAAAAAGAAGAATGGAATCAAGAGATAAACAAGACAAGGATCGGATTACATACAACGTTTGATGGCTATTGACTTACCTTAGTAGTGCATTAATGGGGGCACGCTAGGAGTCATCCTTATATAAAAGGTAAAGGAACCCGTTACACGCCCATTGAGGCATATTGGGAATATGGTGTTAGGCCCATATTATCTTGACCGTCGGCACACGAGGGGTGATGTGGTCGGCATCACGCCGGCCGCCTTAACCTTCCCAGAGTAGCTCTGGTACCCATTCGGGGCTGGGTCGACCCAGGAGCCGTTTGTGGCCTAAAAATTTTCCGCCTCATCTGGGGATCGAACCATAGACCACTGCGCTAGGAAGCCAGTGCACTAACCACTATATGACCACCAGTTAAGCACAATGCTATAATATACAAATGTGGACGTGAATCTCTGTCTGTGGGGCTAATTAAATTCTCATTGACTCTTGAAATCATCCACACACTTCTAGGGATTTCCCCCCTGTGGTGAAACTTGTTGATAACCCAGCATTGCACACTAAGCTTGGAGGAGTCATTTGCGCCGCAAATATGTAACTCTTTACCTAGTTGGCTGCATACAGGAGGATCTCACTATGGACCCACTGATAGGCAGGGGGAGCTGAGAGATGGCTCTGTGTAGGACGTGACAATTCCTTGGGATAACCCAGAACCAGAGCACACTATTTTAGCTCTGCATTGTTGGAGAGCCCCCTTGAATGGCGGGGATTGCACAGTATTCCATGCTCTTCTTACTCCTAGCTTGGGACCAGATGTGATGATCCTTTAAATGCAAGCCAAGCTGGAAAAACTGGAGCTCATGACTTCAACTCGACATGTTTCGGAATGGCAGAAAAGCCACAGGAATAGCCAATATCTACAGCGCAGATAATACCAAGGAGTCTTCAACTTGGTATTGGCTGCAAAATAGCGAGAAACCCAGCGGCCCTAGTTAAACAACAACAACAACCTTGATAATGCAAGACCGATCACCGACATCTACTAGACATCCTTCACCTGGTGTCGTCATTACCTTCCATGAACCGTTCCACATCAGATATGGCTTTCAGTAAAGTGTTACATCTCTTTCGTTCATTCATAAAACTTCAGCTCCCTATCAGACAGAGGCCGTTGATGTCCATTACCACCTGTTCAAGATCTTTCCATGTCTTCGTGATTCCTGTCCATCTTTAGTTCCATTCTCCTTATTTATTAGCGCCCCGTTTTTTTTTAAACCCAGAGGATTCCAGAACAAAGAATTTTCTGGTTTCTTCAATTTGTATCATATCCAGCGCGTGCTTCTTTTTCTCAACCGTGGTTCCGTTGTTATTTGTCAGGTTCTTTGCGTCAATTCAAAGTTAGTGATCCTATTGTACCATTTCATTCCTTCTGTTCTGCACACATTTCTCGTTTATGCTATATCTTTTTTTATATTACCATATTATTTTGTTTGTCTCATGTTGGTCCCCACCCCCCCCCCCCCCCCCCTCCAATATTTCAGTTGGCACGTCTAGTTACTCCTGCACCCCTTGATTGATTGCTTTGTCTGCGAAAGAACGCCCCATTCTTCGGCAGGGCCCTTTATCAACATGTAAAGAGACTCGCGTAATTTCTATCAGTTGCTGATTCAGTATTCGTGTTAACTCTATAAAGAAAACGAAAATACATATAACCTTTGATCTTACTGTTTAATAAAACTGTACGGTCTTGAATTCGTAGTCACGTGATATACAGATTAGATCTTGGTATGTATTTTGTGTGTTCATAGCGCAGTCAATAAAGTGAAAGCAGACGTGAAAGAAATCTTCCAACCAGAAAGTTTTCTCTGAGTAAACTTTGGGTGCATTAAATTTTCCAATTAAAAAATGTAAAAAAAAAAAAAAAAAAAAAGTTATTATATCTGCTGTGTTATTTACTTTCTTGTTTCGGTATTTCTGTTAGATTTTACGATTTCTTGTATTATTATTGTTCTTTTTCTCTCATCACTGTTGTTGTTTACTTTTTCCATCTGCTTGTATCGCCCATTTGTTGTATATTTCTCATCGCCGTACAGTTTTTTAGTACCTATATGTATTCTTGTCTTTGTCACCTGTTTGTGGTTGACGAAGGGTGAAACCCGAAACGTCCCTTGTTTCTTGTGAACCGTTATTTGTAAAACTGATCAAATACCGTTTTATTGGTTTTAATATTTTTTTTTTGTCTGTTGCGTTGTTTCTTACTCTTTTGTCTGTTGCGTTGTTTCTTTCCTATGTATCGTGAAGCTTATTTTTGTAGCATGATTTCTGGCTTTGGGTCTGTGGTGTTATTTCTTACGTTCATGCGTAGTTTTGTTTCTTATTTTCGTGTATATAGAATACTTTCTTACTTTTATCAATCAATCAATCAATACCCTTTAGCTCCACGAGGAACATAGGCCTTCAGCAAACACATGCCAAGTCCTCCTGTCCCGTGCCATGCGCGCAAGTTCTTTCCATGTTTTCCTCATCATTTTCACCTCTGTATCCAGTCCTCTTCTCCACGTGTTTTTTTGGTCTACCTCTGCCTCTTTCCCTGTGGATTCCAGAACAAGGTTCTTACTTTTATGCCACTACCTAATTACTAGACCACACGGTCCTTTTATATTTGGACACGCGCCCGAATATAACTGACGGACCTCGTGTCTGGGTTGACCGGAGCGGCCCGCCAAGTCGAGGAAAAACTCATCTTTGGTATATAAGTCTTACTCTTATGAATGTAGTGTTATTTCTTACGTCTCCATCTTTGGTGTAAAAGTCTTACTTTTATGTATGTAGTGTTATTTCTTATTTCTCCATCTTTTGGTGTAAAAGTCTTACTTTTATGTATGTATTGTTACTTCTTACGTCTCCATCTTTGGTGTATAAGTCTTACTTTTATGAATGTAGTATTATTTCTTACGTCTCCATCTTTGGTGTGTATAAGTCTTACTTTTATGAATGTAGTGTTATTTCTTACGTCTCCATCTTTGGTGTAAAAGTCTTACTTTTATGAATGTAGTGTTATTTCTTACTTCTCCATCTTTTGGTGTAAAAGTCTTACTTTTATGTATGTAGTGTTACTTCTTAAGTCTCCATCTTTGGTGTAAAAGTCTTACTTTTATGAATGTAGTGTTATTTCTTACGTCTCCATCTTTGGTGTAAAAGTCTTACTTTTATGAATGTAGTGTTATTTCTTACTTCTCCATCTTTTGGTGTAAAAGTCTTACTTTTATGTATATAGTGTTACTTCTTAAGTCTCCATCTTTGGTGTAAAAGTCTTACTTTTACAAACCTCTACACCTCACGGTAGAAGGAGAACGACTAAGTAAGTAAGTAACTCTTACTTTTATGAATGTAGTGTTATTTCTTACTTCTCCATCTTTTGGTGTAAAAATTCTTACTTTTATGTATGTAGTGTTATTTCTTACTTCTCCATCTTTGGTGTAACAGTCTTACTTTTATGTCCGTAGACAAATTGTCCTATTTTGTTATGTGCATCCTTTATACTCACTTTTATAAGTGCGGTGTTATTTCTTACTTTTATTATGTTAGTAACGCTACTTCTTTTATATTTATAACATTACTAGCAATAACCCATCAAACTTGACGGGTTTTTAATTATAGTGTGCTGTTTCCGTTCCCGGATGAGCAGATAGAAGTACATTCTTAGAGTGTTTTTGGTTTCTTTCCATTATACAGTGTAATTAAACTGTTCATGAACACCGTCATTTGAACGCTTTTCTTTGTTGCTTGTAACTATTTTCGGGAGAGTATATATAAGAGAAACAATACAATTGTTCAACACGGTTGCATTCCCCAGCTGTGACCAACGTACACACGGCGAGAATTATGTTATTTTAGATTCAATTTTAAAGTTCTTTGATGACAACATTTCGTGTGAAAGTGCGTATATTGTTTTCAAAGAGTGTTCCCTGATAATAAGTGGTTTTAACAAAAACTTTCAAGTTTTCATGATTTGTACATCTGGTGAGGGTTCATGCACACCAATTTTTACGCACTTTTTCTTTGTCGAGCGCTACTAATTTCGTGAAAGAATTTAAAAAAAAAAAAAAAAAACCAAAGTATTTGTTTTACATAACACCCACGCCGAGCAAGTTGCGCACTTTTTTTTCTGGCGCGAGTTACTGTTTTGAGTGAGACCGACCGACGTATACATCGGTAATTTTTTATAGTTGGGATTGTTTATTCTCATAATGATATTCTTACTGCCTTTATTTTTTAAAGAGAAAATATCCTGTTTAAATCATGGTGGTTTATGGTTAGGATAAAGGGTCCCGTTACACGCCCATTGGGGCATATTCGGAATATGGTGTTAGGCCTATATTTTCTTGACCATCGGCACACTAGGGGTGATGTGGTCATCACGCCGGTCGCCTTTTCCTTCCCAGAGTTGCTGTGGTGCCCAATTCACGAGGCTGGGTCGACCCCGGAGCCGTTTGCGGTTTAAAAAGTCCCATCTCAGCTGGGGATCGATGTAGTGAAATTGACAGAGATACAACGGTAAAATCCCTCCAAAGATAACATTTAAGGATAAAAACATAATGCGTAGGCCGCGAATAGTACATGATCGCCTAGACCGCGGGTCATCATCCTCCATAATAATAGACTTGCTAGACAGGAGGGGAACGGCGGATCAAAAAGGAAAAAAATATGACTGGAAAGATTGCGTGAGACTAGAAAGGCTAAGGAGACGCAATTGGGGGGGGGGGGGGGGGGGAACGGAGAAAAGTCACGTTTCCCAAGTTGACATAAAAAGTAAGCAACTCGACAGAAGGGACCTTAGATATAATACGCCACAGTCATTTATTGGACGCTTTTGCAATACCAAGCCCTTGATTTGAATTCAGCGGCTAAAACGCAGATGTTTGGAATATTACAAAATTTAAAAAGTACTTTTTTCTTAATATTAATGTTAGGAATATAAAAATTAGCTGGCCGGATGGCCTATTCTGAGCAGTGAACTAATATGGTCTTAATTTTACAGACGGATAGATAATATTGAAGATAATGACAAAAGACAGTGTTGTTCACATCATAGACAGACTGTATTGAATCTAAAAGTGTCGCTAATTGCACAAAAAAAACACGACCTCGAAACGCAGGTGTTCAAATTTACTTAGTATGGAGGAGAGGGTTTTTGGGTGGTAGCTGTGTCTAAATATAACTTTTAACGACAAAATTTTGGAGGGGGAGAGAAAGGTTGGTTCAAAAATCTAGTACATTTTGTAGAAACACAAGTAGAGACGGACAGACTAACAGATAACCATCCATACTTGACTGAAGCATGACTGAAATGACTTTATGGTAGGAAATTTGAAATTTAAAATAAACCTAGGCAGTGATTGGCCACAGACAATCATATCATTAGCGCTCAGACGCGAAAGTGGGGCCATTCTTCAATAGTTGTTCAGTGATAGACACAGATTTTAAAGTGTGGTGATTTCCATATGAAAGAAAGTGTAATAAATTTAGGGACGCCATACTATAGCCAGCAGCTCAGCTGAGTTTTGCTAGCAATTCTGTGTTATTTATTCATAATCTGGTAAGATTGAAATTATTTCTTTGTATATTTTGAATATTGTTTCATGTTCGAGTGATTTGATACTGCCATATCAAAATCTAGCCTTACAAACAAGTAGGGATTTGCTCTAGACCCCCCGCCCTAGTCAGGGTCTAGGGACCAACAATGTACATAAACTCCAGCAAGGATTATGCAAGACAGATCAAGTGTTGAGAATAATGAAACATATTACCTATCCTCTTTTAGGGCAGACAACTAATAAATATTTTTCAGAATCTATAGTCTGGGAGGATCTATCTGATGTAAAACCACCATGGTAAATGTGCTGTTTGGTCAGAGAGATCTGACCTGTCTGTATGATGTGGTTGTTGTGTCAGTGTTGTGTCCAGACGTGGGTAGAGAATAGATTTTGACACATGGCCCATACTTTGATTGCAGAGCTGCGAGTTTCTGTTGTCAACAAAGCAGTGACTATTCAGTTGGTGACTTTACTCGAGTGTATCTGTGCAGTACTTGTGACAGAGACCACCGTTATTGCCCGCCAGCACGGAGAGGTGGGACCATCAGTTTTCAGCACCAGAGCTACAAATATAAGATGAGTGAGCCTCTGGTCTGCTGGACATTCACCAAGCTGTGTAGTTACTAATACCCCATAAAAATTCCCACCATTTTCTGGACACTGGGTAGTCAATATAGACAGGTGTGATGAGGCCACCCCAACAGCACAAACAGTAACTATCCTCCCAAGTAGATGACTACTAGAACATTTTAATAAAACTAACTAGTATAGTACAAATATATGTACACTATTGCATTTATGATATAATATTCCATGCATTTCTTTCATAATCTCTAAATCTTTTAAAGTTCTGGTCAACCTAAAAAATTGATCCAGAACAAAATAAATGTAATATAATTTTATCAAAAAATTTACACACGTGAGTTAGTTCAGTGTATTTTAACATTTATTAATATTATTAGTCTTGTTAAATATCTGTGGGTACATCTATAACCTATTACACCACACTACATATCATAACCCTAGACACTTTACGTAGCCACATTCATTAAAAAAAATTAAGTGTGAGGTCGTAGTGGTAGCAAGAAAGGCCTTCTGACAATTCTCAACTACATTTTATCTCAGGAGCCTTCACAGCTGGCCTCATACAATTACATTTAGTAATATCAACATCATACAATACCATCAACACCACTACATAAATTGGGGTCTTGTCCAGGGATAATTAGCCCAACAGTAATATTAGGATCTCCTGGTGGGAGAAATAAAAGTAGGGAAATAAATTGTAAAATTTCCTTTAAAATTAAAAGTGTCCCTGCAGATAAAAGTTGGTGAATCTTCACAGCCAGTAATAATTAATTAGTTAACTGGTTAGTTAGAATTAGTTAGACTATAGTCATAAGAAGTACTTAGTGTATTTACTGGTTAGAGATTTAGCTTGTATATTATTATATTGTCTAAAAAGTATGGCGGAGCTGGCAAAATTTAGATCAGCTGCTGTGCTCACCGCGAAGGAGATGGGAATGGATGGTCAAATTTTAATTCAATACGTAACGACTGAATGTGATAAATATATTGAAAGGGAAGATAGAAAGGTAGCTGAAGAGAAGAGGTTACAAAATGAGGCTGATAGAGAAATTAAGAGGCTGCAGATTGAGGCAGAAGAAAAACGACAGCAAAGGGAGGCAGAAGAAAAACGACAGCAAAGGGAGGCAGAAGAAAAACGACAGCAAAGGGAGGCAGAGGAAAAAAAGGCCGAAAGGGAGGCAGAAGATAAAAAGGCCGAAAGGGAGGCAGAAGATAGAAGGTTGCAAAGGGAGCACGAATTACGACTAAGGGAGCTGGAATTACAAGGCCAGGCTCCTGAAAATGGTGCCAGCCCTTTTGCCTCAGATGCTACGCCTAGTCTGGGAGCCTCAAACTCAGCTATGGGGTTTCATTTAGACCATTTTGTTGAGAAAGACGATGACATAGAGGGGTACCTAGGACGTTTTGAGTTATTAGCTACTACATATGGGTTAGAGAGAGAGAGGTGGAGCTTAAAGCTATCACAGGGATTGAGAGGTACTTCTTATGAAGTATTTGCCAAAATGAACAGGGAAGACCAAGACAATTATGACATGTTAAAGCAGGCTTTGTTATTAAGGTACGAGAAGAATGGTGAATTTTATCGTAAGAAATTTAGAAATGCCAAACTGTTGTCTGGGGAGACATACCACCAATTCTCTGCTAGACTAGAAACCTATTTGGAGAAATGGACGGCTCTGGGGAAGACCCAAGATCTTAAGGAAATGATCATGATTGAGCAATTGAGAGAGTCCATGGCTCCAGACATGAGAAAATTTCTCATGGAACAAGGTGCAGAGAAGTTGGGGGAAATTTTAAATGTTGCTGAGAGGTATCAGGCAGCCCAGGCAGAGGTAAGTGGTGCTAAGAAGAAGCACATAGACAATTTTAAAGCTCCACAGCAATTTAATAAATTTGATAATAGAGAGCAGGGAAATAAAGGTAGGACAAACTTTGAGCGGCCAAGAAATGACTATCGCGACAGAAACTCACAGTTCAATGACCAAAAGTTCAATGAAAGAAAACCGTTGAACCAAGGAAAAAGATGGTGTAAATGGTGCAAGAAGGATAACCATAACACCGAATTTTGTAGAAGGAAACCTTCAAACATTGCTGCAATGAAGTCGGGGACGCAAAGATTAAAGGTTAATCCTAAGGGACAACGGGAACCTTATCACCCCCCAGTTTGTGAGGATGTTATTTGTAATGGGGTCACCATAAGGTGCCTTTATGATACAGGTTTGGATTATGATTCAGTTGTGAAGTCTAGCCTAGTGGACCCAAGTCAGTATACCACAGAAACAGTGGAAATACAAGGGGCGACTAAGGACATACCACTCATGACACTTCCCATCGCAAGGATAACGGTGAAAACTCGCTATGTGGAAGGAGAAATCAGAGCAGCAGTGATAGATGAACCAATCTACCCTCTGATATTGGGGTGTAGATACGTCTTCTTGGGGAATCCCGAGAAACCTGTGATCATGGCGACAGTGCAGACCAGGTCACAGAAGAAGGAGGAAGAAGGTGAACCTATAAATGCTCATCCAGAGGAGATGAGGAAGGCGCAGGCTGAGGATAGGACACTCAAGCCCTGTTTTAAAAAATTGCCCAAATGCCACACACCTCCGAGCAAGGGGGAATATTTCATGAAGAACAAACTCTTATACAGGAAGGCCGGAACTGGAACAAATGGTCACAACCAGCTGGTTCTTCCCACTTCATATAGAGATAAAGTGATGGAACTCGGGCATGCGATTCCCTTCAGTGGTCACATGGGGATCAGCGCCACAGGACAGCGTATAGCTTGTCATTACTTCTGGCCAGGGATAACGGAGGATATAAAAGATATGTCAAATCCTGCCCAGAATGTCAAAGGGTAGCTTCAAAGCACTGGACTGCTCCTGCAACTCTAGGGGAAATGCCCATAGTGGGAACACCTTTTGAGAGGGTTGCAGTGGATATTGTAGGACCTCTCACTCGGACCAAGAGGAGGAACAGTTTACATCCTTACTCTGGTGGACACTTGTTCTATGTGGGGAGAGGCGGTAGCCCTGCCATCAATTGATTCAAAACATGTAGCAGAGGCACTACTTACAATATTTACCCGATTAGGATTCCCGCATCAAATCTTGACGGATAATGGATCTCAGTTCAAGGGGAAACTAACGGAAGAAGTTTTTTAAGCTATTTCAAGCCAGGCACTTTCATTGTAGTCCGTACCATCCACAAGGGAACGGCCAGGTAGAGAGGTTCAACGGGACTCTCATTTCTATCCTGAGAAAGCTGGCACACGAAAAACCGGATCTGTGGGATCAATTCCTGCCGGCCGCATTGTTTGCGTATCGGGAGGTACCACATAGTTCAACCGGGATGGCTCCCGCAACTCTGCTATTTGGGAGGCCAATAAAAGGTCCATTAGAAGCTCTATTAAGGACCTGGACAGATGAGAAGGCGGAAGAGACTGTTACCTCATCTTATCAATATGTGAACGAACTGACCAATCGTTTGAAAGCTGGATGGAAACTGGCAAATGATAATTTGAAACAAGCCAGGAAGAAACATGCAGCATATTTTAATAGGAAGGCAAAGGACAGGGAACTGGCAGTCGGAGAGAAGGTGCTGCTTCTACTACCCGGAAGCCAGAATAAATTACAAATTGGTTGGCAAGGTCCATATACGGTTCTAGAGAAGGTGTCTAGAACAAACTATAAAATTGACAAAAAGGGGAAGGAAAAAGTTTATCATGTAAACCTGTTAAAGAAGTATCTGGACAGACCACTCCAGGAAAGCACCCCCTTATTGACCTTAGCTATTGCAACCCAGATGCAAAAGGAACCACTCACCTCACATGAATACCCATTACATCCTTGTGAAACAGCAGCACAGGTAAAAGTCAGTAAGCACCTGACTAAAAACCAGAGGGAGAGAGTTCTACAAGTTCTGGAGGAACATACAGATGTATTAACAGATAAACCAGGCCATACAAATTTGCTACAGTATGACATGAAACTGGTAGACTCAAACCCAATCTGTATGAGAGCCTATTCTATTCCGTTCGCGAAGGAGAAGGCATTGAAGGAAGAAATAGATTATTTGTTGAAGGAGGGGATTATTTCGCACAGTGAATCATCTTTTAGTTCTAGTGTCGTTTTTGTTGAGAAAACCGTCTGGGGAACACAGACTGTGCATAGATTACAGGAAACTGAATGCTGTCACAGAAGGACAAGTGGATCCATTACCAGACACAAAACAGTTATTTGCCAGACTGAACAAGGCAAAATACTTTTCAAAAGTGGATCTTAGTAAAGGCTATTACCAGATCCCAGTGAAGCCTGAAGTGAGACCTTATTTGGCTTTTAGCACTTCGGATGGACATTATGAATTCAATATGCTACCATTCGGACTGAAAAATGCTCCGAGTGTGTTTTCAAGGATGATGCGAAAATTGTTGGATCCCCTGAATAACCCATGTATCACGAATTTCATGGATGATATTCTCGTCGCCACGAAGAAATTTGAAGAACACACTGAAGCTCTGGAGATGTTGTTTGATAGACTTCGGGAGGCGAACTTAACTGCTAGGCCAACAAAATGTTGTATTGGATGCAAAGAGTTGGAATTCTTGGGACACACTGTATATCAGGGTAATATGACCCCTGATCCTAAGAACTTGGAAAAACTGCAGAGAGCACCTAGGCCACAAACAAAGAAGGACGTGCGATCATTTGTGTCGTTATGCGGATTTTATCAGAAATACATCAAGAATTTTAACGCTATTTGTGCTCCTCTGACTGATCTGACTCGCAAGGGACTTCCAGATAAAATTATTTGGACTGCACAATGTGAACTAGCGTTCCAAGAGTTAAAGGAAAAACTCACTAGCAAGCCTATTCTCAAACTGCCTGATTTGACACAGGACTTTGTCTTAAGAACCGATGCAAGTAATGTAGGACTAGGAGGGGCTTTGTTGCAAAGATCATCTTCACCTGATGGGGAACTGAAACCAGTCGCTTATGCAAGCCGCAAATTGAATAAGGCGGAACAAGGATACTCCACAAGCGAAAAAGAATGTTTAGCGTTAATCTGGGCAATAAAGAAGTTTCAAATCTATCTGTATGGTAGGACATTTGTGGTGGAGACGGACCATCAGCCTCTCGTGTTCTTGTCTCAGGCTAAGCATGAAAACGCAAGATTGCTGAGGTGGTCTTTGTTGCTTCAACCTTATCAGTTTAGTATCCAATATATCCCAGGCAAATTGAATGTCGGTGCAGATTTCCTCAGTCGGCACCCCTGTGACCAAAATTAGAGTAGTGGCAGACGTGAGGAGTAATTTTACCTATGTGTATCGCTGGTTTTGGAACTTGCCATAGGCATGTTTTCAAGTGGGGAGATGTGTAGTGAAATTGACAGAGATACAACGGTAAAATCCCTCCAAAGATAACATTTAAGGATAAAAACATAATGCGTAGGCCGCGAATAGTACATGATCGCCTAGACCGCGGGTCATCATCCTCCATAATAATTGACTTGCTAGACAGGAGGGGAACGGCGGATCAAAAAGGAAAAAAATATGACTGGAAAGATTGCGTGAGACTAGAAAGGCTAAGGAGACGCAATGGGGGGGGGGGGAAACGGAGAAAAGTCACGTTTCCCAAGTTGACATAAAAAGTAAGCAACTCGACAGAAGGGACCTTAGATATAATACGCCACAGTCATTTATTGGACGCTTTTGCAATACCAAGCCCTTGATTTGAATTCAGCGGCTAAAACGCAGATGGTTGGAATATTACAAAATTTAAAAAGTACTTTTTTCTTAATATTAATGTTAGGAATATAAAAATTAGCTGGCCGGATGGCCTATTCTGAGCAGTGAACTAATATGGTCTTAATTTTACAGACGGATAGATAATATTGAAGATAATGACAAAAGACAGTGTTGTTCACATCATAGACAGACTGTATTGAATCTAAAAGTGTCGCTAATTGCACAAAAAAACACGACCTCGAAACGCAGGTGTTCAAATTTACTTAGTATGGAGGAGAGGGTTTTTGGGTGGTAGCTGTGTCTAAATATAACTTTTAACGACAAAATTTTGGAGGGGAGAGAAAGGTTGGTTCAAAAATCTAGTACATTTTGTAGAAACACAAGTAGAGACGGACAGACTAACAGATAACCATCCATACTTGACTGAAGCATGACTGAAATGACTTTATGGTAGGAAATTTGAAATTTAAAATAAACCTAGGCAGTGATTGGCCACAGACAATCATATCATTAGCGCTCAGACGCGAAAGTGGGGCCATTCTTCAATAGTTGTTCAGTGATAGACACAGATTTTAAAGTGTGGTGATTTCCATATGAAAGAAAGTGTAATAAATTTAGGGACGCCATACTATAGCCAGCAGCTCAGCTGAGTTTTGCTAGCAATTCTGTGTTATTTATTCATAATCTGGTAAGATTGAAATTATTTCTTTGTATATTTTGAATATTGTTTCATGTTCGAGTGATTTGATACTGCCATATCAAAATCTAGCCTTACAAACAAGTAGGGATTTGCTCTAGACCCCCCCCGCCCTAGTCAGGGTCTAGGGACCAACAATGTACATAAACTCCAGCAAGGATTATGCAAGACAGATCAAGTGTTGAGAATAATGAAACATATTACCTATCCTCTTTTAGGGCAGACAACTAATAAATATTTTTCAGAATCTATAGTCTGGGAGGATCTATCTGATGTAAAACCACCATGGTAAATGTGCTGTTTGGTCAGAGAGATCTGACCTGTCTGTATGATGTGGTTGTTGTGTCAGTGTTGTGTCCAGACGTGGGTAGAGAATAGATTTTGACACATGGCCCATACTTTGATTGCAGAGCTGCGAGTTTCTGTTGTCAACAAAGCAGTGACTATTCAGTTGGTGACTTTACTCGAGTGTATCTGTGCAGTACTTGTGACAGAGACCACCATTATTGCCCGCCAGCACGGAGAGGTGGGACCATCAGTTTTCAGCACCAGAGCTACAAATATAAGATGAGTGAGCCTCTGGTCTGCTGGACATTCACCAAAGCTGTGTAGTTACTAATACCCCATAAAAATTCCCACCATTTTCTGGACACTGGGTAGTCAATATAGACAGGTGTGATGAGGCCACCCCAACAGCACAAACAGTAACTATCCTCCCAAGTAGATGACTACTAGAACATTTTAATAAAACTAACTAGTATAGTACATATATATGTACACTATTGCATTTATGATATAATATTCCATGCATTTCTTTCATAATCTCTAAATCTTTTAAAGTTCTGGTCAACCTAAAAAATTGATCCAGAACAAAATAAATGTAATATAATTTTATCAAAAAATTTACACACGTGAGTTAGTTCAGTGTATTTTAACATTTATTAATATTATTAGTCTTGTTAAATATCTGTGGGTACATCTATAACCTATTACACCACACTACATATCATAACCCTAGACACTTTACGTAGCCACATTCATTAAAAAAAATTAAGTGTGAGGTCGTAGTGGTAGCAAGAAAGGCCTTCTGACAATTCTCAACTACATTTTATCTCAGGAGCCTTCACAGCTGGCCTCATACAATTACATTTAGTAATATCAACATCATACAATACCATCAACACCACTACAATCGAACCATGGACCACCGAGCTAGGAAGCCAGTGCACTAACCACAGCACTACTGCGGCTCCCAGTTAGGTTATAGAGTGTAGTTAATTCACGATAATAATTTTGGTCTCCGTTATCAGAATATGGTTCAGCCAAACACAGCTCAGACGTCAGCTCAACGATACCCAGCTTGATAACCCCCGATACGTCTTTTCAACCGCACTATAACCAGCGTCCTTTTCAGGACGTACACAGCGATCGCAATAGTCAAAATAGGCCGAAATAAACCACACGCTAAAAAGAGAAAGGTTTATACCAGCCCACCAGCGCAGAACAGCCAGGGGAATAACACAAACAACAAAGACAGACAGCCAGAAAGCAAAACTGCCCCAAGTACTCGTGCCGGGACCGAAATTTCTCCAACTCTTGACACGATGACGGAGCTAGCTGCGATGTGTATCGACACGGGTGAAAGCCGGAGTGGCCAGACTCCTTGCGAGGAAGAGGAGAAAGCAGATGCAAGCAGTTCTGACCGTGATGATGAAGACCCAGAATATGACTACATGATGAGTGCGCTAGAGCAGATAGAACAGATGTCAGAAGAAGAAGACCAGATGAAAGCGTTAGAACCGATAAAACAGATGCTAAAAAGAAAACAGGAGTCTAAAACCCAGGGACCACCACCACAAGTACCCGAATCGTCAGCAGAAACCCTGTCAACCACAGAGAGGCTGCACCAGACACCAATGACACCATTACACGATGCCGAGTTGACAGCTGTGGCTGCCCCAGGGAAGCTGCTCCAAACTCAAAAGACGATAAAAACACCACTAAAGCAAGACGTCATAGTAGAGGCTCCAGTGTGTAGTAATCAGACAACTACAGAAAGTGATCAGGAGTCAACAAAACAGAACGTGAGACCGTCCTACACACCACACACTCTAACGCAGACGGAAAGCAGAGCGCGTCACCTGCACAAACCAAGCAATACCGGTTGTCACAAGGCACTACAAGAGAGGATGGTTAAGATCACACAGATGTCTGGAGGTGAGGCCTCACTCAGGGCCCTACCAGATGACAAAGTGATCAGCATCCTAGAGACAATAACTGGCAGGAGAAGCATCTCTAAGGTACGGAGGCACGAAAAGGGAGTCGTGCTTTCGCTCAACAGCACGGATAAGACAACCTCACTGATGACAGAACTGGAGGCCGGTCCGAAAGAATTCATGCTGCCTCACCAGATAAAAGTAGTGATGTAGACCAGCAAGACAACAAAGAAGTTGGTGCTAAGAGGAGTGGACACAAGATGGTCCGCTAGCGAAATCCAGAGCTGCCTACAGACTGAAAACACAGGTGCCCAGGTCATACAGGTCGAGAGGCTAAGGACATGGAATGGAAAAGATACCAATCTGGTGGTAGTAACTATTGAAGGAGTGACAAGACCTGAAAGACTGACATTCAAAGAGACACCAAAGAGGACAGAGGCATATATCCCTCCGGTGATACAGTGCTCCAACTGCCAGCAATTCTCGCACACAAAGAAAACGTGTAGGAGATATGCAGTCTGTCGATATTGTGCGGGTGGCCACCTATATCGCGACTGCCCCAAGGCGAAGGAGGAACTACAAAGCAATAAACTCAAACCGCACCTGTGCAAACTGCCTCGGAAATCACGGGGCTAGATACCGAGGCTGCCCGATGTTCCAGGAAACAAAGAGCATCCTGAAGGAAGCGGTCTCCAAAAACATCCCCTTCAAGGAGGCAAAACACAGAGTGGCTGCGGATGTTGCAGAAAAACAACGCACGATTGACAGACCAGCTGACCGCTGAAGTCAAACAATTGAAAATAAAACTCCAGGTCGAAAACAGAAGCAAGCAGGCTCCCGAAGACGAAAAGGACAGCGGTGAAGACGTAATAGATATTCAGAACATCAGAGAAATGATGAAAGACATGAAAAGCATTAAGCAGCAAATAGAAGCAGATGTAAAGAGGCTGACAGAACTGACGGAAGAAAACTCCAAAATCCTCAAGAGAATCGAAACAGAGCGAAGAGCCATTGAGGAAATGACATCAAACACAAGAGCGACCAAATCAAACGAACAATCAGACGAAGAAGTCATCGAAGAAACACTTGAAAAACTTCTACCAGCAATAATAGAAAAAGCACTACTACAGATACAGGAAAGCAGGAAGACAAGAGAAACAGAAACTAGGAAAGCAAAAACTAACAAAACGACACAAGACAGATAGGAAGGCAGGAAATGAACACTATGAACACGCCACGACCGACAAGCAACGAAGAGGAAACCAGAAAACCAGCTAGTGGTCCTTTTCAGGACTAACAGACGACTAGCACAGAAGAACCTAACACACAATATACCCCAATTATAACCAACTTTCAGGTTGAACAGGGTATAACAGCAACATAATAGACGAAAACAACAACAGAATATGGTATCATTTCCCTCACCACCAACACTCAGTTCAGAGTAAATCAAAAATGTAAAATTGTGTGAATGTAAATGTGTGTTGAATGTATATACGCTTTTGAGGGGGAAAAACAACAACAAGGAAATAAACAAACAGTCTCTTACAACTGCCATGTTGTTCACAAGAGGAGAAGGGTGGGAAAGCCAGGGGGTGTCTAGGATGACACCCAATCCACCAGTCATCTGCCACCATCAACAAGCATTACAAGTCTCACTTTCCCGTCACCCCTCCTTACATATTAATGACTAACCCGTGGCTGCCAGATCCCCATGTTAATTTATTGTTTCATTTTGTTTGCTCTTCTGAAACATTTGGATTACTGGAGTTTTAACCGTGCATATTCTTATGGACAGCACCCGATTGACAAGACTGGTTAGATCGCTGGTCGCTCGCGGCAAAGGTGTCGGGTTCGATTCACGTTATCGACACGCTTCAGTCTACCAAACTGTAAATGAATACCTGACTATGCACTTGAGTTAAGGAAGGAAAAGGCAGCGAGGAAGGGAACTTGTCACCCTACTTCTCAGTGATGGACCTAGTAAAGTGAAGTCTCAAACACTTCCCTACGGCAGTATCTGCTATGAGACTACCGTTACCTTTTTTTAACATTCTTATAGACCGGGGATTCTTAACCTGTGGTCCACGGATCTCCTGGTGGTCTGTGATTGGATTCTGGGGGGGGGGGGGGGTCCATGTACATAACCTGAGATTTAAAGTTGTTTTTTTTCTATATTATGCTTTTATGTTCATTTAATTTTACTAAGACCTTCATCGGTCCATGACCATCATCGGACAATCAAAGGGATCCGCATCATTCATATGACAATCAAAGGGGTCCATATAATTCATATGACAATCATAGGGGTTCATATCGTTCACATGACAATCATAGGGGTCCATACCATTCACAGGACAATCAAAGGGATCCATATCTTTCACATGACAATGAAAGGGGTCCATATCCTTCACATGAAAGTCAAAGTGGTCCATATCATTCACATGACAAAGGTGTCCATATCATTCACAAGACAATCAAAGGTGTCCATGTCATTCATAAGACAATCAAAGGGGTCCATATCATTCACAAGACAATCAAAGGTGTCCATATCATTTACAAGACAAGCAAGGGTGTCCATGTCATTCACAAGACAATCAAAGGTGCCCATATCATTCACAAGACAATCAAAGGTGTCCATGTCATTCATAAGACAATCAAAGGGATCCATATCATTCACATGACAATCAAAGAGGATCATATCATTCACATGACAATCAAAGAGGACCATATCATTCACATGACAATCAAAAGGGTCCATATAATTCACATGACAATCAACAGGGTCCATTTCATTCACATGACAATCAAAAGGGTCCATATCATTCACATGACAATCAAAGAGGACCATATCATTCACAGGACAATCAAAGGGATCCATATCATTCACATGACAATCAAAGAGGACCATATCATTCACAGGACAATCAAAAGGGTCCATATAATTCACATGACAATCAAAATGGTCCATATCATTCACATGACAATCAAAAGGGTCCATATCATTCACATGACAATCAAAAGGGTCCATATCATTCACGTGACAATCAAAAGGG
Source organism: Oreohelix idahoensis (assembly GCA_024509875.1). NCBI lineage: Eukaryota > Metazoa > Mollusca > Gastropoda > Stylommatophora > Oreohelicidae > Oreohelix > Oreohelix idahoensis. The sequence goes on from JAMPIV010002292.1 coordinate 462,424, forward strand.
TCCATATCATTCACGTGACAATCAAAAGGGTCCATATCATTCACGTGACAATCAAAAGGGTCAATATCATTCACATGACAATCAAAAGGGTCCATATCATTCACATGACAATCAAAAGGGTCCATATCATTCACATGGCAATCAAAAGGGTCCATATCCTTCACAAGACAATCAAAGGGGTTCATATCATTCACCAGACAATCAAAGGGGACATTAGAAAGGGTTCATGGCACAAACAAGTTTAAGAAACTCTGTCATAGACAATGCAGTATATATTTCCCTTATTCTGATTTCACGTGTTTGTGTGTATATTCTGGTAGGTGTTGGCCTGGTTTGAAGAAAGCGAGGAACAGGTGACTGCGTTTGTGGAGCCTTTTGTCATTCTGACCATCTTGATATTGAACGCTGTTGTGGGAGTGTGGCAGGTAAGAAAGTCTATCCACCCTTCACTTAATATATTTTATATTTGTTGTTAATACTTGTTTCTTGGAATGGGTATCCAGTTAGCGCCAGTGGAACAGACATCTGTTTCCCCATCACCTGTCCCACTGGATAATTAGTACTGCTTTACACCATCTCCACTTTTGGCCTAAATTGACCTGAAGTCATAAATCAATATCATATAGTTTAATCTATCATCCTTCACTATATCTTACAGGTTACAGTTTGGACCATCATACAACATCTCATTTTAATGTGATATATCATTCTTTTTTTTTTTTTTTACTAGTAATCTGCCTTGTAATGCTATCAGCAGGTTTCCTCAATGTGTGTCCTATCCAACGCCAGCGTCTTCTTCTCAGCTCTTGTTCCACTGGCACATGTCTGGTTCATGTCATCAGTTCCATTACATGTTATGGTTGTTGTTAATATGTTTTCTTGTTCATCATCATCATTTTATTTTTTCGCTCCTTGTGGAGCATGGGGGCACCACTGTAGGTGCCCCCCCCCACCCCTTCGCAGGAAGCCTGCATCAAGCATATACATGCTCTTGCAGCAGTTGCTCATGTAGTGGTTTGTTTTTCACGATGAGGTTGCACGCCCCAATGCTTACTTACTTAGTCGTTCCCCTTCTACCGTGAGGTGTATATGTTTGTATGAGAGAGCGCCAGACTATCCTATTGGCTGTCTTCCTCCAGGCCTGGTTCCATTCTAGTTCTCGGTCCTTCAAAGATTGTGAAATGTTGTCCTCCCAGCGAGCTCTAGGTCGTCCTGGGTGTCTGGATCCCTGGCTCTTTGTTTCGCATGCTTGAAATGAAGATGTCCCTTAAAACCAGAACCAAATTTTGATATGACTTTCCCTTCCTACAACTTTGATTTATTGCTGTCAAGATGTTTGTGTGAGTCCACACCTTATAGGGATGCTTCACCAAGTTTAACCTGGCTATCATTTGCCGCATCGGAAGATCTAGATTTTTGCCGATGGCCTGGCTCTTCTGTCCCAGAACCTTAACAGGATGCAAGACAGTTGTTCCTACATATTTTCTTAGGCTGCAGCTTCGTTTGCTTCTCTTGCCAATTGTTCAGTATATTTCATCTTGTCTGTTCTGATACTTCTTACTTATTTGTTTGCTTTTTTATACTGTTCACGGGCCTTAGTTCTGGAGCTTCTGATATTGCTCGTGTGTTAAGTTTTTTATTTCCTTTATCTTAGTGACGATTTCTGGTACCATGTGTTATGAAAATGTTCCCTTTTTCTTCAACAACTTCTCCACATGTCTCATTCCATGTATTTGTTATCTGTTGCCAGCGGTCTTCTTGTATTGGCTTCATCATACGATGAAGCACTTGGTACATATTTGATGTTGGAACCGTACATTTTTCTGTTGTTTCTTAGCTTTTAAGACGGTCCTCATTGAATTTTGTCTGTAGGTATGAGTTGTTGTATATCTTCTGAGCTTTGTTGAGGCTAACAGAAGATGGTGATCTGATGTGCATCTGCTTCTGTACTTGTTGGTTTGGTTTGAATGACTATCTTCATTGCACACGGACATCCTCATCAGTACTCCGATCTCCTCCCTTAGATCACTTTTAAGTCATTGTAATGGTGATTTAAACTTCTTGTTTATTCTTATGTGATAAATCTGATTTTCTTTCCGATGGTCTGGCGATGTGCATGTTGCCTTATGTATTCTTAGGTGGAAGCGTGCTTCTTCCTTTCGCAGGCCGATTTAAAGAACATAAGTTTAGGACTATTACTCTATTTTCATTAATATGTGTTAGTTCATGTTTTTCCATAGGCCACAATTATCTGTTGCTACAGTTGAAATTAGACTACCCATCAAGAATGTAAATACCTTAACTTCTCATTTTAACCATGGCATTTTGAAGCCTGGCTTAAAAATCCAGTTTTTCACTATTGTTCTTTGTCATTTGTTGGTGCGTAACATTGGCTGATGTTCATCTATATTTGTCTTTGGCGGTTTATAATGTTACTGATATTTGTCTAGGGCCCATTGCTTCTTATTCAATAAGAACCTTCTGCGCGTTCTTTGGCGGCTTAGAACCACACTTTCACTGTGAAGTGTGCTTTCATCCTCATACCATGAGGATAGATCAGTCCCTTCTGTGTTCAGTTTCTTCTTTTCTGTTCCATTCCATTTTGTTTCATACAGTCACAAGATGTAATTTACGTAGTTACCATTTTTGCTGACAGCAGTGCAGATTTCATTTGTTCGTTTAGTGTTCGAACATTCCAGATACCCAATCTGGGGGAATTTCCTGAATAAAAAGAGTGCGTCAGCAGTTCATACTTCTTTTGGCTGTCGCTAGGTTGCGTCATAATCCTCATTAATAGAGAATATCCATCCGTCTTGAGTGATTGAGTTGAACTTCGTGAATTAATTGCTTTGAATAACTAGTTCATGTTCTTGAAGCGTTTTTGGCTTTAATTTTCTACATTATGGTCTAGTCCGCCCCCATGCCACGTATTATTATATCGGGCTCTTAACGTCGATCCTGGCAATTCTGTCATAAGATCATCTTTAGAATTAAAAAAAAAAAAATATTAACATCTTGCAGAAAGACGAAACTATCATATGTACGCGGTTTATAAAAATCTCTATCGATAACTATGAATTGGCAGTGGTGCACCACTTCACATACCTAGGGTCTACCATCAATGACAAACTCTCACTGGATACAGAAATCGACAGCCGCATTGGCAAAGCTGCAGCTACCTTTGCCCGCCTCACATCGCGTGTTTGGGGAAACTCTAACTCACAATGAAGACCAAAGCTGCGGTATATAATGCCTGCGTCACCAGCACACTCCTATATGGCAGCGAGACCTGGACGACCTATGCTATGCAAGAAAGAAGGCTCAATACCTTCCATTTGCGGTGTCTACGCCGCATCCTCGGCACCTCGTGGAAAGATAAAGTGACAAATGTCGAGGTGTTGTCACGTGCTGGCCTTCAAAGTATGTATACGCTTCTTAGACAACGCAGACTTCGCTGGCTTGGCCATGTTCGCCGCATGGATGATGGTCGCATCCCAAAAGATATCTTCTACGGACAATTAGCAGATGGCAAGAGAACAGTTGGGCGACCACAGCTGAGGTTCAAAGATGTGTGCAAGAGAGATATGAGGGCACTGGACATGGATCCAGCAACATGGGAGGATGAAGCTGCCGATCGCACTAAGTGGCGATGCTATTTACGGCGCCACCTCAGATTGGGCGAAGAGAGGCTCACACAAGAAGCAGAGGTGAGGAGAAAACGTCGAAAGGAGCACCAGGAAAATAAGCAGCTGAGGGCTGTCACCTCAGGGGCGCATTCCCATAGTCAGTTATGACTGAAGGGGCTATTATTATTATTATTATTATTATTATTATATTATTATTATAAAAATCTCTAATCGTCTACAGTTATGGCTGCACCCAAAATGTAATGGAAACGTTCGGCTTACAATGTTTCTTTAACCTCGGGAGTAGGATCATTATATGAATCATTAAATAACAATTTTTATTTTATTTTTTGGCAACGAATGGTTTGTTGATAAGCAAAAACAAGTAAAAAATTTTTTTTTGGTTTAAAGTTTCTGCTGCCGCTGTTTAACGTTAATAGTTTCTTCAAGTTTCTCATATGAACTGTAGTTTAAACATATTTCAGCACTTTCTCAACTCCGTCTTTGCCATCTGCTAAAGTCTGTGTTTACTGTGTGTAGAACTTTGCTGTCCAAATTAGGCAGGTAGTCCAATAGCAGATACTGCCGTAGGGGAATGAAGTGTTAGAGACTTTGCTATACTAGGTCCAGCTTTATGAGGTGGGGTGATAGTTCCTTTGTCTTCTCTAAGTGAAGATCGGAGTCAGGTACCCATTTACAGCGTTTTTAATGCTTTCATGTTTTGTTTTACGTTAAACTTACGCTTTTTGAAGATGCTTCTTCATAGCTACCCAGTGGCGTTAAACCATTTTAAAAACCGGTAAATAGCCCGCCCTTCAACAAAACTTGCCATAGAAGATACATGACAGCAATAAAATAACTTTAAAAAAAATATGAAGAGAACAACCAGCATTTGATTAGTTTGGTTTGTTTTTAAGAGCCATCTTCATTTCACACGGACAGCTCCATCAGTGTTCCGGAATTCCTCCTAAAGGAGGATCGATCTCAGCACAGTGCACGAACTCCGTAGCACAGGCGAGGATCCCAATGTGTGTATACAGGAATCAAGCGTTCTATTCTATAAATATTTCTGTGGTGGCTACGTTTTCCAAATTTTGTCAAAATAAATTTTGCCGGGGCAGCGGCCGTATGGCCTACTCTTTAAGATTTTCGACTGCTGAGGGATTTTTAACTTGCACATGGAGCAGCCTATCTTTTTCACCCTTATCCGAGAAGGCTAGGCATCCGATCTCACTATCCAGTAGATCAAAGGAGGAGTATAACATCATTAGGAACCACTGTTTCTGAAACAAATTCCATCAGTTATATTCCCTGTACTGTAAGCAAACCCGGTACCTTTAGAATTAGAGGCGGGCGCCTTACCTCTTAGCCACTCCAGCCCCAGAATGTGATTAACCCGAAACATTCTACCCCGTCACCCACTGTACGTCCCGGGGGGGGGGGGGGGGTCTTTGGTGAGACCGAAAGAACAAGAACATAACTACTACTGTCTCATGCATGTCGTTCATGGCGACTCATATGAGGTTAAGTATAAGGCTGGCAGCCGCATCATGTCAAACCAAACACAATTAGACACTTTCTGGTGGACTGCAACAAATATGACCAGCAAAGGCAAAACATTAAGACATACTGCAACAACCACAAGGTAGAAATGGGTGTAGAGAATCTCATAGGCACTAAGACTACAGCAGAATTACGAGTACAAAAGTTAATAAAACACTATATTACAAAAACAAAAGCTAACATATAAAAAAATAGATAAATAAGGATGCGAGCCAGTAGTCTACACTGGTGAAAGACCACGCCCCTCCCTTTCCAGATAAATACGGATTGACCAAATAACCGTCCAGTGGACAGAATAATGGTGAAAGGGAGTATCGTTACCCCAGTGGTAGTGATAACAACAGAAGGTAGGGAACCCCCCAAGACGGTACTATTTGGGAAAACACAAAAAAACACAGAAGCCTTCATTCCCCCAGTGTTGCAGTGCTCCAACTGCATGAAGTTTGGTCATGGGCGCCACACTTGCAGGGGGAAGGCAGTATGTAGGTTTTGTGCGGGGGCACACCCTTTCACGCAATGCGAAAAGGCAAAGTCAGATACTGACTATAAAAAGGATAATGCAAACAGAAAATGCATTAATTGCAAAGGAAATCACAGCGCCAGATTCCAGGGCTGCCCAGTATATCAGCAGACCAAAAAAGCATTGAGGGTAGCTATAACAACCCAAACCCCTTTCACAACGGTCATTAAAGAATTAAAAGAAAATGATACTTATACGAACAATAAAGTTATAACAGAAATTAAGAGTGTGCAAGAAGATGTCAAAATGCTTAAGTCACAGATGGCAAAAAAAAGTAAGAACAAGTTAGAAAGTAATAAAATAGTACCAAAAAACCAGTCAGATGATTCAACTACATCCTCGGATGACACAAGTGCACTGAAAAGTACAGAGGCATTGCTTCAAGAAGTGAAAGCCATACAGCACCAAATTTCCCAGGATATAGCTAAACTGACTGAACTGAAAGAAGAAAATGAAATGATACTAGTCAAACTGTCTGAACAAAAAGAAGAAAGTGAAATAATACTAAAAAGAATGGAAAGTGAAAAACAGGAGATTAACATAGGGAGAGAAGGGAATGTAGCATTGGATGAAAATAGGAAAGTGGTCAAAAAGAACAAAAGCAACCTAGAAGAAACTATCATAGAAACTATCAAAAAACGATTTGAGGGACTGTTACCACACTTAGCGGAAGAAGTTAGGGAAACAATGACAAGTTTAAATAAGGATTTTCTTGAGAACTTGATGGATAGTGGGTCCACAAGTACAGGAAATAAAGAATAAGAGCAAAATTGATAGTTAACCAAAATAAAAGGTATACTAGATGATGATAAAATTCAATTTAGAAAGATTTAGAATTATCCAGTGGAATTGTAGGGGTATTAAAAAAAATTTTGCACCCCTACTATCAGAAACTGGAGGAAATACTGATATATATGCTCTTCAAGAGACCCATTTAAACCCAAATAATAGATATAGTTGTAAGGGCTTTAAGATACTTAGACACGATAGGAAAGAAGGTAGAGGAGGAGGTGTCGCAGTCTTAGTTAGCGAAAAATTTAAAATCATAGACTGGGAAGTATTTAATACAACCAATATAGAAGGTATCCAGGTTACTATAGCAGCTGAACCAAACAATCTAACAATTCTAAATGTATATGCTAAAGATGGCACAATTAAAGATGAAGAAATACTAGCCATAAGCACCAGACTAGGCCCCAAAACAATCATAGTAGGCGATTTTAACTCCCATCATTGTGCTTGGGGTGGACAACATGCAGATAATGCAGGAAAATGCCTACTTGACTTCATAGAAAACAATGAACTACTAATACTAAATGATGGATCTGCAACAAGAATTAATCCACAAGCTAATAGGGCAGACTCAGCAATAGACATAAGTATAGCAACTAACAACCTAGCGAATGTAAATTGGGAAGTGTTACAAGACACAAACTCAGATCATCTGCCCATTGTAATAACCATGCATGAAAATGTCATTCCAAACCCAGAACCAGAGAAACCTACCTTCAACTATAAAAAAGCAAACTGGGAAGCTTTCCAATCAGAGCTGGAGGTGATGGAATATAAAGACATGGAATCAGATGATACTGACTTGTGGGCGGAAACACTGACCAATGAAATTCTGAAAATAGCAATAAAGTATATACCAAATAAAAATATGCCACAACACCTTAAACCAATAAGTAACATTAATAAGAAAAGAGAAACTCAATGGAATAAAGAACCAGTTGCCTGGTGGAATAAAAGCTGTGCAGAAATTCATGAGAGAAGAAAAAGGGCCTTACAAAAATATAGAAATAACAGAACAGAAGAAAACTATGATAAGTATAAACTTATTAGGAATGAATCTAACAGAATAATATTCAAAGCCAAAGAAACTAACTGGAAGGAGTTTTGTCAGTCACTTAAACCTAGCACTCAAATTAGAGAAGTATGGAAAAAGCTTAAGGCAATCAAAGGGAACAATAAGAAAACAATAATGCCAACAATCAAACTACCAAAGAGAGCAGAAACAGATAAAGAAAAAGCTAATGCCCTTGCCGAGTATTTCTATAAAGTCAGTGCAAAAAGTAGCCTTGGACAGGAAGAAAATGAGAGAAGAGAAAGACTTAGGATACAGTTTTTAAAAGAACTACCAGACCAGATAGATGAAACAAACTATTTAGATGCTGATATAACAGAGGAAGAAGTAACTAATGCAATAAAAGATAAATCTAATACTGCCTCAGGGCAAGATATACTTAGTTATGAAATCCTTAAGAAAGTACCCAAAAGAACTATAAACATAATAACTTCACTTTATAACAAAATCTGGAACTTAGGAAAGATACCAAAAGCATGGAAAGTAGCTATGATAGTACCCATTCTAAAACCCAATAAGGAAGCCCATGAAGTAAGTTCATATAGGCCTATCTCCTTAACATCACAACTAGGTAAAATACTGGAAACTGTTGTGAATAAAAGAGTTAAATTCTACCTGGAAAAAAACCAGTTATATAGCCCAAACCAGTCAGGGTTTAGAGCAGACAGAAGTACAGTAGACCAGCTTGTAAGATTAGAACATGATGTAAAGCTAGGGTTCAAGAGGAAAGAGAAAACAGTGGCAGTCTTTCTAGATGTAGCTAGAGCATATGATGAATGCTGGCGCGATGGAGCTCTTTACAAAATGAAAAAGATTGGCATTACTGGTAAAACCTATAGGTATCTAGAAAACTTTTTACAGGACAGGTATTTTGCTGTACAGGTGAATAATGATAGGTCAGAAATATATGAACAACAGAATGGGATTCCTCAAGGATCAGTGATCTCTCCTTCAATTTTCACTATAGCTGTAAATGATTTAGCAGATGAATTTAATGACATAAAGAATGCAGTATCACAATTTGCAGATGACTGTGCCATTTGGCGATCTGGAAAAAACTTGGACCATGTTTACAAAAAACTTCAAAATCAAATAGACAAAGTTTCAGAGTGGATGAAAAGTTGGGGCTTCCAAATTAATGTAAACAAAACAGTAGGTATGATTTTCAGCAAAGGAAATTTAAAAAAAAAATAACAAAATCAATATAACCATTAAAGGACAGAAAATATGTACCTCCTCAACAACTAGATTTCTGGGCATAACTTTAGATAAACAACTAAATTATAATAAACATATAGACAATTTGGTAGAAAGCTGTAGGGGACCCCTAAATATACTAAGGATTGTAAAAGGTAATGGATGGGGGGCCAGCAATAAAATAATGCTTATGTTCTACAAGTCCTTCATCAGGGGGAAACTGGATTATGCCAGCATAGTCTATGACTCAGCTGCAGCTTCTAACAAAGCAAAACTGGACAGGATTCAAAATGCAGCCATGAGAACTATTACAGGTGCATTTATATCGACACCAGTAGAAGCTCTAGAAGTAGCTCTCGGCATACCTCCCCTTGGTCTAAGACGGAAAGAACTGAGATTAAATTATTGGAGTAAAGTAGCACAAGAAGTGACCCACCCAGCACATAAAGCATTTGTCAAAAACCAACCAAGTGTATGGGACGTCCCCTTAAATAAAGATAGATATCCAACAGGATGGAGAACTATAGAAGACCTAATGCAGTTCAAAGAACTATCAAACACAATTGAAAATAGTAATAAATACAGAAGCAAAATACCACCCTGGGAACTAAAAACACCAATCATAGACTACTCACTTACTGAAAAGATCAAACAAAACATAGAAGATAAGGAAGCCAAAATGATAAGTAGAAAGTTCATAGAGCAACTAACTAAACAAAGTCTGGCCGTCTACACTGATGGATCCAAGGGTGATAGTGGGCAACTAGGTGCCGGAGTTGTAATACCACAATGGGGAATAAAAAAGAGCTACAGTATAACGGAAGGGGCATCGATTTTTACTGCAGAGATGGTAGCAATTCTTAAAAGTCTAGAAATAATCGAAGATAACCCACCAGAAGCTGTTACGATATTTACAGACTCACTATCATCACTACAAGCACTAGAACACCCAGGTAAATGTAGCCGGCCAGACATAAAGGAAGAAATTCTAGCAATTAATACATCACTAGAGAACAGAGGATGTAGTGTGAGGCTAGTGTGGGTTCCAGCACACATAGGTATAGCTGGCAACGAGTTGGCAGACCAGAATGCCAAGAAGGGAAGAACAAGTAAAAACAATATAAAAGCAGGACTGGGAAGGTCAGAGATCAAGAGCCAAGTGAAGGAAACTATAAACGAGGAATGGAAGACAACATGGAAGGAAAGTAGAAAAGGCAGACACGCGTTCAAACTGCTGAAAGAACCAACGAGGACATGCCAGGTCAGAGAAGAATTAAAGATACCATCGAACAAAAAACTGTGGCGTCTCCGACTCGGTGCAGCATACTTCATGGTAGAAGAACCACACTGCCAAGAATGTCAGGAAGAGAATGACATAGACCACTACCTGATCCACTGTAAAAAGTATGAACAACAAAGGCTTGAATTAAAAACTTACTATAGAAATCACAATATAGACTTAACAGGTGATAAGGTTTTAAGTATAGATGCCCCAAGAGATGCCCAATCAATACTTAAAAGATATATACATAAAACAAAGGAAAAAATATAAGGTTAGAACTTCAGGAAAATCATCCAACTAAATAGAAATTAAGCAGCAAGAACTAACAAAGCATTAACAAAAAAAAAAAAATAACTACTCATAGGACAAGGAAAGACAAGGTATTAAAAAAAAAAAAAGGGACAACAACTCAAAAAGAACAAATACTAATACAAATTAAAACCAAGTGTAAAGGACAATAGTTATCTAGAAACAATACAAAAGAGAAAATAAAATTGACAAATACTAATATAAATAAAAATCAGCAACTGCAAAAGACAACAGTTATTTAAATTGAATACAAAATTAGTAAAGAAAATGACACTAAATACCCCAATTATAACCAACTTTCAGGTTGAACAGGGTAGACCAAGATGAAAAGAGAAGAGGCAACAATGATCAGAGGTTGAGTGCCCGATCTCCACCCATCATTTCATCAAAACAACAACAAACAACAACAACAACCGTCCAGTGAAAATTGAAAACATACCAGTTTAGACAATATCAAAATTTGGATAATAAAACCATATTGAACTATAACTACAACAGGAAAAATACTTACTAGAGAAAATATAGTATAAAATAAATACAAACAAAAACATATAACAATAAATGAAACATGTCCTGATGTAACCAACAGCACCCATGTATATGGTAGATGATTGAAAGGGGCGTGCTATAAAGAAAAGTAACAAACACCTTAATTTTTTAAAAATGTAAAACAAATTGCTACAAAAACCACCGCTGAAAATGTTTGCTGCATGCTTTATACAAGTGGACTTGCTACAATGATTGTTTCACGCTTCGTAAGGATCGACAAGGAAAATGTTTGCTGCAAGCTTTATACAAGTGGACTAGCTACAATGATTGTTTCATGTTCCGTAAGGATCGACTAGGAAAATGTTTGCTGCAAGCTTTATACAAGTGGACTAGCTACAATGATTGTTTCACGTTCCGTAAGGATCGTCAAGGAAAATGTTTGCTGCAAGCTTTATACAAGTGGACTAGCTACAATGATTGTTTCATGTTCCGTAAGGATCGACTAGGAAAATGTTTGCTGCAAGCTTTATACAAGTGGACTAGCTACAATGATTGTTTCACGGTCCGTAAGGATCGACTAGGAAAATGTTTGCTGCAAGCTTTATACAAGTGGACTAGCTACAATGATTGTTTCACGTTCCGTAAGGATCGTCAAGGAAAATGTTTGCTGCAAGCTTTATACAAGTGGACTAGCTACAATGATTGTTTCATGTTCCGTAAGGATCGACAAGGAAAATGTTTGCTGCAAGCTTTATACAAATGGACTAGCTACAATGATTGTTTCACGGTCCGTAAGGATCGACAAGAAAAATGTTTGCTGCAAGCTTTATACAAGTGGACTAGCTACAATGATTGTTTCACGCTTCGTAAGGATCGACAAGGAAAATGAAGATTGTTACCAAGGATAGATCAAGTGACAATTTTCAGACTGAGAATCGGCTACTGCAAACTCAAATAAAATACAAATGGGGCAACATACATGTTGTGTCTATGGGAGCCGCGGTAGCATAGTGGTTAGTGCACTGGCTTCCTAGCTCAGTGGTCTATGGTTCGATCCGCAGATGAGGTGGGATTTTTTAGGCCGCAAACGGCTCCTGGGTCGACCCAGCCCCAAATGGGTACCAGAGCAACTCTGGGAAGGTTATGGCGGCCGGCGTGATGCTGACCACATCACCCCTAGGGTGCCGATGGTCGAGAAAATATGGGCCTAACACCATATTCCCAATATGCCTCAATAGGGCGTGTAACGGGATCCTTTACCTTTACATGTGTGTATGCGGCGTGAACAGACACACAAACAAACAGTAGAACATGTCTATCAACGTTAGCACCAGCCCATTTTGAAGAAGAAACTCTATGATGACGAGAGAAGTGATAAGGGTGGATTTGAGCTGAAATGATAACTTGCCACCCCTATCGACACCTGGTATTAAAGTGCAAGATGTAGGTGTCTTCTCTGATTTAGAATGTTGCTGTGTGTGTTGCAGTAGAACAGTTCATAGGGTACACCACAGGCAACATGACGTGTAGAGTCATAGAAATGGCAACTTCGCTTTAGGTTTATACCATTTATTGCACGCCACAAAACAGTCATGATACTTATGTTATCATCAGCATAGTATAACGAATGCAGCATTCAAAATCATATTAACTGATAGTCATGTAGGATTCAATACTCAATAGTTGTATTGTAAACAGATATCATAAAGTTCTGGTTCGTGAAGCTGTATGCATAATATATATAACTTCTGCAACAGTGTCAGCTGCAGATCTTCAATGTTCATAGACAATAATAAATGCTCCCTTTCTGATGCTAGCAGATCAGATGTATACAATAAGTCCGTTTACTGTCTGCACGTGAATAGCATACTGGGCATATAGGTCATACCGACCTTTATAACGTTTCTAAGTCTAACCATCTGACTTGGACGTGATCTCTGATATAACGAATCCTGGAACACAGACAATAGTCTTGTTGGTCTAGAGCGACCCATATATATATAACTAGTTCAGGTATAAAGATACCGGTTACTTAATCCTAGTCAAAGTACCTCTCCATTTTGAATCACACAGGCGAGCAAAAAGGCGACAAAATGACGAACCTCTAGATGATAGCATAAAGTTCGATACAAGAGGAATTACCTTATTTCGGAAAATCAACCATGAACATATGCCTCCAGGCAGGCTTGAATAATACTGGGAAATAGTCTAGTTAGCTAACTAACTCACAAAGACAATGTATTTCCCTCAGAAAATCACAAGACGCAGGTTGCGTCCGCTCGCTACTCAGACCATTTCTAAACTGCCCCGAGCTGGGCGGAACAACAAACGAACTCCAAGTCGAGACATGCGCAGAACGACAATCTCTGAGTCGCCGTTCACAATAAGACGATTCTAAGAACATTCGAGATAAAAGTCTTATACAGTCACGCCTTTTATGATCATGAACAGAAGCGTTAAGAAAGTTTCAGACATCTACAACAGTTGACTGATACTACCAAATAAGGAGATATGGTCACGCTTCGTTCAAGAAATTATAGACCGAACGTGTCTCTATACAAGAGAAGGCAAACTCCTAAAAAATTGTAGTCTCAATAACTCGGGTCATGTCCCTTTGACTGTAAAAAACATAATACACACTTCAGTCAAAAAATGATCATACATACGAAAAATGATCATACAAAGACTTTGGAAACAGTAATTATTTGTGCGTAACAAGAAGCCTGAGACAGTTCTCCAACGTCATGAGAGAAATAAGTAAGGTTATATGAGAACTGGCGAAGAAGAAGAAAGAATTGAAAGGAAAGGTGTAGATGAGTTGGAGCGTCATATACTAATAATATAAGCAAATTCGCGCGTCAGCGACCTGGCAACTGTATTATCCTTAAGTACCATTCGTGGAAAAGCTCTACGAAGATACAAATAGCCTCAAGCTGACTACTGCTTTCTTTGAAAATATTCAAGTGGATGTCTGAGCGTGTAAGAAGAAGAAGAAGGTGTCCCCCCCCGTCCCCCCCCCCCCCCGTCCCCGTAAATACTACACATAAATTGGTCTGTTTCAGGCAGTCGTAAGAAATAAAGAAGTAGAAAACTAGACAACAGAAATACAACAGAAGTGGTAGGCTCACCGGGGACTCGAACCCAGGACCTTCCGAACAGCACCACCGCCTCGCTGTGAGAGTGAATCGTGACTAATTTCACTGCCAAATAGGCACCACAAAAGAGGTAATGCCTGTAACAAACTATGAAAAAATCCCTTTATCTTTTTCGAAAAAGTACGTAAAAGGCGCACATTACTGTTGCGTGATAAATTCTCGCAACATCATTTTATTACAATATCTATTTTATAACGCAAGGGCAACAACTGCTTGAAATTTATAGTTACTTTTCTCGGTAAGCATTTGTCTTCTCGCGTTGGTATCGAATGCAGTTAAGTTTGAGCTGTGGTCATTTTGCGCTGGACTGCGCATGACTTGTCTTGCTTCTTGGTCGATCGGTTTCCGCCCACCACTAGTGGAGTGGGCGATTTGGAATGGCGAAAGAGATGCCTCGTTGGAGAGGGGATCTCCGCTGTTTTCACGCAACATATCACCACCTCCTCCCGATAAAAAAAAAATGTGGAACATATTTTTTTTTTAAATATCAAAGAGCATGCGATAAGCGGCTCAAAACGCACGAATTATGCGCTGATAATTAATTAAATTGCCTAACATGAGGCTAATTATAGAGTGTCTGGTGAGGATATACCTCAACAGAAAAATAAATATGTCTCAAAAAATATTCACATCGGGGAGGTGTCACCAACACACATCACGTTAGCATGTAAACACAATATACGTATGCAAGTTACCATAATCATCATTAAACAGCATACTCTAATATTGTCTTTAAAAATGGATGTACAAATCTAATAGGAAAATTTAAATAGTACATTATTTGACATGTAATGACATAAGTACATAGTAAAGTTAAACTACATGACGATCCAGGACATATGCTCTGGTATTCCGAGGGTAAGTACACAATCTAGAACTCGTCATGCTTGATACTAGTAAGGTAAGTCCTCAGCTCAACAATGACATTCTGAGAAAGTACAAGCAATATAATGCTAATTAATAACTAATATGCTTCGTAAGGTACAATACATTATTAATAATTGTGGCTGTTTAGTAAACTAACGGCCCTTATATTAACTACTCAGTCCTCCTCTATCATCTTAAAAACGAACAGAAGAAGATGACAACAAAGCACGATAGTGTGTACATATAGAGTAAGTACAGATGTGCTAATCTATTGTAGAAATATAGGTGTGTTATGACTCTGTAATATATGGAAATATAGGACAGAAGTATTAGTTAGAGTCATGTGGGCATCTAGACAAAATGTCAGCCATCACATTATCCGCACCACGGATAGCTCGTACCGTGAAGTGAAAAGGTTGAAGAGCTATAGCATATCGAGTGGATCTCGAACTCTTCAAATTCTTAGTCTGAATAGCTGTAAGAGCTTTCTGATCAGTCTCTAGAATGAAATGTGCGCCCAGGAGGAATCTTTGTAGCTTTAGAATTGACCAAACCATCGCTAACAACTCACGGTCTAAAACCGAGTAGTTCCTCTCTGCCGCATTTAGTTTTCTAGAAATGTACATAACAGGATGCAGAGTATTTGCATATTCTTGCATCAGTGCTGCTCCAATCCCAGTGGATGAAGCATCACTCCGAAGAACAAAAGTCCTATCAAGAGTAGGTAATCTTAAGATGGGAGGAGAAGAAAATATATTCTTGATTTGGTCTAATGAAGATTGGCATTCTTCAGACCAACGGACCAGATTAGGCGAACCTTTCTTCAACAATGTTGAGAGAGGTGCCATGATCGAAGATAAATTTGGAATAAATCTCCCATAAAATTGAATTAAACCTAAGAGACTCCTAACTTGTTTCTTCGTTTTAGGAACAGAGATGTACAGTATTTTGGAAGTATTGTGGTCTTCTGTCTTCAAGAGACCATGACCAACACGATGACCCAGGAAAGAGATTTCACCAAAACCAACAAAAGCTTTAGAAGGTTTTGCTGTCAAATTATTCTCAGGTAGAGTGGACAGTAAGTCATATAACCCTAAATAGTGATCTTCCCAGGTATCACTGAAGAGACAGATGTCATCTAAGTATGCGATGACATCCGAACGATGTGACAGAATTCGACGCATCATGCGAACGAAAGTGGCAGGGACGTTCATGAGACCAAAAGGCATAACATTCCATTGAAATAGACCCCTAGGTGTAGAAAAAGCAGTAAGAGGTTTGGCATGCTCTGCTAAAGGCACTTGCCAATAACCTTTAGACAAGTCAAGTTTAGTGAAGAATATAGAATTAGAAAGTCTAATCAGTAGATCTTCTAACAAAGGCATCGGTTCAGCGTCGAACTTTGTGACCTGATTCAATTTGCGATAATCAACGCAAATTCGTATGTTCTTATCCTTCTTCCGGACAATAACCATGGAAGAAGAATATGGTGAAGTCGATGGTTCAATTATATTTAATTGAATCATTTCATCCAATTCCTTTTCCACCTGCGACTGAAAGTGTATAGGAATAGGATACGGCCTAACCCTAATTGGATTATTGTCGGTAAGGATTATGTCATGTTCTATGACATCTGTGTGTCCAGGAATGTCAGTGAGAACATCCTGAAATGTTTGTAACATCGACGAGACTTGTCGATGTTCGTCACCAGAAAGATTAGGAGAAACAGAAACGTTTTTCCAAGATTCCGTGGAATGTAATGGAACCCCTGGAAGGGGAAGATTGACATCAGAGAAGGTAGCTTCCTCATCCTGTATGACAGACAGGGATGAATAATGACCGTGAGGTGCAGGAGCATCATCCGTTGCCTGGAAAATAGGCAGCAAATAGTCCGGACGTTCGTGAAATTCCGAAAGCATGTTTATGTGGAAAGTTTTATGCTTTCCATCAATATCGACCACATAGTCAACATCGGAAATCCGAGAGACTATTGCATACGGACCTTTCCATGCAATAAGAAGTCTATTTTCCCTACTGGGGAGTAGGACGAATGCTTTGTCACCTGGACAAAGTTGTCGTAGACATCTATTCTTGTTAGCAAACTGTCTTGCCTTCTCTTTAGCAATTTCTGATGAAGCAGTTGCTAGCTTACATGCCTCAATGATCTTTTGTCTAAGAGCAATGACATACTCATATGAGGATTGAGTTTCATCGCTAATATCATCGGCAGTGATGAGATCATGTAATAAAGACATAGGGCCGCGTGGACGCGCGCCAAAGACAAGTTCGAAGGGAGAAAATCCTGTGTGTTCATTAGGGACTTCTCTATAGGCAAAGAGAGCCGCGGGTAAAACCCTGTCCCAATCTTGAGGATGATCTTCAGTTATCTTACCAAGCAAAGTCTTGAGCGTTCTATTCAGACGCTCAACTAACCCATTAGACATAGGATGGTAGATACTACTGAGAGATCGTTCAATATGTAAGGTAGACATTACCTGTGACATAGTGTCAGATATGAGTTGAGTGCCATGGTCTGATAATATTTCTCTGGGGAACCCCAAGCGAGAAAATATCAACCAAAGAGCATCTGCGATATCTGTAGTAGATATGCTCTTAAGAGGAATAGCCTCTGGCCAACGTGTGCACATATCGACACATGTAAGGATGAACTGATGTCCTCTGGCCGACTTGACCTTAAAAGGGCCAATAATATCTATGGCCATTTTCTGAAACGGCCGAATAGGAATGTCAGCAGCCTGGATAGGCGCAGCATGTCGTGGTCCTCTAGATTTGACCTCCTGACATACCTTGCATGATCGGCAGTAAATACGAATGTCCTTATTGACAAAAGGCCAAAAGAAAGCCGCAAGGACTCTCGACTTCGTACGGGAAAAACCCATATGTCCAGCACATTGCGAGTCATGAGCATGTTGTAATATTTGCACTCTCATGCTCTTGGGAACAAGAATTTGCGAATGTGCCGACGTAGTCGAATCTTGTACCATACGTACAAGTACGCCGTTTCTCATTGCAATCCAAGATTTTCTATTTGTATCCTGATTCGGATCACCTTTCTTCGCAAGAACGAAGAATTTTTTTAAAGAAGGATCTTCTTCTTGCAATTTTATGAAAGAGTCACGAGTGATTACTAAGTGACTATCTTGGCTATCAACTTCATTATCACTATTCAGTGAAGTTTCGGGTGTTTGTAGAGCTTGTGCTCTTGTAACTACTGCATTTGTAGCTTGCATGTTATTATCTTCCTAAGCAGCAATCTGCTGTGGGGTACACTCCCTAACTCCGTGAATACGACCAATAATAAGGTCCGCAATAGGATTAGGTAAGAGACAAGCATGCACATCTCCAGTAAAGAAAGGAGTGGCAATGCGAATTACAGCAGTAGGATATTTTTCTAGAGTGCCGCCAAATGTGACACATTTAATAACCTTTCCTGTAGCACAAGATGGATCTACAAGCGATTGTCTAACACCAATAGTGGTGCATCCGGAATCGAAAAGTAGTGAGACCGGAGTATCATTAACAAGACCCTTATGTAGAATTAAAGAACCCCTCCCGTCATGCGCAACAGCAGCAGGAAGAGCGGGAAGTGGGTGACCACAACTCAAAGTAGTTATGGTACCCGGTTCGAATAAAGTACTGCATTGGGGGCATTTGTTTGCTCTCTCAAAGTCAAAAGCAGAACCAGTGACAGCGTCAAAGTTTTTTTTATTATCAACAACATGATTACAGGCTCCCTCAGTTTCCTGTTGTACAGCATTAGCCTGCTGATATCTCTTTTTTTTTTGTGTTGAGATCTACCCCGACTATTATTACCTCTGAAGTTATCAGAGTTATTATTATCTCTGCAGTTATTATGGTCTCTATTGTAATTGTTATCCTGGTTCGAATTCCAGTTTCCACGATTACTATCATGTTCACATTGATGCGAACATCTATTTGTTTGGTTCTGAGGTCTTCGGCAGGAATAACCTCTATTACCATATCCTCTTTTGAAATGCTTATAATTATTAGGGTGATAGTAACGACCACTATCAGGTTGTCTCCAATTCTTCGAAGAAGAATCACCATGAAATTGGTTTCCATGATTTTGACAGAAATTACCGCTGCTCTTTCTATCAAAATTTTGTTGGGATCTACGAGCAAAGTTTTGGCCATACGGAGCTGCCGAAGCAACTGGTAAACCTTCTTTCACCTTAGAGTTACCCATGGTTATGTGTGGGTGCGCAGTTACGTATTGGCAACAGAAATCTTCCATTTCTTTTATTGTTTTAGGTTTACGTTCATGAAGGAAAGCAAGGAAAGACTCATTGACAGACGACATGACTTTGTCTCTAAGTATTAAGTCCATAAGTCCTTCATAAGTTTTTTCCGTCTTAGATAGTTCAACCCATCGTGAGAAAGTAATGCGTATTCTTGCAATAAACTCGGAGAATTCAACTCCATTTTCAGGTAACATGTTTTTAAATTGTAGACGATAGCCGTCTTCGTTAAGCTGATATTTCTTTAACAGAGCGGCCCTGACAACCTCATAATTGTTCTTGTCAGGTTCATCCACCATATTTAATATACTTAGAGCTTTACCTGTCAGTATCCCTGATAACTGATAAACATATTTTGCTTTGTCTATGTTATGAGCTGTACATGCTTGTTCAAATCTGTCCAGATAGAACATTATGTCATCACTGGAAGGACTAAATGTTGGTAACTTAATCTTAAAAGTATCATTATTAGCCTTACCAGAAGATGAACCCTTGTTTGAATCATTACCATTACTCATGTTCATCAATTTCAATTTTTCCAACTCTAAAGCTAAGACCTTTTCTTCATGTTCCATTTTTGCTTTCTCTTTCCTCTCATCAGATTCTCTCTGTAATCTTCTCTCCTCAGCCTGAGCCTCTATTTGAAGTCTTTCAGCTTCTTTCTCAAGTCTTTTATTCTCAGCCTCTTTTTCAAGTCTTTTATTTTCAGCCTCTTTTTCAAGTCTTTTATTCTCAGCCTCTTTTTCAAGTCTTTTATTTTCAGCCTCTAGCTGGAGTTTTCTTTCCTCAGCTTCTGATTCCCTTTTTTGTTTTTCCATTTCCATTTGGAATCTTTTTTCATCCACCTGCATCTGCAGTTTCTTTTGTTCAGCTTCCATATGCAGTTTCTTTTGTTCAGCTTCCATTGCTTTATCATATCGAGCAGTTGCAAATTCTTCTAACATATCACCAGTCTTCCCAAGCAATTTACCCTGCTCAATAAAGTGCTCAAATGTAGACATGTTGTCTAACATATGCGTCCAAAACCTGAAATAATTAACTAATTTATTTCAAACCTAAGTGTAACAAGTCTTAATTAAGCACTTGTATATTCACATCACCTTATATTATCCCAGTCTCTGTGGGAAACAAGTCTCCAATCAAAGAACTTGTGTATGAAATATCACCAATCAATTCTTGATCATAAGTGCACTTCTCATTCAATAGTGCACAACACTATTCATCATTCATTTATCATCAGTGTAGTAGTAACAGTGCATTAGCATAGCCCATTAACTAATTACTATAACTGTAAACAATGACTATGTAAACACATGCAGAATGTAAACATTGAAAATGTAAACAATGCAAACAATGTAAACAATAACAATGTAAACAATAACAAAGATCAGCAACAATACAAAAACGTTCGCAGAAATCAACTAAAAATAAAGCAGAAATTAATGAAATATCACAAAAAATGTGACGATATCTGCGCTATAATTAAACAAAATACATGACACCACAGTGTATAAACAAAAATGTTGTATGAAACTAAATTATAGACAAGAGTAGGCTAACAAATACAAACAAATCAAAACAAAACTAAAGAATGCGAAATAATAACGAAAACAATATTAAAACATGTCATCACAGCTAACATAAATAGCAACAGAAGTCGCTTAGCAAATTCCAGTATCGGAAGTTTGCTTACCCTACAGAAAACGCTCACAATAGACGACCTCTATGACGTGGCATAATCTAACGGAGACACCACCCAACCGAGAACCCGCTGAAATATAAACATATAAATATACGAATAACATATAAACATATAACATATAGAATGAGATGATACACAGAAGACTCAGCAGAAGTATAAGGGCACAGTTTACATACAAACAGGCCACTTAACTTATAGGCTTCCAATCGTAGAACAGCAGAAAAAACGGATGTCAATCAACGTCCTAAAGAGCGAAGCTCCAACGATGATGGCACATCTGAACGGCTTCCACTGCTAACACGATGGTACTTGAGCTTCTGACATACTGTGTGTTGAGTTGTTTCGGCACTTGACCTTCTAATCCAAAAGTAAGTTGATGGAAATCGGTACTTGGCCTTCTTCAGAAAACAACCCGTTTCAACCGGCACTTGACCTTCACAAAAACGACAGCACTGGAACCTTGACAGCAGCAACTTGCTTGACTTGCGTAAAAGATAACAGCAGTCCGAGTTATCCGGCAACATGTAACAACGCCGGGTACTGTCAAATTCTTGTTTCCGTCAAAAAATTGAAATTTTGACTTTTACCGGGCAACGCCGAGTACTTTGAAAATGGTGAAGATGTTGACTGTATTGAAGAATGTTAATTTCTTGAAGGATGCTGATGAATTCTTGTTGAAAATGAAGTGGGTAAGGGACCCCGTGTTTGCTGGTACCAGAATCAAACCAGCTTATGGCCACCAAATGATGCGTGATGCCATATGATGATGGATGGTATCCGCATGTCTGGTTTTGTGTAGTGTGCAGATGTGTTCAGTCAAAACAATGTTCATACAAAAATAACAGGGCAATCCACATAGGACGTCAGTAAACTCACGACGTATAAAGTCAATGATTCTTGAAACAGCCGTTGACGTTTTTCTTCATTATTTATTGTGGACGCCACAGTGACAAAATGGTTACGCGAATATGTAGACACATCAAACAGTCATTATCACAGCAACATTCAATACAGCAATAGACGGTAGACAGCATTACAATGATGAGTCAGATGCATGTTATATTTCATAGTGCTGTAAATGTAGTCAGGTGGAAAACTCCATCCTTTTCTATAACAGCCAGGAGATAACCAGATGTATGAGATCAGTTCACTCTCCTTAGTCTGACTTCAGCAAGACAGACACGTCTGCCGAAGTATAAATAATGTCCTCAAAAATATCCTTTAGATAACAAAGGTTTTTCAAACCTAGTTCAGGTAACCAAGTAGCAAGTAATAGTCCTTGGGACCTGCATCAACCGATGCAGCACAACACAGCGACATGCGAGCTAGAAAAACATCTCGTGACGACGACTTTCGAAGACAGGCTATGAACCAGAAATCGTTCATGACCAAAAATCGATAGAGTTAATGAAAAAGTCAATTTACCTTGCTTTCATGAAATACACAGAAATATCACGCCTCCCGGCACGTGGGAAACACTAGAGGTATTATCTCGAATAAACGAAATATCCATTAAGAGGACTACACATCCCTGACAGAACAAAAAATAGCGGAGATCCCCTCTTCAACGAGGCATCTCTTTCGCCATTCCAAATCGCCCACCACTAGTGGTGGGCGGAAACCGATCGACCAAGAAGCAAGACAAGTCATGCGCAGTCCAGCGCAAAATGACCACAGCTCAAACTTAACTGCATTCGATACCAACGCGAGAAGACAAATGCTTACCGAGAAAAGTAACTATAAATTTCAAGCAGTTGCCCTTGCGTTATAAAATAGATATTGTAATAAAATGATGTTGCGAGAATTTATCACGCAACAATTACGTTCCTGAAAGCTAAATTGAACACGCATTGAAAGGGGCACATACGCCTTTCGGTTTTTGTTGTGCATTGGCCATAAATCATGATTAGTTTGACTGTAAGGATCCAGTAAAGTTAAAATGGAATGAGAATGAATGAAATAACCACAGTATGATTAGCGCCTCATCAGGACATGTAGCAGAAAGAGCGGAACATAATTATGTCCCCTGCCATATTTTGGCGAGGTACTTGCTGGTCTAAATTTTTTTTTTTTTTTTTAAAATAAAATCTTGCTCGTTTTGGCGGGGCGCATCCCGTTCAACCTAGCCGGTTATATTAGGGCGCATGTCCAAATATAAAAGACCATTAGGCCTGGAGAATTATTTATGTGTTAGTTAGTGCTGGTCTAAATTTAGAATTGTGTACCTTATATACTTGTATACCTTTTCTAGCGTGAATCGTTATCTTATCATTGGGGCCAACATTCTTGTAACGGTATTCCATTTTATTTCTCCAGTCAGTGACAAATTATGTCTGTTATTGTTGATCAGAATCGACGTCACGGCAAACCCATAGGTGCTCAGTCTTCCTCAGCAAATGTCGAAGGATATGAATGCTAATTGTT
This sequence comes from Oreohelix idahoensis, assembly GCA_024509875.1. NCBI lineage: Eukaryota > Metazoa > Mollusca > Gastropoda > Stylommatophora > Oreohelicidae > Oreohelix > Oreohelix idahoensis. The sequence goes on from JAMPIV010002292.1 coordinate 485,702, forward strand.
TTTGTTGCGCGCTGGTTATAAACACACCGGATGCATCCTTTCTTTCATCCATCCCTGCTGGTCTTACGTTTAATTCTGGACCTAACTGCTCTATATTAGCCAGATCAAACCCTGTCATTGTGATGTTCTCTATTTAACAGGAGCGCAATGCAGAGAGCGCCATCGAGGCATTGAAAGAGTATGAACCCGAGATTGCCAAAGTTATCCGCAGTAACGGCAAGAGCGTCCAGAAGGTCAGGGCGAGTCTGGTGGTGCCTGGAGACATTGTGGAGGTCTCAGGTAAGTTATCCTAGCACACTTTATTCATTATAGTAACTGATGAGGTTCTGCCTTGGTTATATTCACCATCATCATCATTTGCCATTTAGCTCCGTACGGAGAATAGAGACACCACGGCATCTCATCCCTTTGCTTGAAACCTGAGCAACAGCATTCATGTGTTCTTGTGTAGAGGTGGTTTATGTAGCATTTCGTTTTACCCGATAAGGTTTCCAGCCCCGTGCACAGCGTGCCCCCCGTCCTCAAATTCCCCCCCCCCCCCCCCCCCCCCGGTCACACAATGTGGTGGGTTTCTGTTATTACAGTTTGTTGTTAAGAAATCTTAGTGTACTGAATGAGGTCAGCTGTGAAGGTCCCTGAATATAATAAATATTTGAGTAAATTTCCAGGGCACCTTTCTACTTCCACCACTATGATCTCATTCAGACTTATTCTTGATAGACTATAAGATGACTACGTTTGGTGTCTAGGGTTATGAAATGTAGTGTAAGGTTGCATTAACCAACTAAACATATAAACAATTACACAAATTATTTTATTATCTACTACAACACAACAGTGCCACGACAATCACATACAAACTACACTTTAAAAGACTATCTTTAGTAAGTCGGGTTAAAAGTTAAGGTTTTTCAATTTATTGTCCTTAATCTGATTTATTTGGAATCAGGACTGACAATCAAAGTGAAATCATAGCAATTAATTACATCAATCAATTTATACAATGGATCTTCTGTCCATAATACATATATTATTATATAAGGGTGTAGTTGTATTGTTTAACTGAGGTGACTTCTAGTATACACTGGTTGATTGTTTACTATCATCATCTCTGCATGTTGTTTGTAAGTTTTTATGGACACTGATGGAATGTTTATATCACTATTCTCAGTCCTTTATTTTGATATAATGTTTGTTGAGCGATCAGGTGCCGAAACATGCACCTAACTTGGTAATAGGATGTAGGAATCTTCCTGCACTCCGCTGAACGACAACCTTCAGCTCCCACTTCTTCAAGAATGATGGTGGTTTACAGTTGTCCCCGAAAAAGGCAAGACTGTGGCATGAATATATCGGCCCACTGTAGTCTGGCACCAGTTATTGACAGCAACCAAATACCTCTGAAATCAGAAGGATATGCCTCCTTCGTAATCAACAGCCTACACTAATACTCAACAACCAGGACAGGCACATTACAAACAAACATGCAAGATCAGCTCTTTACGACAATCCCTTTCACCAGTTTCTTTCAATGTGACCAGGTATACCAGTACTCCTCTCCCCTAATAGTTACAACGCCTCTGCAATTCCAGCATTAATCTGTTGTCCATACCATAGGATAGGTATTATGCTCCTGATGATAATCCTATATAATTTAGTTGGTCTACACCTCTCTGATAGTCTTTCATATGCTGGATCTATCTCTAGACTCTGTTTTGAGTCTGCCCTAGACTCACTTACTTATAATCGTATGTCAGTATCTCACATTCAAATTTTATTTTAAATAAAATATTAAGAAAATCAATCTTACCACAGATGTAAGGAAATAACACAAGTAAAACGCTGACTAGGCAATAGAATCTGGCACACTTTCGATCTGCCTCTGTCCAGGCTTTTCCTTTATTAGAAAATTCTTAGCCTGTTCTCAACGTACTTGATTTTCACAGAATTTATTTTCAAAAATGGCAGTGAACCGACGCTTCTACATGACCATATCTAACGTTCTAACCAATCAGGCCATGTTTACATGAGCCTTTGAAAAAAACTATCCATCCTATACGTTTCCATTAACAACAATATCTGTATTTCCAGGTCACCCAATAATGTTTCGCCTTACATTTTACTATAGCCAATCAAATCGTATCTAACTTGTTGGCCTCATTTCCCCCAAAGCAGTGTTTTCCAAACATGCCATAAAAAATTAAGCAGATATGATCTTGTGCTGTCAGTCAACTCCACTATAGTATTTTGGCTATAATGTGTTAATTAATGGACTATTTGCGAAACACATAACATATTCTTTGTCAGCAAGTCCTAAGGTACCCGAATATATAAGTTTAATGGGGCTAAGTGGCTTCGTTCAAAATATGTATTTTTCTATGATAGTCGTGTATTTGCTGTTACCACCGTTCACTTCCATACTAGGGGATGTCTTCTGTACTTACGATAGAATTTCGTCATTCCTAATAAGAGCTAAAGTCGTTTTAGTGACACGTGTCGTCTACATGTTCTAACTTTTTCATCGTATTTTTGGGGGAACCCCTAAGGCAAGGCTTGCCACTTGCTATAGTTGGCTTTTAGTTTAAAATCAATGCGAAACGTATTTGCATTTTCATCTCCTTGCCCCTCCTCGTTCTGCAATGCATTTTTAAGCAGATGTTTTCTTAGAACTAGGAAAAGTGGTGTCAAGGACGAATTTGAAAATTTGAGTACCGTTTTGTTCGTCTTATGCGTTAGCAATTAATAATAATATGACTTCTATGAAGCACTTCTAAGTACCATCAACACAATACCCAAACATGACATAATAGCAGTCATGGGCGATTTTAACGCCAAAGTAGGTGACAACAACGATGAAATACAAAGATATCTCGGTACTCATGGCATAGGCTGTATGAATCAAAATGGCGAAAGACTTCTAGAACTTTGTGAAATATCAAACCTCGTTGTGGCAGACACCATCTTTCCACATAAGAATATCCACAAGATAACATGGAATTCACCTGATGGCAGAACTAAGAACCAGATAGATCACTTCTGCATAAGCGCAAAATTTCGCTCATCAGTTCAAGACGTCAGAGCATACACAGGTGCAGAGATCGGAAGCGATCATAACCTCTGCATAGCTAAACTGAGAATTAAACTGAAGAAGTTATACCAACCAAATAAAAATAGAAGAATAGATGTACACAGACTGCAATCAAATGATATAAAGGAGGAATATAATGTCAAAATGAACAACTATTTCGATGCTTTAGGCAAAATTGACAACGTTACCACCACCAAGACAATCGATACTAAATGGGAACAACTGAGAACAGCAATGACAGAAGCAGCTGTAGCGACCACCGGATACCTAGTACATAAAAAGAAAAAATGGATGAGAGAAGATACTTGGGATAAAATACAAGAAAGGAAAACAGCAAAACTTAAACTACTAGCGGCAAGTACACATAATGCAGTTGAATCTTGCAAACTAACTTATAACTTGTTAAATAAAGAAGTGAAGACAAAAACTCGAAGAGATAAAATACATTTCATCAATGAACTGGCCGTAGAAGCTGAAAATGCTGCAAGAACTGGTAATAGTAGGTGCCTTTATCAAATTACAAAACAACTGTGTCACCAGCCTACTGTTATGGAAACACCTGTCAAAGGTAAATTAGGGAATTCAATACCAACAGAAAAAGAACAAATGAACAGATGGGCTGAGCACTTCATGGAGGTGCTAAACAGACCACCACCAACAGTAACACCTGATTTTAATAATGAAACACCCACAACCACCTTGCCAATAACTTGCGATGAATTCACGCTGGACGAGATCAAACAAGCCGTTAAAAGATTAAAAAATTTTTAAGCTGCTGGAGTTGACGAAATTTCAGGGGAAATGATTAAAGCAGTTAATGACAACAACCTCTTGAGAATTTTAGATATTATAAATGAAGTATGGAGAGAAGAACAACCACCACAACAATGGAAAGACAGTATTATTGTAAAGTTACCGAAGAAAGGTGATCTATCAGACTGTAATAACTGGCGTGGTATATCTCTATTATCAGTACCCGGAAAATTATTATGTTGCATGATGTTAGAAAGACTTAAATTGCATGCTGACGAAAAGATCAGAGAAGAACAAGCGGGTTTCAGGCCGAAACGATCATGTATTGATCAAATATTCACACTAAGAACAATTATAGAAGAATCAGTGGAAATGCAATCGCCACTTATTATCACCTTCGTCGATTTTCAAAAAGCCTTTGATAGTCTACACCGCCCATCATTGTGGAAGATACTTACAATCTATGGTTTTCCAACAAAATATGTGAATATAATCAAAGCGCTATATGACAATGCAAGATGTTGTGTTAGAACAAATAAAGGGAATACAGAATGGTTTACAGTAGAAACAGGGGTGAAACAAGGCTGTATTATGTCACCACTACTTTTTGGAATAGCTATTGATTGGGTTATGAGAAACTATACCCACAATGAACAATTAGGTATAAAATGGACAAATGGAAAATTCCTGGGGGACCTGGATTTCGCAGATGATTTAGCATTCTTAAGTTCAACACCCAGACAATCCCAAGAAGCAGTAAATAATTTGTGTCATCTCTCGGTTAAAATAGGTCTCCAAATAAATGCCTCTAAAACTAAAGCTATGAACTTTTCTAACGAGACCTTTGATATCATCTTGAACGGGGAAAAACTACAGAAAGTTGAAAGTTTCAATTATTTAGGCAGTAAAATGACTCAGGATGGTGACACAACAAGAGAAATCCATACTAGAATTGCTTTGGCAGCTAGCGCCTTCAATAGATTATCTAACATTTGGAAATTACGATCATTGAATATACATACCAAGCTTCGTCTGTTTAATTCAAATGTTATCTCAGTGTTAACATACGGCTGTGAGAGTTGGAAAATAACAAAATCATTGGAGAACAAGCTGAATACATTCGAGAACAAATGTCTTAGAAAACTCATGAACATCAGTTGGAAAGAATTCAAGACTAATCGACAAATAAGAGAAGACTCTAGGCAGAAATATGTCTCCGACTATATAAGGAAAAGACGATGGTCATATATCGGTCATGTCCTACGAATGCAAAACAACAGAATACCACTACAGGCGCTCACTTGGGTTCCTGAGGGTAAGAGGAAAAAAAAAAGGAAGACCAAAAGAAACACTCAGAAGAACAATAATAAGAGAAGGAAGAACGTTGGGCCTAAATAATGTGCAAGAGCTAAGAGGAGTGGCGTCACAACGAACAACCTGGAGAGCACTGGTTTCTGCCTTATGCGCCGTGTTTGGTGCTTAAGGAATTTATTATTATTATTATTATTATAGGCGATAACCACGCGTTCTAGCCGAAATTTCTTTTATACTTTCTTATTTTGCCTTTATGTCCTATATTGTTATATATTAATTTAGCTATTGTATTAGAAATTCACTACACACAACAAAACAAACAAACAAAAGTAAGTAGTAAACACACAATAGGAAGTAAGAGACTGTACTAAGACTTTTCTCCATGGCTGTGGAGTCAGAGTTCTTGAGTCGGTCTTTTTTTTTTTTTTTTTTTAGTGAAGTCGGAGTCGGTTAACAAAATGTCCTGACGCCGTCTCTGAATTTGATGCCATGTGACTAGTAACAAATCTGTAATCGGAGTCGGTAAAGAAAATGTCCTGACGCCGTCTCTGAATTTGATGCCATGTGACTAGTAACAAATCTGTAATCGGAGTCGGGCTTTTAAAGTTTCAGGAGTCGGAAACTTTTTTTTTTGTCGACCCCACAACCCTGCTCTTCTCCCTTTGGTCCGGTCACACATGGAATCTCTCCCCCCGTTTATGATGTTAAGATTGGGAGTTACAGTAATTCTAGATATGGCTACTTTTTTACGAGATCATATTCTTCTTTACCGTTTATGATGTTAAGATTGAGAGTTACAGTAATTCTAGATATGGCTACTTTTTTACGAGATCATATTCTTCTTTACCGTTTATGATGTTAAGATTGGGAGTTACAGTAATTCTAGATATGGCTACGTTTTTACGAGATCATATTCTTCTTCTTCTTTACCGTTTATGCTCCATATGGAGCATTGAGCCACTAATGCAGCTCCCCCCCCCCCTTTTTTTTTGCAGTACAACACATTCATTTGATCTTGCAGCAGTGTTGTCTGTCGTAGATTTCCGATAGGAGAATTAAGACTAGGTTTGGTCCCTTCTGAATAGGTTTTACTAGGTGATAGACTCAGTGAGAGTTAGTGAAAGGTAATAGAATTTCCACACACGTGAGATGATAGGTTTTGATATAGTGGCTGTCTCTGAAAGCGAAAAGAATTCTTCTCTCTCTCACCTATCTTCTACAACAGTTGTTACAGCGTCAGACAGACTACACCAATATACATATTACGTATATTTCTATCACTCACAGGCACGCACATACACGTGACGACAGGTAAACACACAGACGTGGGAAAACTATAACAATGATATATATATTATCTAGAACGAGCTGACCAAACACGATTATTAAGTTCAAGAGCGATTTTATTATCAGGAAAAAATCGGCTCACAACATCAAAGAAAGTACATCAAGGAAAATACATATACACATAGTCATAAAAAATCAAGGAAAATGTTGCAAGGATGATAGCCCCGTTTTAGTGTTAACTCTCTAGGTTTAGCCCGGCCCCCGTTAAGAGAACAGATGCTGGCGCCCGAGACACAGATACATAGGGTTTGAGTCTAAGAGTTTTCTTTGTTTTATCTCGTAATTATATGCACAGAGTTTGAAAAAAATCTGATTTAACCTAAGACAAAAACACAAGAACTCTAGCCGTAGCAACAAATTATGCAGATTGGGAAAAAAAAAAAATTAGGACAGCAACCGGGTGTCAAAGATATAATAGTGAAAATATCACTCAGACCAGCGTACACTCATTCATTCCGCCATGGCTTCTCATTCAGGTACTCACGACTTTGCTTGCTGCCTCTTGGAACACATTGATCTTAGATTTTCACACAGACTCAAAAAAATGCAGTCTACTGCCAAGAAGTCCCCAGTTCCAAAAGACTTATCTAACTTGGAGTCTCCGGGAACGACTACTTGGGTATGCAAATTTGTTCAAATGTCTGATTAAGTCACCTAACAATTATTCCAGGCGCGGGAGTTAGCAGAGCACAGTGTCAATAGCGTAGGTTTCTAAAAAAATGATGAATGTCAGGTCGGTGCCTTCCCTCAGTATAGGATTCACTTTAGTCACACCACAGATTTGTCCACAAGATATAATCTAGTCGGGAAATGATTGTTAATATTCACGCCACCAGGCAGCAAATTATATAGAGTTTCTAGAAGAAATTAAGTGCTGGCTCCAAGGTCCAGTATTTATCATTACAGTCTTTGAAAACCCGTTATAGGGATATTAGTATTTCTGTCTAACTTGCACCGTCAGATCAGTGTTACTTGAGAAAACCCACGTGGTTCAAAATAAGGACTGTCTATTTCTTCACAAGTATGGAAACTACTACTAGGTGCTGGTAAAGTTAGGGTCACCCCAAAACTTTCACTGTGTGGAGGAAAAATAACACATATAATATAATAAACAGAATCTGTACTGGTTAAAACTTACATTTAAACTTGCAAGCAGAGAGCTTTGCTTATCATTTAAACTTCCCGTGACGTAAGTTATATTTAAAATCAGCATTCCTCATAAATTAGGAACACGTGCGTATCCCGTCATCATTCATGAGGCTCGATTCTAGAGTTTATACGTTAGTTTAGAAAAAATACACTCGACTGAGTATTAGCAGTTAAATTAAATTCATAAATAGCTACAATTGCCGTTATAAGCTAGAAATTAAATTTTTAGTCTGCTTTCCACTGAATGCTTCCCTAGAAAATATAATAGCCTACCACTTTATTTCTCTTCTGCGCTAAAGAACTAGATTAAAATGAATTAAGCGATTTAACACTTTAACACTCACAAAATCTATATATCTATCATATTAATTACCTCAACCACAGAATTACAGGTAGTCGCACAACTTAAGAATAAAAATGCTGAAAATATTTCTGGAAGTCTAGAAGTTCGACAAATTGCCGAAACAAACTGAGATCTTCGCTAACAGCTATTCTGTTTTTCGAGCGACCTATCTACTGTGGAGTCTATGAGCGAGAATCGAATTAAAGTTTCAAACTTGGCCAATATCTTAAAATCAGACAAAGGGCCGAAACTTATTTCGCCAAGCGAAATTATCTCCCCTACTCCCAACATTTACGTCCGCTTAACGCGTGTCGTAACTGTCACCTACTGACCACGATGTACGCGTGTCAGTTTCAAATCCCAGACAGCCTGACTCCATTGCCCAAGTGAGCGCCGTGTCAGTTTGGGATTTTCCAGCCAAATGTCTGGATACTGCCCGGTGCAGATGTAAAGTATCACACCTCACCGGGACTAATGCCGAGAAGAAGCTCGCGCGCTCGGTGAGAATGTAGACGATTTGCTACGTCCTGTGTTCAGCGAACCGACTTATCACGCCTTATGACGCCCTGCAGCCCTGACATCTACGTAATATCGTCCTAGCGCGATTCTCAGTTTAAGAGAAAGGAAAAAGGTAAAGTTTGCGAATTATATGAGAATAATATTCGCAAAACGAATGGATGAAAAATATACAGGAAAAATGAAATACAGAGATAATAAAAGAGAGAGAATTTGGGTGAACAAATAGGAAGAAAATGTAGGAAATTAAATGAATATAAACCCTACGTGACAGAGCCTCCCCCCTTTAAGATATGGAAGCACTCCATGTCTACGTTATGGAGTTTAATTTCCTATAACCGTAGCTTCGGGGTGTCTGTCTTCTTCCCTCTCCTCTTCCCCCTCCATCTCTGTCCAATTCCTACTCAAGTCCACTCCTCAAAGTTTCCTTCCCCTGGAATGTCTCATATGCGCGCTTGAAAGAGCGTCGCCGCTTCTGACATTTTTGAAAGATTTCCTGTGATAGCGGTGGAATATCCCTGCCACTATCATCATCTTCGTCAGTTTTGGCGATCGTCAGGAGATGGTCGGAGGTTGGCACTGGTTTTTCCAAGTATCTCTTTAAGAGATTTAAATGGAAAACCTTCTCCTTTCCTTCAATAGAGATCTGGTAGTTAGCCTTAGAAATCTTTTTCAGGACGGTAAACGGCCCTTGCCATCCGATCTTCAGTTGGTTGTTCTCGGTAGGGAGCAACACCAAAACTTTCTCTCCTGCTTCCAGTTCTCTCTCTTCCGCGACTTTCCTGTATCGGTTAGCGTGCTTGGTGCGTGCTCGCTTAAAGTTAGTCGTTGCTAGGTCCCACCCTAGTTTCAACCGTTCCTTTAAAACCGACACATATTTACTTGCTGAGACGACTGTCTCATCCGCCTTCTCGTCTGTCAGAGACTGAAGTAAGGCTTCAAGCGGGCCCTTAATGGGTCTGCCAAATAAGAGTGTAGCTGGCGGAAATCCTGTGGAAGTATGAGGAGATTCTCTGTAGCCAAATAATGCTGCAGGAATACATAGATCCCAATCTTCAGGTTTCACTTGTGCCAGCTTACTTAGCATCATGGTGAGGTTTCCATTAGCACGTTCCACGAGCCCATTTCCCGCCGGAGTATATGGCTTAGTGTGGATGTGCTGGGTCCTCAAGATCTTAACGATCTCATCCATCAACAGGTTTCGGTATGGAGATCCATTATCCGTCAACACTTGCTGAGGGAATCCCAACCGAGTGAAAATCTGCACGAGGGCTTCTGCGACATGCTTGGCATCTGCGCATGTTAGCGGTATAGCTTCTGCCCATAAAGTGCATGTATCGACTAAGGTCAGGATGAACCTGTTCCTTCTTTTAGTCCTTTCGAAAGGCCCTAAAATGTCGATCACAACCCGTTCGAATGGTGTTCCCATTATTGGCATTTCACCCATGTGGACTGGGGGTGTCCGTTGCTTGGGTGGTACCCGTTGGCACTGGGCACAGGATTTGACGTACCTGATGATATCAGTATTCACTCCTGGCCACCAATAATGAGTGGTTATACGTTGGTTTGTGGCGTTCTGTCCCATATGTCCGCTAAAGGGAAGAGAGTGCCCCATTTCTAGGATTTGGCTTCTGTACTGTTTCGGTACTAGGAGCTGGTTGTAACCTTGGTCAGGCTTGCCCGTTCTCCGATAAAGTACGCCATCCTTAGAAAAAATGTCCCCGTGCTGTTTGGGTTCCTTAGCCATGGGCAGTTTCCTAAAGCAGGGTGCCAAAGTAGGATCCTTGTATTGCGCTTCTTTAAGTTCCATAGGTAACAAATTAGGCGCAGGCTCCCGTTCCTTCTTGGTTTGCCCTCTTGTAGTTACTGCTGCCACAATCGGCTCTTCCGGTTTCCCAATACACACGTATCTCCCGCCAAGTATGACTGGGTAGATGGGATCATCCATAACAGCCGCTTTGATCACACCTCTGACAAAGTCAGAGTGTATCTCCACCAATGCGATGGGAAGCGCTGTAGGTGCATCACTCTTACGAACTCCACAAAGTTTGACGGTCTCTCCTGTCTCTTGACCGGGTTTAACCAGGTTTCTGGCAACAATGCAATCGTAAGAAAGCCCCGTGTCAAATAAGCAAGAAGTTTGAGAACCGTTCAACATAACAGAACCTCGCGTTGAGGGTGTATCCCCAACAGGTTGGGAATCACTGTCAATAATTCCGCCTTGCGAGACTGTCAATAAGCATCCGTTGCGTTTAGGCTCGGTGTGCTCGGTCTGATCATATGTCCCGTGCTCAGGGGTTCTCCCTTTGCCACCTTGTCCTTTCTGGCTGCGCTGCCATGTAGGGCGGTCGGGTTGATCAGACTGTTTGGGGTGGTTGGGGTACTTGTTCTTGTAGAACTTGGATTTTTCAGGAGGGGGGTTTTGAGGTCCAGTTTCTCTGTGGTTGTTTTGGTTAGAAGCCTGAGAAGATTGCTCTAGGTTATGTTTTCGAAAATGCTCCTCTGTCGGTTTCCGCTTTGTGGCCGGTAGTTCAGCCAGCGCATTTTGATAACGCTCAGACTTTTCCAAAATGTCTTCAAGTTTTTCTGCCCCCTGCTCAGCGAGAAATCTCCGGGTATCAGCAGACAAAGTGTTCTTTATTTGTTCAGTTAGAACAAGTTCCTCAAGACCTTCATAGGTAGAGGGGAGCTGCGAAAGCTCAAGGCACTTTGTTAGATATCCCTTAAGACGAGATGAGAACTGGTGAAACGTTTCAGAATTCTCTTTCCGGCTGTTGCGAAACAGTTGCAAAAACTTGCGAGCGTTCATTTCAAAGCGCTCCAATAACGCTTTCTTCAACACATCGTAGTCGTCTTGTTGGCTACTTTCCAGCTTAGAATAAACATCATAAGCAGACCCTTTTAGGGCCTGGGAAAGTTTCATATTCCAACGCGACCTCTCTAACCCGTACAGAGTTGCAATTTTCTCAAATTTTTCTAACCATGTGTCAATCTTCTCATTAGGACAAGGAAAAGATTCAAGAGTGAAAGACATAGCATTTAGTTGAAGAGATTGAGTGTTAGCAGGGTCAGTTAAGGAAGAATGAGGAGAAGACTCTCCATTGCTGGAGGTAGAGGCAGCACCACGACTTTGGAATTCTAGAGTTTTAAGAGCCAACTCATGCTGTCTCTCTTCTCTCTCCTTCTCATGCTGTCTCTCCTTCTCTTTTTCCTCATGCTGTCTCTCCTCCCTCTCCTTCTCCTGTTGTCTCTCCTTCTCTCTTTCCTCATGCTGCATCCTGCGAATTTCCATTTCCTCATCCATCTTCTTCTGCTGTAAAGCTTCAGCTGCTTTCCTCTCCGCATCATATCTCTCCAGTTCGTCTCTGACAAAAGCTTTCGCTTCCTCTCCTTCCAGTCCCTCCTCTCTCGCTTCGTCCCTGAGAAGTTGTCTAAGCTTTGCCCTCTCGGCCATATTATGTCAGTGACTGAGACACGTGGAGATATAAAATAGGAAAAAGAATAACCTGGTTCCTACCACTTACGAGAAAAAAAAATTACCAAAGTATTCAAAAGATGATATCCTTAACCCTGGGATACCTCCTCCAAAATAAAATCTAACTATCGCTGCTATTATCGGCAATAAAGCACTCAATGCAAAACACGACTACGCCAAATAAATGGTAGTTAAGATTACAACTGAAAAATAAGTTGCTACAGTGGAAAAGCAAAAGAATATTGCAAAAATTAAAGAGAAAAATAATCCCTTAATTATTAAAAATCCACTATAAGTTCACCCCTGAAGTCAGATCGGGTAAGGGAGGGAATTAATCTGGACAAAAAAGTCCGAAACACACTCCTTAACTTAGTTCAAACGCCGTTCTGCCTCAGTACCCAGTGAATGTTATACACTCACCACTTTACCAGCATTTAGTATTACAATCAGCAGTTAACCTATATCCCGACAAAATCAACCTGTAACCAAAATGTATATTATTCAAAGATGCTGTGGAAAAAAAAACTTATTAGTTTGTGTGGTCAGCACGCCCGTAAACAGATCGCTAGTCTAGGGGGTAATTATTTTTAAAAGATACACAACTCACAAAACATCACACTCTTACTCTATTACAGAATAAGAATCTTAAATACAAAATCCAGATAGACGAGTCCACGTTTGTCGTACTCGTCTTCCTATTCTAAGTTCAAAGACCGGAAACGAGTCCTCATTTGTCGTAGATTTCCGATAGGAGAATTAAGACTAGGTTTGGTCCCTTCTGAATAGGTTTTACTAGGTGATAGACTCAGTGAGAGTTAGTGAAAGGTAATAGAATTTCCACACACGTGAGATGATAGGTTTTGATATAGTGGCTGTCTCTGAAAGCGAAAAGAATTCTTCTCTCTCTCACCTATCTTCTACAACAGTTGTTACAGCGTCAGACAGACTACACCAATATACATATTACGTATATTTCTATCACTCACAGGCACGCACATACACGTGACGACAGGTAAACACACAGACGTGGGAAAACTATAACAATGATATATATATTATCTAGAACGAGCTGACCAAACACGATTATTAAGTTCAAGAGCGATTTTATTATCAGGAAAAAAATCGGCTCACAACATCAAAGAAAGTACATCAAGGAAAATACATATACACATAGTCATAAAAAATCAAGGAAAATGTTGCAAGGATGATAGCCCCGTTTTAGTGTTAACTCTCTAGGTTTAGCCCGGCCCCCGTTAAGAGAACAGATGCTGGCGCCCGAGACACAGATACATAGGGTTTGAGTCTAAGAGTTTTCTTTGTTTTATCTCGTAATTATATGCACAGAGTTTGAAAAAAAAAAATCTGATTTAACCTAAGACAAAAACACAAGAACTCTAGCCGTAGCAACAAATTATGCAGATTGGGAAAAAAAAAAAAATTAGGACAGCAACCGGGTGTCAAAGATATAATAGTGAAAATATCACTCAGACCAGCGTACACTCATTCATTCCGCCATGGCTTCTCATTCAGGTACTCACGACTTTGCTTGCTGCCTCTTGGAACACATTGATCTTAGATTTTCACACAGACTCAAAAAAATGCAGTCTACTGCCAAGAAGTCCCCAGTTCCAAAAGACTTATCTAACTTGGAGTCTCCGGGAACGACTACTTGGGTATGCAAATTTGTTCAAATGTCTGATTAAGTCACCTAACAATTATTCCAGGCGCGGGAGTTAGCAGAGCACAGTGTCAATAGCGTAGGTTTCTAAAAAAAAAATGATGAATGTCAGGTCGGTGCCTTCCCTCAGTATAGGATTCACTTTAGTCACACCACAGATTTGTCCACAAGATATAATCTAGTCGGGAAATGATTGTTAATATTCACGCCACCAGGCAGCAAATTATATAGAGTTTCTAGAAGAAATTAAGTGCTGGCTCCAAGGTCCAGTATTTATCATTACAGTCTTTGAAAACCCGTTATAGGGATATTAGTATTTCTGTCTAACTTGCACCGTCAGATCAGTGTTACTTGAGAAAACCCACGTGGTTCAAAATAAGGACTGTCTATTTCTTCACAAGTATGGAAACTACTACTAGGTGCTGGTAAAGTTAGGGTCACCCCAAAACTTTCACTGTGTGGAGGAAAAATAACACATATAATATAATAAACAGAATCTGTACTGGTTAAAACTTACATTTAAACTTGCAAGCAGAGAGCTTTGCTTATCATTTAAACTTCCCGTGACGTAAGTTATATTTTAAAATCAGCATTCCTCATAAATTAGGAACACGTGCGTATCCCGTCATCATTCATGAGGCTCGATTCTAGAGTTTATACGTTAGTTTAGAAAAATACACTCGACTGAGTATTAGCAGTTAAATTAAATTCATAAATAGCTACAATTGCCGTTATAAGCTAGAAATTAAATTTTTAGTCTGCTTTCCACTGAATGCTTCCCTAGAAAATATAATAGCCTACCACTTTATTTCTCTTCTGCGCTAAAGAACTAGATTAAAATGAATTAAGCGATTTAACACTTTAACACTCACAAAATCTATATATCTATCATATTAATTACCTCAACCACAGAATTACAGGTAGTCGCACAACTTAAGAATAAAAATGCTGAAAATATTTCTGGAAGTCTAGAAGTTCGACAAATTGCCGAAACAAACTGAGATCTTCGCTAACAGCTATTCTGTTTTTTCGAGCGACCTATCTACTGTGGAGTCTATGAGCGAGAATCGAATTAAAGTTTCAAACTTGGCCAATATCTTAAAATCAGACAAAGGGCCGAAACTTATTTCGCCAAGCGAAATTATCTCCCCTACTCCCAACATTTACGTCCGCTTAACGCGTGTCGTAACTGTCACCTACTGACCACGATGTACGCGTGTCAGTTTCAAATCCCAGACAGCCTGACTCCATTGCCCAAGTGAGCGCCGTGTCAGTTTGGGATTTTCCAGCCAAATGTCTGGATACTGCCCGGTGCAGATGTAAAGTATCACACCTCACCGGGACTAATGCCGAGAAGAAGCTCGCGCGCTCGGTGAGAATGTAGACGATTTGCTACGTCCTGTGTTCAGCGAACCGACTTATCACGCCTTATGACGCCCTGCAGCCCTGACATCTACGTAATATCGTCCTAGCGCGATTCTCAGTTTAAGAGAAAGGAAAAAGGTAAAGTTTGCGAATTATATGAGAATAATATTCGCAAAACGAATGGATGAAAAATATACAGGAAAAATGAAATACAGAGATAATAAAAGAGAGAATTTGGGTGAACAAATAGGAAGAAAATGTAGGAAATTAAATGAATATAAACCCTACGTGACATTGTCTGTAGCCATTTTTGTACATGAAGATGTTGTCATTCTCATCCACTTAGTCGCCTTGTACGATTGCCAGAGCGAGCAGTGACCTTGTTCTTTCGTTGTCGCTTAAGAGACATCCAGGTACTGCACGAGGCGAAACCATATTGTTTAACGGTAATTTATACTTTATCTGGATTTTTTTTTTAAATGTATATTGGACAATCGGTTTTCTTTCCCACGTTCCTGTTCCTATGAGTGTTCTGTTTTTGTTTTACACCACGCTTATGTTTCGCGTTTTGCCGTAAGAGCTTGATACATTCCAGACTGGAAGATTTCAGTGTTGTCTCCCGCCCAAAAAGAAAAAGTGTGAAAACATCCTATTAGTTTTGTGTTACCTGGGCTTGCCGGTTCTCTGGCACACATCTGCTCACCGCAGCACTTTTACAACGCAGGGTTTCTCAAGTCTTTGAAAAGGTGGCCGGCCATAATTCCGCGGATTTCTTCGCCAAAACGTCTTATATCTTTGTTCACTGTGGAACACGTGTCTACATCTGGTCCTGGACGCCGAATTTTAATTTTGACCTTTTTTTTAATGTTTTGCCCATGAGATGTAGATTGTGGCAAGCTTCCTTTGCTCTTTGACTTCTTTCAGGACATCCTCATTACTCTTTAGCTGTTCATGGTATTCATAACTGGACCTACAAAGAACACCATATAAGGTTTGAAATCTAACATCTCCGAATTTGTTGTTTTAAAATGATGCTAGAGCGGATTGATATGCCAACTGTATTATAATTAGTCGTCACTTTGGTTTTAAGTCAACCCGTTTACCTTGGTTTCCTCGTTGAGGCGCAAAATTGATCGTGCGTCCTTTCATGATTTACTTTTACAGCAACGCGATGGCGCCGTTTGGATGGACCTGTGTTGGATTCCCGGTAAGCCTATCACATATATTTCTTTTCTGTTGTCTGGTGTCATCATTTATGTCCAACAAATGCCTGTTAATTACATATATTTATTTATTTATTTATTCGACTTATCCAGACTCACCTTTGGCGTCCCTCCGCCCCAGTGGTTGTCAGTTTTATGGCATCTCTGTTATACTGGTTTGTTGTTTCTCTAGATTTGTCTCCTATTTATCTCCACTTTCTTTAATTTTCAGCTACATTGGTTCTTTCCCCGTGTAGTTCCCGGGGGGGGGGGGGGGGGGGCGGGGGGGTGGGGGCGGGGGGGGGGGGGGGGGGGGGGGGGGGGGGGGGGTCCTCTTTGGTGAGACAAACAACGAATACAAGGCGACTGATTTGTTGTTGTGCCTGAGGCTGGGAACCTCATCCTGTAAAACAGATTGCTGCACAGATGACTGCTGCAAGAGCATGTGAATGATTGGTACAGGCTTCACTGCAACGGGGAACACGTTACAGTGGTAGCTTCATCTTCACAAGGAGCGAAACAGGAACATCATGATGATGATGACCGACAGTAGTTCTTTCCTGGCTCTGTTCTACGAGGGCAGGTAGTCCCATAACAGATACTGTCGTAGGGCAGTGAAGTGTTATAGACTTTATTACAGCAGGTTTCAGCTTTATGAGCAGGTTGTGGAGTCGGTAAAGAAATTGTTCGACTCCGACTCCGACGAGAAGTTTCAAGGAAAGATTCCCCGATATCTCGACGAGAAGTTTCAAGGAAAGATTCCCGATATCTCGAGATACCTTGATTTGGGCCCCTCCTTTTCTTTTCCATTCGGGAATTTAAAAAAAAAAATTATGAGAGTAGTCGCAGTCGGAAAGCTTGTAACTCCACGACTTCTATTCCCGACTTCATAACCCTTGTTTATGAGGTGGGGGTGGCCGGTCCCATTTCTCGTTGTCTATGCCTTCCTGTGGTTCTGTTCAACAGGTTTATTCTATAAAAAATGTGCCACCGATGGAATTTTGAGTACTAGAATGCAGGCAAGGAGAAATAAGCCACGAAATTATCACATGTTGTATGTATCGGACGCTTGTGAACGAAGTTCCTACTTGGATTCTACACATTACTTGCGGGTCTCCTGTAGGTCAAAGGGCCAACTATATTGTGAGAAACATTGCTGGAAGACATTCTAGCATTCTCCTTCGCCTACCTTCACCGCTATATATAAAACAGGAGCTTATAAAAATATCACGCACAGGTTACATACACTTCCACACCTATCTTCCTCCACCACCACACACACACATATATATATATATATATATGTACGTGCATTCTAGACTAGTAGGTACCAGCTTGGGCGTGTCCGGCCCCCATACACCGCCCGCCCTTTCCTTCCCCCGGTAGGGTTTTTTAAATATGTAAATGTAAAATGCAATAGGTAGTCCCATTGCAGATACTGCGCTGTTTAGTTCCCGGGGAGGGGTGGGGGATTTTCCTGACAATGAAAATGGGACTGCTGTTTCCTCAAGCATGCGGTGCAGTGCAACTAATACGAGGTTGTGAATGACGCTGACAACTTCATCATGTAATACTAATGGCTGCAGAAACCACCACTACAAGAGTATGTGGATGTTTTGTGCAAGTTTCCTGCAAGGGAGCAAGGCTGCTGCAGCGGTGGCTCCAGGCTTCATAGGGAGTCAAAAGGAAAATGATGATGATGATAGCAGATATTGCCGTAGGTGAGTGAAGTGTTAGAGACTTCACTGTACTGAGTCGCTGTATGAAGTGTTGTGATCAGTTCCCTTCTTGGCTGCCCTTACCTTCCTTAACTCATGAACAGAGTCGGATACCCATTTACAGCTTGGTAGACTGGATCATGACGCTTTCATGTTTTGAACCTGGAAGCCGGTTACTTCTCTGCATGAGACACACGCTCTAACAACTCTTCCAATCGGACGCTTGTGTGTAAGGCCAGTGAATAACAAAGGGGCGATGAAGATGCGTAGATTATAAGAGCGTGATAGGGCGCATTCAGTCAGAAGCACACACGCCGATAGTAGAAAGAAAAGGAATATAGAATGTTCACCGAGTCACGACTGACACTGCTGTGCCGCAATAAACTGGTTGGGCTCTTATGGTCGAGAGAGGGCGCGACTGGCAGATCATGACGAGAAAACACACTTCAGCAGTAAATTAAAAACACCGGGAGAGAGAAAAATCAAAGTTGGTAACACTAAACAACATTACATGACCTCATCCCCCATATATGGCCCGACTTCTTATGTCCCTCTTAGATAACCTTTCAATTACGATTTGTAACCTCGCCTGCAGATAGGGTCCTCGCTAATTTGTCTACCCAGACGAGTTTCTCTGTAGTAATTACACAGACAGTGTCTGGACGGAAGTGAGTTAAGCAATTTTTACCTGTACTTTCCTTGTCCCCGGAAGGATAAGCTGCGACATATCGCAGACATCTGGTCTTCCTTTTGTATTCTCCGCCACAGTGTCTGAACGCTTTTGTAGCGACAGTGCGTATAGACGGACATTTTCACGATTACCATATGATGGTCAATTAGCCGCGAAATAACGCTGTCGCAGTAAGAAAGAAGTTAACATATCTAAGGCGCGGCGATGTGGCAGGTTTATGTGCGAAAAATAAAGAAATAAATGGAGAAAGTAGGAAGGAAAGAAGAGGAGTAAAAGGACACAACCAGAATTCCGTCACAATATTCACGTTTTCCTTTTGAAGTCAGTAGGTTGTTAAATGTTCCTATGATGTTTGAGACTAAGTTTCAATCAGTCGATCAGTCAGTAACCTATAGATCCTAAATGAGCATAGGCATTCAGCAAACATAAACTAAGTCCTCACTGTTGCGTGCGTTCAGCTCAAGTTCTTTCCATGTCTTCCTCATCATTTTCATTTCTGTCTCCAGTTGTCTTTCCCTTGTGTTTTGGGTTTACATCAAAAGACTAAATTTATTATCACTTAAACGGGTCAGTTTTCTCTCATCTTTCTTCTCTTTCACAAAGATGTTCTCTCATGGAAATTGCTTTCAGTATTATGCCTTGAAGTTGAACACGAATCAAATGTTGGGGTGGGGGAAGGGTTGTAGAGAAAGAAGAATATTGGATGTCTCGTAACTTGACCAGGTTCTTACCTGTTCTGTATTGCTAACCAAACAAAGGTGGAGAGAGAGGAAAAAAAAACAATATATATGCGTCACATTCGCTGTAGATGAGATTCGTTTTCTTTTTTTGTGTGTTTATTTGTCGTCGATCATCATGAGACGTTAGCTTCAGCGTCTTTGAAGTACACAGCGGTGACCTCGACTTGCTAACAACTTGACACAAAAGATTTATGATTAAATCAGTCCCGGAGATCATGATAAACTATTTCATTAGAGAAATGTCACTGTTGCCATGACAACAACATGACGTGACTGGGCGGCATGGGAGACAATAAGAGTATGTGCGTTCAGAGATTGGATGTACAGTCCATAATGTCTCTGAATCGGTAGACTACCGAAAGGCGTAATGTCGCACGGAAGGTCCTGGGTTCGAGTCTTGGGTAAGCCACTCACTTCTGTTGTCTTTCTGTTGTCTAGTTTTCTACTTCTGTATTTATTACGAGTGCCTGTAAACATACCTTTATGTTTGTCTAATATTTATTTACTGTTTCCAGGTCTCGGGTTTCCCTTCCTTATGTGTTATAAATGTTTATACAATACCAAAACCTACCCTCTGTCCTGTACTTACTGTTCTTAGTCTTCTATCATTTACTAGACACAGTATTAAGGTCTTTGCCTTGTGTAGTCTGACCTATACTGTCTGATATGGGAACAACAGAAGTGATTGCGTCATTAATAGGCTGGACTGCCCATGTTAAATTTCCGGTGTTATGTGTTGCGGGTCGCACTAATGACCTGTCATCGAAGCATCATTTTTAGATGATGCCTAGATGGCAGGGAGGATAGTGTGATTCGCTTGCATAACTAGGCGGGATTGTCGCACGGAAGGTCCTGGGTTTGAGACCTGGGTAAGCCACTCACGTCTGTTGTTTTTCTGTTGTCTAGTTTTCTACTTCTGTATGTCTTACGAGTGCCTGCAAACATTCCCTTATGTTTGTCTAATATTAATTTACTGTTTACAGGCCTCGGGTTTCCCTTCCTTATGTGTTAGTAATGTTTATATCGAGTACAGGCATACATCGCTTTATTTCGCTTCACTTCGCTTTATTTCGTTTCGCTTTATTTCGCTTCACTTCGCTTTATTTCGCTTAGCAGATATTGCGCTTTTTTTTCTCTTCAAATTATTCATGTTTATTTATTAGAGCGTATCGTCTTCTTCCGACAGATTTTGCCTCTCCACCAGCAAAAAGATTACGATTCACTGAAGGCTCAGATGACGAGGATTAGCATTTTTTTAAAGCAATAAAGTATTTTAAATTTTACAGTACATTGTTTTTGTTTTTAGACCTAGCGCTATTGCGCACTTAATAGACACAGTGTTTTTTTTTTTTTTTATATATAAAATTTTGACTCGTTTTGGCGAGGTGCGTCCTGTTCAACCTAGTCGGTTACGTTAGGGAGCATGTCCAAATACGAAAGATCTTTAGGTCTGATAATTATTAAAAAAATTATAGACATAGCGTAAACATGATTTTAGGCTTTTATATGCACTGGGAAGCCAAACAAATAGGTGTGACCCACTTTATTGCGATATTCGCTTTATTGCGGTGGTCTGGAACCGCAATATCTCCGAGGTATGCCTGTATTAATCTTTTTTATTTTTTTTGCTACCCGTACATCCACTACTGCAGCCAGCCTCCTTGCAAGAAACATGCACCACAGCATACCATCTTACAGCAGTGGGCCTCTATAGCAGTTTGTTTTACTTAATGAGGCTGACAACCCATCTAAGACCGTATTATTAGTCGCCATCTACGACACGCATTCACCCGTGTGTTACCGGGGCCCGAAAGGGGAGCAAAGAATAGTAACACTGCACCCTACCACGCATGTCGTAAAAAGCGACTAAGGAGGGTATGGGCATGGGGCTGTTTACCCCATCCCGTAAAAACTTCGCACAGTGGGCTGATCACCTGCTTGCCAACCAATCTGATTACGGAAACAATGATAGATTGTTTGGTCTGTTTTTGTTCCACAAAGACGCCACTAGGCGTGGTGGAAACAGCGATAGATTGATCAATTTGTTGTTGCCCTAAGACGCCACTAGGCGTACTGGCCACATACTGCTTTGCCGGTTGATGGCTAAGGATAGAAGAAGAAGAAGACGACACGCATGAGAGAGCAGGAACCCGTTCTTTCTTTGGCTCACCAGAGACCTTCGGGAACTACACGGGGCATATGGCAAGTGTAAAAGGGTAGTCCCATAGATAGAAGATACTGCCGTGGGAGCGAGAAGTGTTAGAGACTTCACTATACTAGTACAGGTCCAGCATCGAGAGTGTGGGTGAAATGTTCTCTTCCTCGTTTCCCTAACTCAAGAGCAAAGTCAGGTACCCCTTTACAGCTGGGTAGACGAGCGCGACGATACCGTGAATCATTCCCGGTACCTTTGCCGCGAGAGACCAGCGCTTTAACCACTCTATCAATCGGACATTCATGGCAAGGATCTTCTTCTTCTTGGGTCCTTAGCCCCTGACTGACAAAACAGTCAGTTACCATCACGCCTAGTGGCGTCTTGTATGGCAGCAACAAACTGTCCCCATTTTGCTCGGTGGGTGCCCATCCTTCGTGCCGTGCCCCAACTCTGGTTCATGCTTTGCATCTCAGCCTCCACTGTTCTCCGCCAGGTTGTCTTTGGTCTGCCTCTCTTTCGCAGTTTTTCTGCAGTCCATGGCCAAACCAGTTCCAGCGTCTGCCCGCAATGATGGTGTTCATGCCTTTTTGTATGGCAAGTATAGTCGCACATAAATAGACATTCTCTGTTTGAATATACTCGAACATTTCCCCCATCAGATCAGGTTATTTATTTTTCTAGTGTTCTGAGTGGCCTGTACAACCATGAACATAACATTGTGTCGCGTGCCTTAATCGGTTTGCTAAGCAAATCTTAATATTGATGGAATTTAACATTTCTGTCTGAAACATTATACCAGTTAATTTAAAACATGACTGTGAAATTCGCGCATCCGTGTGTAGAAGGTATACGGTTCATTTAATCTTTCTGTCGATCCTCTTTTGCCTCAAAGCTCTGCTGTTGTTTTCATATGTTGATTAAAATGACAGAAAACTTTTAATTGAATTTATTTATGCCTTGATCTATATTTTTACTTGCTTATTTAGTGCTACCTTGTCCACGTGATACCCGTGTTGTGTCTTCCTTTTTATCTGTTTATGTCCGTCATGTTTTGTTTCTATATTTTATTTTTCCATGTGTTTGCTTGTCCTTTGTCTTCATCACGTTCATCAGGCATCATCATTTTCATTTTGGCCCCGCATGGGACATGGAGCCACCACTGTAGCTTGTCCCCCGTGCAGGAATCATGCACCAAGTATTTATATTATCTCTACTCAGGATAGATCATTCGAAAATAACAACGCGAAACCTGATACTTTGTATTTATTTATTTACATCTGCACGGACGGCGTCTTCATTCATTATCAAACAGAATAATTGTTTCGCTGCTTTACGGTATGACATTTGGACTTCACGAACATTGATCGCTAACTTGCTTGTTGAACTTACCGTGGCTCTGATAAGTCGGGACAATTTCCCGACGGTTTTCAAAGTTGGCGGTAATGGCAGAGGGCTTTGGTGTGTTCAGATCGATCATAATGACAATGGAAGTTTAGCAGGGCTGGCTGGACTCAACATCTCACTACTCTTTGTTGCTTCCTGATGTTATCACCATCGTCAGCATCATCATTAATACCTTCCAGGTACAGGTCTTCAACAAAAACAATGCAGACGTACGGTTCTGTGCCATCCGTTCAGTTTCTTCCCATGTCTTCTTTATCCCTTATATATCTGTCTCCAGTCCTCCTCGTATTTGCAAGTGTATGTGTCTGTGTGTGTGTGCTTGTTTGTTCGTTTTTGTGGTGCCTCTATTTCTCCGACCCTTGGGATTCAAGAACAGGGACTGCCTTGTAATGCAGTACTTCTTAATGTACGTATTTGTAATTAAAACAGTACATGCCATGGGAACAACCCCGGGGTCTAAACCGAGACAACAAAGGAATGGGACCTGTGCTGCCAACAGGAATGTGGTAAGAGGCGGAAAAAATAGTGAGGTTGTGCAGGGGGTGGACAATCCCAGCATGTAAAACAAATTGCTACAGAACACCGCCTGTGAAGAGTAAATTATTGCTTTGGTGCAAGCTGCCTGCATGGGGGGGGGGGGGGGGGGGGGGGTGTTAATGTTGTGGACGCCCCCATTCTCTGTAAGGACAACCAATTCTGCGGATAAAACAACACTCAAGTCGTGCGCTAAATGTCCACTGTCATCATTTCCTTTCTTGCTCCTTATGGAGCATGGGGAAACCACTACTGCTTGTCCCCTTATAGTAGGTGAAAGTCAGTCCCATGTGGTAGAGGAGTGAAGTGTTAGAAACTTCGCTAAAATAGATCTCAGCTTTATGTTTTATGGTGACGGGTTCCCATGTGGTAGAGGAGTAGAGTGTTAGAAACCTCGCTAAAGTAGATCTCAGCTTTATGTTTTATGGTGACGGGTTCCCATGTGGTAGAGGAGTAGAGTGTTAGAAACCTCGCTAAAGTAGATCTCAGCTTTATGTTTTATGGTGACGGGTTCCCATGTGGTAGAGCAGTGAAGTGTTAGAAACCTCGCTAAAGTAGATCTCAGCTTTATGTTTTATGGTGACGGGTTCCCATGTGGTAGAGGAGTGAAGTGTTAGAAACCTGACTAAAGTAGATCTCAGCTTTATGTTTTATGGTGACGGGTTCCCATGTGGTAGAGGAGTGGAGTGTTAGAAACCTCGCTAAAGTAAATCTCAGCTTTATGTTTTATGGTGACGGGTTCCCATGTGGTAGAGCAGTGAAGTGTTAGAAACCTCGCTAAAGTAGATCTCAGCTTTATGTTTTATGGTGACGGGTTCCCATGTGGTAGAGCAGTGAAGTGTTAGAAACCTCGCTAAAGTAGATCTCAGCTTTATGTTTTATGGTGACGGGTTCCCATGTGGTAGAGGAGTGGAGTGTTAGAAACTGTGGCGAGAGGTTTTATTTGACTCTTGGATCAGTATAGTACTGAAAAATATCTTACAAATATATATTTATATATATATTGAATGTTGAAAAAAATGGAATGTAATGGATATTGTAAGTTTACATGTGATTTAAATATTTATTTTATATATTATATATATATATATATATATATATATATATATATATATATATATATATATATATATATATATATATATGAATATATTTTACATCAAGTTTTCCAATTATAGGAACAAAAAAAATTATATCAGCTGTGCTGTTATTTAATTATAGTACATGGATCAGCTGTGCTGTTAATTAAGGATATAACACTTCTCAGCTATGCTGTTAATTTTGTCTCTTGCTAAGTTAAATCACTTTCTCATCACTGACAGTTTCTATGCTCACAATGCTGACAGAAATGGTACGAATGTGTACTCATCTGTTAAACCGTTCTGTTCTCCTTAGTTTGGTTCACACCACTCCTGCTGAGGCTCGTTACTTTAGCCCACCCAAGACTGAGGGGGACTAAAGATGTAGCTTCTGTACAATCTCTATGCTCCTGAGAAGTTCCAGGCAGCGGGATTGACTCGAACATACGACCTCAGGTTTTTAGGACACAAATAAACCTGTAACAAAGCAAAAAATAGGGGCTAATTTCTGTCCTCAAGCCCACCTATTTCTAGTGTGAGTGAAATGAGCGTGTCTGAGATGTATGCATGTAGGATGAATGACAACATGGCTCAGTATAATTTAGCAATAGCGAGACAAGACATGTGTCTACTTGCAAAGCATTCTTTCTGATAAACTAATACATGGATACATTCAATAATATAGATTCAATACATGAATACATTTAATACATGAATACATCCCATAATATAAATCAATACATGAATAAATCCAATAATATGTACACCTAGGTGTGATACAACAATGTCCTTCCCCCTATACTATACCACGCCCTCTCTGACAAGTGCTATACTAGCTGGTAACATATATCCTAACAATATTGTTATGTTCTTATGATAGGAGTATATGAGACGAGGACTGTTTGGTGATATATCAGGTGGGAGTTATAGGAGACAATAGATTGGAGTTAGATGCGACAATAGATTGAGTCCTGACAAGGACTGTTTTGGTTATATTGCAGTTGGTCTTATCTGAGACAATAGACTGAATATAGGAGACAGTAGATTGAAGTATGAGTCCTATTAGTCTTCGTCTATTCAATCATATACATTCATAGGGAACCCAAAATATATTAAATATATACAGGTGTAGGTAGTATAATGACACACAACAAATACCAACATTATATGCCTGCTGAAGGCCTATTTTCCTAAAGGTTATCGTAAATTTATAATTACCCTCCAAGATTTAAAAAACGGCCAGTTTGACTCGACTAGTGAAGTAGGTTGCAGGTCGATGCCCTCAGGTAAACTATAAATCAAGAGGTGACAGCTTCTTCCTCTTCAGTCAGTATCTCTGGCGTCAAGTTCGGGATTGCGTGTTTAGCATAAAATTCCGCCCGAATATATAGGCAGGTAACTGCTTAAGAAAGGCTTTCGGTTGGTTCCTGGCGGAGCAAAATGATTGGTTTCCTCCGATTTTGTCTTTTGCTCATACAGCCTAATTTTATTCAGTTTTTAGCCGCCATCTTGCGTGAACTGCGTGAACAGTATAATTTATTCTGTCTTAGAGACTGGTGAACGGTGCAAGTTGATTGGTTGAAGCAAATCTGTATCTCGACATAGTGATTAACAAAGTAGTGGGTTACACTTCGTTTCACGACATAGCCCCCTCCTTTCCTAGCTGTGACTTGTCATAGCTGACGTGTAAACCCCTGCTGTGGTTAATCCTTTTGCGTCTGTCCTTCCAGAGTACTAGGGTGTCGACTTAAAAAATCAGCTCCTACATTGTCTCTTCCCGGAATGTAATTCACGGTAAAGGAATAAGGCGCCAGAAGCAGACTCCACCTTAACAATCTCGAATTTAGCTTTTTAGATGCAGCCAAGAATGTTAAAGGTTGGTGATCGCTTTGGACAATGAAGTGTGTCCCATACAGATAAGGTGAAAATTTGTTGATGGACCAAATTAGAGCTAAACATTCTTTCTCTATGGTCGAGTAATTCAACTCAGCTGCATTCAGCTTCCTACTGGCGTAGGCGACTGGTAAAAGTTCCTCCGGCTGGGCTTTTGATTTCTGCAAGAGAGTTGCACCAATACCTATACTGCTAGCGTCCGTTCTTAATACAAATTCATGTGTGATATCGGGTAATGTAAGGATGGGTTTGCTGGTGAGTTTTGCTTTTAGCTCTGTGTAAGCTTTTTCACAATCAGCATTCCATTGGATTTTATCAGGCTGTCCTTTCTTCGTTAAGTTAGTTAATGGTGCACACAGAGAGTTAAAGTGGGGTATGTACTTCTGATAGAACCCACATAATGACACGAATGATCTCACATCTTTCTTCGTTTGAGGTCTGGGTGCCTTCTTTAGCTTCTCTATATTCTTTGGGTCAGGAGACATATGACCTGTAGAAATAGTGTGACCTAGGAATTCCAACTCCTTACAACCGATATAGCACTTGGTTGGACGTGCAGTCAATCCAGTTTCTCTCAGTCTGTCAAACAACATGGAGAGCGCTACTATATGCTCTTCAAATGTGTTTGTAGCAACAAGAATGTCATCCATAAAGTTAGTGATATGTGGATTTTGTAGAGGTTCCAATAATTTCCTCATCATTCTTGAAAAGATACTGGGAGCATTTTTCAGCCCAAAAGGTAGTACATTAAACTCGTAGTGTCCGTCTGATGTACTAAATGCCAGCATTTTCCTAACTTCTGGTTTCACTGGTATTTGGTAGTATCCCTTGCTTAGATCTACCTTCGATAAATACCTAGCCTTACTCAGTGTAGAGAACAGCTGGTTGGTGTCAGGTAATGGGTCCACCTGAGATTCTGTGATCGCATTAAGCTTCCGGTAGTCAATACATAACCTGTGTTCACCACTCGGCTTTCTCAGTAGCACCATACTTGAGCTATAGGGAGAGTCTGACTTCGAGATAATTTTCTCCTTCAACAGATAATCAACTTCCTCCCTTAGTGCTTGGGCTTTCGCATAGGGTATAGGGTATGTTCTCATGCATACTGGGGTAGGGTCGGTAACCTTCATGTCGTACTCTAATAGATTCGTACGACCTGGCTTATCTGTGAGCACATCCGCATGGGTTTCCAACACTTTCTGAACCCTCTTCTTCTGCTCTGGAGTTAAATGTTCACTAATATTTACTTGAACATACTCCTCTGTAGTTGTGAGTGGATACTCCATAGAGTGAAGTGGTTCACCGTGCATTTCTGTTGCAATGGCTAGGGTCATAATATGTGCAACTTCTGATGATTCCTTGTCATAGTATTTTTTAAGAAGATTGACATGATATACCTTCTTTTTTCCTTTCTTGTCAATCTTATAATTGGTCCTGGAAAGTTTCTCCAGTATGACATAGGGTCCCTGCCATCCAATCTGCAATTTATTATTGCTGCTCGGCAACAGTAATAACACCTTTTCACCCACCTCCAGTTCCCTATCCTTTGCTTTTTTGTTGTAGTACGCAGCATGCTTCCTCCTGGCCTGTCTTAAGTTATCATTGGCCAGTTTCCAACCTGCTTTCAATCGAGATGTCAACTCGTTGACGTACTGGTATGAGGAAGTCACTGTTTCCTCTGCCTTTTCATCAGTCCATGTCCGCAGCAATGCTTCCAGTGGACCTTTTATTGGTCTTCCAAACAACAAGGTAGCTGGAGCCAATCCAGTTGAATTGTGGGGTACTTCCCTATATGCAAATAGTGCAGCGGGTAAGTATGTATCCAAAGTATCAGGTTTTTCACTCGCCAGCTTTCTAAGGATTGAAATTAGCGTACCATTGAACCGCTCTACTTGACCGTTCCCTTGGGCATGGTAGGGACTACAATGATAGTGCCTGGCTTGAAATATCCTGAATACTTCTTGTGTTAGCTTTCCCTTAAACTGAGACCCATTGTCAGTCAATATCTGATGCGGGAAACCTAATCGGGTAAATATTGTCAACAGGGCCTCTGCCACGTGCTTTGAATCTATAGCTGACATGGCCACTGCTTCTCCCCAAATAGAGCAAGTATCAACCAAGGTTAAGATGTAAGCATTTCTCTTCTTGGTCCTAGTGAGGGGTCCAACAATATCTACTGCAACACGTTCAAAAGGGGTTCCCATAATAGGCATTTCTCCCAGTGTTGCTGGTGCAGTCCTATGCTTAGGAGCTACTCTTTGGCATTCTGGACAGGATCTTACATATCTTTTTATGTCCTCTGTAATTCCTGGCCAGAAGTAGTGACAGGCTATCTGTAAAGTGCAATCTTGACTATCTTGTAATATAATACATTTATATACTTATTATGTTCGCAAATATTTTGTAAACAAAGTATTTCCTTTTTAAGTGCTTAAGGAGAAGTCATTTTTGAGTTACTTCCCTTGAAAGGAGTTCCGTCATCTTCGATCGGACTCCGCGGACGAGTCTAGGCCTACTGCGATTTATTCTTTGGCTGGGTAGGAATAGATTGTTCTTGCTTCAGTATATCTATGGCCTGAATTTATACGTAGTGTTTGTATGAGTAGGACGAGTCTGTCTTATATATGGATATCTTTACATTTCTAAGTCGAACTATGTTGGTTGTCGCTAGAAAAGGTCAAAGGCTATGCAGCGGAAGTATCGCTAGCAGGGGGTGTGATTCATGGCTGTCATCCTGTCGGGATGTCGAATTTTGTTGTAGCCGGCTTTTTGCCGAAAAAGTGATCTATAAGTAGATGGGGAAAAGTGATAGTCATTTAGACATGTTGTATGTACTTTACCCCAGTGTTTATTCTCTTTTGCCAAGGAATGGCAAAGTTATATTTCGCATAGAAAGGTAAAACCACAATTTATTATGAACTTGGGCTTCGCCATCGTTGTCGATAAGCAGATGCACAGTGGCACTTTTGAAAAGAATATTTATTCAAAGGAAGATGACATTCCTATGTATCAGCACTAGATTATATGATATTATTCAATTACCTCTATGATAGAAGCTATGAAGAAATGAGGACATTTAACGAATGACCAATTTTGGTCTATATCCAATAGTGAGTGAAGCTCACGAGAGAAGCACCGCCATGTTGAAATCCATATACTTTGTATTTATCGAGTGAGAAGAAGGGATGCCTGTACTATCGCTCGATGAACCAAGAGATCACTGCTGCATGTGAGAACCCATGTCTGGGATTCCTATATCTTTATGAAAAATATATATATTGAACTTTACGTGAAGGGATATTCGCTAGACGAGGTTAAGTCTAGGAGCCTTCCTATATATTGGTTATGGACTGACGTGCCCAGTCAGTAAAGCCAGATGATTTACATGATGGAACTCTGAATGCTTATTTACGAATGCTCCATTATGATATTTGCCAAGCATGAATGCTAACTTAAGATGATATTCCTGTGATCAACATTATGCTGTCTATGTCGACATTTGTTCCTGTAACCATACACGTACTGTCCAAGTGTGCGTCTCATTAAATGTTATAAAAAGACCACCGTAGTTCCAGTACTTCTTGAATTCGAACAATGTGAGCATGAGTGATGTACTACCAACCTGTCAACTCTATCGAATCATTCTACCATTCGCGTTCTGACATTCATATACACACTCATTGTCTACACTCACATTCTTGTCGGCGCCTCATCACGTTCCAGGACAAGATGACCTGTATGACCAAAACTGTGCTGGGTTTAATGAGTTGACAATCGTTACACTTTACTACACCAGTCCCAACATCTACATTTATCAACTGGTGGACATTCACGGCATTTAACAAATAAAACGTGATTCAACAACTGCTGGCCAGTATGAGTTTAACAACTGGTGTGCCAGCTTCCTGGGTCAACCTACACAGTGACCATATTGAGAAGTAAACTACTGAGACCAGACGTTCCTTGGGGTCTGTTACGACACACAAATACATCAACAGTACAACTCTACAGTGATGTCAGCGTGACCGGTCCTGTCGAGAGTATGCAGTAACGAGGTCAGCGTTTGTTGACATTTGGTTCGTTGGACATTTGCCATACAACTGACAGTGTTACACAGCAAGCTTGGTTGAAACATAGAACATTACACATCAGGACTGGAGAATATTTGACAGTGTTTGCGAAAGAAAATGTTATTGAACTGAGAAGTCCTACATCGATTGTTATCATTCACATCAACGATGGAGCTTCTATTTCTGTGTTGAATTTAAAATAATTAGACCAGAAGTATTTGTTTAATAAAGTACCACAGTACTGTACTATTAGGCAGTGTAACTGAGCCTTCATTCCAACACATTCTTTCTGCAACACTCTATTTACATCATATTGCCATACTATTTATGCATTTATGTATTTATGTTTAAATATTTATATGTGATATTTGTTTGTATCCAGCGGGTTGTTGTTTTGGTTGGGCGGTGTCACACAACAGAGTATCCCACGTAATAGAGGGTCTGATGTGTGCGTTTCTATAGGTGCAATTTTCTTGATTGAAAATTTGCTGCGACAGCTGTTGCTATTAGTGTTAGCTGTGAAGACTGTACTCATTGTTGTTTTTGTAATATTCCTCTGTTCTTTAGTTTGTTTTGATTTGTTTGTAATTTGTTGGTCTACCCTATTCTATCTTTCAGTTCTATTCTCAATTTATATTTATATACTGTGGCGTTATTTGTATTTGTTATCCTCTTGCGGTTTATCTTTTATTGTTTTTCCCATTTGATTTATTTCATTTCCGCAAATGTTTTCATGTTCTTCTGTATAACTGTTTTGTTTTGTGCCTGATCGACATACACTATTTAAAATATAGTTGATCATATAAATTGATGTACAAGAATCAACTGATAGTTAATTGCTATTGCTAAAGGTACACAGTTGATGATATAAAACACTATTTCTGGTGCACTGCACTTATATTATAGAGTGAACCAGCAACTTATAGCTGTTATTATATAAGGATTTATACAAGACCTTTGTAAGGCTTGTTTCCCACAGTGATTGGGATAGTTAAGTACTATTTTCCACAGGTTACAAAGTTATCATACAAGGTCTTTGATTAAGACTAAGAAAGTGAATTTATTTACTTTTGCAAATTACTGATCTTATTAGACAAGATGTCTACATTAGATTATTTTATCACACAAGGCAAAGCTCTTGATAAGACTGGTCAGCAATTAGAACAATGGGCAGTTGCTCAATATGACAAAGCATTAGCTGCAGAAGAGAGAAAATTAGCAGCTGAGAAAAAAAAATTACAAAGAGAGTATGAACAAAAGAAATTGCAGATACAGACTGATGAAAAAAGATTCCAGATGGAAATGGAAAAAGAGAAAAGAAAAGATGAAGCTGCTGCAGAAGAGAGAAAATTACAAGCTGAAGCTCAAGAGAAAAAAGCAATAAGAGAACATGAACACCAAAAAGAACTTTTAGCATTTGAGTTAGAAAAGTTAAAGTTAACAAACATAAGTGATGGTAATCAAGCATCTGGTGGTAATGGTAAACCCTTTACTTACAAGGTCAAGGTACCAGCGTTCAACCCTTCCAGTGATGACATAACATTCTGGCTTAATAGATTTGAACGCTCGTGTCGAGCCCATAATGTGGACAAATCACAATATGCTAACCAGTTATCAGAAAATCTGAAAGGTGATTCTCTGACTAGTTTAAGTTTGGTTGAAGAGGCTGACAAAGATAACTATGATGTTATTAGGGCAGCCTTATTAAAGAAGTATCAGTTGTCTGAAGAGGG
The DNA here is from genome assembly GCA_024509875.1 of Oreohelix idahoensis. Classification (NCBI taxonomy): domain Eukaryota; kingdom Metazoa; phylum Mollusca; class Gastropoda; order Stylommatophora; family Oreohelicidae; genus Oreohelix; species Oreohelix idahoensis. Next base: position 517,949 of record JAMPIV010002292.1, read on the forward strand.
TTATCGGAAGTTGTTTAAGACAATGGTGCCTGAGGCAGGTGTAGAATTCTCAGAATTCATTGCAAGGACACGTCTTACATTTGATCGTTGGATTGAGCTATCCAAAACAGAAAAGACTTATGAAGCCCTTATGGACTTGATACTCAGAGACAAGATTATGTCAAGTATAAATAAACCTTTCCTCGAATTCTTACATGAGCGTAAACCTAAGTCTCTAAAAGAAATGGAACAGTATTGTACCCAATACGTCACTGCACATCCGGACGTAGCTATTAGCAACAGTAAGGTTAAAGAAGGTATGCCAGTTGCTTCTGCAACACCATACAACCCTAATCACTCTCACAAATTCCAAGGACCTCAAAATAGGTTTAATAAAAAAGGTAACTATTACAGTTATCAGAACCAAGGTAACCAATCATTTCAGGGTTCTTCTTCGAATACCTGGAGAAGAGCTGACAGCCCTCGATTCAGGGGTGGTCATAATTACAGGAACTTTCGCAAAGGAAGTCATTCTAGAAACTATCCAAGTTTTCCTTCATGGAGACAACAAGATCATAATTACAGAGAGACTCATTATAATGAATATGATGATAGTAACCAAAGGAGCTATGATTCAAACCCGAGTAGGGGTTATAATGGTGGAAACAATGATAAGTACAGAGGCAATAATAACAGAGGTAGAGCACAATTCAAAAAACATAAAGCTCATTACCAGGCGAACTCTGCACAGCAAGAGTCCCACGAAGCCTATAAACAAAATAAAGATAATGATGACTCTAATAATATGGCATGTGCCGCTTTTGATTTTGGGAGAGCATCTCAGTGCCCCCAATGCAAAACATTATTTGAGCCAACCACAGTGTCTACTTTAAGCTGTGGCCATCCTCTTCCCGCTCTTCCTGCGTCAATCGCGCATGATGGGAGAGGTTCTCTTGTCTTACACAAAGGTTTAGTAAATGACAATCCAGTCTCAGTACTTTTTGATTCTGGATGCACAACTATTGGGGTTAGGCAGTCACTCATAAATCCTTCTCATTCTACAGGCAAAGTAGTCAAATGCGTAACATTTGGCGGCACCATAGCGAAATACTCTACCGCTATCATTAGGATTGCTACTCCTTTCTTCACAGGAGATGTACACGCATGTCTTTTGCCGAATCCGATCGCTGATCTTATCATCGGTCGCATTCACGGAGTCAAAGAATGCACTCCGGAGCAAATTTCCGTTTGGGAAAATCAAAATATGCAATCTGCTAATGCGGTAGTCACTAGAGCTCAAGCTCTCAATATGCCTGAAACTTCATCTGTTGAAGATAATGAAGTGCATAACCAAGATGATCCCTTGGTAATTTCTCGTGACTCGTTTATAAAACAACAAGAAGAAGATCCGACTCTTAAGAAATTCTTCACTCTTGTAACGAAAGGTGATCCGAATAAAGATTCAAATTGTAAATCTTGGATTACAATGAAGAATGGCGTACTTGTACGTATGGTGCAAGACTCCACTAAGTCAAGTCATTCTCAGATTCTTGTACCCAAGAATTTGAGAGTTAAGATCTTACAACATGCACACGACTCTCAGTGTGCTGGTCACATGGGTTTTTCCCGTACAAAGTCAAGAGTTCTTGCGGCTTTCTTTTGGCCTTTTGTGAACAAGGACATACGGATCTATTGTCGATCCTGTAAAGTATGTCAAGAAGTCAAATCCAAAGGTCCTCGTCATGCTGCGCCTATTCAGGCTGCAGATATTCCTATTCGTCCATTCCAGAAAATGGCGATAGACATCATTGGTCCATTCAAGATCAAATCTGCTAGAGGACATCAGTTTATCTTAACGTGTGTAGACATGTGCACACGTTGGCCAGAGGCTATCCCTCTAAAGAGCATTACTACCGCTGACATTGCAGATGCTCTTTGGCTTATATTTTCTCGGCTGGGATTCCCCGGAGAAATATTATCAGATCATGGCACCCAACTGATATCGGATACCATGTCTCAAGTAATGTCTACTCTACAGATAGAGAGATCTTTGAGTAGCATCTATCATCCTATGTCCAATGGGATGGTCGAGCGACTAAATAGAACACTTAAGAACTTATTAGGGAAGATAACTGAGGATCATCCTCAAGATTGGGATAGGGTTTTACCCGCGGCCCTCTTCGCGTACAGAGAGGTCCCCAATGAACATACAGGGTTTTCTCCCTTTGAACTTGTCTTTGGCGCGCGACCGCGCGGCCCAATGTCTTTGCTGCATGATCTTATAACAGCTGACAATATTGACGATGACACAAAATCTTCTTACGAGTATGTCATCGCGCTGAGACAGAAGATTATCGAAGCATGCAAATTGGCAACGTCCTCTTCTGAATTTGCTAAGCAGAAGGCAAGACAATTTGCTAATAAGAAGAGAACTTTACGACAACTTTGTCCTGGTGACAAAGCATTTGTTTTGCTACCTTGTCGTGAAAATAGACTCCTTATTAGTTGGAAAGGTCCGTACGATATAATATCGAAAATTTCAGATGTTGACTACATCGTCGATATTAACGGGAAGCATAAAACCTTCCACATCAATATGCTTACGGAGTTCCATGAACGTCCTGACTATCTACAGCCTATTTTCCAGGCAACGGACGATTCTCATGTCAAACATGGTCATTACTCCTCACTGTCTGTAATACAGGATGAGGAAACAAGTTTTTCGGATGTTAATCTTCCGCTTCCAATGATCCCACTTCATTCTAGTGAATCATGGAAAGACGTTACTGTTTCTCCTAATTTGTCTCTAGGAGAACAGCGACAAGTTTCGTCTATGTTACAAACATTTCAGGATGTCCTCACTGACATCCCTGGGCAAACTCATGTCATTGAGCATGACATTGTTCTAACTGAACATACTCCAATTAGGGTTAGACCTTATCCTATCCCTATACATTTCCAAACACAGGTTGAAAAGGAGTTAGATGAAATGATAGATTTACAAATAATCGAACCATCCACTTCTGCATATTCTTCGCCGATGGTTATTGTTCGAAAAAAAAGACAATAACATACGTCTTTGCGTTGACTATCGCAAATTGAATCAAGTTACGAAGTTCGATGCTGAACCTATGCCTTTACTAGAAGAGCGGGAGCCGCGCTAGCGTAGTGGTTACAACACCGCTCTGGCGACCGGGTGATTCAGGATCAAACCCGGGCGACGGCATTTGAGGATTTTTCGTCGACCGGGAATGGGACTGGATTAACTCGAGACCTGGCGAGGACATTTGAAGGAGTGTCGTCGACCAGGGATTGGCGGCTCCTGAGCCGACCCAGCTGCAATGGGTACCTCCGAAATCGGAGAGTATTTGCCTGAATGGCGAGGGACACCTGTCTCTGTACAAGTAAAAAGGGATACTCACGTAAAATCAATGTCAGGTTAGACATAGTAATAACCTGAGATTTCGCCTCGAGTATTAGCGGGCGTACGCAAAAAAAAAAAAAAAAAAAAAAAAAAAAAAACTAGAAGAGCTACTTACTCGTCTTTCTAAATCGCATTTTTTCACTAAACTTGATTTGTCTAAAGGATATTGGCAAGTTCCATTATCCGAACGCGCCAAACCTCTTACCGCTTTCTCTACTCCCAGAGGCCTTTTCCAGTGGAATTTTATGCCTTTCGGCCTTATGAACGCACCAGCTACATTTGTACGCATGATGCGTCGAATCCTATCGTATCGGTCAGATGTCATTGCTTATCTAGACGACATCTGTCTTTTCAGCGATACTTGGGAAGATCACTATTCAGGGTTAGTTGAATTATTATCAACTCTGCGTGAGTATAACCTGACAGCAAAACCATCCAAAGCTTGTATTGGCTTTAGCGAAATTGCTTTCTTAGGCCATCGAGTAGGTCACGGTTTCTTGAAGACAGAAGACCATAATATCACTAAGATACTTAACATCTCTATCCCTAGGACTAAAAAGCAAGTGCGAAGTATTTTAGGTCTCATACAATTTTATGGACGTTTCATTCCGAATCTGTCCTCTATCATGGCACCTCTCTCTACACTATTAAAGAAAGGGTCGCCTAACATGGTTCACTGGTCTCATGAATGCCAATCTTCACTAGAGAAGATCAAAACTATGTTTTCATCACCACCTATTTTAGTGTTACCCACAACAGATAAGACATTTGTTCTTCGTAGTGACGCTTCATCCACTGGGATTGGAGCGGCACTAATGCAAGAGTACTCTGGAACTCTGCATCCTGTAATGTATATATCCAGAAAACTTAATGCTGCAGAAAGGAATTACTCGGTTTTAGACCGTGAATTATTGGCAATGGTTTGGTCAATTCTCAAACTCCAAAGATTCCTTCTGGGCGCGCATTTCGTAGTGGAAACTGACCAAAAAGCTCTTACGGCTATCCAAAGTAAGAACTTGAAGAGCTCGAGATCAACTCGATACGCAATCGCTCTTCAACCTTTTCATTTCTCGGTACGAGCTATCCGTGGTTCAGAAAATGTGATGGCGGACATTCTGTCCAGATGCCCACATGATGCCACTTAACTGTTAAATATTGGATTTTTTAATATGTATAACTTTACAACAGTTATTTTTTGTTTCTTTACTAAGATACACATTTGTAATTTAATAATAGAATGATGGTATCGCTACTTAGCGGTTTATTAATGTTTATTCACCGCTGTTCTTTGATGATTGTTTCTTCATAAATCATAAATTTAAGATTATAGTGTGAATTTTTGGTATGCATTGTATAATTACCAGAATTGTATTATACGTACATCACACCTTCCTGGAAACATTTATTCGTAGAGAAACAATTTCTCTCAGATTTTGAGATATATTCTCACCGGTCATATTAGGAATTATAGTTATTCCTGATATTGTCATCTGCGCAGTATTCTTGCGTTGTGAGCCTATTGTACGTTGCTCCTAGATGTATTTAAAAAAAAAAAAAAAAATTTTTTTTTTTTTCCCCGGGAGGTGTGGTAAGACTGTAAAGTGCAATCTTGACTATCTTGTAATATAATACATTTATATACTTATTATGTTCGCAAATATTTTGTAAACAAAGTATTTCCTTTTTAAGTGCTTAAGGAGAAGTCATTTTTGAGTTACTTCCCTTGAAAGGAGTTCCGTCATCTTCGATCGGACTCCGCGGACGAGTCTAGGCCTACTGCGATTTATTCTTTGGCTGGGTAGGAATAGATTGTTCTTGCTTCAGTATATCTATGGCCTGAATTTATACGTAGTGTTTGTATGAGTAGGACGAGTCTGTCTTATATATGGATATCTTTACATTTCTAAGTCGAACTATGTTGGTTGTCGCTAGAAAAGGTCAAAGGCTATGCAGCGGAAGTATCGCTAGCAGGGGGTGTGATTCATGGCTGTCATCCTGTCGGGATGTCGAATTTTGTTGTAGCCGGCTTTTTGCCGAAAAAGTGATCTATAAGTAGATGGGGAAAAGTGATAGTCATTTAGACATGTTGTATGTACTTTACCCCAGTGTTTATTCTCTTTTGCCAAGGAATGGCAAAGTTATATTTCGCATAGAAAGGTAAAACCACAATTTATTATGAACTTGGGCTTCGCCATCGTTGTCGATAAGCAGATGCACAGTGGCACTTTTGAAAAGAATATTTATTCAAAGGAAGATGACATTCCTATGTATCAGCACTAGATTATATGATATTATTCAATTACCTCTATGATAGAAGCTATGAAGAAATGAGGACATTTAACGAATGACCAATTTTGGTCTATATCCAATAGTGAGTGAAGCTCACGAGAGAAGCACCGCCATGTTGAAATCCATATACTTTGTATTTATCGAGTGAGAAGAAGGGATGCCTGTACTATCGCTCGATGAACCAAGAGATCACTGCTACATGTGAGAACCCATGTCTGGGATTCCTATATCTTTATGAAAAATATATATATTGAACTTTACGTGAAGGGATATTCGCTAGACGAGGTTAAGTCTAGGAGCCTTCCTATATATTGGTTATGGACTGACGTGCCCAGTCAGTAAAGCCAGATGATTTACATGATGGAACTCTGAATGCTTATTTACGAATGCTCCATTATGATATTTGCCAAGCATGAATGCTAACTTAAGATGATATTCCTGTGATCAACATTATGCTGTCTATGTCGACATTTGTTCCTGTAACCATACACGTACTGTCCAAGTGTGCGTCTCATTAAATGTTATAAAAAGACCACCGTAGTTCCAGTACTTCTTGAATTCGAACAGTGTGAGCATGAGTGATGTACTACCAACCTGTCAACTCTATCGAATCATTCTACCATTCGCGTTCTGACATTCATATACACACTCATTGTCTACACTCACATTCTTGTCGGCGCCTCATCACGTTCCAGGACAAGATGACCTGTATGACCAAAACTGTGCTGGGTTTAATGAGTTGACAATCGTTACACTTTACTACACCAGTCCCAACATCTACATTTATCAACTGGTGGACATTCACGGCATTTAACAAATAAAACGTGATTCAACAACTGCTGGCCAGTATGAGTTTAACACTATCCTTTGTCCAGTGGCCCCTATTCCCATATGTCCACTGAAGGGTATAGCATGTCCTAGCGTCATAACCTTCTCCCTGTAAGATTTTGGCACTACAAGCTGCCCATGCCCTTTAGGTCCTGTTCCAGCTTTTCTGTATAGTAGGCCATTCTTCATATACAAGTCTCCTTTCTCTGGAGGGTTATGTGCTTTAGGCAATTTGCCAAAACAAGGCTTCAACGTGCTGTCTGCTGCTTGAGCCTTTTTCATCTCTTCTGGATGAGTATTGATAGGATTCTCCTCAATTTTCCTGGAGCTTTCCCTGGTCTGGACTGTTGCCATAACTATGGGTTTTATAGGTTCTCCAAGGAAAACATACCTACACCCCAAAATCAAAGGGTAAATAGGGTCGTCCATCACTGCTGCTTTGATTTCTCCTTCCACATAGCGAGATCTTATGTTGATTCGGGCTATGGGTAATGTCATGGTTCTTGCTCCCTTGATCGGTCCTCTGATTTCCACTGTTTCTGTGGTTATCTGGTCAGGACTCACTAGAGAAGAGCACACAACTGAATCAAAGTCCAATCCTGTGTCATATAAACACAGTACTTGAGTGCCATTCACGGTCACTTCCTCACAGACAGGGGGATGATGGAAGTCTTTCTGACTTACTGCCATTTCCTTCCTTCCCTGATTCCCTGTTGTAAGACATGCAGCATGATGAGGAGGATTCTTCCTTCTGCAGTCCGCAGTATTGTGGTTACTCATTAGACAAGTTTTACACCACTTTCCTTCCTTCCGGTAAGGTGTCTTATCCGATCTTAGAGGGTTTTTGTCCTTTTGGTCAAATCTTTGTTTGTTCCTTGTGGTATGGTCCTTTTGTTCATATTTGGTATAGTTTTGTGATGATTTGAAGTTTTCACCCTGCTTCTTCTTATTTCCTAATAATTCTGCCTGAGCTGCTTGATATCTCTCAGCAACAGTTACAATATCTTCCAATCTCTCTGCTCCTTGTTCCATGATAAACTTCCTCATTTCTTGAGGCATGGACTCTTTCACTTGCTCCATCATTATCATTTCTTTCAGATCCTGACACTTCCCTAAACTACTCCATTTTTCCAAATAGGTTTCCAATCTAGCAGAGAATTGGTGATAGTTTTCTCCTGGAAGAAGTTTAGCTGTTCGGAATTTCTTTCTATATGATTCTGAGTTCTTTTCATATCTCACAAGCAGTGCCTGCTTCAGGATGTCATAATCTTCCTGGTCATCTCTTGAGAGCTTCAAATACACATCGTAGGCCACACCTCTCAATCCCTGAGATAGTTTAAGACTCCATTTTTCTTTCACTAAGCCATAGGTAGTGGCTAGTCTTTCGTATCTATCCAGGTACGACTCGATGGCATCTTCTTTCTCAACAAATGGGTCCAGATGAAAATTCATGGCCCCACTTGAGGTGCTCTGGCTGGAGCTACTCTCAGAGTGAGGTGAGCTACCACCATTATTGCCAGTATTTGCCTGAATTTCAAGCTCTTTTAATCTCAACTGATGGTCTCTCTCTGCTTGTAATTTCCTTTCCTCAGCTTCTAACCTTTTAGTTTCTCTTTCAGCTTCCAGTCTTTTGTCTTCTCTCTGAGCTTCCAGTCTTTTGTCTTCTCTCTCAGCTTCCAGTCTTTTGTCTTCTCTCTCAGCTTCCAGTCTTTTGTCTTCTCTCTCAGCTTCCAGTCTTTTGACTTCTCTTTCAGCTTCCAGTCTTTTGGCTTCTCTTTCAGCTTCCAGTCTTTTGGCTTCTGCTTGCAACCGCCTTTCTTCAGCCTCTAATTGCAACTTTCTTTCTTCCCTATCCATGTGTTTGTCCACTTCTGTTGTGACATACTGAGTAAGAGCATCACCTGTCATATTTAATTCCTTACCCATCTGCATGATCGCAGTCCTGAACTTCACCAGATCAGCCATGGCGTTACTTAGATAGGGTATGTATATTTGCTATAACCCAATTATTGTAATTAAACTTAATTAATTTAAATGAACAAAAAATTTCCGTGCAACTTTGTGAGCATCAACTATTTACTGAGTACTAAATGGTACTCCTCCTAAGAAAATAATTTTGTAAAAATCCTATAATGATTTTCTCAACAAAAAAAATTTATTTTCTTATGTTACCTATGGTTGGCACAAGTTAGAGTGTAGATAGATGAATAGACTAAGTATGGCTCAAGATATACAGAAATATCCCAGGAACGAGCCCCCAGTGTGGCGAGAGGTTTTATTTGACTCTTGGATCAGTATAGTACTGACAATTACAGAAATAGGATTTCTGCAGAAAATGGTGAAGTCCCAGTGTCTGAGAGGACTACTGGTATCACAAATTAGTTACGGCTGTGAATGATCTGATCTCGAAACCAATAGTAGAGAGGAGACCGACATAAAGCGCCACCTCCGCTGTGTAACTAACTGTGATATTAAAAAAAAAACAAGGAAACCGATTTTGCTTAACAATGATAAAATTGACAAGTCTTCAAATACAATTTCCTAAGTTTTTATTTAGTATATACACTATCTATTCTTGTGCTGAAGGGTGAATGTTGAAAAAAATGGGATGTAATGGAATTGTAAGTTTACATGTGATTTACAAATATTTTTTTTATATATATATATATATATATATATATATATATATATATATATATATATATATATATATATATATATATATAAATATTTTACATCAAGTTTTCCCATTATAGGAACCAAAAAAAATTATATCAGCTATGCTGTTATTTAATTATAGTACATGGATCAGCTGTGCTGTTAATTAAGGATATAACACTTCTCAGCTATGCTGTTAATTTTGTCTCTTGCTAAGTTAAATCACTTTCTCATCACTGACAGTTTCTATGCTCACAATGCTGACAGAAATGGTACGAATGTGTACTCATCTGTTAAACCGTTCTGTTCTCCTTAGTTTGGTTCACACCACTCCTGCTGAGGCTCGTTACTTTAGCCCACCCAAGACTGAGGGGGACTAAAGATGTAGCTTCTGTACAATCTCTATGCTCCTGAGAAGTTCCAGGCAGCGGGATTGACTCGAACATACGACCTCAGGTTTTTAGGACACAAATAAACCTGTAACAAAGCAAAAATAGGGGCTAATTTCTGTCCTCAAGCCCACCTATTTCTAGTGTGAGTGAAATGAGCGTGTCTGAGATGTATGCATGTAGGATGAATGACAACATGGCTCAGTATAATTTAGCAATAGCGAGACAAGACATGTGTCTACTTGCAAAGCATTCTTTCTGATAAACTAATACATGGATACATTCAATAATATAGATTCAATACATGAATACATTTAATACATGAATACATCCCATAATATAAATCAATACATGAATAAATCCAATAATATGTACACCTAGGTGTGATACAACAATGTCCTTCCCCCTATACTATACCACGCCCTCTCTGACAAGTGCTATACTAGCTGGTAACATATATCCTAACAATATTGTTATGTTCTTATGATAGGAGTATATGAGACGAGGACTGTTTGGTGATATATCAGGTGGGAGTTATAGGAGACAATAGATTGGAGTTAGATGCGACAATAGATTGAGTCCTGACAAGGACTGTTTTGGTTATATTGCAGTTGGTCTTATCTGAGACAATAGACTGAATATAGGAGACAATAGATTGAAGTATGAGTCCTATTAGTCTTCGTCTATTCAATCATATACATTCATAGGGAACCCAAAATATATTAAATATATACAGGTGTAGGTAGTATAATGACACACAACAAATACCAACATTATATGCCTGCTGAAGGCCTATTTTCCTAAAGGTTATCGTAAATTTATAATTACCCTCCAAGATTTAAAAAACGGCCAGTTTGACTCGACTAGTGAAGTAGGTTGCAGGTCGATGCCCTCAGGTAAACTATAAATCAAGAGGTGACAGCTTCTTCCTCTTCAGTCAGTATCTCTGGCGTCAAGTTCGGGATTGCGTGTTTAGCATAAAATTCCGCCCGAATATATAGGCAGGTAACTGCTTAAGAAAGGCTTTCGGTTGGTTCCTGGCGGAGCAAAATGATTGGTTTCCTCCGGTTTTGTCTTTTGCTCATACAGCCTAATTTTATTCAGTTTTTAGCCGCTATCTTGCGTGAACAGTATAATTTATTCTGTCTTAGAGACTGGTGAACGGTGCAAGTTGATTGGTTGAAGCAAATCTGTATCTCGACATAGTGATTAACAAAGTAGTGGGTTACACTTCGTTTCACGACAGAAACCTCGCTACGGAGCGAACGGAATAATTTGTCTTCTCTTTGTTACTTTCACAATTGCCTCCACGGCTGGCGGAGTTGTGGATTAAAGTTGCTACCATAAGTGAAATGGGTTCATTTTCGATACAAGACAACAGGAGGCTGAGACGCTTGGGAGTCATGACCCAAGTGGGCTCGCCCCCTTAGAGTGTAAAAGAGTATGTAGGGCCGAAACACTTGTCGGACGGGGGGACTGCTTCTGATGATCAGATTGCTTCCTGTTGTATCGCTCTGTAAAGAGTTTCCTATCATCTTATGTTTTATGGTGACGGGTTCCCATGTGGTAGAGGAGTGAAGTGTTAGAAACCTCGCTAAAGTAGATCTCAGCTTTATGTTTTATGGTGACGGGTTCCCATGTGGTAGAGCAGTGAAGTGTTAGAAACCTCGCTAAAGTAGATCTCAGCTTTATGTTTTATGGTGACAGGTTCCCATGTGGTAGAGGAGTGGAGTGTTAGAAACCTCGCTAAAGTAGATCTCAGCTTTATGTTTTATGGTGACGGATTCCCATGTGGTAGAGGAGTGAAGTGTTAGAAACCTGACTAAAGTAGATCTCAGCTTTATGTTTTATGGTGACGGGTTCCCACGTGGGAGAGGAGTGGAGTGTTAGAAACCTCGCTAAAGTAGATCTCAGCTTTATGTTTTATGGTGACGGGTTCCCATGTGGTAGATCAGTGAAGTGTTAGAAACCTCGCTAAAGTAGATCTCAGCTTTATGTTATATGGTGACGGGTTCCCATGTGGTAGAGCAGTAAAGTGTTAGAAACCTGACTAAAGTAGATCTCAGCTTTATGTTTTATGGTGACGGGTTCCCATGTGGTAGAGCAGTGAAGTGTTAGAAACCTCGCTAAAGTAGATCTCAGCTTTATGTTTTATTGTGACGGGTTCCCATGTGGTAGAGGAGTGGAGTGTTAGAAACCTCGCTACGGAGCGAACGGAATAATTTGTCTTCTCTTTGTTACTTTCACAATTGCCTCCACGGCTGGCGGAGTTGTGGATTAAAGTTGCTACCATAAGTGAAATGGGTTCATTTTCGATACAAGACAACAGGAGGCTGAGACGCTTGGGAGTCATGACCCAAGTGGGCTCGCCCCCTTACAGTGTAAAAGAGTATGTAGGGCCGAAACACTTGTCGGACGGGGGGACTGCTTCTGATGATCAGATTGCTTCTTGTTGTATCGCTCTGTAAAGAGTTTCCTATCATCTTATGTTTTATGGTGACGGGTTCCCATGTGGTAGAGGAGTGAAGTGTTAGAAACCTCGCTAAAGTAGATCTCAGCTTTATGTTTTATGGTGACGGGTTCCCATGTGGTAGAGCAGTGAAGTGTTAGAAACCTGACTAAAGTAGATCTCAGCTTTATGTTTTATGGTGACGGGTTCCCATGTGGTAGAGCAGTGAAGTGTTAGAAACCTCGCTAAAGTAGATCTCAGCTTTATGTTTTATGGTGACGGGTTCCCATGTGGTAGAGCAGTGAAGTGTTAGAAACCTGACTAAAGTAGATCTCAGATTTATGTTTTATGGTGAAATGTTCCCATGTGGTAGAGCAGTGAAGTGTTAGAAACCTGACTAAAGTAGATCTCAGCTTTATGTTTTATGGTGACGGGTTCCCTTGTGGTAGAGGAGTGGAGTGTTAGAAACCTCGCTAAAGTAGATCTCAGCTTTATGTTTTATGGTGACGGGTTCCCATGTGGTAGAGCAGTGAAGTGTTAGAAACCTGACTAAAGTAGATCTCAGCTTTATGTTTTATGGTGACGGGTTCCCATGTGGTAGAGCAGTGAAGTGTTAGAAACCTCGCTAAAGTAGATCTCAGCTTTATGTTTTATTGCGACGGGTTCCCATGTGGTAGAGCAGTGAAGTGTTAGAAACCTCGCTAAAGTAGATCTCAGCTTTATTTTTTATGGTGACGGGTTTCCATATGGTAGAGGAGGGAAGTGTTAGAAACCTGACTAAAGTAGATCTCAGCTTTATGTTTTGTTGCGACGGGTTCCCATGTGGTAGAGCAGTGAAGTGTTAGAAACCTCGCCAAAGTAGATCTCAGCTTTATGTTTTATGGTGACGGGTTCCCATGTGGTAGAGGAGTGAAGTGTTAGAAAACCTCACTAAAGTAGATCTCAGCTTTATGCGTAGGGTCCTCGCTGCCTTTGCCTTCCCTAACACGGTAGCAGAGTTATGTACCCATTTACAGCTGGGCAGACGGGCGTGAGGCTGCCAAGTTTAATTAACTTTGCCTTAGGATGTAGGCGCTTTAAGCTCTCTACCACTCGACGCTCCCTTTTAGTAGTATCGCACCAAAGCCAGTCATGTGGTCTTGCAGGGATGGATCCTGTAGTAATTTATTTTATATCATGAGGTTGCCAGCCACATGCACAATCTCATATTAATAACACTTACGACATGCTTAAGGTAGCAATAGTCCTTATCTTTGTCTCCTCAGAGACCCCCAGCAACTACACTGGGACACGTGACCAAAAGGTGACAGAATTATTCTGGTCACAGATTGGTCCATAAATATCACATGACTCTTTCCAAGGGGAGCTATTAACCTTTATAATAACCTTTTTGTTTGTTGTTTTGTCTCAACAGTTGGTGACAAAGTGCCTGCAGATATTCGCATTCTGAAAATTTATTCCACCACCCTGAGGGTCGATCAGAGTATTCTTACTGGTGAGTAGACGTACCTCTTTTTATGTCGGTGGGAGAGTCAGGTCCTTTGGTTATAATGTATTCCGCTTACAAATTATATGAATGTTAAGAATCTTTATATGAACTTTTCTGTTTCTCGTTTTCCACTTTTTTCCCTATTTTTATTCATTTCCTCATGTCCTCTCTCTTAATCTAGTTCATCTAACTTCTCCAAGTACCATCCAGTCTTTAATTTATCCAGATAGCAAATACTTTCTCTTCTTTCTGTCTCCCCTCCCTCATCTCTCTCTCTCTCTCTCTCTCTCTCTCTCTCTCTCTCTCTCTCTCTCTCTCTCTCTCTCTCTCTCTCTCGTCTCTTAGATATATTCCATTACAACCACTCTAATATCTCCCACTACCAAGCACTTTCACTAATTCCTCCCAGTACCAACTCTTGTCTTTAATTTCCTCCTGGTACCAACCACTATCTTTGGTTTCTACCAGCACCTCGCCACTGTCTTCAATTTCTCCAAATACCAGATTATCTCTCTCATTCAAATCTCTTCTATTACAACCACTACCAAGCACTCTGCGATTTCTCCCAGTACCCACACTTCTCGTTACTTTCCCCCAGTACCTAATACTGTCATTTATATCCCCCCCCCCTTCCATAGCAAGAGGTATCTTTAATTTATCCCAATACCAGCTGCTCCCTCTGTCTCTCTATCTCTCTCTCGCTCCAATTTCTTCCGGTACAACCACTCTAGTCTGATAACTCTAACGACCAGCACTCTCTTTAGCTTCTACCAGTACTAGGTACTATCTATCATTTCTCCCCACCCAGCTGCTCTATCTAATTTCTACCAGTACCAACCACTCTCTGATTTCTTCCAGTCCTGTCACATTCTCTAATTTCTGCCAGTACCAACCACTCTGATTTCTTACAGTCCTGTCACATTCTCTAATTTCTGCCAATACCAACCACTCTTTTTTCTTACAGTCCTGTCACGTTCTCTCATTTCTACCAGTACCAACCACTCTCTGATTTCTTCCAGTCCTGTCACATTCTCTAATTTCTGCCAGTGCCTACCACTCTCTGATTTCTTCCAGCCCTGTCACATTCTCTAATTTCTGCCAGTACCAACCACTCTGATTTCTTACAGTCCTGTCACATTCTCTAATTTCTACCAGTACCAACCACTCTCTGATTTCTTCCAGTCCTGTCACATTCTCTAATTTCTGCCAGTACCTACCACTCACACTCGGGTTCCTCCCAGTATCAACCACTTTCTCTAATTTATATCAGCAGTAGATTCCATCTAATTTCTCCCTAAACCAAGCACTCTCTCTCATTTATCAAATTTCAGCCACTCTGTCTAGATTCTTCCAGTACCAAACACTCGGGTTCCTCCCAGTAGCAACCACTTTCTCTAGTTTATCCAAGCAGCAGACTCCCATCTAATTTCTCCATCTAATTTCAACCACTCTCTCTAATATATCAAAATTCATCCACTCTGTATAATTTCCTACAGTACCAAACACTCGTGTTCCTCCCAGTATCAACCACTTTCTCTAATTTCTCCCAGCAGCAGACTCTAACTTTTCCCTGCACCAACCACAAATCAGACATCTATTTTATTGCTTATTGTAATAGAAAAAAATCAGTTCATATTTTTAGATTGTTGTATTTTCACTCCTATTCAATTAATTTATTTGAAACAAACACCAAAATAAAGATAGTTATCTGCCATTGTGTTACATCACCCGTGTGTTACCGGGGCCGAAAGGGGAGCAAAGAATAGTAACACTGTTCCCTGCCAAGCATGTTGTAGAAAGCGACTAAGGAGGGTTGGGCATGGGGCCGGTTACCCCATCCTGTAAAAAATTTAAACCACAAAAAACTTCAACAAACATGGACAAGTCAATTAAAGAAAATAAAACACAGCCATCCAAGACAGGGGAAAGTCCTCTCGCAGGAGACGTATGATGCAACACAGAGAAAGCCGAAAGGAGTCTGTGTTGCTGACTAACCTTCTTTCTTCTAGGAGAACTTCCAGATTTGGCACCTGGAATGTTCGAACATTAAACGAACAAGGGAAAGTGGCACAAGTAGCAGCAGGGATGAGGGAATATAAAATCGAGGTTCTGGGGGACTGTGTGAAACAAAGTGGAAGGGGGTAGACAGGAAGAAACTCATCACAGGTGAAGTGGTGCTGTCCTCAGGACATGAAGACGAAAGTTCACACCACAATGAAGGGGTAGCTCTTATGTTATCTGAAGAAGCACAGAAAGCACTCATTGAATGGGAAGCCGTTGGATCCAGAATAATAACAGCTTCTTTTAAAACAGCTAAAAAGAAAATAAATGTAAATGTCATCCAATGTTATGCACCAACTAATGACAAAGAAGAGTCTGTGAAAGAAGCATTTTATACTAGACTACAGGAAATTATGGAAAAAGTAAAAAGAAGAGACATCACAATTTTGATGGGTGACATGAATGCAAAGATAGGTACAGTCAACACCGGCTTTGAAGAAGTCATGGGAAAACAGGGGCTAGGAATAATGAATGAAAATGGGGAACTATTCTCAAACTTCTGTGCTTCAAATCAACTGGCTATAGGAGGAAGCATGTTTCCACATAAGAGAATACACAAGGCAACATGGATATCACCAGACCATAGAACAGAAAATCAGATTGATCATATATGCATAAACAAGAAGTTTAGATCATTGCAGGATGTAAAGGTATATAGAGGAGCAGATGTGGCATCAGATCACCACCTTCTGATAGCCAAAGTAAAAATGAAACTCAAGAGATATGCAACAATGCAAAATTATAGACAACAATTTAATGTAGAACATCTAAGAAATCAAGAAACAAGAGACAAATTTGCGGTCACAATATCCAGCAAATTCCAAGTGCTCCAACAGCTGGAAGATGCAGAGAATACAGAAGGCTATTGGCAGCAAATCAAAACGGTATGGAATGAGACATGTGAAGAAATACTGGGGAAAAGGAAACGACAACAAAAAGCATGGATAACAACAGAAACCATCAATAAGATAAAGGACAGAAAAAAACAAGAAAGCAGATTTAAACACAAGCAAAACCAGAAGTTCCAAAGCCAAGGCTCAAGAAGTGTACACAGAAGCAAACAAAGAAGTAAAAAGAAGTATCAAAAGAGACAAGAGGAAGTATATTGAGGAGTTGGCAAGAGAGGCAGAAGATGCTGCAGCCAAAGGGAATATGAGAGAACTGTATAACAGCACAAAGACGCTAACGGGGAAATACAAGCAAACAAATTGCTTCATAAAAGACAAGAATGGAAAACTGCTCAGCAATATACAAGAGCAAATGAAGAGGTGGACAGAATATTTTGAGGACCTTCTCAATAGACCAGCCCCACAAAACCCCCCGGAAATTCAGCCAGCAGAAGAAGAGCTACAAATTAACGGTGAAAGACCAACGAAGGAAGAAATAAAGAAAGCCATAAAGCTTCTAAGAGATGGAAAAGCGTCTAGACCTGATGGCATTCCAGCAGAGGCCATCAAAGCAGATATCGACACGGCTACAGAGATGTTATATAAATTACTTGGTAAAGTCTGGGAAAAGGAAGAGATACCAGCAGAATGGAAGGAAGGATATCTGGTTAAGTTGCCTAAGAAGGGAAATTTACAAGAGTGCACAAATTAAAGAGGAATAATGTTACTATCAGTGCCAGGAAAAGTATTAAACAGGATTATCCTTGAAAGATTAAAAGAGTCCATAGACAAGAAACTGAGAGATGAACAAGCAGGTTTTCGACAAAACAGATCCTGTACAGACCAGAAAGCCACTTGGGAGAATAATAGTTGAACAAAGTCTGGAATGGAATTCACCACTATACATCGGATTTGTGGACTACGAAAAGGCATTTGACAGTGTAGACAGAGAATCACTTTGGAAATTGATGAGGCATTATGGAGTTCCCCTGAAGATCATAAATTTAATAAAGAAAACATATGAAGACATGACATGCAGAGTTCTTCATGAAGGACAGCTTACAGAACCGTTTGGGATAAGAACAGGAGTGCGACAGGGATGCCTCTTGTCTCCATTTCTTTTCTTAATAGCAATAGACTGGGTTACGAGAACATCGACAACACACAACAGAAATGGAATCCAGTGGACTCTGACTAAGCAGTTGGATGATCTGGATTTTGCTGATGACTTAGCTCTTCTGTCCCATAACCGTAATCAGATGCAGGACAAATTGAAAACACTCGATGAGAGGTCACAGCAATTGGGTCTGAAAATACACAGGGAAAAGACAAAGATAATGAGAATAAATGCAGGTAATGATAACAGGGTTGGACTTGAAGGAGCACCAATACAAGATGTAGAATCGTACACATATCTTGGCAGCAATATAGACAAAGTTGGAGGGACAGACAGCGATATCAAAATAAGAATACAAAAGGCAAGAGGAGCTTTCATTGCATTGGGAAATATATGGAGATCAAGAGAAATCGGATCCAACACGAAAATAAGAATCTTCAACTCAAATGTCAAGTCAGTCCTATTGTATGGCTCTGAGACATGGAGAACAACAAAGACAACAACCAAAAATCTACATACGTTCATAAATGGGTGCTTGCGTAGAATAGAGGGATTAAAATGGTATGACAAGGTTACCAACGTGGAACTGAGGACAAGAACTAGACAAGTGCCAGTGGAACAAGAGATGAGAAGACGACGATGGCGATGGATAGGACACACACTGAGGAAACCTGTTGATAGCATTACAAGACAGTCCTTGTTCTGGAACCCCCAGAGCAAGAGAGGCAGAGGTAAACCAAGAAGCACATGGAGAAGAGAGCTGGAAACAGAGGTGAAAATGATGAGGAGAACGCGGAAAGAACTTGAGATGATGGCACGTGACAAGAGGACTTGGCATGTGTTTGTTGAAGGCCTATGCTCCTTTGGGAGTGGAGGGTGACGAATGAATGATTGTGTTACATACAGTGATTAAAAAGGTAGTCGCATATCAGATACTGCCGTAGGGGAGTGGAAGAGGCTTCCACCATACTAGGTCCAGCATCGAGAGATGAGGGTGACCAGTTCCCTTCCTCGCTGCCTTATCCTGCCCTGACCTGTGGTCAGGTACCCATTTACAGCTGGGTAGACTGGAGCGTGTCGGTGCCGTGATTCGAACCCGGCACCTTTGCCACGAGAGACCAGCGCTCTAACCACTTTTGTCCATCGGACGCTCGACATAAAATGATATGTCACATTAACAGGCTCCGCATGAAACCCGCCATGTTCAGTACATGATATTTACAGTGGGCAGTAATAATTTCTGTCTCTTGTAAGGCCAGTTTATTGGCCATTTAAGATTTTTTTAAAATTTTTATTATTGTGTATCTGGTTTAAAAAAACAAAAAACTAACAAACAGTTTGTCAAATGGCTTTTTTTTTCCTCCTTATTTTGACATTTGCTTCATATAAATCCAAAAGATACACGAGATGATATACACGTTTTAAAATAGGGTGTGACTGCCCAATCACTCTGTACAACCCAAGTTTTACTAGTACATCAAGTCCAGTAACTCATCTCGCGTATTATTTGATAGCGTATGCTGAGTTATCTGTTCATATATTTATCACTAGCGTAAAAGCCCGTCATAAGACGGGAATTAAATTCAAAAGCACCAATACCTAACGGCAATTTTACTTATTCAAAAGTATTTTTTAAAAACCACTGTACATCACCACAGTATACGAACTACGTAGCAGCAGCGACGATCCTAATGTGTGTATATGGATCACGCATTCTATAAATATATTTTTGTGCACACCGTCATTTGCACATTCTTCTTTGGTAAGTGTTACTATTTTCGGGAGAGTACATATAAGGGAAACAATACAATTAATGTCTAACTTTCAACCAAAGTTGCATCCCTTAGCGTTACGCACTGACAGAAAAAGCTGGGATTTTATATATAGGATGATGATAGCATTGCTGCCCCTCAAAGATGTTCTTTGGTTTGATGCAATTTGATTTACGTGAACAGGGTTGCTAGCCACCATGCACAACCTCCCACTTGCGTGAGGAAGCCGAAGTCGTAGTCTTTCCTTGTCTCCACGGAGACCCTTGTGAACTACACAGAGCTATGTATGTTTATCATCACCATCGCCTTTCACCTCGCGATTGGAGCATAGGCGTTCAAACACATGAATAAATAATGAAGGAAACCAGAATCCTGTGAATAGTGAATAAATGAAGGTAGTTAACAGACACTCGTTGGACATAAAGGATGACACCAGATAACAGAAAATGTAAGTGATAGGCGTTCCGGGAATCGGACCGAGGACAATCCAAATGGCGCCATTGCCTTTCTTTGAAACTAAATTGTGAAAGAACGCATCCATTGATGTTAATCACCTATATTTATTTATTCATTCACCGAAAACTGCACGCCACTGAGTCATTGTTTTCCTCCTTCCTTTAGGTGAGAGTGTTAGCGTTCTCAAACATACCGATCCCATCCCTGACCCCCGGGCTGTCAATCAAGACAAGAAGAATATACTGTTCTCGGTAAGTACATGTAGTAGTCCTCAGTCTTCTTGTTCTTTCACCTTTCAACTCCTGAAAGGAGCATGGGCCTTCAACAAACATATGCCAAGTCTTCCTGTCCGTGCTGGTTCTTGTCGCATCCATTTGTGAAAGTCTCTAGCTTTTTGGTGGTTGTTTTTGTTGTTCTCCATGTTTTAGCGTCATAATAGTCAGTAGTCGATAACATTACGTCAATATATAATTATCGTTATTCTATCCTTCATGTTACAGGCTCCATCCAGTGGCGTTTTTAGATTGTGCCAGGCCCTATGTAAACGTGAGCTGTTAAATAAATCCCTGTTTATATCAACACGCATATATTTCTACGCCCCATTTAGTTCCCCGTGGGTCTCTGAAGAGACAAAGGAAAAATATGACTACTGCACCATCAGGCATATCGTACAAGGTGACTAATATGAGGTTGTGAATGGATCTGGCAACCTCATGATGTAAAACAAATCCCGACATAGATCACCATTGCAAGAACACGTGACTGTTGGTGCAGGCTTCCTGCAAAGGAACCAGCTACAGCGGGGTCCCATGCCCCTTGAGCAGTGACAAGAAGAGATAGAAAATAGCAGTATAGCTTATCTGGGAGCGGAGGATGGCTCGCTTTCAGAACTGAGCCCTGAAGAGGCGCCCCTTCTCCCCCCCCCCCGCCCCCCGCCCCCCCCCCCCGCCCCCCGCCCCCCCCCCCCCCCCCCCCCCCCCCCCCCCCCCCCCCCCCCCACCTGGGTAAAATTTCGTGAATACGCCGCTTCATGTAAATATAGATCAATAGTACTGAACCTTTTTACAACCACGAGCCCACATTTCACAGTTAATGAAGCAGGCGACCCATGTACAGTACCACAGTTTACGAGTAAACAATTATTTATTACAGTTCAGCCAAATGCATGCCGCTTGAGACTTGGAGGAAGAGAAATATAAGAGCCGTGATAGGCTGAGAATCACTTATTTTTATGGCCGTGTTGAACTCGAGTGATGTCATTATTTGAGGCTTTGTACTGATTGGGGGGCGGGAGGGGCTGTGACTAAACGTAACTCCTAGTGGGTTTTTTTCCCATTACATTTCATCAGAATGTTTTGGGTAAGCCCTCCCCAACCTCATCAAATATATTCAGGTCTTGGTTATCGATATGTATACATCGTATATTGAGCGTTCAATTTGCAAATGGGTTAGAGTGCTTGCCTGTCGCGGCGAAGTTACCAGACGCCGGAATCGAAGCCTGGTTGCATCACGCTCCAGTCTCATAATCATGATGATCTTTCTTTGGGCTCCTTACGGGACACGGGGCCACCACTGTTGCTGGTCTGCTTGCAGGAAACCTGCATCAAGCAGTCACACGCTCTTGTAGTTGTGGTTTTGTGGCGGTTTGATTTACATGGAGTTGTTGCCAGCTCCCATCATATCATCATAACCCTCCACTCCCAAGGAGCATAGGCCTTCAACAAACACATGCCAAGTCCTCCTGTCACGTGCCATCATCTCAAGTTCTTTCCACGTTCTCCTCATCATTTTCACCTCTGTTTTCAGCTCTCTTCTCCATGTGCTTCTTGGTTTACCTCTGCCTCTCTTGCCCTGGGGGTTCCAGAACAAGGACTGCCTTGTAATGCTATCAACAGGTTTCCTCAGTGTGTGTACTATCCATCGCCATCGTCTTCTTCTCATATCTTGTTCCACTGGCATTTGTCTAGTTCTTGTCATCAGTTCCACGTTGGTAACCTTGTCATACCATTTTAATCCTTCTACTCTACGCAAGCACCCATTTATGAAAGTCTGTAGCTTTTTGGTTGTTGTCTTTGTTGTTCTCCATGTTTCTGTGACGGTATTGCCTCCCCTGCTTTGCAGTAGTGGTCCAACAGTGGCCAAACCTCAAGAGTATCTAATATGGGCTTCAAAGGTATCTACCTTCGCACAAGATTACTCTTGGCACAGATGTAGATAGAAGGGTGATGACACTTCTATTACAAAAGGAGTCTTCACAAGATATTCAGAATAAAGCGAGAACAATACTGCTTTGGCTGAGCATGTTAACTCTGTAATTCTGCCGACGCTTTTGTGAAGGATTTAAGCACTTATTACTTTCAGCTCGTTTAAGCCCCCACCCCTGATTTACTCAGTGGAATTCTATTATTTTAGTATAGCTTTGTTTAGAGTGTGTAGTAATTTGGCTGAGACAAACATGCAGTAACTTTAAAATGATTAAATCGAAGTTAAATTTGTAACATTACAAATAACAAAATTTAATAATCACTTTAGGTTTTAACAGTTGGAAAATAATTTGAATAGTTATGGATCAAGAAAAGTTATCATCACATCTTTAGGGAATGTGAGATGTTACAAGAAGTTCAAGTGGCAGCATAGATTTGAACTTAGCTGCCAATGACAGTTCTGCTCCTTATGGGTTGGTTCTTTTCACTCTGCTCACGCTCGTCCCTGATCAAGGTTGTCGGGGGTAGCTCGTTTCCCAAAAATGTCAAGGAGAGTCTACCAAGTGAGTCCTTCGTCTTAAAGCTTAGGCCACTGTTCCCTTCTTGTTCCAGGGATAGTACATTCTGCTGGTACCACCAATAACTGTGATAAAAGAATAGAACGAAACGCTCTTCTGAGTATGGCGTTTTCCACCCTATAGTTATGGGTTCCTATCTTCCCATACCACCATCCCAATTACTCAAGTCTTTACCCTCGATGAGAATTAAATTTAATCCCTCGGGATAAAACTTTCTTCACATTTAAATAGAATAGCTTTCATAGTTACTTTATACTTAAGTGAAAAGGTTAATAATACAGATAGAGTCTGTTTACATATACATATCCACTGATTGAAAAGTGTTCACAATATAAATTGAATATGTTTTCATTTATGTTTTACACTGATTGAAAAGTTTGAAACTTCCATTACTTTAAAATAAATATTTTCACATAGACATTTACACTGGTTTAAAGCTTGAAAACTTACATTAATTTTAAAGTGACTATGTTTATAGTGACATTTACGCTGCTTTGAAAATGTAAGTATTATATTTAGAATGTACATAATTTCTTTCATCTTTCCCTCCCTACTCCGTATGGAACCTGGGACTACTTTATGCTTTTAGTTCTCTTTACGAAACTAGCAATAAAGCAATCACCAACCTGTGCAGTGGTGGTTCATGAATCATCATTCTATACGCTGAGGTTGCCAGCCTCAAATGACTTTGACATCCAATAGCAAGTTTCACACATTAAAATTCACATGGCTGTATATGTATGTATATATATGTTAGTTCACATGTTAGTAATAAAATATGAAATGTAAATCACAACTTACGCCAATCCTGACTCATAGACTTTTTGCTCAGATGAAAAAAAGAGACTTGAATCGGCCTCTTATATGCGTCTGGGGTGTCGTTAATTTAATAAGTTCTCTCTCTGACTTCGTGTGTGGTCCTTCAGTTTCTTCAGTCC
Organism: Oreohelix idahoensis; assembly: GCA_024509875.1. NCBI lineage: Eukaryota > Metazoa > Mollusca > Gastropoda > Stylommatophora > Oreohelicidae > Oreohelix > Oreohelix idahoensis. The sequence continues at coordinate 541,467 of JAMPIV010002292.1, forward strand.
CGGTTTCCTTATTTAAAATGTTAGAGATTTCCTGGGCTATATTGTAAGTCCTGATAAATACTCCAATTAAAGGTGTCCGGTATTTTAAGAAGGAATTATGAATTCAAATTCTTCACTGTAGCAGTCTGGTGTCTTGGCGAGCGATTTCTCAAGTGAAATAGCTTGAGAAAATGATCAGATTATATTCTCTGCATTCCCACACCTTCGTTTGTTATGAGCTATCAAAAAACTCTAATCATATTCAAACAGGCGGGTTATGGGGCAATTTCAAAATATTCCGACACCGTTTATACTTTTGAACGTAAGGCAGATGTCAACTCTCCCATATATGGCAATAAGATGTCCGATGCCCTTGTGTACAAACTTACGAACACACCGGTAACCGCATATGACCATGTGTTCGAGATGTAGCAATCTTGGTTTTATCTAAAGTAATCTTGTCATCCATGTCTGTCTGTAAGTTGTCTCCCCTTTTCCAAGATTTGGTGATGCGTGCACCCATGTCTTATCGGTTATTAAGTCGATAGCGCTGGCCGATATACGTGTTAATCTGCCGCGCCTATAGCCAACAAATCTGGGCAGCGCCAAGCTAATGCGATTATTATCACCTACAGGGAGTGTCGAGTGATTTGATAAAATCAAATATCTGCTACTTAGCAGAAAAATAACGAAGAAAGAAAGAAAAGTGCGATAATTGAGAGCACATAATAAAAATCAGTACCACAAATGTACCGATACTGCCGGAGTGAAACAAAGATCGATAGGGGCCGCCCCGTTTTGTCACAGTTTCAGAGCCATATAATAGTACTGACTTCACATTTGAGTTGAAGATTCTTATTTTCGTGTTTGATCCGATTTCTCTTGATCTCCATATATTTCCCAATGCAATGAAAGCTCCTCTTGCTTTTTGTATTCTTATTTTGATATCACTGTCTGTCCCTCCAACTTTGTCTATATGGCTGCCAAGATATGTGTATGATTCTACATTTTGTAGTGGTGTTTCTTCAAGTTCAACCCTGTTATCATTACCTGCATTTATTCTCATTGTCTTTGTCTTTTCCCTGTGTATTGTATATTACACAGCTACCATGCACATACTCATATTAGTCGCCTTGTACGACATGCGGTCGTTCTATTCTTTCTCTGTTTCTTCAGAGGCCCCCCCCCCTCTTTGCGAACTACACGGGGCACACTCCAATCTACCCAACTGTAAGTGGGGTACATGAATCTGCTGGTGAGTTAGGGAAGGCAAAAGCAGCGAGGAAGGGATCTGGTCCCCCCCCCCCCCCCCCACCTCATAAAGCTGGACCTTGTATTGTGAAGTCTCTAACACCTCGCCTATGGCAGTATCTGCTGTAGGACGACCTTTATCTTTACATCGTAGATTAGTGATATGATGAAGAAACGAATGCCTTCTCTGAAGTACCGTACTCACGCGCTTGCCGCGCGTTCGTTGCCGTCCGCACGGAGTCACCGCTGGGAATTATAATTATATCAGCAGTGGTGACATTTATCATGACATTTGTTGACATTTCGCGGAGGATTTCCAGTGCTGAAGTTACACGTTAATTACGCACATTCTATTTATTATAGTGTTTGTCCCACCGTAATATCAAAAGCCAGCCTGAACCGCAACTCTGTCATCTCTTGTCGCTATTCTTCGTTCTCGTCTCCCTCTATGTCATCGTCTTTCACGATTTCTCCCTCTCCCTCATGTTTCTCTTACTATCTTAATCCTTACTTTGCTTGTGTGTGTGCTGTTTTTCTTCATACTCTTTCTTCCACTCACGCCATTTATTCTACTCTTACTACATATGTATTGGTAAAGGTAAAGGATCCCGTTACACACCCATTGAGGCATATTGGGAATATGGTGTTAGGCCCATATTTTCTTGACCATCTGCACACTAGGGGTGATGTGGTCAGCATCACGCCGGCTGCCTTAACCTTCCCAGAGTTACTCTGGTACCCAATTCATGAGGCTGGGTCGACACCAGAGCCGTTTGCGGTCTAAAAATCCCACCTCAAGTGGGTATCGAACCATGGACCACCGGGCTAGGTAGCCAGTGCACTAACCAGTGCGCTACCGCGGCTCCCACATATGTATTGAGTTCTGATAATTAGAGACCATCATAAGCATACATGCATTGTGGAGTTACCGGGTCATGTCTTAAAGAGACAAATAAAGAACTCTGATCACTGTACCCTCAGGCGTGTCGTACAAGGCCACTAAAATGAGGTTGTACATGAGGCTGGCAACCGCATCACGTAATGCAAGTTGTTACATAAACCACCGCTGCATGAGAAAATAACTGCTTGGTGCAAGGTTCTGACAAGGGCACTAGTTGCAGTGGGGGGGGGGGGGGGGGGGGGGGGAAGAGTAAATTATGGTGAAAAGCATACATTAGAACAAAACAGGTGCCAGTGAAGAAAGAGATGAGAAGAAGACGCTATTGATGAGTATGACATTGGTTGAGGAAGTCTGTTGATAGCATTACACGGGATAGTCTCTCTTCTAGAATGTCCGGGGTACAAGAGGTTGAGGAAGACATAAAATCACGCGAAGAAGATAACTGGACCCTGACAACAAATGGAGAAGGCAGCTGAAGACATAAATGTAAGGGAAAAAGGGGATATTGATAGACATTGAGCGGATGGCACAGGACAGGAGGACTTGACATGATTGTGTTGAACGCCTATGCTCCAATAGGGTGCTGAAAGGTGATGATGATGATGATGAGTAGACATAGTTCCGTGTAGTTCCCAAGGACTGAATAGGACTTTGGCTCCCTCATGCAAGTGGGATATTGTGCCTGGGGCAGACAAACGTCATACTGTCAAATAAATTGCTTCAAATACCACCACTACAATAGCACGTGAAGGTTTTGGTGCAGACGACTCGCAAGGAAGCCAGCGGCAGTTGTGACTCCATGCTCCATGGGTAGCAAAAAACGGGAAGTGATGACGTGGAAATAATTTAAAATCTTCAACTCAAGTATCCACGGTCAGTCCTACTCTGTATGGCTCCGGCATGAATGGGAAAACTTCTATAGAAGCCTCGAATCTTCAGGAGCTGATGTGTATCTACTGTCCTGGTCTTGCCAGGGGTACGCAGCAGTGAAAGAGCTGCCAGACTAGCATCGAGAGCACTCCTGGGGGGGGGGGGGGGGGGGGGGGGGGGGCACTGGATAAGTGAGAGAAACTAAGGATAATTAATGATGTCCTGTTAAAGATCGGCACTGCAATATATGTATCGGCAAGGCTACGATTGCTGGAATTTGGCATCAAACGAAAGGCTAGTCGGGATGGATGTATAAGAGGATGCATCCGTCGAGTATAAAACCAGTGCCGCTACAGCAACAGTTAGCATTCATACCTTTCCACATTTGCTGATGGAGACTAAGTACCTTTGGGTTTGCCCAGATTGCAGTGATGTCGATTCTTCAACAATAACAATTCTACTTTACGGCTGTCAACCATGGACAATAACAAAAACAATAGTCAAGAAGTTACAGACTTTCATAAATGGGTAGTTCATAGATAGAATAGAGGGGTTAAAATATGACACGATCGCCAAATGTGGACATAATGGAAGTAACCTGATAGGTACCGAGAGAACAAGAAGCCAGGAAAAGACGTTGGTGTTTGGATAGGACACGCATTTGAGGACACCTGTTGATAATATTACACGGCAGTTCCATGTTCAGGAATCCGGGGTAAGAAAAATGGGGGTGATAATGATAAGCAGAAAGCGAAATGTTTTGCGGTGACCTTAGAACAGCTTCGCTAAAGGTCAAGCTATTCATCGAGACAACACAGTCGAGCATTTATAGAGCATTTATAGTTTATGAACTTCGTTTAAACGGTTAATTGTGGGAGCCGCGCTGGTGTAATGGTTACCACATTGCGATGGCGATCAGGTGTTCAGGGTTCAAGCCCTGGCTTGGGCATTTGAAAGAGTGTCGTCGACCGGGTGATGCGTGATGCCATATGATGATGGATGGCATCCGCATGTCTGGTTTTGTGTAGTGTGTAGATGTGTTCAGTCAAAACAATGTTCATGCAACAATAACAGGGCAATCCACATAGGACGTCAGTAAACTCACGACGTATAAGTCAATGAGTCTTGAAACAGCCGTTGACGTTTTTCTTCATTATTTATTGTGGACGCCACAGTGACAAAATGGTTACGCAAATGTGTAGGCACATCAAACAGTCATTATCACAGCAACATTCAATACAGCAATAAACGGTAGACAGCATTACAATGATGAGTCAGATGCATGTTATATTTCAAAGTGCTGTAAATGTAGTCAGGTGGAAAACTCCATCCTTTTCTATAACAGCCAGGAGATAACCAGATGTATGAGATCAGTTCACTCTCCTTAGTTTGACTTCAGCAAGACAGACACGTCTGCCGAAGTATAAATAATGTCCTCAAGAATATCCTCTAGATAATAAAGGTTTTCTAAACCTAGTTCATTTAACAAAGTAGCAAGTAATGGTCCTTGGTACCTGCATCAACCGATGCAGTACAATGCAGCGACATGTGAGCTGGGAAAGAACATCTCGTGACGACGACTTTCGGAGACAGGCTATGAATCGAAATCGCTCACGACCCAAAATCGATAGAGTTAATGAAAAAGTCAATTTACCTTGCTTTCATGAAATACACAGAAATATCACGCCTCCCGACATGTGGGAAAACACTAGAGGTATTATATCGACTAAACGAAATATCCATAAGAGGACTACACATCCCTGACAGAACAAAAAAAAAAAGCGGAGATCCCCTCTTCAACGAGGCATCTCTTTCGCCATTCCAAATCGCCCACTCCCCCTAGTGGTGGGCGGAAACCGATCGACCAAACAACAAGACAAGTCATGCGCAGTCCAGCGCAAAAATGACCACAGCTCAAAAGTTAACTGCATTCGATACTAACGCGAGAAGACAAATGCTTACCGAGAAAAGTGACTATAGATTTCAAGCAGTTGTTGCCCTTGCGTTATAAAACAGATATTGAAATAAAACGATGTTGCGAGAATTTATCACGCAACATATCACCACCTCCTCCCGAAAAAAAAAATGTGGAACATATTTTTTTTTCAATATCAAAGAGCAAGCGATAAGCGGCTCAAAACGCACGAATTATGCGCTGATAATTAATTAAATTGCCAAACACTAGGCTAATTATAGAGTGTCTGGTGAGGATATACCTCAACAGAAAAATAAATATGTCTCAAAAAATATTCACATCGGGGAGGTGTCACCAACACACATCACGTTAGCATGTAAACACAATATACGTATGCAAGTTACTATAATCATCATTAAACAGCATACTCTAATATTGTCTTTAAAAATGGATGTACAAATCTGATAGGAACATTTAAATAGTACATTCTTTGACATGTAATGACATAAGTACATAGTAAAGTTAAACTACATGACGATCCAGGACATATGCTCTGGTATTCCGAGGGTAAGTACACAATCTAGAACTCGTAAGGTAAGTCCTCAGCTCAACAATGACATTCTGAGAAAGTACAAGCAATATAATGCTAATTAATAACTAATATGCTTCATAAGGTACAATACATTATTAATAATTGTGGCTGTTTAGTAAACTAACGGCCCTTATATTAACTACTCAGTCCTCCTCTATCATTTTAAAAAACGAACAGAAGAAGATGACAACAAAGCACGATAGTGTGTACATATAAAGTAAGTACAGATGTGCTAATCTATTGTAGAAATATAGGTGTGTTATGACTCTGTAATATATAGAAATATAGGACAGAAGTATTAGTTGGAGTCATGTGGGCATCTAGACAAAATGTCAGCCATCACATTATCCGCACCACGGATAGCTCGTACCGTGAAGTGAAAAGGTTGAAGAGCTATAGCATATCGAGTGGATCTCGAACTCTTCAAATTCTTAGTCTGAATAGCTGTAAGAGCTTTCTGATCAGTCTCTAGAATGAAATGTGCGCCCAGGAGGAATCTTTGTAGCTTTAGAATTGACCAAACCATCGCTAACAACTCACGGTCTAAAACCGAGTAGTTCCTCTCTGCCGCATTTAGTTTTCTAGAAATGTACATAACAGGATGCAGAATATTTGCATATTCTTGCATCAGTGCTGCTCCAATCCCAGTGGATGAAGCATCACTCCGAAGAACAAAAGTCCTATCAAGAGTAGGTAATCTTAAGATGGGAGGAGAAGAAAATATATTCTTGATTTGGTCTAGTGAAGATTGGCATTCTTCAGACCAACGGACCAGATTAGGCGAACCTTTCTTCAACAATGTTGAGAGAGGTGCCATGATCGAAGATAAATTTGGAATAAATCTCCCATAAAATTGAATTAAACCTAAGAGACTCCTAACTTGTTTCTTCGTTTTAGGAACAGAGATGTTCAGTATTTTGGAAGTATTGTGGTCTTCTGTCTTCAAGAGACCATGACCAACACGATGACCCAGGAAAGAGATTTCACCAAAACCAACAAAAGCTTTAGAAGGTTTTGCTGTCAAATTATTCTCACGTAGAGTGGACAGTAAGTCATATAACCCTAAATAGTGATCTTCCCAGGTATCACTGAAGAGACAGATGTCATCTAAGTATGCGATGACATCCGAACGATGTGACAGAATTCGACGCATCATGCGAACGAAAGTGGCAGGGGCGTTCATGAGACCAAAAGGCATAACATTCCATTGAAATAGACCCCTAGGTGTAGAAAAAGCAGTAAGAGGTTTGGCATGCTCTGCTAAAGGCACTTGCCAATAGCCTTTAGACAAGTCAAGTTTAGTGAAGAATCTAGAATTAGAAAGTCTAATCAGTAGATCTTCTAACAAAGGCATCGGTTCAGCGTCGAACTTTGTGACCTGATTCAATTTGCGATAATCAACGCAAATTCGTATGTTCTTATCCTTCTTCCGGACAATAACCATGGAAGAAGAATATGGTGAAGTCGATGGTTCAATTATATTTAATTGAATCATTTCATCTAATTCCTTTTCCACTTGCGACTGAAAGTGTATAGGAATAGGATACGGCCTAACCCTAATTGGATTATTGTCGGTAAGAATTATGTCATGTTCTATGACATCTGTGTGTCCAGGAATGTCAGTGAGAACATCCTGAAATGTTTGTAACATCGACGAGACTTGTCGATGTTCGTCACCAGAAAGATTAGGAGAAACAGAAACGTTTTTCCAAGATTCCGTAGAATGTAATGGAACCACTGGAAGGGGAAGGTTGACATCAGAGAAGGTAGCTTCCTCATCCTGAATGACAGACAGGGATGAATAATGACCGTGAGGTGCAGGAGCATCATCCGTTGCCTGGAAAATAGGCAGCAAATAGTCCGGACGTTCGTGAAATTCCGAAAGCATGTTTATGTGGAAAGTTTTATGCTTTCCATCAATATCGACCACATAGTCAACATCGGAAATCCGAGAGACTATTGCATACGGACCTTTCCATGCAATAAGAAGTCTATTTTCCCTACTGGGGAGTAGGACGAATGCTTTGTCACCTGGACAAAGTTGTCGTAGACATCTATTCTTGTTAGCAAACTGCCTTGCCTTCTCTTTAGCAATTTCTGATGAAGCAGTTGCTAGCTTACATGCCTCAATGATCTTTTGTCTAAGAGCAATGACATACTCATATGAGGATTGAGTTTCATCGCTAATATCATCGGCAGTGATGAGATCGTGTAATAAAGACATAGGGCCGCGTGGACGCGCGCCAAAGACAAGTTCGAAGGGAGAAAATCCTGTGTGTTCATTAGGGACTTCTCTATAGGCAAAGAGAGCCGCGGGTAAAACCCTGTCCCAATCTTGAGGATGATCTTCAGTTATCTTACCAAGCAAAGTCTTGAGCGTTCTATTCAGACGCTCAACTAACCCATTAGACATAGGATGGTAGATACTACTGAGAGATCGTTCAATATGTAAGGTAGACATTACCTGTGACATAGTGTCAGATATGAGTTGAGTGCCATGGTCTGACAATATTTCTCTGGGGAACCCCAAGCGAGAAAATATCAACCAAAGAGCATCTGCGATATCTGTAGTAGATATGCTCTTAAGAGGAATAGCCTCTGGCCAACGTGTGCACATATCGACACATGTAAGGATAAACTGCTGTCCTCTGGCCGACTTGACCTTAAAAGGGCCAATAATATCTATGGCCATTTTCTGAAACGGCCGAATAGGAATGTCAGCAGCCTGGATAGGCGCAGCATGTCGTGGTCCTCTAGATTTGACCTCCTGACATACCTTGCATGATCGGCAGTAAATACGAATGTCCTTATTGACAAAAGGCCAAAAGAAAGCCGCAAGGACTCTCGACTTCGTACGGGCAAAACCCATATGTCCAGCACATTGCGAGTCATGAGCATGTTGTAATATTTGGACTCTCATGCTCTTGGGAACAAGAATTTGCAAATGTGCCGACGTAGTCGAATCTTGTACCATACGTACAAGTACGCCGTTTCTCATTGCAATCCAAGATTTTCTATTTGTATCCTGATTCGGATCACCTTTCTTCGCAAGAACGAAGAATTTTTTTAAAGAAGGATCTTCTTCTTGCAATTTTATGAAAGAGTCACGAGTAATTACTAAGTGACTATCTTGGCTATCAACTTCATTATCACTATTCAGTGAAGTTTCGGGTGTTTGTAGAGCTTGTGCTCTTGTAACTACTGCATTTGTAGCTTGCATGTTATTATCTTCCCAAGCAGCAATCTGCTGTGGGGTACACTCCCTAACTCCGTGAATACGACCAATAATAAGGTCCGCAATAGGATTAGGTAAGAGACAAGCATGCACATCTCCAGTAAAGAAAGGAGTGGCAATGCGAATTACAGCAGTAGGATATTTTTCTAGAGTGCCGCCAAATGTGACACATTTAATAACCCTTCCTGTAGCACAAGATGGATCTACAAGCGATTGTCTAACACCAATAGTGGTGCATCCGGAATCGAAAAGTAGTGAGACCGGAGTATCATTAACAAGACCCTTATGTAGAATTAAGGAACCCCTCCCGTCATGCGCAACAGCAGCAGGAAGAGCGGGAAGTGGGTGACCACAACTCAAAGTAGTTATGGTACCCGGTTCGAATAAAGTACTGCATTGGGGGCATTTGTTTGCTCTCTCAAAGTCAAAAGCAGAACTAGTGACAGCGTCAAAGTTTTTACTATCAACAACATGATTACAGGCTCCCTCAGTTTCCTGTTGTACAGCATTAGCCTGCTGATATCTCTTTTTTTTGTGTTGAGATCTACCCCGACTATTATTACCTCTGAAGTTATCAGAGTTATTATTATCTCTGCAGTTATTATTGTCTCTATTGTAATTGTTATACTGGTTCGAATTCCAGTTTCCACGATTACTATCATGTTCACATTGATGCGAACATCTATTTGTTTGGTTCTGAGGTCTTCGGCAGGAATAACCTCTATTACCATATCCTCTTTTGAAATGCTTATAATTATTAGGGTGATAGTAACGACCACTATCAGGTTGTCTCCAATTCTTCGAAGAAGAATCACCATGAAATTGGTTTCCATGATTTTGACAGAAATTACCGCTGCCCTTTCTATCAAAATTTTGTTGGGATCTACGAGCAAAGTTTTGACCATACGGAGCTGCCGAAGCAACTGGTAAACCTTCTTTCACCTTAGAGTTACCCATGGTTATGTGTGGGTGCGCAGTTACGTATTGGCAACAGAAATCTTCCATTTCTTTTATTGTTTTAGGTTTACGTTCATGAAGGAAAGCAAGGAAAGACTCATTGACAGACGACATGACTTTGTCTCTAAGTATTAAGTCCATAAGTCCTTCATAAGTTTTTTCCGTCTTAGATAGTTCAACCCATCGTGAGAAAGTAATGCGTATTCTTGCAATAAACTCGGAGAATTCAACTCCATTTTCAGGTAACATGTTTTTAAATTGTAGACGATAGCCGTCTTCGTTAAGCTGATATTTCTTTAACAAAGCGGCCCTGACAACCTCATAATTGCTCTTGTCAGGTTCATCCACCATATTTAATATACTTAGAGCTTTACCTGTCAGTATCCCTGATAACTGATAAACATATTTTGCTTTGTCTATGTTATGAGCTGTACATGCTTGTTCAAATCTGTCCAGATAGAACATTATGTCATCACTGGAAGGACTAAATGTTGGTAACTTAATCTTAAAAGTATCATTATTAGCCTTCCCAGAAGATGAACCCTTGTTTGAATCATTACCATTACTCATGCTCGTCAATTTCAATTTCTCCAACTCTAAAAGCTAAGAGTTTTTCTTCATGTTCCATTTTTGCTTTCCTCTCATCAGACTCTCTTTGTAACTTCCTTTCTTCAGCTTGAGCCTGCATTTGAAGTCTTTCATTTTCAGCTTCTTTTTCAAGTCTTTTATTTTCAGCTTCTTTTTCAAGTCTTTTATTTTCAGCTTCTTTTTCAAGTCTTTTATTTTCAGCTTCTTTTTCAAGTCTTTTATTCTCAGCCTCTAGCTGTAGCTTTCTTTCCTCAGCTTCTGATTCCCTTTTTTGTTTTTCCATTTCCATTTGGAATCTCTTTTCATCCATCTGCATCTGCAGTTTCTTTTGTTCAGCTTCCATATGCAGTTTCTTTTGTTCAGCTTCCATTGCTTTATCATATCGAGCAGTTGCAAATTCTTCTAACTTATCACCAGTCTTCCCAAGCAATTTACCCTGCTCAATAAAGTGCTCAAATGTAGACATGTTGTCTAACATATGAGTCCAAAACCTGAAATAATTAACTAATTTATTTCAAACCTAAGTGTAACAAGTCTTAATTAAGCACTTGTATATTCACATCACATTATATTATCCCAGTCTCTGTGGGAAACAAGTCTCCAATCAAAGAACTTGTATATGAAATATCAGCACTCAAATCTTGATCATAAGTGCACTTCTCATTCAATAGTGCACGACACTATTCATCATTCATTTATCATCAGTATAGTAGTAACAGTGCATTAGCATAGCCCATTAACTAATTACTATAACTGTAAACAATGACTATGTAAACACATGCAGAATGTAAACATTGAAAATGTAAACAATACAAACAATGTAAACAATAACAATGTAAACAATAACAAAGATCAGCAACAATACAAAAACTTTCGCAGAAATCAACTAAAAATAAAGCAGAAATTAATGAAATATCACAAAAAATGTGACGATATCTGCGATAGAATTAAACAAAATACATGACACCACAGTGTATAAACAAAAATGTTGTATGAAACTAAATTATAGACAAGAGTAGGCTAACAAATACAAACAAATCACAACAAAACTAAAGAATGTGAAATAATAACGAAAACAATATTAAAACATGTCATCACAGCTAACATAAATAGCAACAGAAGTCGCTTAGCAAATTCCAGTATCGGAAATTTGCAAACCCTACAGAAAACGCTCACAATAGACGACCTCTATGACGTGGCATAATCTAACGGAGACACCACCCAACCGAGAACCCGCTGAAATATAAACATATAAATATACAAATAACATATAGACATATAATATATAGAATGAGATGATACACAGAAGACTCAGCAGAAGTATAAGGGCACAGTTTACATACAAACAGGCCACTTAACTTAAAGGCTTCCAATCGTAGAACAGCAGAAAAACGGATGTCAATCAACGTCCTAAAGAGCGAAGCTCCAACGATGATGGCACATCTGAACTGCTTCCACTGCTAACACGATGGTACAAGAGCTTCTGAAATACTGTGTGTTGAATTGTTTCGGCACTTGACCTTCTAATCCAAAAGTAAGTTGATGGAAATCGGTACTTGGCCTTCTTCAGAAAACAACCCGTTTCAACCGGCACTTGACCTTCTCAAAAAACGACAGCACTGGAACCTTGACAGCAGCAACTTGCTTGACTTGCGTAAAAGATAACAGCAGTCCGAGTTATCCGGCAACATGTAACAACGCCGGGTACTGTCAAATTCTTGTTTCCGTCAAAAGGTTGAAATTTTGACTTTTACCGGGCAACGCCGAGTACTTTGAAAATTTTGAAGATGTTGACTGTATTGAAGAATGTTAATTTCTTGAAGGATGCTGATGAATTCTTGTTGAAAATGAAGTGGGTAAGGGACCCCGTGTTTGCTAGTACCAGAATCAAACCAGCTTATGGCCACCAAATGATGCGTGATGCCATATGATGATGGATGGCATCCGCATGTCTGGTTTTGTGTAGTGTGTAGATGTGTTCAGTCAAAACAATGTTCATGCAACAATAACAGGGCAATCCACATAACTGATGCGTGATGCCATATGATGATGGATGGCATCCGCATGTCTGGTTTTGTGTAGTGTGTAGATGTGTTCAGTCAAAACAATGTTCATGCAACAATAACAGGGCAATCCACATAGGACGTCAGTAAACTCACGACGTATAAAGTCAATGAGTCTTGAAACAGCCGTTGACGTTTTTCTTCATTATTTATTGTGGACGCCACAGTGACAAAATGGTTACGCAAATGTGTAGGCACATCAAACAGTCATTATCACAGCAACATTCAATACAGCAATAAACGGTAGACAGCATTACAATGATGAGTCAGATGCATGTTATATTTCAAAGTGCTGTAAATGTAGTCAGGTGGAAAACTCCATCCTTTTCTATAACAGCCAGGAGATAACCAGATGTATGAGATCAGTTCACTCTCCTTAGTTTGACTTCAGCAAGACAGACACGTCTGCCGAAGTATAAATAATGTCCTCAAGAATATCCTCTAGATAATAAAGGTTTTCTAAACCTAGTTCATTTAACAAAGTAGCAAGTAATGGTCCTTGGTACCTGCATCAACCGATGCAGTACAATGCAGCGACATGTGAGCTGGGAAAGAACATCTCGTGACGACGACTTTCGGAGACAGGCTATGAATCGAAATCGCTCACGACCCAAAATCGATAGAGTTAATGAAAAAGTCAATTTACCTTGCTTTCATGAAATACACAGAAATATCACGCCTCCCGACATGTGGGAAAACACTAGAGGTATTATCTCGAATAAACGAAATATCCATTAAGAGGACTACACATCCCTGACAGAACAAAAAATAGCGGAGATCCCCTCTTCAACGAGGCATCTCTTTCGCCATTCCAAATCGCCCACTCCCCCTAGTGGTGGGCGGAAACCGATCGACCAAACAACAAGACAAGTCATGCGCAGTCCAGCGCAAAAATGACCACAGCTCAAAAGTTAACTGCATTCGATACTAACGCGAGAAGACAAATGCTTACCGAGAAAAGTGACTATAGATTTCAAGCAGTTGTTGCCCTTGCAAAAAAAAAAAAATCCTTTAGTGCCAACCTGTTAAGTGAAATATTCTGACGCGTTAAATTAGTTATTATTTTCATATTGAAATACTCGTTTAATCTGAGTTTTCTTTAATATGTAGGCAACCACGTGGGTTTATTTAGACAGCCGAGAGTTCTCCATTTTTTTCCTTCTGGCCATGATTGATCACACGTAATTAAATTCTCATCTTTATCATAATTTCCATTTTCTCCTGACGCTACTTCTATGTCCTCACTATTGTATTTCTATGTTAACTCTTACTTACTTACTTGGTCGTTTCTCTTCTACCCTGGGGTGTAGAGGTTTGCCATAGAGAGCGCCATACTATCCTATCGACTGATTGCCTCCAGGACTGGTTCCAGTCTAGTCCTCAGTCCTTCAGAGATTGTCTAATGTTGTCCCCCCAGCGGACTCAGGGTCGACCTGGAAGTCTGGATCCCTGGCTCTTAGTTTCCCATACTTGTCTTGGTATCTGATCTTGTCCCTTTCTGCAGATATGACCAAACCATCATAGTCGGGACTGTTCTACTTGGGTCTGCAGGGGCTGAGTTTTGAGGCCTTGCCGTATCGTCTGGTTGCTGACCGTGTCTCTCCCTGTTACTTCAGCCTCATTTCTCAGAAATCTCATTTCTCAGAAATCTCATTTCTGAATTTTGGAGCTGGCTTTTGTGAGTTGTAGTCATTGCCCATGACGCGCAAACGTCGGTCAAGACTGGAACATAGGTGGAGCGATATACAGCCATCCTTGTCTTCTTGCCAACTTCTTTTTTACTTAGGAATCCTCGATTTATGGCCTGAAAAAGTCTTCCACCTGCTGCTCTTCGTGTAGCCAACTCTTCTATGACGCATCCCTTCTAGTCTGTGACAGTTATGTTAACTCTCACAGGACCTAATGGTATTGCCATTTCTGACGCAAGGAATTTTCTGTCGCTTTTAGTTTTTTATACAGTAGTAAAGTTAAAGGGCTGGCACATTCAACATTTTAAAAAAAATTATGACAGTGTTATAAACTGTTGTAAACAAAACTTAATATAAATTAATACAATATAAAATTGGGACAACTTGAAACAAAAACTTTGTTCAAATATGTCAGCTCCAAAAAACTAGCCTTCCATCAGGAGCACCTGGGAAGAGTCAGCCCCCAGATACTGGCTTCTCGTTCTTTAGGAGTTAAAAAGAAATGTCCTTGGTTAGAGTTGATCTCATATAAACCTTTTCTCTTTCCGTTCATTATGGAGAATTGAACCACCACTGTAGCTGGGCTCCTGGCTTAGGAGGAAGCACGCACCATGCCATAGCAATCACGTGCTCTTGCAGCGATAGTTTCTGTAGCAGTTTAAATGATGCGGTTGGTCGCCTCATGCGCAACCTCATATTTGTAACATCTTACGACATTCCTGACGGAGCAGAAGTCCTATTCTGTCTCTGTCTTCTCAGAGTCCCCTGGAATCTACACGGGGCTTAGTACCATACATTTCTTGTCCGCTAAAAGTCCTTGGCGCTAACGGCTTCACTGTTTTCATAGACCAGTAGAAAGTTCCTGACCAACATTACAGGGTCGTTCATTGGCGTTTTTAGGATTTTTTTTTTTTTTTTTCTGTGGTCGGATATTCGTGTGAGAATTTGAAAATTTTTGACTGAGAATTGAGTTGTGATATATAACCGAAGGATTTCTGTCCATGATTGAAAGAATCGTGCCTCGCTGCGTGAATGAACAGTGACAGATGTGCTTAGCTAGTCGTGTGGACGTTACGATTCACTTTCGCCGCGAGGATATGGCACCGTGCGGGTGATTCCTAATTCGAACACCCAGAGTGCCTATCATTTGGTTACTTTTCTGTTGTCCAGTGTCCGGCTATCTTTGTTTCTTGCCAGTGGCTATTTTAGTGCTTATTTATCTGGTGTCTTTTGTTATCTACGTAGGGTTGTAGTTATGGAGAGATGGGCGCACAATTGTTAGAATATGCACATGCACCTGAAAAAAACAAAAACTAATAGTTAAAGCTTGAAGTCAATCTGTGGGATGTGGTTTTTTTTTTTTTTAATGCTACAGCAGCAGACACTTCATCAAATATCGCAGTGCAGGCAGCGTTGGCGAAGCTTGCAGTACTTTTTCTGGAATATCCCTTATCATGGCTTCATCATGCTAGCGGATAGATAATATACGTCCTTTTCAGGGCTTAGCATGCATTAACGCTGCAAGTGCTAGCAGTCCTTGTCAGGGACCAGCCCTTTTCAGGGCTTAGCATGCATTAACGCTGCAAGTGCTAGCAGTCCTTGTCAGGGACTAGCCCTTTTCAGGGCTTAGCATGTATTAACGCTGCAAGGGCTAACAGTCCTTGTCAGGGACCAGCCCTTTTCAGGGCTTAGCATGTATTAACGCTGCAAGTGCTAGCAGTCCTTGTCAGGGACCAGCCCTTTTCAGGGCTTAGCATGTATTAACGCTGCAATGGCTAACAGTCCTTGTCAGGAACCAGCCCTTTTCAGGGCTTAGCATGTATTAACGCTGCAAGGGCTAGCAGTCCTTGTCAGGGACCAGCCCTTTTCAGGGCTTAGCATGCATTAACGCTGCAAGTGCTAGCAGTCCTTGTCAGGGACCAGCCCTTTTCAGGGCTTAGCATGTATTAACGCTGCAAGTGCTAGCAGTCCTTGTCAGGGACCAGCCCTTTTCAGGGCTTAGCATGTATTAATGCTGCAAGTGCTAGCAGTCCTTGTCAGGGACCAGCCCTTTTCAGGACTTAGCATGTATTAACGCTGCAAGTGCTAGCAGTCCTTGTCAGGGACCAGCCCTTTTCAGGGCTTAGCATGTATTAACGCTGCAAGTGCTAGCTGTCCTTGTCAGGGACCAGCCCTTTTCAGGGCTTAGCATGTATTAACACTGCAAGTGCTAGCAGTCCTTGTCAGGGACCAGCCCTTTTCAGGGCTTAGTATGTATTAATGCTGCAAGTGCTAGCAGTCCTTGTCAGGTTTAGCCCTGATAGACAGTAATAGTCCCTTTTCACCATCATTATTTTCCCTTTTGGTTCCTTATGGAGCCTCCACTGCCATTTGTCCCCTTGTCAAGAAGCCTGCACCAATCACTCACATGCTCTTGCAGTTGTGGTTTATGCAGCGATCTGTTTTATATGTTGAGGTGTTGCCAGCCTCCCCCATACACAACCGTAATTTAGTCGCATTAGACAACTTGCAGTAGTTATATTCGTTATTCGTCTCCCCAGAGGCCCCCGGGAACTATTCAGGGCTTAGTATTTGTCAACACTGAACTAAAGTTGACAGAAGTCACTGACTTTTGAATGGCAATGGCGCTGTGATATAACCAAATGGACCAGTCTTGGTTTGAAAGAAACGTGCCTCGCCACAAGAAGGTAAAAACCTCAAAGAAAAAAGAGATACTGAACAAACATTTTCATAGGAGGTACTGTCTTCTTTTTAAATTGGTTTGATTTAAGTGAGTATTTGTTTTTTTCTTGTCTGGGTGGGGAGACGTTATTTTTAAAAGACATGGCAGGTTGAATTTCAAACCAGCTTTGTGAATATTGACATGTTATGGGTTGAACGTGGCTTGGGTAAGCGGACATGAAAGAAATAGGATTAAGGACGAGAGATTGTTGCGGAAGAAATGCCAGAAACAAAATGGCAAATGTGATGTTGTTTTGTATTTGAAAAGTTAATGAGCAACCGAGAATAACTCACGAGACAAAATACAAGAAATATTGCAACCTGCCAGGTGCCGAGAAGTAGGCTTGCCAAATTCTAGTGCTAATTGCTGAAACTTGTTAACTCGAGTGTCATGTATTACCTCTTGTTTTCCTACATGCATTTTTCAACCGTAATTCCTTGCATGTGCATTTAAATCTCTTTAACCGATGCCTGCATAAAACGGTTTTAACTTGGCTCGGAATAATTTGAACTTTTCACACAATTTGTCTTCATTACCTTTAAAATAAAAGTTCATTAGTGCCAAAATGTGTTAAATTAAATATTCTTATGCTTCGAATTAGTTATTGTTGTCATATTGAAATAGTCGCTTAACCTGAGTTTTCTTAAGTATGTAGACAACGACTTTAGTTTATTTAGACAGCTTATTGACAAAGAATTTTTAAAGCGAATCTCTCCATAATTATCGTCATTAGTCGGCAGCTGTCCACGAAGCATATTCATTCATCCATTACCATTTAGCTCCCCGTGATGCATAGGTCGTCAGCACGCGCATGCCACGTGCACGTGCCGCGTGGCATCAGCTCAAGGGTTTTTTCGTGCATTCCTCGCAATTTTCATTTCTGTCTCCGGTGCTCTTCTTCGTGCACTTTTTCTGTCTACCCCTGTATCTCTGACCTTGGGGATTCCAGAACAAGGACTGCCTGTTAACCATTTGACCCCGGAACAACGCTCAGAGCGTTGGTCAGATTTGACACCCGTGCCAAAACAACTCTCTGAGCGTTGTTTTTATTCTATTACCAATTAAAATTACGGCGCAGGGTGGAAAACAATTGCGGAGTCAAAAAGTTAATGCTAACCAGCAGGTTTTCTTAGTGTATGTCGTCTCCACCATCAGCGTCTTCTTCTCATCTCCTGTTTCACTGGCACTTGTCATCAGTTCCACATTGGTGATTTTGTTGTACAACAAGCTAAAGATAGGAACCACCGATGAGAGTGACTGTGACACTTGTCATCAGTTCCACATTGGTGATTTTGTTGTACAACAAGCTAAAGGTAGGAATCACCGATGAGAGTGACTGTGACACTTGTCATCAGTTCCACATTGGTGATTTTGTTGTACAACAAGCTAAAGATAGGAACTACCGATGAGTGTAACTGTGACACTTGTCATCAGTTCCACATTGGTGATTTTGTTGTACAACAAGCTAAAGGTAGGAACCACCGATGAGAGTGACTGTGACACTTGTCATCAGTTCCACATTGGTGATTTTGTTGTACAACAAGCTAAAGGTAGGAATCACCGATGAGAGTGACTGTGACACTTGTCATCAGTTCCACATTGGTGATTTTGTTGTACAACAAGCTAAAGGTAGGAACCACCGATGAGATTGACTGTGACACTTGTCATCAGTTCCACATTGGTGATTTTGTTGTACAACAAGCTAAAGATAGGAACCACCGATGGGTGTAACTGTGACACTTGTCATCAGTTCCACATTGGTGATTTTGTTGTACAACAAGCTAAAGGTAGGAACCACCGATAAATGTAACTGTGACACTTGTCATCAGTTCCACATTGGTGATTTTGTTGTACAACAAGCTAAAGGTAGGAACCACCGATGAATGTAACTGTGACACTTGTCATCAGTTCCACATTAGTGATTTTGTTGTACAACAAGCTAAAGGTAGGAACCACCGATAAATGTAACTGTGACACTTGTCATCAGTTCCACATTAGTGATTTTGTTGTACAACAAGCTAAAGGTAGGAACCACCGATGAATGTAACTGTGACACTTGTCATCAGTTCCACATTAGTGATTTTGTTGTACAACAAGCTAAAGGTAGGAACCACCGATGAGAGTATCTGACACTTGTCATCAGTTCCACCTTGATGATCTTGTTGTACAACTAGCTTAAGGTAGGAACTACTAATGAGTGTAACTGTGACATTTGTCATTAGTTCCACCTTGGTGATCTTGTTGTACAACTAGCTTAAGGTAGGAACTACTAATGAGTGTAACTGTGACATTTGTCATCAGTTCCACCTTGGTGATCTTGTTGTACAACAAGCTAAAGGTAGGAACCACCGATGAGTGTAACTGTAACACTGATAAAATGCCTGCTGGACATCTGCTTCAAATATGTTCCTATGATGAACAGAGAAAGCGCATATAGCTGTCACCAGTACCATTCGTGGAAAAGCTCTACCGAGATTCAAATAGCCTCAAACTGACTACTTCTTTCTTTGAAAACATTCAAGTGGACGTCTGAGAGTGTACGACGAAGAAGTACCATTTCAGTGCTTCTATTCTTTGATTGATTTTGTTTTCCCTTAGTCTGAGAAGAAGATGCCTTCAATAAATTCATGACAAGCCTTTCACGGCCTGTGCCATCGGTTCTGTGACTTTAGATTGTCTTTCTCTCTGTCTCTTTTCATGTCAGAGTCCAGTTCTTTTCTCCGTGTGTTGTGTCGGTCTCCCTCTAAACTTCTTCTGCCCTTGGGATTCTAGATCAAGGACTGCCTTGTAATGCTGACAGTAGATTTTTTCAGTGTATGTCCTATCTAATGGCATCGTCGTCTTCTCACTTATTGTTCCGCTGGCTCTTTTCATCATTTTTACATGGATATTTTCACCATTTTCACGTGGATGTTTTCATCATTTTCTCACGCATATTTTCAACATTTTCACATGGATGTTTTCACCATTTTCACGTGGATGTTTTCATCATTTTCACGTGGATGTTTTCATCATTTTCTCACGGATATTTTCACATGGATGTTTTTACCATTTTCACGTGGATGTTTTCATCATTTTCTCATGGATATTTTCACATGGATGTTTTCACCATTTTCACATGGATGTTTCCACCATTTTCACATGGATGTTTTAACCATTTTCACATGGATGTTTTAACCATTTTCACATGGATGTTTCCACTATTTTCACATGGATGTTTTCACCATTTTCACATGGCTGTTTTCACCATTTTCACATGGATGTTTTAACCATTTTCACATGGATGTTTTAACCATTTTCACATGGATGTTTCCACCATTTTCACATGGATGTTTCCACCATTTTCACATGGATGATCTTGTCTTATCATCTCAATCCTTCTATTCTATTCAAACACCTTTTTATGAAAGCCTGCAACTTCTTGGTTGTCGTTTTTATTGTTCTCCATGTTTCGTAGCCGTACAATATGACTGCCCTGACATTCGAGTTCAAGATTATTATTTTTTGTTGGATTTGGTTTTTTCGATTTCCACTTTTTTTAACGAAATGCAGTGAAAGCATCTCTAGCCTTTTATATTCTTATTTTGATATCAATATCTCTGTTCCCTTATCTTTGTCTGTAGTGCTGCCAAGATATATTAATGTAAGGGTGTTTATCCCAGTGCAAACTTGCTATCGTTGTCTACATTTTCATTATCAATGTTTTTTTTCCTTATGTATTTTCAGAGCCACTCACTCTGATCTCTCATCAAGTATTTTTATTTCATCTAGAAAATCTATTAGTGTCGCTATCAATTTTTTGTAAGCTGTGCCGTACCTTTACAGCGCATATAAACCCATTGACGTTACAGAAAATAAAAAAGAAATATTTAATAGCAAGAACTGTAAATTTTATGCAGTGCTAAAATTACAATCCCGTGCAAGCATAATAGAAGGAGGCGCAGAACGTATGGTGAAGAGAATTGGAGACAATCATTACTAAGCTGCCTGTAAAGCATTTGCCGTCAACTGATTGCAACCAAGTCCTCCTGTCCTGTGCCATCCGTGCAAGTTTATTCCGTATCTTCGCAGTTCTTTTATGCCTGTCACCAGCTTTCTTCTCCATTGGGGGGGGGGGGGGGGTTCTCCTTCGTTATCTTTTACTGTGATGGGACATTATCTACTCAAAGAGGCATGGAAATCCACAGAACGAAAAAGGAGTGTGGGAGCTCATCGGCGGCAGATCAACAACGCACTGTTTCTACAGAAAATACGTTTCTAGATCTCAGCCAGGATTAAATCCACAGCGCGGAGAATATTCCAGTTGATTTGCCTGATGATGATCTCACGCACTTCTTGGACCGGAAAAGAGATGCCATTACCAAGGTGGAACGGGTTCACTACCCAGCGCAGGTAAGAAAAGACGAAAGGATGCGGACACTTGGGAGTCATGAACTAGGCTCGCCCCCCCCCCCCCTTTTTTTTTCTTAGTGTAAAGAAGATAAAGAGCCGAAACGCTTGTCCGGCGGTGGAACCTTTCTGATGATAGGGTTTCCTATCAGGCTTTGGGGATTCCAGAATAAGGACTTCCATGTAATGCTATCTGCTGGTTTCTTCCATGTATGTCCTCTCCATTGCCGACGTCATTTCCTCAGCTTTATGTTCCCCTGGTATGTGCCTGGGGCTTTCCATCAGTTCCACCCTGGTAATGTTGTTAATGATTCGCGAGCCATGTAATGATATTCAGGTTCAGAGATGTGTGAAATGAATTTGAAATGTTTCTGCTAGTGCTCAATGCGGGCAGTACGCCTACAAGCAGTGAACGTTGGAAATGCATTAACTGCAGATGAGGTCAACGGAGATGGCGTCTTAAGGATGGTCTCCTGGGTTCGATTCCCTGGTGAGCCTATCACTTCTGTTAGTGTTCTGTTGTCTGTTGATCTCCTTCTTTTAGTATGTCCTACGAGTGCCGTACACATAGGAAAATTTGTTTATTACTTATTGTTAGACTAAAGAAGTTGGCATCCTCGCCGGTGCTACGGAGTTCGTGCACTGTGCTGAGATCCTCCTTGCGTGATCTAAGGGAGGAGATCGGGGCACTGATGGAGTTGCTGTGTGCAATGAAGATGATCCTTAACACCAAACCAGACTACAGAAGTGTTACATCTGACGGGAAATATGCAATTAGAAATGTAGTTAAAAGGTAGACCCATAGCAGATACTGCCGTAGGGGAGTAAAGTGTTAGAGATTTCACTATACTAGTTCCAGCTTTGAGAGATGGGTTGACCAGACCAGTTCCCTTCCTCGTTGCCTGTTCCTTCCATAACTCACGAGCAGAGTCAGGTACCCATTTACAGCTGGATATCCTGGAGCGTGACGCCACCGTGTTAACAGCAACATAAGATGTTTGAACTAACTCGTGCATGTGATCATCATTATTTTCCGTTTCCGCTCCCTGTGAAGCAAGAGACCCACCACTACAGCTGGCCTCCTTGCAGGAATTCTACACCAGAGACATTCATTTGCCCCAACGGCGGTAGTTTGTGTAGCAATTCATTTGTCATGATTACATTGCCAGCTCCATGGACAACCGTATTAGTCGCCACCTTACGACATATGTTAGATCAGGGGTTCTCAGTCTTATTTTGTTCATGCCCCCCCCCCCCCCCCCATCCTAAGCCTCATTTCCCTCTGTGATTCCCCCCTCCCCATAGTTGCTGTTAGCTGGGGAAAAGGTACTTTACCATCTTACTACTGTGGCCCCCAGAAATATGGCATGGCCTCCTTGGTGGTCATATGGCCCGCGTTGAAAACCACTGTGTTAGATAACAGGAGACTACACAGGGATACATAGCAAGCACTATTGACTGGAACCAGCACTGGTCAAAATGGTACTCATATGAACGGGCTTCATCGCGTGTCATATTTAAGTACTTACAGCAGTCAACGGAGTGGCATATGGCAACAACCCACTTCTCTCAACGAAAAACTGTTTGGAAATGTCAGAAACCTTGAGCTGACTACTGCCTTCATTAGAGTCATTAATGTAGAAGTCTGATGGTGAACGAGATGTCAGGAACTTCGAGCTCACTACTGCCTTTATTAGAGTCATTAATGCAGAAGTCTGAGGGCGAACGAGATGTCAGGAACCATGAGCTGACTACTGCCTTTATTAGAGTCATTAATGTAGAAGTCTGAGGGTGAACGAGATGTCAGGAACTTCGAGCTGACTACTGCCTTTATTAGAGTCATTAATGCAGAAGTCTGAGGGCGAACGAGATGTCAGGAACCATGAGCTGACTACTGCCTTTATTAGAGTCATTAATGTAGAAGTCTGAGGGTGAACGAGATGTCAGGAACTTCGAGCTGACTACTGCCTTTATTAGAGTCATTAATGTAGAAGTCTGATGGTGAACGAGATGTCAGGAACCTCGAGCTGATTACTGCCTTTATTAGAGTCATTAATGTAGAAGTCTGATGGTGAACGAGATGTCAGGAACCTTGAGCTGAGTACTGCCTTTATTAGAGTCATTAATGTAGAAGTCTGAGGGTTAACGAGATGTCAGGAACCTTGAGCTGACTACTGCCTTTATTAGAGTCATTAATGTAGAAGTCTGAGGGCGAACGAGGAAGAACACGAAGAAGATATCTAGTACTAGAACAATGTCGTCAACGTTTCCTTTTATCAGATCTACCAGCGAGAACATCGAACTTCCTTTGTGATTTGCATCCTTTGTTTAAACATCTTATAATGCATCTATATTAATTCTCACTTTACTTGGGGAGGGGGGGGGGCTGGCAGCGTGATCATCTAAAACTAATTGCTACAGAAATCATTGTTATTGTTGTTGATCAGAGTCGACGTGACTGCACTCCGGGAAAACCCATAGGTGCTCAGTCTCCATCAGCAAATGTTGAAAGGTATGAATGCTAATGTTCATATTGCGCGCTAGTTGCATACACGCCGGATGCATCCTCTCACACGCCCGTCTCTGGTGGTCTTACGTTTCTTACCAAATTCCAGCAGTCTTAGCTTTGATGGTTCATCGATTGCAGTGTCATTCTCTAACAGGCGATCATTATTTGCCCTCAGTATCTCTCCCTTATCCATATCCAGTGCACCTTCTATGGGTGCTCTTGAAGCTAGTCTATCAGCACTTTTATTGCCGCGTACCTCTGCATCACCAGGACAGTAGATACACACCAGTTCCTGAAGATTCGAGCCTTCTATGGAAGTTTTCCACTCATGCCGGAGCCATCCACTTTGGTCCTTCCGAAGCATGGATTGTGAGTCTGACACAATAACCGCCCTTGTTAATGAAGTCTCAGACAACCACCTTAAGGTCGTAGTAGCTACCTCTACCTCCATTCCCATGCTGGAGGTTGTTGTCATGTAATCCCCGCTGTGTTCAGCTGCAAAAGCACATGAATGCTTTGATGGAGGCTTCCTGCAAGGAGACCAGCTGTGGTGGTGACCCCGTGTTCCATAGTTAACAAATAGGGAAATGATGATCATGATGCATTAAGTTCTCTAGTTTGCTTGCGCATGTCCTTGACGAACACTATGTAGACGTAACGCAGGCTCTTTGTCCTTGTAAGTCTAGCGAGACCTAGTTTCGTTCACCGTACTGTGGTATAGGATAGAGGATGTGAAAGTACGACAGAAGAGAGACCAGTAAATAGATGGAACGAGGGTGTGCACACCTAACATTTAGGAGATTAAAAGATCAGATAATGCCATGGTGGCCATAGCCCGGCCACACAAGCCGCACATTGATCCAATTCAACCATTATATATCATTTAGCTCCCCAAGAGCATAAGCGTTCAGCCAAAAACATGCCAAATCTCCTATCGCTAGCCATCAGCTCAAGATCTGTCCATGTCTTCCCTATCATTATCGTTTCTCTCTCTAGCTCTCTCTTCTCCATGTGTTCTTGGATGTGTCTCTACTTTAGTGCCGTGGGAAATTCCAGAACAAAGACTTCCTTGTAGTGCTGTCAGAAGGTTTCCTCAAAATATGTCCAGTCCATCGCCAGCGTCAGCTTCTCATCTCCTGTCCCACTGGTCATTGTCTGGTTCTTGTAATCAGTTCCGCGTTGATGACCTTCAATGCTTCTATCCTGCAAAAGCATCCATTTTTGAAAGTCTATGACTTCTTGGTTGTTGTTTGTGGTGTTCTCCGTGCTTCAAAGTCATACAGTAGGACTGACTTGACAGTTGTTCTCATTACGTGCCAGAAATTATATTGAAATTTCGCCGAATAACATTGAATAATGTTCAAAACATATTATGTTATATGTTTACTCCGGGGATGATACAAACGCATTACTGGGAAGCTGAGATACCAGTGACATTCATTTTTAAGAGAATATTTTTTTTAAAACTTTGGCATATAATCATAATCGATGGCTTTTTGCAAAAGTGCCTGTGTTAATGCGGTCCCAAAGGTTGCCAAATATTCCACCCCTGAGAAAAAGTGTTATTTCCACATGGAAAGTTGGCTGTAATAAATCTGTGAGGTTGTTTGAGACAACCTATGGAACACTAGGATAGGCAATTTCCTGGCCATGTTTGTCTCTTGGGTGTTACCTCCCCACTGATACCGCTGTCGTCCTTTGGCTCTTTCGCCATCAATTTTTCCTTGTTCTGTTGAAGATTGTGTCCTATCGTCGGCTGTATCATCATCTCAGGAAAGATTTATTATCTGATCTTTGTGAACGCAGGGACTCCTTGCGGTTTGGGGGGGGGGGGGGGCCACTGATAAAACAAAGGAGCATCACTGATCCCATCAGACATGTCGTAAGAGGAATCTGTGGCACTTGATGGGTACGATACCTTTGATCTAACGTTTTGTAGACCTTCCCGCTTTTTCCTGGTTGCCCTTATTCAGTGTCCGTACAACTGGTTCGTTTGTCATCGTTCTTATAATACAGACACTATGTTCCTCTAGTCATATTGTCTTTCTGAGACGTTCCCAACATTTATGTTAGTTCGTTACCCTTCATCTCCATAAGAAGGGTGGACCTTTAACAGACTCAGTGCTCCTTTCACGTGCTATCAGGTCAAGGTCTTTCTATGTATTCCTTATCATTTTGCCTACGATTCTCGTCTTCATGTGTTTTTCTGTCCGCCACTCCGTCTCCTAGTCTGGGAATTCCAGAAAAAATGTAATGCTTTCAACAGGTTTCCTCAGTGCGTCCCATTCATCGCCAATAAATATATTTATGTACACTATTTAACTCGGAGATCTCCAACATTTTTTTTTTCCAAATGGCGACGCGTATTACAATATCTGCAGGATTTCGTGCTGAATGTTGTATTATTAGTGCTGTATGCGATAAATAAGATGAAATAATAACTTTCGTGGTACCCCTTGTCGTCGCTAATGACACACCAGATGAGAAGCTTTGACCATACTGGTGTTTGCATTTCTTCTTACACTAGAACTTTCGGGTCCTACCATCTGCACACAATTCTATGCCTTGATTTAATTTATTATTTAATTAAATTTTTTTTTTTAAATCCTGCTCCTATGGAAATGTCCTTGTTTGACAACGGTATTATAATATTGATAAATATGCTGTGGTTATTAGTTATGTTCTACTTTTTGAGCTAACCTTTGCTAATGAGAAACTTTCTTTCCTCAGGGAACTAACATTGCCGCAGGAAAATGCAGAGGAATCGTTATTGGAACAGGCCTGGCTACCGAAATTGGTGAGTATTGCACGACAGCTGTGTGTGCTTTTAGCTCTGCAGCGTAAACATCGTCTTCCTCACCAACTACTGCCGCTGTCACCACTACTGCTGCTACTACCACCACCCACCACTGTTACTGTTACTGCGACCACTAGCACTGCTGTTACTACGTACTACACTTCCACCACCATTCTTACTACTAATACTGCGACCCCTTTTACTGTTACTGCGACCGCTGGTACTATTACTACTACCTACTAGACTACCTCCACCATTCTTAATACTAATACTGCCACCTGTTACTACTGCTGCTATTTATTTTACAGCAACAACAACAGTAACTACTACTGCTGCTGCTACTATTACTACTACTACGACTACAAAGAAAAAAAAACTACCGGTTGTTTTTCATCTTCTTCGGCATACAGACGCAGCGAGGAAAGGAACTGGTTAACCCCACCTCATAACGCGGGATCTAGCATAATGAAATCTCTCACACTTCACTCCCCCTACTGCAGTATCTTATATGGAACTGCCTTCGTTTTGATGACACATTGATAATCTATTTTCTAGCCGCCTTTTGATGCTACCTTCCCACTTACAGCGCGTTTGACCTGTTTCCCCATTTGTCTTAGGCTCATCCTAATATTATAGTTTTATTGTTGTCGAAACTGCAGATCGGGCCTCGTTCTGGCTGTGACACAGCCACAGAAGGCTATGGAATTCAGGACAGTAATTTATAGATAACATAATTATTACACGTTGTTGTTGTTGTTTAACTAGGGCTGCTGAGCTTCTCGCTCTTTTGCGGCCAATACCAAGTTGAAGACACCTCGGTATTATCTACACAATAGATCTAGGCTTTTCCTGTGGCTTTTCTGCCATTATGAAACATGTTGAGTTGAAGTCATGAGCTCGAGCTTCTCTAGCTTGACTTGCATGTAAAGGATCACCACATCTGGTCCCAAGCTAGGAGGAAGAAGCGCGTGGCAGATAGTGCATTCCCCGCCATTCAAGGGGGCTATCCAAATATGCAGAGCTAAAATCCTGTGCTCTGGTTCAGGGCTGTCCTAAGGAATTGTCACGTCCTACACAGGGCCACTTCTCAGCTTCCTCTGCTTATCATGATTCCATAGTGAGATCCTCCTGCATGCAGACAACCAGAAAAGGACCAGGTTGCAACCAGGGCGGAATAGGTTCACTACCCTGCGCAGGAGGACAAATCAACAGGAGACTGACGATTGAAAGTCATGACCCAAGTGGGCCAGACCACATTAGCGTAAATCAGATGTAGGCAACGCAGGAGCTGTAAGGATCTGCTTTAATAGCACTGAGCTGTACCTTGATAAAATCATGCACGTTTTCAGGTTTCAGAGTATGTGGAATTTGGAGAAACAAATTCAGTCTATATAAAAACTTTTATCTCTGCCGCACGATCTGCTTCACGATCAGCCGAATTATGAAAAATTAAACATTTGACCGAATGTAAGCTTCACTTCAGAGAAAAGATCACTTTCTACCACATACAGTTCACAAACAAAGTGAATTTTAGTCAGCTAACTTGTGGGTGTTCACTGGGAATGCGATTAAAGTATCTTTAAACCCGAGGAACACCACCCTTTTAAGTGCCAGTGGGAGATGGTTACTCCGAAATTTACCTAGGTTAAAAATTCTTCTTGTTTCCCCCCTTCCGTCACCTAGAAATATACCAAATTATGCCTTGGGGTCTACGGTAGATCAAGATCGACCGGTTGCCGTTCCCTGGTGTAAATGATATAAAACACTTGTCTGGTCGGGGAGAAAGGAGGGGGGGGGGGGGCGTAATTCTGATGACCAGATTGCTTCTATTGTAACACTCCGTATAATTTCCAATCATTAATTTGTCATCAGTGTTAAGTCTTCTCGCTTTATGTTAAAAATATTGTATTTTTCTTATTTCACATCTCTTCATTTGTTTGCGTCTTTGTTCAAGAGGTCCTAGAAAACCTAGAAAGGAAAAGAGAATTAAAATGAGGGAGATCAAAATTAGACAGCAAAAATATTTTGGCCATGTAAAAAAAGACATAAGACTTGACTGAAGACCGTAATAGAAGGCAGAGTTTAAGGCAAACGTGCAAGAAGAAGGCACGGCGCTGTAAGTGTGAAGATAACATCAAGAGATGGACAGAAAAAAGTCTTTCAGAGTGCACCATGAAAACAAGAGACAGGAGACGTTGGAGATCCATTGCAGCCAACCTTCGATGTGAAGATGGCACCTGATGATGATGTTGAGTTTCACGAAATATGCCCGATCCCTTCAGTGAGTTCACATTTCTAATGCTCGTTAATCCCTCTTCTGTCAACATAATTTCCCTTTTCGCTTCTTACGGAGCATGAGAGCCACCATTGCAATTGTCTCCTGGAAGCCTGCACCAGAGTATGCATGTGCTTTTACAGCTGTGGTTTCTGTATCTCTTTGTTTTACACGATGAGGTTGCCACCCCCCCCCCCCATGCACAGCCTCATTAGTTACGTCTTACGACGTGCCTTATCCTTATCCAAGGCTTGTAGGTGTGATTTGGCTGCTGTAGACCATGCTGCTGATCCGTACTCTAATATTGGTCTTATTGCACCTGTATAAACTTTCTTCAGTGCCGTTTCGTTAGCTCCCCAACTTGATCCAGCTATTTTCCTCAGTATGGCAAGTTTTCTTCTTGCTTTGGCCTCTGTTCTCTCGATGTGGGGCCTCCATGTCATTCTCTTATCTAATGTAATGCCCAAGTACACCGGTTCCTCGTCTGTTTGGACATGTATATTTCCAAGTCGTATCTCTCCTGCTTTGTCTTTGTTTGAGAGCGTGAAAAGTGTTGTTGAGGATTTTTCAGCGTTGATCTGCACCATCCATTTCTCTGCCCATGCTGCTATGTTGTCTGCTGCCCTTTGTATTCGCTTATTAGCGATAGTTAGGTGTTGAAGTACAGTCCTTAAGCATTGCTGCAGGAATAATAAATAACACAATAAGCCAATGTCAGCAGGTTGTATTCCTTACCGATGCAATGTCAGTTCTGCAAGCGCTCAACAGTGATAAACTGCCAGAGTTTAAAAAAGCCCTATGCGAAGTAAATATCAAAAGAAGGGTAGTGCTACAGTGGACACCATCACACTGTGGCATACCAGGAAATGAGAGAGCAGATACGTTAGCAAAAGAGGGAGCAACACGGGAACAAAAAGAACAAACAATCACATTCCAGGAAAAGAAGACCCTTATCAAGGCCATCAGGAAAATTGACCAACAAAGAGACAACTATCACTATCTTGATCGAGCAAAACAGGTGGTCCTGTTCTGTATTAGAACAGGACATAACAGACTGAACAGTCACTTATATAGACTGAGATTGGTCCCATCACCACTATGTACGTGTGGACAGGCAGCACAGACAGCCGAACAGATCCTGCAAGACTCACATGCTTAGTCAATTGCGGACTGAACATTGGCCCACAGAGACGCACATCCACACAAAGCTGTTTGGGAGTCTTGGCGAACTTTCAACCACAACAACATACATCCAGAGAATCGGACTTCTTGTGTAGACATTTCTAAACAACAGCGAACGAGAAGGAGGAGGAAAAAGAGGTGCCTGAGGATGCAGTAGTCATATTCTTTCCTTGTCTGTACAGACACTCCTGGGAACAACACTGAGCTATGTCTGTACAGACACTCCTGGGAACAACACTGAGCTATGTCTGTACAGACACTCCTGGGAACAACACTGAGCTATGTCTGTACAGACACTCCTGGGAACAACACTGAGCTATGTCTGTACAGACACTCCTGGGAACAACACTGAGCTATGTCTGTACAGACACTCCTGGGAACAACACTGAGCTATGTCTGTACAGACACTCCTGACAACAACACTGAGCTATGTCTGTACAGACACTCCTGGGAACAACACTGAGCTAAGTCTGTACAGACACTCCTGGGAACAACACTGAGCTATGTCTGTACAGACACTCCTGGGAACAACACTGAGCTATGTCTGTACAGACACTCCTGGGAACAACACTGAGCTATGTCTGTACAGACACTCCTGGGAACAACAATGAGCTATGTCTGTACAGACACTCCTGGGAACAACACTGAGCTATGTTTGTTAATGGTCATCATTGGCATTCAGCTCACTATGGATTATAGGCCTTCAACTAGTTCACGCCTAGTCTTCATGTCCTGTGCCATCCACACAAAGTTTTTCCATGTATTCTTTGTCCCTTAATTTCTGCCATCATCACTCTTCTCCGTGTGTTTTTTCTTACGGCTCCTCTGTAGTCCCAACCATTTTTTTTTTCCTTTCAGAGACCCACTGCCCCGACTTGGGGGCTCTGCTTACTAGTCGTTCCTCTTCTACCGTGGGGAGTAGAGGTTTGCCAGAGACAGAGAGATGTCATTCTATCCTATCGGCTGTCTTCCTCCTGGCCTGATTCCAATCTAGTCTGCGGTCCTTCAGATTCAGAGATTGTCTAATGTTGTCCTCCCGTCGAACATCTACGTCATCATGGAGCTCTGGATCCCTGGATCTTAAGTTTCCCATATTTGTCGTGGTAGCCGATCTTCTCCCATTCTGCAGACATGGCCAAACCATCGTAATTATGACTGTTCCACTCGGGTCTGCAGGGGCTGGGTTTTGAGGGGCTATCTCTCCAATTATATCATTTACAATTTCCATTCAGTCGCTGGTTGTATTGCCTATTAGGCCTGATGTTTTGGAGTAATTATCCCTGCCAGACATAACAACGTCATTCCCAAGACTTACCGGCAACAAATAAACCTGCGCTTGCAAAATGCACTTGACTGTTATTGATTGTTATGGCAGGCAGGAGGGCAAAGGTGGTTTCCTCTTGTGAATAAAATACCTGCATATATCCAATCGTGTAAATTGAGCACAGAAAGGTTTCAATTTATCTGGAAGAATAACACCGCCTTTGAAAAGGATGATCAAGTCATGAATGTGGCCAACGCTGTTAATGCGAGATAAGGCCGCGTCGTCAATTAGCGTGGCACTAAATCGGATCTGACGCCGCATGAAAGCGAGTTTGAATTCTGCCACAAGCAATAATAATAGATTGTTACAAGCTGAGATTTTGGTCACTTGCCAGGAGCTTCTGCCTGTACGGGTGAAATTTAAAAAAAAAAAAATTCAGTTTAGAAGTAAATGCTTGTGAAAATAACCGAAGATAAGGGCGAGAGATTAGAAGACATTCTACCGGTTTTTTTTTTCTTACTTCTTTTTAAAAAATAAGGGTGTAGTTTCTGTCGAAAAATGAAGAGCATAGTTTCTTTTCATTTACTTTTTCTTTTCGTACCCCTACGAGCATGCAGCCACGACTTCAGCTGGCTGGCTGCCTTACAGGAAATTTGCAGTAAAACATTCACACACTGTTGCAGCAGTGGTTTCTGAGGTCGTTTTTTTTTAACATGGTGATGTGGCCAGCCCCGTTGCATAACTTCATATTAGTTGCCTCTTACGACATGCACGAGGGAGAAGTAGTCCTATTCTTTTTGTGTCTCCTCAGAGACCCCTCCGCGGAACTAGTTTCTTCTGACCAGGGTTGTGAGTCGGCCAAACAATGTTCCCACTCCTGAAATTTTAGAAGTCCGTCTCTGATCTCCGACTCCGACTACAGTATTTTTTAAACGAGTCATTTGGCATACAATTCGGAGTCGGATTCCTGGCATTTTTTACGACTTGACTTCACTAAATAAAAACCCACTGACTCTACATTCCAGCTTCTGACATTGTATATTTTGGCACGATAAAAATGGTGTCTTTGTAGCGGTGTTATTTGATCCAATAAGAATCATGTTAACGGACTGCACAGCTCGGATGCTGCTCCGATGACGATGATGATGCATGTCTAAAGCCGTGTATACTGATTGTCACTGTAGTTATTTACTGTGTTCTTTATTGTGTTACTCCTTCTTCAAGTACATGCCAGATGGCTAGGTCGATCATGTCTCTCCACAACTTTCTTTCTACCCCCCTACTGCTATTTATCATTTCTGTCTTTGACTTCTTTCCATGCCATGATGTCAAACTGACTAGTACCTTCTCTTTGTCTTTTTTTTTTTTTTTTTTTCGTCCGCTGTATCTTTTTCCTTTAGTTTTCCTCTTGTCACAATATGGTACATTTCTTCTGCCCTTTTTGCTCCTTTAGAGCATGGCGCTACCACTGCAGATTGTCTTCCCCTGTTTAAAGCCTATACCTAGGCATTCATGTGCTCTTCCAGCTGTGGTTAATGTAACATTTTGTTGTATGAGAAGAGGTTGTCAGCCCTTTGTAGAACCTCACGTTAGTCGGCATCTTACGACATGCTTGGGTTAGCATTATTCATTCGTTAGTATCCCCCTCCCCCGGTATACACAGACCAGTATATTATGTTAGGCTGTTATATATCGCAGATGCCAGAATGGGGAACTCTGGGAACTATGAACGTGGGACTGCCGCTAATGTCTGCCAGTGTTGAAGAGGAAAGCATGGCTTGTTTGATTGTCCTTCATGTCGTGCTCAAGGTGAACGAACACAAGCTGTTCTATAGGAGTTTTCTCCAGTGGCGTAGCTAACGTGCGTGAGGGACCCCCCGGGCACAAATTAAGTGAGTCCCTCATATAATGGGCTTAACATCATCATCATCAACATTTTCCGTGACGCTTCTTGCAGCCCCTCCTACAGGGAGCCGGCACCAAACAGTCACGTGGTCCTGTAGCAGTTGCTTATCTGGTATTGGTTGTTTAACATGATGAGGTTGCCAGTCTCCATGTGCAGCATCATATTAGTTGCCTGGTACGACATTCCAGAGTGGTCAGTTGTCATATTCTATACTTGCTTCTTCAGAAACCCACGGGTATCTGTAATCAGTATACGGCAGATCTGTATACAAATGTAACTACATAGTTCATCATCATCATCAACATCATCATCAACATCATCATCACCTTTCTGCCCCCTAAGGAGCATAGACATTCAATAAATGTGAGCCAGATCCGCGTGTTCTGTTCCGTCCGCTCAAGATCTTTCAGTGTTTTCTTTATCCCTTTTATTTATATCTCCAGAAACTGGGATATGTTATGACGTTTGACACTCGAACAAAGGAAATTAAAAGACGTATCAAGGCGAAGGTCCCTACTGGCCACGACTTTTCGGGGCCCACCCGGTGCTGAGGTCTCCTGTGCGTGCGCGGTTCACCCGGGCGGTAGTGACGCCACTGGTTTTCTCCTATCCCGTCCCGTCTTCCTTTCACATTCTATCTCGCTAACTTTCCTATTTCGCCAAAACTTTCAGCAAAAAACTTGTATCGATCTTATCTTCATGAATCCACGCAATCAGTTATCAGCATTCCTCCCGTTCGTACCCGTTTCTCCATCCATGTACATTATAAGATCGTCTCCGCTGCTGCTCTATTGCTACATTGCATGGTGATTTCTGTAGCTTGTGTCTTCTCTTACCTACTTTATCATACATTACTCCCCCCCCCCCTTTCCCTGGAGTCTTTCTCTGCCCTAACAGCTTAGCCTTGCTCACGGCGCATGCAGGCCAGGTGAGACAAGAGAGTACAGTCCCCTTGCTGAGCCGTCTGCACAAGCGAACGCCTTGCCATTTTTGGCAGAGACTTTTCGCTCCGTCCTAAAGCTCCCATTTTTTTCTTTTTCCTTCGCAGGTTTGTGTATTTCTTTCTTTTAACACAAGTGTTGTATGTTCTTTTGCACCATTCTTTCGCAAGTTCTTCCTTTCCTTTTATATCTGCATGAACAAAGGTCACTTGTAGTGAGTCACAAAGTATGAGTCCGGAGAACGAGCAGGGCGCAAGATGAAGCATGAATAAAACCAGAAGGTAGGAAACATATGACTGATAAGAGGGGGGAGGGGGGGGGGAAGGGATGATAACACTAGATTGCTGCAGGTTTGTGAAAATTATAAGGTAATAACACTACAAAAAAAAAAAAGACGGGCTATAAGAATCGTGTTTTTGTTGTTACAACTGGGAGATGAAGGTTCAAAATGCAGGCAGATCTGCAAGCTAGGCTTGGGAAGCTGGTGGCGGGGAGATAAATTCGGAAACCCGTAGTTAACTAGCATGTCTGCTGAAAGAATAATGATTTTTACAGCTGGGCTTGGAGCTGTAACATGCAGTTTTCCTTTCTGGTATCTGATGTAAATGCCAGTGATTTATGTAGTCAGTCAGTGCGATTGAGTGAATGAGCGTGAGTAATTGAATTGATGAGCAGCCCCCTACAAGGTGGGGGAGAGAGACCAGCAGAGATGTTTGAGCTTACCTCACAAGGAGGGCTCAACTCAAGCACTTTTTACCCCTGTTCCAGAACAATGTGAAATGGCCTGGGCCTCATCTGAGCTGTCAGAGAGGCTGTTAATGAGTGAGAGTAATTGAATGAGTACGAGTGGATGATGGAGTGCAAATGAGTTAACGAGTTTTGTGAATAAGTGCAAGTGAGTGATTGAGTATGAGTCAGTCAATGAGTTCAAGTCAGTGAATGATTGATTCAGTAAGTGCACGTTAATAAATGATTGAGTGGTTGAGTTCAAGTTCGTAAATGAGTTTGGGTGAGTGACTGAATGAGTGTTAATGAGTGAGTGTAAGTACTTGAAGCAGTCAGTGTGAGTAAATGAATGAGTATATTAGTGCACACGTGAAAGATTAAGTGAATGGGGAAATTTCAAGTGAGTGATTGATTGAGTAAATGAGTGATTGTGTGCTTTTAAGACCCACAGCAAATGCACATACAGTACTTCAACAGCATGTGACTAAAGTCATTACCAACAGCTTAACCAAGTTTCCTCCTGTATCTCTTCTATCTATTCTTTCACTTTCGTCTTGCTGTCTGAATATTCCCTGCTATTTTTCTAGTTTTTTTTTTTTTCCCCAGTTCATTTCTTACTTACTTAGTCGTTCTTCTTCTACCACGTAGAAGTGTAGAGGTTTGAAAGAGAGAGCATCATACTATCCTATCGGCTGTTATCCTCCTGGCCTGGTTCCATTCTAGTCCTCGGTCCTTCAAAGATTGTCTAATGTTGTCCTCCCAGCAGACTCTGGGTCGTCCTGGAGGTCTGGATCCCTGGCTCTTAGTTTCCCATGATTGCCGTGGCAGCTGATCTTCTCCCATTCTGCAGACATGGCCAAACCATCTTAGTTGGGACTGTTCTACTTGGGTCTGCAGGGGTTGAGTTGTTAGGCCTTGGCGTATCGTCTGGTTGCTGACCATGTCTCTTCTTGTTACTTCAACCACCTTCCTCAGATACCTCATTTCTGAGGTTTGGATCTGACTTTTGTGAGTTGTAGTCATTGCCCACGACTCACATCCATACGTCAAGACTGGGACGTAGGTGGAGATGTATACAGCCATATTCGTTTTCTTCCCAACTTCTCTTTTGCTGAGCAGTTCATTTCTGACCTGTTTTTAACATATTTTGTTCTCTGCCTTTCTCTCTTCACCTTTGAATTCTCTCTCTGTTTCACATAATGTTACTTTGTTATTGCTCAGCATACTCACCTCCCCCTTCCTGTTTCTTTTTCTAATCTTTTTTTCTTGTTCCTCGGATGCACTTATCTAGAGCTTCTAACTTGATGTGTAAACAAATTTTATAACAGAAAGTTCCAGGATAACTGATCATAATGATCTTGTGCTGAGGACTAACAAAAATGTTAGATCGTGGGGAAGACAGATTAAATGTCTATTATCCTCCATCTTTTCAACACAATACAATCTGACAACAAAAGATGTTGAGAACAAAGATTACAAAATAAAAATCCAATAGCCAAGACGTGTAACATGTGACCTTATTAAAGTACAGCATTCATCATTTCATCCTCCATATGGATCACTCACTCTGGGAACCACCAGTCTAGTTCGTCAAGCTGTTTAGTCAGAATCCACTGGATCACATTTCTTTTGGCCAAGGTAGATGTTTTCATAACCCAATCTATAGCCAGCAGGAAGAGAAATAGTGACTAGAGGCGTCCCTGTCACACTCCAGTTCTTGCCACTAAATGTTGAAGCCGAACTGAGTTTAATTGATCCAAGCAGATTCTTTGCTATCAGCTGACTGTCGTGGATATATGTCCCTCACAGACTTCTGTTTGTTAATATGATGTGCAACAAACTGTGGACATCCAGGGACTTAATTTTTATGGCATTACCCGGACCAAAAGACCCAGCCATTTATCATTATCATGATTCAGGTCATGTCATTTGTCGTGCCTCAAGGTGTTTACCATCATGTCCTGCCACAAATTTAGCTTTTCAATGCTCATCCCTCAGTTTTATTGTTGATCTCTTCCTATGCCATAGTGTTTGTATGCTATAGTGTTTGTATGTCATAGTGTTCATATGTCATAGTGTTCATATGCTATAGTGTTTGTATGTCATAGTGTTTGTATGCCATAGTGTCTGTATGCCATAGGGTTGTATGCCATAGTGTTTGTATGCCACAGTGTTTGTATGCTATAGTGTTTGTATGCCATAGTGTCTGTATCCATAGTGTCTGTATGCCATTGTGTTTGTATACCATAGTGTCTGTATGGCATAGTGTTTGTATGCCATAGTGTCTGTATGCCATAGTGTCTGTATGCCATAGTGTTTGTATGCCATAGTGTCTGTATGCCATAGTGTTCGTATGCCATAGTGTTTTTATGCCATAGTGTTTGTATGTCATAGTGTTTGTATGCCATAGTGTTTGTATGCCATAATGTCTGTATGCCATAATGTTTGTACGCCATAGTGTTTGTATGCCATAATGTTTGTATGTCATAGTGTTTGTATGCCATAGTGTTTGTATGCCATAATGTCTGTATGCCATAGTGTTCGTATGCCATAGTGTCAAGCTAGTCATTGTTTCCCTCTGTCTTCCTCTTCACTCCCACCTCTATTTTTCCTGTGATCACAATGATTTTGAGTGCTCCTCATCAAATGTCCAGTGAAGGTTAATTGTCTTATCTTTACATCTGTTATTATACGAGGTAGTTTCAAAAAGTTCCCGGAATTTGTGTATTGTATAGAAATAAGTAACAATACAATTATTTACACTACATTTCCTTCAAAATATTTCCCTTCGGCAACTACACACTTTTGCCAACGTCCATACAGCTGTTGGAAACATTCCTGGAACCCATTCTTTGACACCTCTCAGCTGCTTTGTCGCATTGGTGATAACGTCCTCAGCATCCTTGAATCTCTGCCAGATGGAATGACTGCCATCATCTTCCTCGCTCACCCTCAGACGTCAACTTGAATACGTTCACATTAAAGCAGTGGTCAGTCTGAGGCTGTTGACATCTCCGTAGAGCTTTTCTAGGAATGGTACTGGTGATGATCATATGCACTTTCTCTGTTCCTCATATATTGTGCACCTTTGAAGTAGATGCTCAGTAGTCATCATATCACTGCCATCTAATTCTCTACAGATCCTTGTTGACCTTTACCCGTAACCATCTGACACATCATCAGCCTGTGTAGCTCTCCGGGGGTCTCTCTAAAGGTACAGGATTCCGTTACATGCCCATTGAGGCATATTGGGAATATGGTGTTAGGCCCATATTTTCTTGACCATTGGCACACTAGAGGTTATGTGGTCAGCATCACGCCGGCCGCCTTAACCTTCCCAGAGTTGCTCTGGTACACAATTCATGAGGCTGGGTTGACCCCGGAGCCATTTGCGGTCTAAACAATCCCACCTCAACTGGGGATTGAACCATGGACCACCAAACTAGGAAGCCAGTGCACTAACCACTGCGCTACCAGTGATAGGCAACTAATGAGCTGGTGTGGATCTACTTTAGAAACAATGAGATTTCCATAAGAGGCAACTAATATGAGGTTGTGTATGAGTCTGTATATGAGGTTGTGTTTGAGGCTGTCAGCCTCTCATGTCAAACAAATGGCTACTTAAACCAACACTGTAAGAGCAAGTTAATACTTTGGTACAGGCTTACTTCATAGGGACCAGCTACAATGGTGGCTCTATGCTCCATAAGAAGCCAAGAGGGAAATAAGCGAGTCATGTCATAATGGGTGCAACAGAAACACCTGGTGGAGCAGGTCTTAAATTATGGACATAATCTTCTTCTTGAATCTTTAGCCCCTGACTGACAAAGCCTAGTGGCGTCTTGTAGGGCAGCAACAAACTGTCCCCATTTTGCTTGGTCGGTGGCTATCTTTCATGATAGACATAATATCCTTGCTGATATGCCATTTTCCAGTCCCCAGAGGAAAACCAGACTCCATGTCTGGAGCAGCCCAGGTCTGTTTTATCAGATGGGAAAGCTGCATGCTATGCACTTACAAAGCTGGCTTTGCCTTTGTTAATCCTGTCTGTTATGTTTGCTGATAGCACTGTAATGTATTGTTGAATTTATAAACCTTTTATCTTTCTCTCTCAGGTAAAATTCGTAATGAGATGATGGAAACAGAAACAGAGAAGACCCCCCTCCAGCAGAAACTGGATGAGTTCAGTAATCAGTTGTCCAAGGTTTGCATCAAAAGTGTGACCTGAAAGAGCATGTTGTCTGTTTGACTGTGGTCGGATCTTGCTTTTTTTTGTAGAATATGGAAAAGACAGTTGATTGGAGGGGAAGGGGTGTTAACGATGGAAGTCATACCATGGTGCTAGCTTATGCATCTGATGACAGGTAGACATTGATTCCTTGTGGAGATGGATGGATATAATACGCTGAAGCTTATTTATACGAGTCATGCCTGTCTTCTTCATATATGCCTGGTGGCATAGGTGATCATGTTTGTCCACTGCTTTCTATCTCCAATACTGTTTTCAGATCTGTTGTTGACTTCTTTCAGTATAATGTTAAACAGTCTCTTTTTCCTTTGGTCTTTCCTGTAGTCATAAAATGATTCATCTTTCTTCAAGTTGGTCCTATTATTGTGACTCTGAAACGTAAAGGACAATAGAAACACTTCAAGTTAGTCCTATTATTGTGACTCTGAAACGTAAAGGACAACTGAAACACTTCAAGTTAGTCCTATTATTGTGACTCTGAAACGTAAAGGACAACTGAAACACTTCAAGTTAGTCCTATTATTGTGACTCTGAAACGTAAAGGACAACTGAAACACTTCAAGTTAGTCCTATTATTGTGACTCTGAAACGTAAAGGACAACTGAAACACTTCAAGTTAGTCCTATTATTGTGACTCTGAAACGTAAAGGACAACTGAAACACTTCAAGTTAGTCCTATTATTGTGACTGAAACGTAAAGGACAACTGAAACACTTCAAGTTAGTCCTATTATTGTGGCTCTGAAACGTAAAGGACAACTGAAACACTTCAAGTTAGTCCTATTATTGTGACTCTGAAACGTAAAGGACAACTGAAACACTTCAAGTTAGTCCTATTATTGTGACTCTGAAACGTAAAGGACAACTGAAACACTTCAAGTTAGTCCTATCATTGTGGCTCTGAAATGTAAAGGACAACTGAAACACTTCAAGTTAGTCCTATCATTGTGGCTCTGAAATGTAAAGGACAACTGAAACACTTCAAGTTAGTCCTATCATTGTGGCTCTGAAATGTAACTGAAACACTTCAAGTTAGTCCTATCATTGTGGCTCTGAAACGTAAAGGACAACTGAAACACTTCAAGTTAGTCCTATTATTGTGACTCTGAAATGTAAAGGACAACTGAAACACTTCAAGTTAGTTCTATCATTGTGGCTCTGAAACATAAAGGACAACTGAAACACTTCAAGTTAGTCCTATCATTGTGACTGAAACAACAACCAAAAAAGCTAGTCTTTCATAAATGGGTGTTTGTGTAGAATAGAAGGGTTGAAGTGGTAATACAAGATACCACTACTGTGGAACTAATGACAAGAACTAGATAAGTGCCAGTGGAACAAGAAATGAGAAAAAGACTCTGGTGATGGATAGGACACACATTGAGAAAACCTGTTGATAGCATTACCAGATAATCCTTTTTCTGGAATCCCCAGGGTTAGGAGAGGTAGAGGAACACCAAAGGACTCATGTAAAAGAAAGCTGGAGGCAGACATGAAAGGGATGAAGAAGAACCTTGAGCTGATGGCATGGGACAGGAAGTCTTGGCATAAGTTTGTTGAAGGCCTATGCTGTTTTGGGAGTTGAAAGGTGAATTCTTCTTCTTCTTCCTCGTTCGCCCTGAAAAGGACGGTGGTTGCGTTGTGTCTGTTTACGCCTAAGCTGTGATATCTGCACCTTTTGGTCAACACATCCGACTTCTGCACAGCATTTTTTAGGACCAGGTTTGCCTTCCCATTGCGATCCGTGCTCGCTCAGCCAGCCTGCACTGCTGCAGACTGTTTCCAGGACCACCACGTGGAGGTGGAGCACGGTCTTGACCAGCTCTGGTTCGCTGGTCCTGATGCAGGCAGTCAAGCTATGAGTCGCTGACTGCGGTCTCTATTGCTAAAGGTGAATGAAAAAGATGAATACAGGCAAAATTCTATGAATGAAGGAAATGGGTGGACATGTTTTAGGCTATTTTATGAAGGCAGAAGAAATGTACAGGATGATATTCAAAGTGGCTGACCATCTTTAGTCACAGCTGGATTGCTGGAAGATGTGGATGCACAATTTTGGGAAAACGGATGCTTTTGGCCTGAAAATTCATGGTCTTTTGGGACCATAGGACAGAATGATTAATGCACATGCTTACTGTGAAAAA
Source organism: Oreohelix idahoensis (assembly GCA_024509875.1). Taxonomy (NCBI): domain Eukaryota; kingdom Metazoa; phylum Mollusca; class Gastropoda; order Stylommatophora; family Oreohelicidae; genus Oreohelix; species Oreohelix idahoensis. The sequence goes on from JAMPIV010002292.1 coordinate 582,609, forward strand.
AGGTGCTGGCTTTGGGCAAACTCGCTGTCGCGAGAGGTTTGGATGTTATTAAAATTACAGATATCCTGGACAAATAGGTGTATCAGAGGATACCAGGATAGTGCCAGATAAGAGACTGGTCTTATAAGAAATACCCCCTTCTCTGAAAAGAGTAAGGGTGTATCGACATCAAAGTGGGGTCAAGATATGTAAATCTTCAGGTATGATGATAGTGTTTGGTCCTGAAGATCTATCTGCTACCTCTCATGATCCCAAAATGATTAATGGATATATATTTGTTTGTGTGGCTAATTATCTGGGGGTACATTAAATTAGTTATAGGTAATAACTATTAAACAGAACGTTAACTTAATTACAATAATTAAGTAAGACTGAATGAAAGTATTTACAATTTAATTGTTCCTAAACCCGGTTTCTTTTGGTTAGGAAAACTCAAAATTTGTTTATAATGTATTTACAAAATGAAATAAATAAGATGGAATGTTATCCATAATAAGGCAAAATTATGCTTGTATATTTAGTTATATAAGTAATTAAAGTTCATTCACTAGTTCACACTCTTGATACCAATGTCCCTGGCTGGTAACATAATAGGATTCGATTATGGTCCTCTGTGAGTCATCATGAATAATGTTGACTTCTATAATAAGTCTGTATTATAATAATGTTACTTTTAGTCTTTACTACTTTTTATTTTCTTTATTCCGATTCTTTGTATGGTTGCTACTGGATAATCGGTCAAGTGGATCTATATCCACTTAACTGGCATGAAGTCTGAGACACCTCCAATCCTGGTTTGGTTCGCACAGAATATAAACTCCAGGCTGGGATATGTGGCTTTCGCTCTATCAAACTGGAGAACAATACACCACCATAGCTCCTCTCACATGTGTGTCTCATGAATTTGAAAGATACCAGGACAAAACCTGGAATAAAAAGACATTCGTAAAACTTGTAGGGTCCTTTAGTTTTCCCCCTATATACAGACACCATCACGTACAACATTAATTCAGACACAGGACAGTTACCTCAATACATCACAGCCAGTTCAATTTGATTACTCATTTCCTTAATACATCGTATGCTAGATCCATTCGTCCATGCTTGTCTTCCATAACATAATCAGGTTAAGTACCAAATAGTGAGAAACATTTTGATTCCATCATATTAATATATCATGTCATCCTATCCTATGGTCTTGAACATTGTGTCGTTCTAGAAGGAAATACTCATTCAAATACCCTAATAGACTTACAGTCGTACTTGTGCCATAATGTGCAAATATCTTACACTGTTTCCATTTTCTGGCCAGTCATCTTTAAAACTACACACGTTTACAATTAGGCCAGTATGGCAGCAACACATTAGTCTTGTAGTTTCACTTTCCACACAGCACCGAACACACAGGCAAATAATCAACAAAATATACAAATATATATATCTCTCTTACCCTCAGGCAATAGTACACAAGCTGAGACAGGCCTCAATGGGAATCTAGTTCTGCGTCAGGTCAGAATGGCAAAAGACTTTGCATTTACCGTGTGCTAGATTCATTCAGCTCGGTATCTTTTCAAATAATAGTGGCGGACTTCCTAAGTCCCCGTTTCTATATATAGAGCTGCATCCGACCAATCGGAGCAGGGTCAAAAAAATATTTTAAGAATCTTACTCTAAAGGATTTCCAGGCTGCCCGTACAATGTGACTAATTTGTAATATTTTATATTTCAATTATTATTGGACCGATTTTAATTATTTAAAGTGATAATTAAACGGCCAATTTATCTCTGTCGTTCTATATGTATATTCTTTAAGTATTTCCTGGCATTTCAATCTAGGTAATTTTTAAGTAATTAAATCGGGTGCTACCCTGATGGAAAAATATCACTAAAACCAATTTTTCTCTTTAAATGACTTACTTTTATGAGGCCAGCTTGGTATCTATTTCTTAAGTGATATATCAGGTGTTATAATAGCTATGTATTTATTTTTATTTATCGCTATGCTTTAAGAAATAAAATAACTCCTTCCCACCAAAAACACAGAATAGGCCCTTTCTGCTTAATATAAAAGGTATCTTTATAGACACTAGAAAAGGAGCGTTCTGATTGGCCATTATATTTGGACCTTTTATCCTAGATTGAGCGCGGAAAATATGACCGTGGTTATTCGAGTGCGTGATGTGAAACAGACGTCATTTCACTACACTCGCATTAAGAAAACCAGTTGATAGCATTACACGGCAGTTCATATTCTAGAGTCCCAGTGATTATCACCACTTTCCTCATCTGAAGAAATTCCTGTCAGATCACGGATTGGCCACTTATGAAGTGAGGAAAGATATTATAGTGCTTTGGGTGTAAAGTGTGGGAAGAATTTCTTAAACGGTGGCATTCAAAAACCTGTCTCATGATTTGTATGTTTGAATGTACCTGGTGATTATGTTGAGATATAGTGTGAGGTGAGGTGTGCATGTTTGTTTTACATTTTTAACAGATTTTGTGGAGGCTTTCAGTTCTTAACCACAACTGCAACAGCACTTGAATACTTTGGTGCAAACTTCCTGCCAGTAGGCCAGCTGCAGTGTTGTCTGCATGAACCAAAAGGAGGCATGAACCATAGGGAATGAAAAGCAGAATGTTGATCATTCAATTTTTACTCTCTGGACGCGCGTCATACATTGGATAATGGATAAACATTGATTATTTAAGATAGTAGTTGGAAATAGTATTTCCTGGAAGGACAAATGTCGTGGTTTTGTCATATGCTGGCCTCCAAAGCATGTATACACTGCTTAGACGGTGCAGACTATGCTGACTTGGCCATGTCCGCTGCATGAAGGATGGTCGCATCCCGAAAGATATCTTCTATGGATAACTGGTAGATGGCAAAAGAACAGTTGGGTGACTGTTACGGTTCATTTTCTTTGGGCTAGTAGTTCTTGAGATATATTTGATTATTATATAATGAGTCGGACACTGCTTCAAGTCAAGTGCCGATAGGGGTATGTCCTTTTCAGTCCCCGCCCAAAGCCGTAAACTTCAACATAAATAATATTCCAAAGGCCAGGTTGGACGATTCAATTACACATTTATTATACATCTCGTAGCTCCAAATAAATCATAGATGATTTGCTCATTAGGTTATGGCATCAACTAGACAGTCTCTAGCATCGCGGCACAGTCTTGTAACTGGAACAATGTCAAGGACATTTCCATACAGTTTTATTATAAATTCAACTCATGTTCATCAGGTCACACATCATTCCTCTTACATAATATCTGGCCTTATCGCACTGAGGTGTATGGATAATCCAGAGATGGAATACATTGGAATATGACCAAGAAATCTTCTAACACTCAGGAGCCGAGAACACATACGTCCAACACCTTGAAAAGACACACAGCGAATCTCTTATCAAAGGAACGCTGAGCTCACCAGACGGCAACTTTAGCGTCTGCAATTTGGCCACCAAAAGTAATGACGTCACTTCCTGTAACCAAGATTACAGTCGTAAACAAAATAAAGTACATGTCGAACTGTATTGATATCGACATACATGTTATGAAATTTACCCATAACAGTGACCGCAGCTGAGGTTCAAAGATGTGTGCAAGAGAGACGTGAGGGCGCTGGACATAAATCCAGCAACCTGTTAGGATGAGTCTGCTGATCGCACCAAGTGGCAATGCTATCTACGGCACCTCCTCAGATTAGGTGAAAAGAAGCTCTCATAGCAAGCAGAAGAGAGGAGAAAAATTTGAAAGGAAAACCAGGAAAAAAAAAGCAGCTGAGGGTTGTCACCTCAGGGGCACATTCCCATTGTCAATTATATGACTGAAGGGGCTAGTATAAGTTGTGCAGTGATTCTGGCTTGGTGGATGAAGATACACATTGATTACCTGTGGAAAACTAAGGTTGTGTTTCAATGCTTGCTTGTGAATTGGATAAAGGATAGACAATTATTATGTGGGAAATCACATAGGGTCATGTGACTATGCTTTTTTGTGTTTGTTAGATGGGAGTGAACGTTGATTTATTGGGAGACTATATGGAGGTCATATTGTGGAAGAAAACTGAAGCTTGAACTATAAGTACTGGCCTTGAACTTGACCTTTGTATCTTTCAGGTGATCACTGTGATTTGCGTGGCTGTCTGGGCCATTAACATTGGTCACTTCAATGACCCTGCCCACGGAGGATCATGGATGAAGGTAAAGTAGCTTTATTCTTTCTTTGTCATAACTCTGACATCTCCTGTAAGGTTTGCTGAAGTGTACAGTCATAGTATATCATTTATCTTAGCTGTCTAGAGTAGAATAATGTAGATTTATTCCTTTGTTCTCATTACTGTTAAGTATATATAAGTGTTGTTTGGTAGGGAGCCATTTAATGCTGGGAGATTGCTATTAATAACTAATCTGCCCATTGCAGGAACTGTCTACCACTTATTCTGTGCCAATGTGTCAGGCTGCCCATTCTCTGCATCTTTCTCTACATTTTTTCTAGCGGTCATGATGCATTTGAGTCCTTCTCTTCTCGTCACATGTCCACTGAAGTAATAAGATGGCTATTAAATCTCCAGTTTCCTTCGGCTTATAATTGATCTGTTTTAGGGAGCCAACTGATACGTCATGACTGCTATAAACCAGTGGTTGGCAACTAAGGAGCTGTGTGGGTGTACTTTAGAAACATCGAGATCTCCAAAGATCTACCATGATAGAATCATGTCTGCAGAGTTGATAGAAAGTCAGTCTCAGTTGTAAAATGAACTGTTTTAAAATGTCTCTCAGCATAACCTTTCTTGACAAATGTAATGGCTGCCTTGTACGTTTAATCCTTTAAATGCTGGCGGGAGAGAGCTAGCTTAAAAATCCTTTTCTGTTTTCCTTGCCATCACCTAAAGATGTACCAAATCATTCCCTTACATCTACTGGTAGATTGCAATCAACCAGTTGCCGACATCTGCTATAAACTATATATATGTGTCCATTACAGGGAGACATCTACAACTTTATTATTGCTAGTAATCATATATATATATATGTCCATTACAGGGAGCCATCTACTACTTTATTATTGCTAGTAACCATATATGTCCATTACAGGGAGCCATCTACAACTTTATTATTGCTAGTAACCATATATTTATATATGTCCATTACAGGGAGCCATCTACAACTTTATTATTGCTAGTAACCATATATTTATGTGTCCATTACAGGGAGCCATCTACAACTTTATTATTGCTAGTAACCATATATTTATATGTGTCCATTACAGGGAGCCATCTACAACTTCATTATTGCTAGTAACCATATATTTATATGTGTCCATTACAGGGAGCCATCTACAACTTTATTATTGCTAGTAACCATATATTTATATGTGTCCATTACAGGGAGCCATCTACAACTTTATTATTGCTAGTAACCATATATATATATATATGTCCATTACAGGGAGCCATCTACAACTTTATTATTGCTAGTAACCATATATTTATATGTGTCCATTATAGGGAGCCATCTACTACTTCAAGATTGCTGTAGCCTTGGCTGTAGCTGCTATCCCTGAGGGTTTGCCGGCTGTCATCACAACCTGCTTGGCTCTTGGTAAGTCTTTATCTGATGGAGGACATGGCCTACACTTGTATTTTTACTGGTTTCTATTTTCCTGTCTTGGAAGGTTTTCTGCTGTTCATCTTCTTCCATAGGTATATATGCTTTTATTATTTATTCATTAATTTCACTTCAAGTTCTTTTCAAGTCTGTCTCCAGTTTCCATTGGCATTTGTATTTCAGTCTCCATCTATCTCTCTTGCCTGGAAGGTTCCAGAATGAAGACTGCCTTGTAATGCTATCAGCAGGTTTCCTTAGTGTGTGCCTTATCCAATGCCAGCATCTTCTTCTCATCTCTTGTACCACTGACAGTTGTCTGAATCTTGTCACCAGTTCCACATGGGTGATCTTGTACTACCATGTCAATCCTCCACAAGCATTCTTGTTTGAAAGTATATAACAGCGTGGTTTACTGGTCCATGTTGTTACTGAAGTTTGTTGTAGCCTGTATATATTATGCTTGGTCTTTTCTTCTCTAATGCTTTCTTTTTATTTTCTTATTACTTCAAAATGGATGGCTATACATGGCATAGAAGCTTTGATTCTTCAGGAGTTAGTGTGGATCTACTGTCCTGATCATGCAGGGTTATGCGGTAATGAGAGAGCTGACAAGACAAGTTTCGAGAGCACCCAGAGGGGGGACATTGGATATGGATAGGGAGCATTACTAAAGACAATTAATAATCGCCTGTTAGCGAATGACACTGCATTTGATGAGTGAACAAGGTTAAGACTGTTAGAATTTGGCATCAAATGTAAAGCTAGCAGTGATGGACATTTGAGAGGAAGCACCGTCTTGTACACAACCAGCTCGCAACAGGTACAATTAGCATTCATACCCATCGACATTTGCTGAGGGAGAATGAGTGCCTATGGGTTTACCTTGAGTGCAATAATGTCATTTCGGATCAACAAGATTCTGATCAACAAGATTCTGATCAACAAGATTCTGATTAACAATTCAAAATTTCTTCAGAATTGCCTTTTCTTTTTTTTTTTTCTTTTTTTTTGTTATGCTTCCTTTTTATCTTTTGTATGTTTTTGTGTTCATTCTGTCCGGTGTATTTTATGTGTTCGGTCTGTTATGTATTTGGTGTGTCCTGTTTCTTGGATGGTGATGAGCTAGCACCGTGTAGTTACCCCAGGGGGGATCTCTAAGGAGACAAAAGATAAAATAGGATTACTGCTCCTTCAGTTATGTCATAAGAGGTAATTAATATGAGGTCGTACATAGGCTGGCAATCTCAGTATGTGAAACAAATTGTTTCAAAAAACAACCACTGCAAGAGGACATGAATGATTACATGCAAATGTCCTGCAAGAGGACATGAATGATTACATGCAAATGTCCTGCAAGAGGACATGAATGATTACATGCAAATTTCCTGCAAGAGGACATGAATGATTACATGCAAATTTCCTGCAAGAGGACATGAATGATTACATGCAAATGTCCTGCAAGAGGACATGAATGATTACATGCAAATGTCCTGCAAGAGGACATGAATGATTACATGCAAATGTCCTGCAAGAGGACATGAATGATTACATGCAAATTTCCTGCAAGAGGACATGAATGATTACATGCAAATGTCCTGCAAGAGGACATGAATGATTACATGCAAATTTCCTGCAAGAGGACATGAATGATTACATGCAAATGTCCTGCAAGAGGACATGAATGATTACATGCAAATTTCCTGCAAGAGGACATGAATGATTACATGCAAATGTCCTGCAAGATGACATGAATGATTACATGCAAATGTCCTGCAAGAGGACATGAATGATTACATGCAAATTTCCTGCAAGAGGACATGAATGATTACATGCAAATTTCCTGCAAGAGGACCAGCTGTAGCGGTGGTCCTGTTCTCTGTTAAGAGCGAAATGGAAAATGATGATCTTGATGTAACTCTGTAAAGGTGTTTTACATTTGTGATGCCAAAGTCATTGTGTTGGAAATCTTCAGACGCTGTAGTACCACTCTTTTATTGGAATATAAACTAATACTTGGCACAGGCTACCCACAGAGGGACCAGCTACAGTGGGGGGTTCCATGCTCCATAAGGAGCGAAGAAGGAAAATTATGATGATGATTCCAGCGTGAAAGTTATTTTCAATTCATAACAATACAAGGACGCTTTGATGGTGGTTTCCCCTTGCCTTCTGTTGACTTGTGTGCTGGAGTCTCCATTAGCCTGTAGCAAAAAAAAGTCTGATCAACTAAGAAGACGATGTATATATTTATAATTATCACTATCTGCTACACTTTCATACAGACATCCACAGCATGTCATTAATAAATTGTCATGGAAAATATATCTTTTTTAAAAATTCTGTTAATTTCTACATTAACAATTAGGCACTCGCAGGATGGCCAAGAAGAATGCGATTGTGAGATCCCTCCCTTCTGTGGAAACCCTGGGTTGTGTTTCTGTCATCTGCTCCGACAAGACCGGAACACTGACCACCAATAATATGTCTGTCTGCAAGGTTGGTCAGAATTTATAGAGTAAATTTTTTTGCTCATTAATGTAGCCATCTTTATGCATTTGTGTGATAGGGACTGTAGCTTTTGACAAAACCTCACACCATCAGTACGGAGCACTGCCGTACCAACCTTCTTGTATCAACCACATAGCTTGAACTGACTACATAGTGATAATGTATTAGTTAAGTGTGACTCAATATTTATTATTAGCTCTTCTTTAACATCAGCATGATGGACTATTTATAATCATCGTCTCCTTTTTATTTTGCTTCCTGTGGAGTAGGGATGCAGCATTACAGATATACCCCTCTTGAGGAAGCTTATACACATGCTGTTGTAGTGTTTTCTGTAGCTATTTGTTTGACATGATGAGATTGCCAGCCCCCCATGCACAGCCTCACATTAAGTCACCTCTTATAACATACTTCACCAGCAGTGGTCCTGTTCTTTCTTTGACTTCTCAGAGACAACCCCTCCCTCCGGAAACAGCACGAGGCGAAACATTTTTAAGTGGTATGTAAATATAACAATAGTTGTCCATCGCAAGCGAAGATGGCGACAGCTTCAGACTTAAGTTGTGACACATCTGTGCCGTGATCTCATGTGGCCAATCAGTCCTATTTTGATCCCTACAGGCCCTGCCACAAACGGGGCACACATGGTTAGAGTCGATATGTGCTGCTGTGCATTCTGACCCCTCTTGCAGCATGCCCGCCCTCTGCCCCACCAGCCAAATTCTGTTCTGCAATGCGAGCGCCCTGAGTAATGCTTGTCCGCCAGGCAGAGCGACCCCGTGCGACAGTCTCCCAGGAGGAGACGCCAACTCTGAAGCTGCTCAATGATGCTTCCAGTGTGTCCCCGAGGCGCCTCCTCTGTCCCCCCCACCGTTTGCCCACCCACGGAGAGCCTGCTGCACATCAACTGCCCTGGGAGGCGTCCTTTGGGCATGCCAACATGTCCGGCCCATCTAATTAGGGCCCTCTGCAGCAATGCAGCTTGAGACATGTGCTCTGTCGAGGACCTCAGAACCAGATACTCCATCACGCCACCTGATCCCAAGAATCCCGCGAAGGCAGCCCATGTGGAAGTGACCAAGCCTCCCAGCACGTCCGCTACACACCGTCCATGTTCCACAGGCACACAGGAGGGCGGTGAGCACCACCGCATGATATACCTCTATCTTGGTGGCGGCACTAATTCCTTGTCGATCCCAGACATTTACTCTTAGTCTTCTGAAAGCCGCACTGGCCTTGGCAATTCTGTTGTTGACCTTGGAGTCGATATTCGTATCTTTGGTAAGGGTACTGCCAAGACAAGCGAAACTGTTCACCACTTGGAGACATTGGTTCTTTACTGTGATATTTGGTTTGCAGTAAGGTTTCCCAGGAGCAGGTTGCTACATTACTTCAGATTTCTTAGTATTGATAGTAAGACCAAAGTCATCACGTACTACAGAAAGCCTCCTCATATTGTTCTGCATGTCCAGTTCTGTGCAGGTGTTGAGGGCACAGTCGTCCGCAAAGACAAGGTCAGAGATCATTCTTTCATTCACCAAAGGACCGTAATCGTCTCAAATTGAATAGCTTCCCATCTGTCCTGTATCTGATGTGTACGCCGTCACTACTGCCATGATGCTTCCAGAGCTTAGAGAGCATGGCAGCAAATATCATACTGAATAGTGTCGGGGCGAGCACACATCCCTGTTTGACACCGTTTGTGGTGGGAAAGGGTTCAGAAGGTTCTCCATCATTCAATACGCGAGCCATCACACCCTCACGAAACTGGCGGCTTATCGGGACAACCGAATTTCACCATAATTTTCCATAGTCTGTCCCTATTGACAGGACTGTCCCGTGGCCTACTTGGAAACCACACTGACTCTCTGGGAGTAAGTCCTGTGATTCGAGATAAACAGTGAAGTGGTTGAGCAGGACTCGAGCCAGGGTTTTGCCCACAATAGATAATAGGGAGATTCCCCTATGGTTGTCACATGATTGATGATTTCCCTTTCGCTTGTATATGTGAACGATGGTGGCATCTTTCCATTCCTGTGGTATCTGTTCTTCATCCCAGACTGAGTGGAAGAGGTCTGTTAGTCTCTGCAGCAGCATGCTGCCTCTAGCTTTATAAATCTCAGCAGGAATGGCATCTGATCCAGGGGCTTTGCCGCTGGACAGTAGACTGGCTGCTTTCTTGACCTCTTCCACGCTGGATGGAAGGTCAAGTCTGACATTGACTAACTTGCGGTATGCTTGCAATGGCCTGGTCGTTGATGGTTGATGGATAATTTAAGATGACATTGAAGTGTTCTGCCCAGCGTTCCAAAATCTACATTTTATCAGTGAGCAATGCCATGACATCAGCATTTAGGACCGGTGATGATTGATTCAATTGAGGGCCATAAATTGCTTTCAGGGCATCATAAAAGTGCTTTGAGTCATTTCTGTCTGCATATCTCTGTATCTTGTCTGCTTTATTGCTGAGCCATGCATCTTCCTGAGCTTGTTCTGGACAACTCTGCGTATATTGGTATAGGCTGACTTTTTGGATGTTGAGGAAGGGTTGCTTTGATAGTCTCTGTGCAAGCGATATTTTTCAGCCAGCAGTGTATGTAAATATAGTAAACTGCTAGACCACAAGGTCTATTATATTTATTACATGGGCCCTAATATAACCGAGAGATCTTGCTTCTAGGTTGAATGGAGTGCACATCGCCAGAAGAAGGCAAACATTTTATTTAAAATAGAAAAGTATTCCTTGTCTAAACTGCCATTAATTCTTCTTCTTCTTTCGTTCGCTTGAAATATATTGTCTATATCTGCAATGTTGTTTCTTGTATAAACTTCACTGTCTTTTGTAGTTCATACAGGGGTCCATATAGTTTTGCTTCCAGTGTTGTTTCTCTGGGCCAGTGGGTTTGCCTCAATATATCATATTCGGGGCAATCTTGCAGTACGTGCTCCGCTGTCTGGGGTGCCTGTCCACATGTACACATGGCTGAATTGCCAATCTTGAATTTTGTATACATGTGGCTGCGGAGGCGGTTGTGTCCTGTTCTGAGGCGCAGAATGACTATTTGTTCTGATCTGTTCATAGCTTGGTAGTCATCCTGCGTTGATGTTGGTGGCTTTCTGATAGATTTGATCATCTTTTTCTTCTGATGGTACGTTACTGGTACATCCGGTTGTTCGTCTGCAGCACCTTCTTTAGCCAGTCCGTCTGCTCTCTCGTTTCCTGGTATTCCACAATGAGACGGTATCCACTGCATGGCGACCCTGTGCTGGTTGCACAGTTCAGAAAGTAGGGCCTGTATAACTGGCAATTTTCTGGACTGAAGTGCTTGGAGTGCTGATCTTGCATCTGTCAGGAATACTACAGGCTGTGGACCGAGATTGGTGTTCAGTAGTTTCTCAGTTGCCACCTTGATTGCCTGGACTTCTGCATCATAGTTGTTACAGAATTTCCCCGTTGGTACTCTGATCGTATCCCTAGTGTTGTTTGGGTATTCTATGTACACTCCTGCTCCTCCATTCTTTACTGCATTCTGTGCTGACCCATCCGTGTATACTCGGACCCAGAGGTCCTGTGGGTATTCATCATCCAGGAAACTGAGAGTGACTGTCCTACATTGCACGCTGTTCTGTTCATCCCTGTCGAATATTCCTTTCACTTTTGTGTGGATGTGTACTGGTAGTCCATGCTCCTCTCTCCAAGGGGTTTGTTCTGGCACAGACTTTAGAGGGCTGTTAACTTCAGGCAGGTCTGAGGTTTGTCTACGAAATCGTTTGGCCTGGTGGATAAAGCTGCTTCTTTTCAGTCGCCCCATTGCTAGGTTTTGGAATCTGTCCTTCATTGGATGGCTCGGCATACAGAGGAACTTTTCTGCCTGTGTTAGCACTTTCGTGTCTCTGCGTTCTCTCAGTGCTTGTATCCTCCCCATTTTCTCCATCTCCACTATAGGCGTTGATTTCATTGCCCCCGTGATGACCCTAAGCGCCTGGTTTTGCACCTTATCTAGCTCTTGTAATGTGGTGTTTGATGCTGGACACCACGCAGCTGACCCATATTCCAGGTGTGGTCGTATGCCCTGCTGGTAAACTTTACTAAGTATTTTCCCGCTGGCTCCCCATGTGGTTCCACTTAGTTTTCTCAGGATGGCTAGCTTCCTCCTGGCCTTTGTTGCTGCCTTGTTGATGTGCTGCTTCCATGTCAGCCTATCATCGAATGTAACTCCGAGATAGGTGGGTTGTTTATCTTCTCTCAGGAGCTCTTCGTTTATCTTGATGACACCAGCTTTTTGTTTGGGAGAGAGGGTGAAGAGCGTAGTGCTGCACTTGTCTGTGTTGATGCTGACACACCATCTATTTGCCCATGAGGTTAAGGCATCTATAGCTCTTTGTAGCAGTTTGGTGGCCACTGTTGCATGCTCATCATTAATAACTGCTGTATTCTTGTCTATATTCTACATGAATTGTCTTGGTGTACCCAGAAACTTATTATACACCATTTATTTATATAAAGAAAGTTTTACCTTCACTAATAGTATATAAACCAGATAATTACTTTGTCTTACATAATGTTCATGACATTACAGAAATTTGTCTTGTCTTTTGAAAGACCTGATGTATGTGTAAAAAATTATTGCAATCTCCAGCCTCATTATGAAAATACTTCAGCACTTTGTTTTTTTATTCGCTTGTTTGCTCAGATATAAATAACTCTCAGGCATGTTGTACGTGGTGACTAATATGAGGTTGGGCATGGGGGCTATCAGTCTCATTATGTCAAACAACTTGCCACAAGAACCACCGCTTCAAGAGCATGTGAGTGCTTGGTGGCAGGATTCCTGCAAGGGGACCAGCAGCAGAGGTAGCTGCAGAGGTGGCTGCATAAGGAACACAAAAGATAATAAAGATGATATTGAATAACTAAATGTATGAGCTTGTCTATGACAGGCTAATTTCTGTGGCTTCCCCAAATTACAGCTTTCTAGGTCATCAGGAAGTATGGAGAATAGATTCAACAGACAAATACACCTTTTATATGCTGTATTCCTCAAATTCCCCCATCCCCTTAAGGATGAAATTCCCAGTTGCCTGATTTTTGTGCACCAGTTCAGTGGTCCCTCAATAACGTCCCCAAAATTCATCTTTAAATTGACTGGACAGACAAATAAACCATTACCATTAATAAGCTGACCTGTCATTGTGAATGTTGTCTTCCCAGCGGACTCTGGGTCGTCCTGGAGTTCTGGATCCCTGGCTCTTAGTTTCCCATGCTTGTCGTGGTAGCCGATCTTCTCCCATTCTGCAGACATGGCCAAACCATCTTAGTTGGGACTGTTCTACTTGGGTCTGCAGAGGGTGGGATTTTAGGCCTTGACATATCGTCTGGTTGCGGACCATGTCTCTTCTTGTTACTTCAACCACCTTCCTCAGATACCTTATTTCTGAGGTTTGGATCTGGCTTTTGTGGGTTGTAGTCATTGCCCATGACTCGCATCCATACGTCAAGACTGGGACATAGGTGGAGCGGTATACAGCATTTTCGTTTTCTTACCAACCTCTCTTTTGCTGAGGAATCCTTGATTTATGGCCTGAAAAAGTCTCCCAGCTGCTGCTTTTCGAGTGGCTTTCTTTGATGCCTCCCTTCCGGTCTATAACAGCGAGGTATTTAAAGTGGTTGACCTGCTCCAGAACCTGTTCTCCCAGCTTAATCTGATGCCTTCTTTCTTCTCATGATATCACCATGGTTTTTGTTTTAGAGCTGCTTATGACCATCCCTCTCTTCTCCAGCTCTTCCTTCCAGACTTGCAGGTTGGATTGGAGATGTGTGATTTCTGATATAGTACCACCAGACTCAAAACATCGGATAAAATCCCGTACCATCCCCATATAACTGCTTGGCTGTGATAGCTTTTTTAAGTTGTCTTTTACCTTGATTGAACACATTCCCAATTAGTTATCAAATTGTATTTTTTTTGCCTTCAGACTTTCCCTGCAGTCTAGTTTTTTTAACAAAGTATTATTGTCTCTTCATTTCTCCAAAGTGTTTTAATTGGTGTGCTTGTGACCTATTTCATTACAATTATTAAATATGTTTCAGATGTTTATCTTCACACAAGTGGAGGCAAACACTATCAAAACCCAGCAGTTTGACATTACTGGCTCCACTTATGCCCCAGAAGGAGATCTGTATGTAACATTTGTATTCTTCTTTAAAATATGTTTAAAAGAAATAATTATATTGTATATTGATAAGTTTATGCACTTTATTAGGTACCCATTTACAGCTGGGTAGTACTGGCACGTGATGCTACTTGGTTTTAAACCAGGTAAATTTGCCTTGAGAAGCTATCACTTTAATTACTGTGCCACTCTACACTAATAATACATTGAATGAAGAAGTGTCCTCTTTTACTTCCTATGAAGCCACCGCTGTGATTTGCCTCGTGCAGGAAGTCTGCCTTGAACTTTGTGTGCTCTTGCTGTGTTGCTTTCTGTAGCTGCTTATGTTAGTTCACTAACGTTGCTAGTGTCAGGCACAACCTACCTTAGTCACTTCTTACAACCTGCTTGGTGGGAGCAGGAGTACATCTTTCTTTGTCTCGGAGATTCTTGGCAACCTGGAGTGAAGATTAACCCATGATAAGGTTGCTAGAACCTAGCACAACCTCAAGCAAACATTATCCCATGATAAAGTTGCTAGTACCTAGCACAACCTGAAGCAAACATTAACCCATGATAAGGTTGCTAGTACCTGTGGTGGCCTCCATGCTTCAGAATGAGATTTTTTTTTAATAAGAAAAAAAATAATTATACCCATCATAAAATATGAGTTTTAAAGTTGTATTTGTTATTGAACTTTTGGTTACCACTTTCGGTTTCATAAAGTCCGTTTTTATCATCTAGTCCAGGGTTCCCCAAATTAATAGCGACATCCAGGGAGTCAATAAATGTCCACAGGGTTGATTAAACCTGTGGGGATGAAGGTTGACAATCACATAAGAAATAAAAATGCCTGCTGTGACTCAGTTTTACATCTGGAAGTGACCTTGTGGGCAGTTAAGTGTTTGTTTCATATCTTGCTGTAAATCGCATCAGAAAATGTAGGGAAGACTTTCAAGTACATTTTGGAACCTGAAGAAAATGCATGTACCTGACTGGATTGATACTCTGTTTAATGCAGAATAAGAAATTGACTTTCACCTACAGGATGAACTCATTGATAAGTGTAGGGGTATTGAAGGCTGAATCACTGTTTAAAAAATAAAAGCCTCATTGACTATCTGAGCAATGTAAATTCTGCTACAAAATATGCCAAGCTTTATGCAGCAGCTGAGTGGTTTTTACTTGCATTCCCAAGTTCACACATAGTTGAAGCTGGCAAATGCAGTTTTATCAAAGCAGTGGAACAGACTGAACCTAAAAGAGCATGGTGAATTACAACTGAAGCTCACCAATCTCCAACCAGATATCAGTGCCCTTGTTAATGCTCATTAGCCACACCCTTCACATTAATGAATGTAACCAGTTCAGTAAAAAGGTCATGTTAATTTATTGTGCCTCTGTAATCACTTACTTATTTCATTTACTGATCTTTTGCCTGCAGTTGAATAAGCATTGAGGATTCCATGGAGGGGTCAGAACTCCAAAATAGCAAGGGGACACACCCCCCCCCCCCCCCCCCCGCCCCCCCCCCCCCCCCCCTGATTAGTCAGATAAATATTGTTGCCTCGTGTAGTTCCTGATTGTCTCAGAGGAGACAGAGAATGAATGATACTACTGTTTCTTGAGGCATGTTGTATTAGGTGATTAATAAGAGTTGTGTATGAGGTTGATGACCTCATCATGTACAGAAAACACCACTGTGAGATTTTGTGTCCTTGGTGAAGGGGGGGACTCCATGAGGAGTGAAGAAGGAGATGATGGTGATGTTGATAATAACTATTATTCATCTGGTCTCTTCTGCAGGGTGGTCAACAACAAAGTGGTCAAAGCAAGCGATTATTCTGGCCTAGAGGAAATAGTAACAATCTGTGCAGTGTGCAACGACTCCAGCGTAGATTACAATGAGGTACATAGATTGTAATCAGAGTGTACCACTTATTGTCTTGTCTTGTCATAACTTGCCATGTCACTGGTGCTTTGGTGCTTTCATTATCCACACCATTGTTGTCATCATCATCGTCATCGTTGTTATCTTCATGTTCATCATCATCATTGTCATTATCACACCTGGAGAAATGTATGGCTGACAAAAACCTCTCAGTCTTGTCCAATTTCTCTTTCTATCATAACTATACCATTTTTAAAAGCAATCGCTGCTCCATTGTTAAATCATTAAGAATTTGATTATTTGCACGTTCTGATACTGCTTGAGGGCATCCTCTCATGGTAGGTCTTAATCAGCATCTGAACATATTTCTAAAATCACAACTTTTTTCCCTAGGATACTTAATATTTATTATAACACAGGTCTGTATTATTTTATCAGAACCATCGAGACCGAAATATTTTGAAAATCGAAAGTTTCTTTTGGCAACTTTGGGCTACATTTCGATCACAATTTGGTGACTGAGTAATTTTCAAACACATTTTGAATGATTTTTTAACACATTTTGGGTGACTCTGGGCTACTTTTCGAACGCAATTTGGGCGACATCTGGAAACCTGGTTTCTGAAACAAAGCTGTCATGATGATTTTGGATACAAAGATTCAGACCTGTATCACCAGTTTAAATGTTGTTTTCATTTGTTAACAGTTGAGTTAATGTAGTAATGTAGTGCACTTTTAATATGTACTTATGTTATACATTTGATTTATGTGATATCAGTTTGCTTTATCGTTCGAGGTTATACGATATTAAGGTGCTTGTCTCCAGGCAGAATGTAAAAAAAAGTCTAAATGCCTATTTTCTTGACCTTGTAGAAATAAACATTTGAATTCATTCATTTCCTTTGTTTCCCATTTTATCCTATCTTTTGTTTTTCATTTTGGAGCTGTACTTTTAAAATCTGTTTCTGTGTACCTCTGAATGTATGATTCTCTCTGTGCCAGTGTGAAGTTCAGTCTGCTGCTTGTCTTGGCATTTTTCCTTTGTGCGTGCATTGTATCTGCCCAATCCCATCTCCTTCATTTGTTTGATCATTAGATAGATGTCAATTTATTTGGATCTGTTCCTGAATTTCTGTGATTTTTATCCTGTCTCCCTTTTTTACTTCTAAAGCAGTGTTTCTCAAACTTTTTACAATCACAACCCAAATGTCACAGTCGGTGAAGCTAGGAACCCATGCAGTGTATAGGCATTAAGCTGAAGACATCTGCTTAAAACTTCAAGTAAGGGAAATGTAAGGGATGCAACCCATTGCTGCATTTCCCATGGCTCAATTTTTGGTTACGACGTTAGGTTAAAAATAACTGTTCTAAAGTTTTGCCTTCAAATTCTGTGAATCTGCCTTTTATCATCTTAATTTTGTTTTTTTGTTTTTTTTTATATGTATCTCCTCCATACAACATATTGATTCTTAAGCTGGTTACTGGTGCTTGACTGGCAGCTAAACTGTTTATGAAATATGATCTTGTGTTTTGTCTCACAGACTAAGGACATTTATGAGAAGGTGGGAGAAGCCACAGAGACAGCCCTGACTGTGTTTGTGGAGAAGCTGAACTTCTACAACACTGATAAATCTGGCCTGACCAAACGTGAGAAGGGTACGCTGTGTAACCATGTGATCCAGGAGATGTGGAGGAAGGAGTTCACCCTGGAGTTTTCCAGAGATAGAAAGTCCATGTCCGTGTACTGTGTGCCCACCAAACCCACAAAAACTGGTGGGGCACGTATGTTTGCCAAGGTAATATTCATTATGTGGTTATGTCTAAAATATCTTGTGGACTTCGTCCACGTCTAGCTTGTGGTTGGTTAACTTGAATACACTTGAGATTACTACTCATCTCTTCCTCATCATTAGCTGCTTTTAAGGGTGTTTCCAGCAGATGTAATCTCTTATTCTTCTGCCTGTTTGATTATTCCTATCTTTTTTTAGGCTCTTACATTTCTGTCGATTGGTCTTTTTGGATGCCCCTTTTATGTTTTACACACACACAAAAATTGGTGTATAATTATTATGTGGAGAGTGAGAGACTTCACTTGTTATCACGATTACTGGTTCGTTGGTTAACAATACACCTTTTTATAGCAAAGGTCAATGTAGTATGTAGCAAAAACTTCTGTAGGGGAGTGGAGTGTTAGAGACTTTACCATATTAGGTCTCAGCTTTATGAAATTTGGTGAACAGTACCCTTCATCACTGCTCTTGCCTTCAGTAGCAGTCAGGTGCCCATTTACAGCAGCATAGACTGGAGCATAATGCTACCTGGTTTTAAACCCAGTGACTTTGCCTTGAGAAGCAGTCCCTCTAACCATCCTGCTTTTTGATGCCCTTTTGTAAGAGGGTGCTTGTCACATATGGGCCATTCTTGTTTAGATTGGTGTGTCAGGTGATGGGTTGTTGACAACGATAGCAACAATAGATTTATATATGAACTCACAGACAACCCAACACTTAGTTCCTTTCAACAGTTCAGAATCCAATAACTTCATTGATGGAAAGATGATGACTGGTGGGCAGTGCTGGATTATCCATTAGCCTAGGGGCCCGTGCATAAATGAAAACAAAAAAATGCATAGATTTTTCAATAAAATGTGTTTATTGTGTTTACCTTAATAATAATAAAAATAATACTAATAAACATTAAAAAATAATTACTAAAAAAACAGGTAAGCAATGCTAACAAACTAACATAACAGTCTATTAATAAAACTAGTATATACCAGCACCATGCTAAGGGGTTTGAAAGAAAAATTAAAATTATTACCTATTAGGTAAAGGGGGGCCCAAACACCTAAAAGCCTAGAGGCCCTTTTTGATTTAATTCGGCCCTGCTGGTGGGATGGAGATAGTGTAAGTAGCAAATATAAAATATACAAATTTGTAAACAATTGAAAATATAGTCCATCAGAATTTCACTTCCTCACTCCACCACACTCAATGAATGTAATAATATTCTCTCAAATGTTCCAGCTTTTCTCTGCCCAAAATTCATATACAGAGATATAATTGGTAATGGTCAAATGTCACCTGATGGTTCATACTGTGTAGAGTTTCTGCAAATAACACTGGAGCTACCGTAATATCACTGAAAGTCACTCATACCTGAATAAAGTGGATAAAACCATTCTATGGCAAATGTGCTTCAGCGCTAATGAAATGTTCTTTGCAACCATTCAGCTGAAAACACAATCACTCATATCTCAACTAGCCATGGTAATAGTTTAATTTTCAACTTAAGTACAAATGAATGTTGCCTACACAAGTCTCAGACAGCTTCACACTTCTTTAATCTGGAACACATTTTTGTGGTCAATGCCAACACCTGACGACCTTCTGTTCACTAGCACTAAAAACTTACAACTACCTCTTCATCATTCATTATTTGTCTTCATTTAGACAGCCTTCACCTTTCATCTGTTTCATTCTTTGCATACCAAACTCATCTTTCTTCAGTCGCATGTGAAGCTTCCGGTGTCAATACCTTATCGAGGTATGGCGGCTTGCGTACCCTGATTACCCCCAGAGCTATGCCAGTGGGAGTTTTACTCCTGGAAGGTTCTACCAAGCTGGACAGGTTTGTGCGGGCAGGGGTCAGATGAAAGCAGACACCCTGGTCCTCCAGGTTGGGGGTTTTAGCATAGGGCTGACACCCCTGTCTATGTAAAAAAAAAAATTGAAGTTACGGAAACAACAACGAATAAACAAACTTTGCTGCGGGACGGACATCCGGAGTCGGAGGCTCGTATGACTGTCAGT
Source organism: Oreohelix idahoensis (assembly GCA_024509875.1). Classification (NCBI taxonomy): domain Eukaryota; kingdom Metazoa; phylum Mollusca; class Gastropoda; order Stylommatophora; family Oreohelicidae; genus Oreohelix; species Oreohelix idahoensis. The sequence goes on from JAMPIV010002292.1 coordinate 602,591, forward strand.
GGTGAAAGCCGAAAGGAAGCCACTGACATGAGAACGGACGTCCTGACCACAAAACATGATACAAGAATAGGATTTTGGAATGTCAGGACAATGAATGAGACAGGTAAACTAAAACAGGTCACGGCAGAAATGAGAAACTATAGGTTACACATTCTAGGGATAAGTGAGAGCAAATGGACAGGGGCAGGAAAAGTTAAAACAGCAACAGGAGAAACAGTACTTTACTCTGGAAGAGAGGATGGACAGCACAATGAAGGTGTAGCCATTATTCTACAGAAAGGAATAGAAAGGACATTACTGGAATGGAAACCCATCAACAACAGACTGATAAGATTAAGATTGAGAGGTAGATTCACCAATACTACAATAATACAATGCTACGCACCAACAAATGACAGCGATGAAGAGGTCAAGGATGAATTCTATCAACAACTGCAGAAATAAATGGAAGACACACCTAGATATGATCTCATTATAGTAATGGGAGACCTCAATGCGAAAGTTGGTACACACAATACATATAATGAAAGAGTAATGGGAAAATGCGGCAGCGGAACAGCAAACGAAAATGGGGATAAATTAATAAGTTTCTGTAGTATTAACAACCTGGTCATTAGAGGAACACTTTTCCCACATAAAGAAATTCACAAATTAACATGAGAATCACCAAATGGTCGGGACAGAAACCAGATAGACCACATCATGATTAACGGTAGATAGAGACATGCATTACAAGATGTGAAGGTAAGAAGAGGTGCAGATGCGGGAAGTGATCACCATTTAGTAGTAGCAAAACTGAAAGTGAAACTAAGAAGGGCTGGACCAACTGTAACTACACAGAAAAGGTTTGACATCAGCAAATTGAAGGACCCCCTTACCAGAAAAGCTTTTGTGGCTGACATAAAGACATGATATCAATTTGCCAAAAGTCAGGAAAAGACATTGACTGATGATATAGACCAGAAATTCAACACCATTTCAACAATATATAAGGAAAGCAGCAAATCATGCTTGGGATTCCAGGAAAGGAAGAAGCAAGACTGGATAACACCAGAAACATTAAACACCATAAAGATGAGAAAGGAAATGAAAAGAAAGAAAACAGAAGCGAAGTCCCCCAGGTTAAAGCAACTATATAGCGAACAGTACAGTCAGCTGGACAAGGAAATTAAATGCCAAACCAGAGCCAACAAAAGGAATTTCCTAGACGATCTTGCAAGACAGGCAGAAGAGGCAGCACTGAGAAATGAACAAAGCACAGTATACAAAATAACTAAATTCATCAGCGGAAAACGAGGTGCAAACAATATTACATTAGTAAGAGATAAGCAAGGAAATCTCATCACGACAGCAGAGGGACAGGAAACAAGATGGGCAGAGCACTTCAGAGAAACTTTGAACAAGGAACCACCAGAGACACAATTGAAAGTTCCTGAGGCTGAAAACGATCTAGATGTAAATACAGACATTCCACGAAAAGAAGAAATCATCACAGCAATCAAAGGGTTAAAGAACGGATAAGCTCCTGGCCATGATAACTTAAATGCAGAGCTATTTAAGACAGACCCTGAGCTAGCAGCAGAACTATTAGAACCACTATTTGCACAAGTCTGGAAAACAGGGACAACACCATCAGAGTGGAACAAAGGAATAATTGTCAAATTGCCTAAGAAGGAGATCTTGCAGACTGCAATAATTGGAGAGGAATCACTCTTCTCTCAGTTCCCAGCAAAATACTAGGCAGGATAATTATACAGAGAATGTCAAAAGCAGTAGACCACAAACTGAGGAAAGAACAAGCAGGATTTAGAAAGAACAGAAGATGTGTAGATCATATATTCACTCTCAGGAACATTATAGAGCAGTGTTCAGAATGGCAAAGACAGCTGTACATTAATTTCATTGATTTTGAAAAGGCTTTTGACAGCATACATAGGGACAGTTTATGGAAAATACTGAGGGCTTATGGAATTCCAAGCTGCATAGTGTCAATCATAAAAAGCCTCTATGCCAACTTTACGTGTAGTGTTGGGCAGAGCAACTTAACCTTTGAGGTGAAGACAGGAGTACGACAGGGATGCCCCTTATCAACCACTCTATTTTTAACAGTCATAGACTGGGTGATGCACCAGACAACAGAGGGCAGTCCAAGAGGAATAAGATGGACTACATTTTCTACATTGGAAGATCTGGAATATGCAGATGACATTGCACTACTAGCACATTCACATCAACACATCCAGGAAAAAACGGATAGACTTAATAAGTTTAGCCAGCAGGTGGGCTTGAACATCAATTTAAAGAAGTCAGAGGTCATGACGCTCAATGTGAGCAACCCTGAGCCCATATCAGTAAGGAATCAGCAACTGGTACAGACAGACACCTTCACATTCCTAGGATGCATAGTAACACCAGACGGCGGGGCAGGCAAAGACATCACTATCAGAATGAATAAGGCAAGAACAGCCTTTTTTAGCCTAAACAACATCTGGAAGTCCTCTCAATACAGCACAAGCACAAAATTAAGATTATATCAGAGCTGTGTGCTTTCTGTGCTTCTCTATGGTGCGGAATGCTGGAGAGTTACAGAGAAGAAAATGTCGAAATTGTCCTCTTTTCACACAGCATGCCTAAGAAAAATTCACCGAATCTTTTGGCCGAATACCATCACCAACCAAGATCTGCTTACTCGGAGCAAGCAAGAGGACATGCACACCATCATAGCTGGCAGACGCTGGAGCTGGGTTGGCCATGTCCTCAGAAGAGACCCCGATGCCATCACAAGAACAGCTATGCTTTGGACCCCTGAAGGAAAACGAAAGAGAGGCCGACCAAAAACAACCTGGCGGAGAACTGTGGAGGCTGAGATGCAAAGAATGAACCAGAGTTGGGGCACTGTACGAAGGATGGCCACCGACCGAGCAAAGTGGAATCAATTTGTTGTTGCCCTACAAGACGCCACTAGGCGTGATGGCCACTGACTGCTTCGACGGTCTGCGGCTAAGGATCAAAGAAGAAGAAGATGTGAAGCTTACTAACCATACTGAACATCACCCTACTCATTCATGCTGATGCAGCAAACTTGCACACAGTTTGAGCCTCCAAGTTATAATTCTGACGAGTGTATTCGTTCATATCCTGCTGTCATCATTACCTCTCCCGATAAATTATCATCTTTTTTACTCTTCCTTACTCTGTAATTTTGTGTTAACCTTCATTCCGTCTTTTAAACCTTTTTTTATTGATCAATATATTATGGATGATTCTTATTCAATAAATATATTTTCAGTATTTTATACATAAGATTGTCACACTTTTGTATATAACTGTAGCCTGGTATTTTATGTGTTCCATTGATGGGCCCTCCTTGTCCGGGTAGATCCCCTGTTGAGTAGAGAACCATCCAACTCATAGCATCACTCACCAGTTAGTAAGTAAGATATGATTTCTCCTCTTCCCCCCCCCCATAAAAAATGGGTAAAGAGTGAAAACTCTGATCTCTGGGGATCAAAACAAACAAACTATATGCAGTAGTAGTTCAGAGTTGTGTGGTTATGGTCAGTGTGTATGAAAGGCATTCAGAACTCCTTGCTGTGTTTTCCCCAGGGTGCCCCAGAAGGATTGCTAGACCGTTGTACTCATGTCAGAGTTGGTCAGAACAAGGTACCGATGTCACCGGCCATCAAGAATGAGATCATGAAACTGACCAAGCTGTACGGAACAGGTGAACACATTTACACTTACCTAATGCTGGTTGTAATAGGGCTGTCAAGTTTGGAGAGCTACAGTTCTTTGACTATCGCAAATGTCATGTGATACATGTTTATTTTCTTAGAAATCATTTTAAAGGAAAAAAGTAAAGGATCCCGTTACACGCCCGTTGAGGCATATTGGGAATATGGTGTTGGGCACATATTTTCTTGAGCATCGGCACACTAGGGGTGATGTGGTCAGCATCACGCCGGCCACCTTAACCTTCTCAGAGTTGCTCTGGTACCCATTTGGGGCTGGGTCGACCCAGGAGCCGTTTGTGGCCTAAAAATATCCCACCTCATCTGGGGATCGAACCATAGACCACTGCGCTAGGAAGCCAGTGCACTAACCACTATGCTACCGCGAAATCATTTTAGCTAGGCATATATCACGAAAAGTGAGAAACAGTTATTCTTATAACTTTCATTCATTTCCTTTCTTTCCTCACTCCTTATGAAGCGTGGAACCACCATTACAAATGGCTGTGTGAGGAAGCCTACACCAAAGTATTCATGTGCTCTTGCATGGGTGTTTGTTGTAGCAATTTGTTTTATGTGATCAGGCTGGTAAACTTCATATTAGTCATCTCAACATGCATCAAGGACCAGTAGTTCTCTTCTTTCTCTCTTGCCTCAGAGGCCCCTGGGATTTATACAGGGCTACTCTAATAACTGGTACCCAATTCATGAGGCTGGGTCGACCCTAGAGCCGTTTGCGCACGGCCGGCGTGATGCTGACCACATCACCCCTAGTGTACCGATGGTCAAGAAAACACAGGCCTAACACCATATTCCCAATATGCCTCACTGGGCGTGTAAAAGGATCCTTGACCTTTACCTTTTACTTAATAACTGATATATATTTTTTTAAATGTATATTTAGTTTTCCTTTCCGAAACAAGATAGGCACTCAGCAACATTTAGAGACATATAGAACTTTTGTACATGACACATTCATTAGCAAGTTCAGTGTTATCATTGTTGTTAGTCTGTTGTCATGGTACAGAAAATCCAGAGAGTTATTCCACCAGTGACATCTTATCAAGTTATTCAGGTTTTCGCAGTGTTTCTGTTTTCTGCATTAAATTTATTAAGAGTTGCTAAAAGCTTCACAACATCTTGGAAATAACTTCCATTTATATTTTACTTCATGTAATCATTAGCTGCATCTTTTTAATTTATTTTGTTTTCTACAGTTGAACAGTTTTCTGTCTTTATTTCTCCTGTTCATCAATACTGAACTATAAGAGTTATTTTACATACACTGTAATTCTGACTTAGTATCTAGACAGCTTTGTTTTCTAGATTATACTGTGTATTTAGATGTCACTCATCTCTAGACAACACTGGTGTCTAGATTTCATTTGTTTCTAGACAACTGTCTTCTCTAGGTCAGGGGTTCTCAACCTATTTTTTTTGGTAAGCCCCCCCCCCCCCCCCCCCCCCCCCCCCCCCCCCCCCCCCACCCCCCCCCCCCCCCCCTCCCCTCGCCCCCCCCCCGCCCCCGCCCCCCCCCACACCCCAGCCCCCCACCCCCAACCCCCCCCCCCCCCCCCCCCCCCCCCCCCACCCCCCCCCCCCCCCCCCCCCCTTGAGCCTCATTTACCTCTGTGGCTCCCTTCATAGTCACTGTTAGATGGAAAAAGGGTACTTTACCATCTTACTGTGGTCCCCTTCATAGTCAGTGTTAGATGGAAAAAGGGTACTTTACCATCTTACTGTGGTCCCCTTCATAGTCGCTGTTAGATGGAAAAAGGGTACTTTACCATCTTACTGTGGTCCCCTTCATAGTCACTGTTAGATGGAAAAAGGGTTACTTTACCATCTTACTATGGCTCCCTTCATAGTCACTGTTAGATGGAAAAAGGGTACTTTACCATCTTACTGTGGTCCCCTTCATAGTCACTGTTAGATGGAAAAAGGGTACTTTACCATCTTACTTTGGCCCCCTTCATAGTCACTGTTAGATGGAACAAGGGTACTTTACCATCTTACTGTGGCCCCCTTCATAGTCGCTGTTAGATGGAAAAAGGGTACTTTACCATCTTACTGTGGTCCCCTTCATAGTCACTGTTAGATGGAAAAAGGGTTACTTTACCATCTTACTGTGGCTCCCTTCATAGTCACTGTTAGATGGAAAAAGGGTACTTTACCATCTTACTGTGGTCCCCTTCATAGTCACTGTTAGATGGAAAAAGGGTACTTTACCATCTTACTGTGGCCCCCTTCATAGTCACTGTTAGATGGAACAAGGGTACTTTACCATCTTACTGTGGCCCCCTTCATAGTCACTGTTAGATGGAACACGGGTACTTTACCATCTTACTGTGGTCCCCTTCAAAGTCACTGTTAGATTGAAAAAGGGTACTTTACCATCTTACTGTGGCTCCCTTCATAGTCACTTAGATGGAAAAAGGGTACTTTACCATCTTACTGTGGCTCCCTTCATAGTCACTGTTAGATGGAAAAAGGGTACTTTACCATCTTACTGTGGCTCTTTTCATAGTCGCTGTTAGATGGAAAAAGGGTACTTTACCATCTTACTGTGGTCTCCTTCATAGTCACTGTTAGATGGAAAAAGGGTTACTTTACCATCTTACTGTGGCTCTTTTCATAGTCGCTGTTAGATGGAAAAAGGGTACTTTACCATCTTACTGTGGCTCTTTTCATAGTCGCTGTTAGATGGAAAAAGGGTACTTTACCATCTTACTGTGGTCTCCTTCATAGTCACTGTTAGATGGAAAAAGGGTTACTTTACCATCTTACTGTGGTCTCCTTCATAGTCACTGTTAGATGGAAAAAGGGTTACTTTACCATCTTACTGTGGTCCCCTTCATAGTCACTGTTAGATGGAAAAAGGGTTACTTTACCATCTTCCCGTGGTCCCCTTCATAGTCACTGTTAGATGGAAAAAGGGTTACTTTACCATCTTACTGTGGCTCTTTTCATAGTCGCTGTTAGATGGAAAAAGGGTTACTTTACCATCTTACTGTGGTCCCCTTCATAGTCACTGTTAGATGAAAAAAGGGTTACTTTACCATCTTACTGTGGCTCCCTTCATAGTTACTGTTAGATGGAAAAAGGGTACTTTACCATCTTACTGTGGTCCCCTTCATAGTCACTGTTAGATGGAAAAAGGGTTACTTTACCATCTTACTGTGGTCCCCTTCATAGTCACTGTTAGATGGAAAAAGGGTTACTTTACCATCTTTCTGTGAAGGGTACTTTACCATCTTACTGTGGTCCCCTTCATAGTCACTGTTAGATGGAAAAAGGGTTACTTTACCATCTTTCTGTGAAGGGTACTTTACCATCTTACTGTGGTCCCCTTCATAGTCACTGTTAGATGGAAAAAGGGTTACTTTACCATCTTTCTGTGAAGGGTACTTTACCATCTTACTGTGGTCCCCTTCATAGTCACTGTTAGATGGAAAAAGGGTTACTTTACCATCTTTCTGTGAAGGGTACTTTACCATCTTACTGTGGTCCCCTTCATAGTCACTGTTAGATGGAAAAAGGGTTACTTTACCATCTTTCTGTGAAGGGTACTTTACCATCTTACTGTGGTCCCCTTCATAGTCGCTGTTAGATGGAAAAAGGGTTACTTTACCATCTTACTGTGGTCCCCTTCATAGTCACTGTTAGATGGAAAAAGGGTTACTTTACCATCTTACTGTGGTCCCCTTCATAGTCGCTGTTAGATGGAAAAAGGGTTACTTTACCATCTTACTGTGGTCCCCTTCATAGTCACTGTTAGATGGAAAAAGGGTTACTTTACCATCTTACTGTGGCCCCTTAGAAATATGGCATGACCCACGTTGAGAACCACTGCTCTAGGCTACACTGGTGTCTAGATGAAATAGATATTTGGATAGCATTCATCATTCAACTAATTAAAAATCTGAAAGACAGACCAAGAGAGCATTTGGGGAAGACAAGTAAACAATAGATCACGTCCTCCAAAAATGTTGAGTGTATGAGAGGATCAGACTGACATCATGGCTTTCATCAATCCCATTGAGAGAGAAACTGTGTGGCGATGAGAGAAGTCTGAGACATACTGCCAGCTTTATGAGAGAAATATAAGTCGTTTTAAGAGAATGAATGAAGAGGAAGAAGAATATGCATTGATTTCATCTGTCTTTGACTAAATTCCAATTAAATAGTAAAAAGTAATGATTGCTTGACATTTAAATTCAGAAATCAAAAGACTTATGGTTGATCATTTGTATGCTTGACTTAGATATATTCTTGCAACTTTGAGCCAGCATTGATTGAATGTCATTGTGTATTTACCAGGCCGTGACACTCTACGTTGTCTTGCCTTGGCTACTATTGACAACCCTCCACGCAGAGAGGACATGGACCTTGAAGACTCCAGGAAGTTTATCCAGTATGAGGTTAGAGCTGGCTGGGTCATTATATTCGTGTAGTAAATTCACAGAGTAGCCAGGTTAGAGTAGAACTAGATTTGACATGTTCTTAGAGTTCTCTCTTGGGTAAAAAAGGTAACAGATCCCTTTACACGTCCATTGAGGCATATTGGGAATATGGTGTTAGGCCCATATTTTCTTGACCATATGGCACACTAGGGCTGATGTGGTCAGCATCACGCCAGCCGCATCAACCCTCCCAGAGGTACTCTGGTACCCAATTCATGAGGCTGGGTCGACCCTGGAGTTGTTTGCGGTCTAGAAAATCCTACCTCAACTGGGGATCGAACCATGGACCATTGAGCTAGGAAGCCAGTGCACTAACCACTGCTCTCTTGAGACCACTGAATAATCTTCAAAATAGAACCCATATGGCAAGGTTGAAAAATACAGAAAGCTGGTCATGTGAGACACGTATGTGAACTTTGATTGTTGGCTGGCCTAAAGAATATTGTCGTCATCAACAGAGAGATGGAAGAAAGTGTTTAGCTTTTTTTTTTTTTTTAAGTTAAATTAGGCAATCATGAGTTTAGTGTTGGACCCACCACTTGAGAACATGCCTTTTAAATGATTGTTATGTATTTTTCTGTTGTTAGACAAACATGACCTTTGTTGGTGTTGTTGGAATGTTGGACCCACCCCGTGAGGAAGTCAAGTACTCAATAAAAGCCTGCCGTGATGCTGGTATCAGGGTCATTGTCATCACCGGTGACAACAAGGTGAGTGTAATTAATTGGACTATACCATGCTAGTGTGACAACCAGGGTTGTGGAGTCAGCCAAAAAATTTTCCAACTGTGACTCAGGAAATTTTAGAAGTCCGACTATGACTACACTTGTTCTCCTTCTTCTTTTTGCGATCGCATCTTTGATGTTTACACTGTCAGATGAGTTCTCATGATGAACTCGACCATTGTCTGGAGTTCCTCTTTAGCTCCATACAGCTTTGAGTTTAGTGTTGAGTCATTGGGCCAGAATATCTTTCTTTTTAACTGGTTGTACAGAGGACAAGTCTATAGAACATGCTCAGCAGTTTGTTCGTTTAATCCACACGTGCACAGTGGTGAAGCAGACAGTCGTAGCTTGTACATGTGTTTATTCAGTTTGTTATGCCCTGGCTTGAGGCGAAAAATGGTGATCTGTCCCTGCCAGTCAAGAGTGTGATAGTCATCATTGGGTTGATTCTGTTCTCTTCTGATAGTCTGGATAGCTCTCTTTTTCTCAAAGGATGTGATTTCATTATCTTCTTGTTCACATTCTCCTCCCTTTTTAGCAAGTTTATCTGCCTTTTCATTTCCGGGTACACCACAGTGGGATGGTACCCACTGAAGTATGCTTCACTTTTTGGCAGCTACCTTGCTTAGTTCATTTCTCAGATGTGGGAGTTTACTACTCTTGAGAGCTTGCAGTACAGACAGTGCATCTGTGAGGATGACTACCTGCTGGCAGTCAGAGTTGGTGTTATAAATCATATTTGCTGACTGCACTAAAAAATGATCGACTCCACGTCTCTGACTCCACAGCTGTGGTGACAACAAGGCTAGTGTACCGGCTGAACTGTACTACTAGTGATAGTAAGGTGAGGGTCATAAAAAATATTTATGGTTATCATCAGCTATCTAGGCAAGACCAGGTCATCATTTTCCAGCTATGCACTGGGCACATCAGATTGAGATACCATCTAAACCTAAAGTAAGGATTGATGCAACAGATCTCTGCACCTGCGGCACCAGCCCGATGACAGCTGAATATCTGCTGCAGTTCTGCCCAACATACAGCAGTGAACTGAGTAGCATATGGCAACAACCCACTTCTCTCCACGAAAAACTGTTTGGCGATGTCAAGGACCTTGAGCTGACTACTGCCTTTGTTAGAATAATTAATATGGAGGTCTGAGGTGATGAGGAAGATGAAGGTGCTGGTTAGCCAAATTCATCCCATGTAGTTCCTTGGGGCTGCTGATGAGACAAAGAAAGCGTGAAACTACTGCATTCTCAGATGTGTTGAACGAGGCCATTAATATGAGGTGGTACAAGGAGCAGACAACCTCACCATTTAAAGATCAGGACTGCTGCTCCCAGAGGTGATGAATATGAAGTTATACATGGGGTTAGCGACCTTGTCATGTCAAACAGATTGCTACAGAAAGCACATGTGTAAGAGTATGTGAAAGCTTGGTGCAGGCTTCCTGCCAGGGGGGACCAGCATTAGGAGCAAGAAGGAATATAATGATAACAGCATGCCAGAAAGAAGAGTAATCCTTTTCTTTGTTTGTATAATCTGACATATAACGAGTTGTTATTTGTTACCACAGCATTCGCCTCATGTGTTTAGCGAGGGTCTCTGATAAGACAAAGAAAGAAATCAATTAGAAGTCATGATGTGACTAATATGAGGTTGTGCATGTGGCTGACCACCTTATGATTTAAAACACGTTGCTACAGGAACCAAGGCTGTAAGAGCAAGTGACTGATTGGTGCAGGTGTCCTGCAATGGGACCAATGGCAGTAGTGACAATAAAAATGATGATGATTTTGTCTCATTCACACTTTATTGACTTTTGTCGTGTCCTCCAGGCCACTGCTGAAGCCATCTGCCGCAGAATTGGAATTTTCGGAGAGAATGAATCCACCGAGGGTTTGTCCTACACTGGTCGTGAATTTGATGATCTAAGTACTGAGGACCAGCGTGCTGCTTGCATGCGTGCTCGTTTATTTGCTCGTGTGGAACCAGCTCACAAGAGTAGGATCATAGAGCACCTGCAAAGCGAAGGAGAAATTTCTGCCATGGTAAGAGTTACATCTCCCTGTTCTTTCTCTCTCTCTATCTGCTTCTGTTTGTACTTTTCAACATATTTTATTTCATGATTGTAATTAGATCTTGTCAAAATGAGTACGCTATTATTTTACTTTTACAACATTGAATTCATTTAAATTGATTTATAAAATACATGTCAGAATAAATGAATTCAATATAAAAGATGAGAGAAAGGAATGGCAGACGGGCCTGCGTGCCCAAACCTCAATCCTTTTAAAATAAAGTTTGTTTGTTCTCTCTGCTTCTTTCTCTCTCTCTCTCTCTCTCTCTCTCTCTCTCTCTCTCTCTCTCTCTCTCTCTCTCTCTCTCTCTCTCTCTCTCTCTCTCTCTCCTCTCTGTGTATCAATCAGTTAATACCCTTTAGCTCCCCAAAGAGCATAGGGATTAAACAAACACATGTCAAATCTTTGTGTTGCACACGTCTGCTAAAGATTTTTCCATGTCTTCCTAATCATTTTCATTGTTCTGTCCCCAGTTCTCTTCTCCGCGTGTTCTTTGGTCTACCTTTACTGTCTTACCCTGTGGATTCCAGAATGAAGGACTGTCTTGTAATGTTATCACCCGATTTCCTCAACGCGTGTCGTATCCATTGCTAGTGTCATCTTCTCATCTCTTCTTCCACTGGTGCTTACTATATTGAGTGTAGAATGTTTAAAAACAGTTACTAAATTTTCTAATTTTAATGTTTTTCTCACTAAACGTTTTTATTTTTTGGTTTCTTTTTAAATAAATGTTTTTATTTGAATGTATTTTTTCACCATTGTAAATGTCTTGAAATTTTTTCAAGTGACAGCAGTATATTGATATCTCAAAACTCATAGGTGTTAGGCAATTTAAATGTGCTTTAAAGCTGAGGCTGTGACGATACATAAAGCTGGAACTTTTTAGCTTTAAAATTGTATATTTGTTAATTGACCTATTTACTGTGTTGATAACATATGTATACTTTTATAATAAAAAATGCTCAAGTACTCCCATAGCAGGTACTGGCCATAAGGGAGTGAAGTGTTTGAGACTTCACTATACTAGGTCTCAGCTTTATGAGGTGAGGTGACTTGTTCCCTTCCTCACTGTCTTTGCCTCCCTAACTCAAGAACAGAGTCAATTACCCATTTACAGCTAGGTAGTGGCTGTAACAGGTTTTGAATCGATAACTTTGGCTCAAGAAGCAAGTGATATAACCACTCAAAGCTCAGAACTTTTATTTTACCCACTGAAGAAAAAGTATCCATTCAGATGAAAAAGTCGTCTGGTTATTTTTTTGCATTTTATAATTCTCATATTTTATAAATTCATAATTATCATATTAGTAAAGCATAAGAATTTAAAAAAGAAAAAGTGAAATAATGTTACTTGTTAATATGTGGAAATCTTGTTGAAAATCTAAACAAGAAACAATTTTTAAAAGCCATGGCAAACATTAAAAAACCAGAGAGAGAGAGAAAGAGAGAGAGCAGATGAAGACCAGAAGAAATTAAATGAAGTAGACTAGCCCAAATATGGGCGATTGATAACAATAAAATAATGAGGACAAAAGTAGGGAATGTATGTTGTTGAACTGTTAATAAATGTGTAACCTGTTGTTTCCCCGTATGTTTTTAGACAGGTGATGGTGTCAATGATGCTCCTGCCCTGAAAAAGGCCGAGATTGGTATTGCCATGGGCTCAGGAACTGCCGTAGCCAAAAGTGCTGCAGATATCCTTTACTGAGTGTACCATGCTTGCATTGCTTACATGATTCATGCTTATGTACAAGTATGGTTAGGATTGTTATGTTACTCAGAATCGACATCACCACACTTAGTCTTCCTCAGAAAATGTCGAAAGGTGTGGTCTGATTGTTGTCAGTAGCATGCTGGTTGTATGCACACCTAATCTATCCTCTTATATGTCTCATACTTTAAAATTGGTTATTTGTTAACTGACCTATTTACTGTCTTGATAACTTCTTCTTCTTCTTCTTCCGTCCTTAGCCAAAGACCGACCAAGCAGTCAGAGGCCATCACGCCTTGTGGCGTCTTAAGGGCAACAGCAGATTGATTTTCTCTGTTGTAGTTTCCCATCACGCCTAGCGGCGTCTTTAGGGCAACAACAAATAGATCCATCTGCCGTTGTTTCTGTAATCGGTGTGACAAGCCAACGGGTGATCAGCCCATTGGGCTGTCTTGATAACATATGAATACATTTATGATTTAAAAGAATGGTTAAAGTACTCCCATAGCAGGTACTCCGTAAGGGAGTGAAGAGTTTGAGACTTCACTATACTAGTCTGATTGTTTCAGTAGTATGCTGGTTGTATACATGTCTAATCTATCCTCTCATACGTCTATCCCTGCTAGTCTTACATTTTCTTGCCAAATCCCAGCAGTCTTAGCCTCATTAATTCATCGAATGCAGTGTCGTTCTCTATCAGGCGATCGTTAATGGTAAGGATACGTCCTTATTAGTACAGATAGGACTTACATGTGCTGTTGTGATTCATGCTTACGTGCACTGGATGATACATACGTACAAGTACAGATTGGATACATGCATACAAGAAATTATGAAATAACATGCTTACAAATGATCACAGAAGAAATAAAGTCCAACATAAAAATAAGAATGTTAAACAGATGTCACATCAGCTCTTTTGTATGGGTCTTCTTCTTTTTCCTCGTTCGTCCTGAAAAGAAAGTTGGTTGCGTTGTGCCCGTTTACAGCGAAGCTGCAATATTTGCGCCTTTCGACCGACACATCCAACTTCCGCACGGCATTCTTTGGGACCGGGTTAGCCTTCCCTCTTCGATCCCTACTCTCTCAGCCAGACTGCAGTGATGGAGCCTGTTTCCAGGACCTCCACTTGGAGGTGGAGTAGGGTCTTGGTCAGCTCTGGTTCGCTGACCCTGACGCAAGCAGTCAGCTATGGATCGCTGACTGCATTCTCTATTGTTGCGTATTTGGGTCTCTTGTATGGGTCTGAAACATGGAGAACAACAAAGAAGTTGTAGACTTAAGTGAGTAGGTGATCAGCAATGTGGAACTGATGACAAGAACCAGTGGATCAAGAGATGAATGGACGATGTGAAGGACACACATGGAGGAAACCTGTTTATAGCATTACAAGAGAGGCCTTATTCTGGAATCCTCATGGTAAAAGAGGGACACCAAAAAACACGGAGAAGAGAACTGGAGAAATGAAAGGGATATAGAAGACATGGAACTACACAGGAGAGGAGGACTTATGAGGTATTTCTTGAAGGCCTATGCTCCGTAGGGAAATGAAAGGTAATGATGATGATGAAGTAATCACAGGATACATGCTTACAAGTGCTGATTGGATATATGGAGGCAAGTACCAGCTGTACACAGGAATATAAGTACTGATAGGATTGCAAGCCTACAAGTACTTATGCACATGTTTACCAGAAATAATAGATTTAAGTATTCAAATGTTATTATACAAGGATGCATACTTAAAAATACTAATTGTGTGCATACTTAAAAACCCTAATTGTGTGCATACTTACAAGTGCTGAATGGAGGTAAATACCAGCTGTACACAGGAATATAAGTACTGATAGGATTACAAGCCTACAAGTACTTATGTACATGTTTACAAGAAATAATAGGTTTATGCATTAAAATGTTCATTATACAAGGATACATACTTAAAAGAGCTCATAGGATACATTTGTATAGAAAGTGATAAGATAATATGCGTACAAATCATTCAGTCAATACTTTGGCACACCAAGGAACATAATAATAATAATAATAAATTCTTTAAGCACCAAACACGGCGCATAAGGCAGAAACCAGTGCTCTCCAGGTTGTTCGTTGTGATGCCACTCCTCTTAGCTCTTGCACATTATTTAGGCCCAACGTTCTTCCTTCTCTTATTATTGTTCTTCTGAGTGTTTCTTTTGGTCTTCCTTTTTTCCGCTTACCCTCAGGCACCCAAGTGAGCGCCTGTAGTGGTATTCTGTTGTTTTGCATTCGTAGGACATGACCGATATATGACCATCGTCTTTTCCTTATATAGTCGGAGACATATTTCTGCCTAGAGTCTTCTCTTATTTGTCGATTAGTCTTGAATTCTTTCCAACTGATGTTCATGAGTTTTCTAAGACATTTGTTCTCGAATGTATTCAGCTTGTTCTCCAATGATTTTGTTATTTTCCAACTCTCACAGCCGTATGTTAACACTGAAATAACATTTGAATTAAACAGACGAAGCTTGGTATGTATATTCAATGATCGTAATTTCCAAATGTTAGATAATCTATTGAAGGCGCTAGCTGCCAAAGCAATTCTAGTATGAATTTCTCTTGTTGTGTCACCATCCTGAGTCATTTTACTGCCTAAATAATTGAAACTTTCAACTTTCTGTAGTTTTTCCCCGTTCAAAATGATATCAAAGGTCTCATTAGAAAAGTTCATAGCTTTAGTTTTAGAGGCATTTATTTGGAGACCTATTTTAACCGAGAGATGACACAAATTATTTACTGCTTCTTGGGATTGTCTGGGTGTTGAACTTAAGAATGCTAAATCATCTGCGAAATCCAGGTCCCCCAGGAATTTTCCATTTGTCCATTTTATACCTAATTGTTCATTGTGGGTATAGTTTCTCATATAGCCCTTTGATTATATTCACATATTTTATTGGAAAACCATAGATTGTAAGTATCTTCCACAATGATGGGCGGTGTAGACTATCAAAGGCTTTTTGAAAATCGACGAAGGTGATAATAAGTGGCGATTGCATTTCCACTGATTCTTCTATAATTGTTCTTAGCGTGAATATTTGATCAATACATGATCGTTTCGGCCTGAAACCCGCTTGTTCTTCTCTGATCTTTTCGTCAGCATGCAATTTAAGTCTTTCTAACATCATGCAACATAATAATTTTCCAGGTACTGATAATAGAGATATACCACGCCAGTTATTACAGTCTGATAGATCACCTTTCTTCGGTAACTTTACAATAATACTGTCTTTCCATTGTTGTGGTGGTTGTTCTTCTCTCCATACTTCATTTATAATATCTAAAATTCGCAAGAGGTTGTTGTCATTAACTGCTTTAATCATTTCCCCTGAAATTTCGTCAACTCCAGCAGCTTTACAATTTTTAAATCTTTTAACGGCTTGTTTGATCTCGTCCAGCGTGAATTCATCGCAAGTTATTGGCAAGGTGGTTGTGGGTGTTTCATTATTAAAATCAGGTGTTACTGTTGGTGGTGGTCTGTTTAGCACCTCCATGAAGTGCTCAGCCCATCTCTTCATTTGTTCTTTTTCTGTTGGTATTGAATTCCCTAATTTACCTTTAACAGGTGTTTCCATAGCAGTAGGCTGGTGACATAGTTGTTTTGTAATTTGATAAAGGCACCTACTATTACCAGTTCTTACAGCATTTTCAGCTTCTACGGCCAGTTCATTGATGAAATGTCTTTTATCTCTTCGAGTTTTTGTCTTCACTTCTTTATTTAACAAGTTATAAGTTAGTTTGCAAGATTCAACTGCATTATGTGTACTTGCCGCTAGTAGTTTAAGTTTTGCTGTTTTCCTTTCTTGTATTTTATCCCAAGTATCTTCTCTCATCCATTTTTTCTTTTTATGTACTAGGTATCCGGTGGTCGCTACAGCTGCTTCTGTCAATGCTGTTCTCAGTTGTTCCCATTTAGTATCGATTGTCTTGGTGGTGATATCGTTGTCAATTTTGCCTAGAGCATCGAAATAGTTGTTCATTTTGACATTATATTCCTCCTTTATATCATTTGATTGCAGTCTGTGTACATCTATTCTTCTATTTTTATTCGGTTGGTATAACTTCTTCAGTTTAATTCTCAGTTTAGCTATGCAGAGGTTATGATCGCTTCCGATCTCTGCACCTCTGTATGCTCTGACGTCTTGAACTGATGAGCGAAATTTTGCGCTTATGCAGAAGTGATCTATCTGGTTCTTAGTTCTGCCATCAGGTGAATTCCATGTTATCTTGTGGATATTCTTATGTGGAAAGATAGTGTCTGCCACAACGAGGTTTGATATTTCACAAAGTTCTAGAAGTCTTTCGCCATTTTGATTCATACAGCCTATGCCATGAGTACCGAGATATCTTTGTACTCCATCGTTGTTGTCACCTACTTTGGCATTAAGGAACATAGGCCTTCAACAAACACATGCCAAGTCCTCTTGTCCTGTGCCATCAGCTTGACGTCTTTCCATATTTTCCTCATCATTTTCATTTCTGTCTCCAGTTCTCTTCTCTGTGTCTTCGTTTGTCTGCCTCTACTTCTCTTGCCCAGGGCATTCGAGAACAATGAGGGTCTGGTACAGAGCTGGGGCCCCACATGAAGGTTGACTGCTGACCTAGTGAAGTGGATACAGTTTGTTGCTGCCCTGCAAGATGCCGCCAGGTGTGATGGGCACTGATTGCTTTGTTAGTCAGTGGCCAAGGACCAAAGAAAAAGAAGATTGCATGGTAATGCTATTAACAGGTTTATGCTTACAAGTACTTGTAGCACAAACTGATCCCTAATGTGACATTAAGTTAATGTCAATTATGTAATGTGTTACTGCTGTTCAAATTACTGCTGTCCAAATTACTGCTGTTCAAAAAAGGGCGGCGGAGACAGACATAAAAGGAATAAAGAAGTCATTAAAAGACCTTTAATGGATGGCATCAAACAGGAAGGTTTGGCATGAATTTGTTAAGAGCCTGTGCTCCAATGGGAGCTGTCAGATAATGAATGAATGTGGTGTTTCTTCCTTCTTCTTCACTTGCTCTCATATAACCATATGTATATCTCTCACGATGTTGGAGGTCTGTCCTGTCTCAGGCTTCTCTCATCACCTTACAGATTCTCCATTGGTGAGGTTAGTGAAAGCCATTCTGTCAGTCTGCTCCTCTCATAGAATTGACAGTCCTGAAGGACATGCTTTGTTGTTTGCTCGTCTTCCCCATGGGCACATGTCTGTCTTACTGATCCCATTTTTAAGTCATTAAATGGGTGGTATTTGAGCCTGTAGTGACCAGTTCTTAGCCTAAAAATAATCACCCAAGATGCACACAAACTGCATCAAATCGTTGGCTGCTAGCAATTTACCCTCGTTTGCTTCTGTTCACGTGTCAACAGTCGCGGAACCCAGCATGCACACACTTATCTCATGTTCAGTCTGTTGTGTAAAATTATATAAACTGTTCTTTCATTCAGTTTTACTCTACTAGCTATCTCCACAATTGTCATTTTTCGATCCTGGTCAATGATTTTCTTCACTCTTGTTGCATTTTCATCGTTGCACTCTGAGGCTACCAACGGGCTGATCACCCGTTTGCCAGTCACTTCGATTACGGAAACAACAGCAAATGGATTGATTTGCCATTGCCCTAAAGACGCCAATAGGCGTGATGGGAAACAATGGCAAAGAAAACCTATCTGCTGTTGCCCTAAGACGCCACTAGGCGTAATGGCCACTGACTGCTTTGACGGTCGGTGGCTAAGGACGGAAGAAGAAGAAGACTCTGAGGCTGGTCTACTTTTTTTCTTGGCAGATCAGCAACATTTGAGCGGCTGCACTTAAACTGTTGACACCAGTTTTTTACCGAAGTATATGAAGGACAAGAATCACGAAACACTGGTTCCATCTCCCTGTGTATTTCTGTAGGTGTTTTTCCTTGAAACATCAGAAATTTTATCACAGTTCTGGCCTCCTTCTTTTCCATTGTTTTGTTAAATTTTTGGAGCATCAGATACGGTCAATAGGGTACATTGCGCCGTGCACCGTAGCGGGAAAACCCATTGAAGAAACAAACGCGTACTTCACACATTCAGTGCAAATATGATGAACTTTAAATGTGCCAAGTTTCATCTTCCTCCTGTGACTCCTTCATGGTCAGGCCCAAGACTTATGTCAATCCCCTTGTATGGTACCTTTTAAATGTTGTTCCTTTATGACCCTTGACACCAGTGCACAGATGGTGCTGGCTGATGATAACTTTGCGACCATTGTGTCTGCTGTAGAAGAAGGCCGTGCCATCTACAACAACATGAAACAGTTCATCAGATACCTAATATCCTCCAACATTGGTGAAGTTGTATGGTAAGCTCATTACACTGAGACTTTGTATGTTGTACTTTTTTTTTTACAATTAGTAATTCATAGCTTTACTAGCAACTGATTGTTAGAATAATGTCTATGGGATTCTCGGCGGTGCTACAGGGTTCATGCACTGTGCTGTGATCCTCCTTGTGTGATCTAAGGGAGTAGATCGGAGCACCGATGAAGTTGTCCATGTGCGTTGAAGATAGTCCTCAAAACCAAACCAGGAATAATATCTGGACTTCAATCTTGCTGCAGCATGATTTTCAGCTGTACATAACCACATATTGCACAACAACAACAGGGTTATTAAAACGTCACATCCTTGTTTTAAATTGTTATTTCTTCACCCACATCCATCTGTCGTATATGAAACAAACATCTAAAGAGAATTAACTGCCATTTTATGACATAGAATACTATGTCACATTAACATTAGAGCTTAGTCTGAGATCCTGTTTGCTTTACACATGAGTTCATAGTAAAAGGTTGTTGTTGTTTAACTAGGGCTGCTGAGCTTCTTGCTATATTCCAGCCAATACCAAGTTGAAGACTCCTTGGTATTATTTACACTGTAGATCTAGGCTTTTCCTGTGGCTTTTCTGTCATTCTGAAACTTGCTGAGTTGAAGTCATGAGCTCCAGTTTCTCCAGCTTGGCTCACATTTAAAAAAGGATTTCGTTACATGCCCGTTGAGGCATATTGGAATATGGTGTTGGGCCCATATTTTCTTGACCATCGGCACACTAGGAGTGATGTGATCAGCATAATGCTGGCCACCTTTAACCTTCCCAGAGTTGCTCTATGATTTCATGGCAACCAGCAGAATTTGCTATCTCATGTAACATCAATTTATTGACCATGTTAGATTATATTTTTTTTTAGTTTGTTTCGGGGAATAAAACAAAAAAATAAAGCTAGTTTGTCAAATGGTAGTAATGGCTCATTGTTTTGCCATTTGTTTCATGTATATCCAGTGGATGTAAGTGACAATATAAACATTTTAAAATAAAAAGTCATTTTTTTAAAAAATCATCCTGTGCATATCTTATAACCAGGGCTTCAAAGTCATGGAGTCAGTCATTATTTAGTGGAGTTGGAGTTGGTATAAAATGTCCTAACTGAATTATACGAGACTTAAGTTAAGGCAGATCCACGTTTGATCCATGCATGGGGGGGGGGGGGGGGGGGGGGGGGGGGGGGGGGGGGGGGGGGGGGGGGGGGGGGGGGGGGGGGGGGGGGGGGGGCTTAAAATATTTGAAATAACATTATAAAGTAGTAGAACTCCTAAAGCCACTTTCATGTTAAAGTACATCCATTTTTACGTAATGCAGGAATACCAAATTTTACGAGACTTAAGTCAAGGCAGTTCCACTTTTGATCCATTAATTTTTACATAATGTAGGAAAATTTCATTTGCTTCTGATCATAAATTTAAGTTTTTATCACAATTGGAAATTTGTTGGCACATTTAGTAAAAGCACACAAGAAATGAAAATAAACTATATACACTGTCAACTTTCCCGTCATTGTTAAAATGAAACTATTTTGCTTAATGGTGTTTGGCATAGCAGTCATTTGTGTGCAGGTGTGGAGGATTTGTTATTTTTTATTACTGTATGAATGAATGAATAGTTTAAAATGTTGTCTACAAAAGCCACGTATTCATTTATTCATACACATACCATACTTATACATATAACTTATACATGTATAAGTGCATAATTTTATGCCATATCACTAGTTAAAAAAAACTGTAGTAGGGTCGGACTTCTAAAATTTATGGAGTCAGAGTTGGACAATTTTTTGGCCGACTCCACAACCCTGCTTATAACCCCATATCACACAACCGCATGTCATATAACCGCATATATCTCATATACGTGAGGTTTAATTCAGATACAAAGTTGTGTTGATAAACTCCTGATGTTTTATTTCACCAGTATTTTCTTGACTGCTGCCCTGGGTATCCCTGAAGCTTTGATCCCCGTCCAGCTGCTGTGGGTTAACCTGGTGACAGACGGTCTGCCAGCCACTGCCCTTGGTTTCAATCCCCCAGATCTCGACATCATGAAGAAGCCACCACGCTCTCCCAAGGAGGGTCTCATCACTGGCTGGCTTTTCTTCAGATACATGGCTATTGGAAGTGAGTTGGTTTTTCTCTCTCTCTATTGGATATATATGGCTCTTGTAAGTTAGTCATTCTTCCCCCGTGCCCCATTCCTTCATAAATCATCATCTCATTTTCTGCTACATGTGAAGCATAGATTTACCACTGCAGATGGAGCACCTTGAGGAAGCCAGTTTTTATAACATGCTGTTGCGGCAGCGGGTAATGTAGCAATTCATTTAGCAAGATGGGGTTGCCAGTCCCATATACCACCTCATATTACCCACCTCTTACAATGTCTGAGAGAGCAGTAGTTCTGTTCTTTGGTTGTCTCTTCAAAGTTCCTCGGAAACTACATGGGGCAAGGTATTTTACAATTTTATTTAAGAAACAACCGTTTACTTATTTCACATATAAAATAAAAGGTAAAGGATCCCGTTACACATCCATTCAGGCATATTGGGAATATGGTATTAGGCCCATATTTTCTTGACCATCGGCACACTAGAGGTGATGTGGTCAGCATCACGCCGGCCACCTTAACCTTCCCAGAGTTGCTCTAGTACCCAATTCATGAGGCTGGGTCGACCCTGGAGCCGTTTGCGGTCTAAAACATCCCACCTCAACTGGGGATCGAACCATGGACCACCGAGCTAGGTAGCCAGTGCGCTAACCACTGCGCTACCGCGGCTCCAATTTCACATCGATTTTTAAAATTGGTTTTCTTGTGGATCGCATGTAGATGAACAAGTCTGGGAAACTGAGACAACACCAACAGAGTGGAGTAAAGGAATAATTGTCAAATTGCCCAAGAAGGGTGACCTTACAGACTGCAACAACTGGAGAGGAATTACTCTCCTCTCAGTTACCAGCAAAATACTAGGCAGGATAATCATCCAGAGAATTTCAAAAGCAGTTGACCATAAACTGAGGAAAGAACAAGCGGGCTTTAGAAAGAACAGAAGATGTGCAGATCATATATTCACCCTCAGGAACATTATAGAGCAGTGCTCAGAATGGCAGAGACAGCTGTACATTAACTTTGTTGATTTTGAAAAGGCTTTTGACAGCATCCACAGGGACAGCCTATGAAAAATACTGAGGGCTTATGGAATTCCCAGCCGCATTGTTTCCATCATAAAAAGCCTCTATTCTAACTTTACGTGCAGTGTTGGATTGAGTAATGTAACTTTCGAAGTGAAAACAGGAGTACGACAGGGATGCCCCTTATCAACAACATTATTTTTGACAGCCACAGATTGGGTGATGCGCCAGACAACAGAGGGCAGTCCAAGAGGAATTAGATGGACAACATTTTCTACACTGGAAGACCTGGAATATGCAGATGACATTGCACTACTCGCGCATTCACATCAACACATTCAAGAAAAAACCGATAGGCTGAATAAGTATGGCCAGCAGGTTGGCCTGAACATTAATCTGAAGAAGACAGAGGTCATGGCACTAAATGTGGGAAATCCTGAGCCAATAACAGTAAGGAATCAGAAGTTAGAACAGACAGACACATTCACTTACCTAGGATGCATAGTAACACCTGACTGCGGAACAAGCAAGGACATTAACAACAGAATGAATAAAGCGAGAACAGCCTTTGCTATTCTCAACAAAATTTGGAAGTCTTCCCAGTACAGCACAAACACCAATTTAAGACTGTATGAGAGCTGTGTACTTTCTGTGCTTCTCTATGGTGCGAAATGTTGGAGAGTAACAGAGAAGGAAATGTCGAAACTGTCCTCCTTCCACACAATCTGCCTAAGGAAAATTCTCGGAATCTTTTGGCCAAACACCATCAGCAACCAAGAACTACTTATTCGGAGTAACCAGGAGGACATGCACACCATCATAGCTGGCAGACGCTAGAGCTGGGTTGGCCACGTCCTCAGAAGGGACCCTGATACCATCACAAGAACAGCTATGCTATGGACCCCTGAGGGAAAGCGAAAGAGAGGCCGACCAAAAAACAACTTGGCGGAGAACTGTGGAAGCCGAGATGCAAAGAATGAACCAGAGTTGGGGCACTGTACAAAGGATGGCTGCCAACCGAGCAAGGTGGAATCAATTTATGCTGCCCTACAGGACGCCACCAGGTGTGATGGCCGCTGACTGCTTTGACGGTTGGCGGTTATGATCAAAGAAGAAGAAGAAAGACATGTAGATGAACAAAACTGGCTCGCTCTAATTCTTTATTTTATCCTTTTCTTCTAACAAATAATAAAATTATTTGACCTTTTTAATTTAACAGTTTTTATTATTGATTAATTATTTAATTAGTACAATTATTTGTTTATGTGTACTTTTAGCAGTAGCTTATTTCACACTTTTGGAACGAAAAGTTTTAGTAACAAACTGAATTCCTGTATTACCTGTACATAAAAAAAATTGGTTTATTCTATTACAGATAAGTATCTAGGTGTAGGTTTTTCCAGTGGCCTTTCTGCAACTTGCTGAGCTGAGGTCATGAACCAGCTTCTGTCTCAGGTATTTCATTCTGGCTTGGAATACATTTAAAGGATCCTCACACCTTGTTTTAACTAGTAGTGGGGGAAAGGGAAGGGGAATTGCATAATGTGCCCTTCCAACCATCCAGGGTGCTCTCCAAATATGCAGGGCTAAAATACTGGGCTCTGATTAAAGGAATTGTCACATCCCGCACAAAGCCACTTCCTACTGGCCCTCACATATTATCCATCCGTTAATGGATCCTCTTGTATGCAGTCAATCAAGTAAAAGCCAGAGTTGAGTCTGAGGTTGGGGTGAATCTTTGAGTACAATGCTGAGACCTCAACATGTTACACTACAGGGAGAATAGTAACGTTGGGCCTCTCTGGTGTGTCTAATCCATCCCTGAGTGTTGGCAGGGCAACAAGAGGGTTTGAAAATTGCCTATTTCCAGGATGCACTACATAGAGGCATATGTGGAGTCACCCTTATAACTATAAGGACCACCAGCTGTGCACAGTGCTATAATATACATATGTGGAAGTGAACCTCTGTCTGTGAGGCTAATTACACCCACACTGACTCTTGAAATCATCCACACACTTACAAGGATTCCCTCTGTGGTGAACCTTGTTGAGAACCCAGCATTGCACATTAAGCTTGCAGTAGTCACTTGAGTCCCAAATGTAACTCTGTCTTTTGCCTGGTTAGCTGGATGCAGGAGGATCTCACTGTGAACCCAGTGATAGGCAGAGGGAGCTGAGAAGTGGATCTTTGCAGGACGTGATTATTCCCTGGAAGAGCCCAGAACCAGAGCGCAGTATTTTAGCTCTGCATAGTTGGAGAGCCCCCTTGGATGGCAGGGAATGCACAATATGCCATGCTCTTCTTACTCCTAGCTTGGGACCAGATGTGATGGTCCTTTAAATGCAGGCCAAGCTGGAGAAACTGGAGCTCATGACTTCAACTCAACATGTTTCGGAATGGCAGAACAGCCAGAGGAAAAGCCTTGATCTACAGTGTAGATAATACCATTCTTATGTGTCCTATCTAGCCTTCACTTTCTTTCCCTTCCATGACGAAGGCCTTGTGGCCGCAACATTGCTATTTTCTTTGTCTTTTGTCCTGTCACGAGTTGGATTTAAGTTAGAGTTATGCCCACGTGTAGGACAAAACCCTAGTGTGAGAAAAGACTAAGATAATAGATTTATTTTTGAGAAATGACAGTGAATGTAGTAAGGTGAGTCTATTGGCCCGAGGAGGATAACCGAAATTAAATCTTCCTCGCCAAATCGTGACTTTTTAAGAAATGCTATAAACTCACCACCTCTGGCTACCTTTAACAGACTAAAGGAGATAAGGTTAAACTAAGACTACAGACACCACTGTACAGACAACACTTAAGGACTATACAGTGAAGAAGCTGATCCAGTGAACATTAAATAAGTTTATTATACAAATCAACAGAATTTTCATAACATAGTAACAAACAAAGAAAAGCATATATCGTGCAAGGTTGCACCGACCTGGAAAACAAAGAAAATCAATTTGATTATAAGCACCCCAAATTAAAAAAACTCCAACCACTTTCACTCCTTCATACACCCTGCTGGGGACAAAATTTAAAAAAATGATAAGTGATCTTAACTACAGTCTAATTTGGTGGGGCGTCAACTGTAGCCACGCTCTATAATTTACTATTTCTAATGTCAAGGTTCTGCTGGTACTGCCGAAGACTATCTGCACAGCAGCTAATTCTGTCAGCGATATACGCCACTAAGTCACACTCTGCACTGCTATGTAATAGACTTTTTCTAACTCATAAGGCTCAGAGGCTACCCTCTAAGAATAATATGAGACTCTGCAGGTCCCTGATCTATTTTTCCCCATCTCTCTCTCCACTTCTCCTGCCTTGCTGCTCTCGTTTCATTTCAGCAACCGGGAAATGATATCCCTTTCTTCCTGGTTCTGACTCGTACTTCTGATGACTAGGCACTTGCCGTAGACTGTAGAGGCTTCTCTATTTGGCGAAAAGAAAGCTGATTTTCCCTTGCTAGGTTACCCCTCATTTGGGTTTAGGCACTTCGGTATGATTGTGACCGTGGCCAAAAAAAAAAGACACACCAACCCGCTTGCTTGGGTTCGATGGGTGTGTATGAGCTTAGAGCTCCGGGTTTTTAAGAAAACCCTTTTCGCTGAAGACTGTCGCTGTCTCGACCTGCTCTACCTCGCTCCCTCTCTCTGGGGCCACAATACTCAGAGCCGATACCCCTCCACGGTACAAGCTCTTATGCCTCTGGCGTTTCCTTGGCTTTTCTCTCTTGAGAAGACTGGCTACCTTTGCCAGCTGTCAGGAACAAGATTTATTGGCAACCCCCGCTCTTCGGGCCGTGACCACTGCAATACTGCGTTCCTTCAGCGTTAGAAGCCGACAATATGCTTGGATACACGGCCCGGACTTTCTGCCGACTAAGAGGCCCGAAATTGAAAACCGCGTACTTTATTTTAGATTTTCCAACGCTGACCCCCGACCTACTTGAGGCTAGGCGTCTCACTACAACCAATAGAATTAAAGATACTCTAAAATTTTCCATGCGCTCATCTCTAAATTTAGAACCAGTGTATTCTTGCTTCCTTTAAATGCGCGCGTATTTCCGGCTGCGTAACGTTACCTAACGTCGTCCGCTAGCGTGAGCAGAAACGAATGTGATTCGCTGGACATTACCTGGGTAGGGGTCATCTCCCCTTCCCCACGATAAAATGACCGCGATAAATTTAACAACGCAAAAAATGGAATTTTCAAGATCGCGATAATTAGAAAAAGGCCGACTGGTGCCATTCAGTACTAACCTACATTAATCCCTATAGAAAAAACCCCGCAATTACTTTACCTACAGAACAAATCTAAACACCCCTATTATTCAGAGAGAAAAAGAATACTTCCCAATCTTTAATAGAGGGAAGACAAAAATGGCAAACTCAATAGTTACGACGAGAAAACGAAATGGGGCCTATTGAAGACTAAATCACAGTAACTCCATCACATGTCCCCGTAAGACAAATCACCTTTTTTCGATTATTTTTCATACCCATCCAGATAATACCAAGGAGTCTTCAACTTGGTATTGGTACAAACGAGCAAGAAACTCAGCAGCCTTAGTTAAATAATAACAACCCCCCTGGAATTCACACGAGAGCTAGACAAATTCCTTTGTATCCTAAGATAAATATTACAAAACTAGGCTAAACAAACTGCTTAGTCCAGTATAAATGGACTTTGGTTTGCACATGAATATTTATTTATGTACTCCCCTGGTTAGTGCTCCCAGTCTTGTAGTCGTCTGCTTAGTTCTGGCAGTGTTGAGTCATGTATTATCTAAACCGTTCCATGTCTGTCTTCCTCCAACAGTCTATGTGGGCTGTGCTACAGTGGGTTCTGCTGCCTGGTGGTTCATGCTGTATGACAAAGGCCCAAGGCTCAACTACTACCAGCTGGTAAAGTGTTCCGTTTTTTGGTCCTTTTTAAATGTTTTCTTCAGCAAAAATCACTTAGCACACGTTGATACCTATCACTGTTTACTATAAAGAACAGGAAACTTAACTTGACACATGTTGATACCTATAACTGTTTACTATAAAGAACAGGAAAGTTAACTTCACACATGTTGATACCTAAAACTGTTTACTATAAAGAACAGGAAACTTAACTTGACACATGTTGATACCTATAACTGTTTACTATAAAGAACAGGAAAGTTAACTTCACACATGTTGATACCTATAACTGTTTACTATAAAGAACAGGAAAGTTAACTTGACACATGTTGATACCTATAACTGTTTACTATAAAGAACAGGAAAGTTAACTTCATTTATACATTTGTTTATTACCCTTCTGCTCCCTGTGGAACATTGGTCCTCAACAAGTGTGCGCCAAACCTTCTTGTTCTTTGCCATCTGTTAAAGGTCTTTCCACATCTTCTTCTTTATCTACAGACTTAAGTCTGTCTCCACTTCCCGTCTGCTTGTCTTTTTTTTAACTCCCTCTGTCTCTTACCCTGGGGATTCCAGAAGATCTGCCTTGTAATGCTGCCAGCAGGTGTCACAATGTGTCCTATCCATCTCCAGCATCATCTTCTCTTGTCTGGCTGTTGTCATCAGACTTGTCCATATTTTTGTTGAAGTTTTTGAGGCTTAAAGTGTCGGAGGATGGGGTAGCTGACCCATGAACTACCCTTCTTAGTCGCCTTTTATCATATGCTTGGTATGTTACAGTTTCTCCTTTAGGGCCCCGGTGACAAATATATTGAACAAAAATGTTGACAATAATAGAGATATTATTACTTCTCCTTCTTCTTCAAGTACCTTGCCAAGTGGTGTTGGAGATCATGTCTGTCCACAACTTCCTGTCTCCAGCACAATTTATCAATTCTGCTGTTGACTTCTTTCCATGCCACGATGTGAAACTGTCCAGTATTTGTTCTCTTTGTCTTCCCCTATCTCTTTTCCCTTCAATCTTACCTGTTGTTACGATATATTCCAGCTTTCCTCTTCTCATAACATGCCCAAAATAACGTGGATTGCTTCTTTCTAACTTGTGAAATAAGTTTCCTTTGCACATTGGCCTCTTTCAGGACATCTTCATTATTCTTTCTGGCTGTCCATGGTATTTTTAACTTTCTTCTGTAAAACCTCATTTCTGTGGCCTCTAGTGCATTCCCTACATATTTACCTTGGTAGTTATATAGATGGAAAGCTGCATATTTTTTATTTTATTTTAAATTAGATACTTTGATATATTTGTTTCCATAAAATTGTGAGAAATCTTTTTCATCATCTTAAAGACTGCTCCTGATGTTTTATGGTTGTGTGTTTTTAGTGTCCTGGTTTCTGCTGCATGTTGTGAGTATTTAATATCACAAGTCTGGTTCCTTTTTGAGTAGTGGTGTACCAGAATGTTCAGATGTTCTTAATATTGTTCCAGAGTTAGCCTTTCATGTTCAGCTCACATTATTATTTCTTTGATGTTAGTGTTTTTTATTTGTTTTTTGTGTGGGTGGGGGGAGGGTTGTGGTTTCATATTTGTGTTCGTTCATTGTTCAAGTATTGTTCCTTATTCAGTGATTTCTTGCTCCGGATTTTATATTTGCCTCTTCTAGTTTTGTCTGTTTCATTTCTTGGTTTGCGTTAATTTATTTCTAGTTCAAGTAAGTTTGTGTTGTTATTTAGATATATCTAATATTTACTGCTTACCCATTAAAAAAAAAAAAAGATATATATATAAAACTGATATAACAATTATCAGCACATCTTGTTGCACAATGATATAGTCTTAAAGCAACTGCATTAGAACTTCCCGCATATTCAAAAGTTTTGGATTTTTTATATATTTTAGATACAGAATTTGTAAAAAAAATTAATTTAGAAACTATTTTGTAAGTGGTGTACATAGCGATGTTGACAATTTTTAATGCCTGATTTTACTGTCTGTTGTGTTTAACAATGATTCAACTTTGAAAGTTTGTCCTCAGGAACTTGTTTACTGTCTTTATCAGGGTTATTTATATGCATAAACAAAAACTAGCATGAAATGTTGGGTTCTGCTACTAAAGTTGACATTATGCAGGTTATGAAGAATATGTTGTGTCCAATTTTCTGTGGTAGTGAAAAAAGGAAAATATTGAAGGTTCATCTGTGGTATTGCTTATATTTCTGTAATCAGTATATCCACTATTGTACTGATTTTTTGGAGTTCGTTGAGGTGTGTGCCTTCTGGTGGTAAGACACTTTTCTTTCAACCTAGACCAGAGTCTGTTGGTTATAACAGAGAGTAACTGCCATTAAAAACTAACAGAACTGTCAATTGAAGTGCATCCTTTATAAATACAAAGCTCTGAAAAGGACTGTTAGGTTCTATCAGCTGGAAAAGTAAAGCTTTGAAAAGGGCTAATCGTGAAAAGGACTGCTAGCACTTGCATCAATGATATATCATCATCATCAGCTGCCATCTCCACAATGAAGGTTGACTGTAATGGATCTCCAACGTCTTCTGTTTTTTGTCTTGGTTGTGCACTCTGACAGACTCTTTCCTGTCCATCTCTTGATGTTATCTTCCCACTTACAGCGCTGTCTTCCCCTTGCACTTTGCCTTCAACTCTCCCTTCTATTATGGTCTTCTGCAAGGTGTTATGACTTTTTATGTGGCCAAAGTATTTTAGCTGCCGAACTTTGATCTCCCTCATTAGTTCTCTTTTCCTACCTAGATTTTGTAGGATCTCCTTATTTGTTTTCTTCACTTTCTATGAGATGCGCCCCTTTCTTCTATATATCCACATCTCTGTCGCATGATTTGTATATACACGCTTAGTTAATGAACAAAATAAAACACTAGGCTTGTTGTGGTATGAAAAGACGGTAGAACGAGGTCATCCAATCAAAACACAGAAGACTGCAAAAGCTATGGCATTTTTAACATGGCGACAGCGTACGAACTTCTGGACAGATTTATATTTGGTATAGGCACATGCATTATCGAAATGTGATAAAAGTTAGTTTGTTTTTTGAAGGATAAAGCCAGGAATATGCAGTTCATAGGAATAGTGGATGTAAGAATTATTTGTGGAGAAAATTGAGTTTGACTGAGCCAGCACATCGGAAACTACCAAGTCAATAGACTTTAAAATTCTGTAAATATTATGTATCCTAACCGACTTCAACCAAATGTATATGGAAAGGAAGCTCACAGTCATGGAATTGAAAGACGATATAATAGAAGGTTAGGGATAGATGTGTGTAGTTGTACAAAGTATAGGTTTGGATGGTAACTTACACAGATTCACTCGGAAATACGAAAACCAAGGAAGTTGAAACTAGTCAATTGACTCTGTTCTGCTATACGTCCGCGACTAACCTATAAACAGAGGTCGCTCTGTATTCAAACCACACACTAACACAAGACAGGCCAGAGAGATAGACAGAAGAAGAGAGCTGCCAAGGCTAATACTTTGCTGTATACTTGCCGTGCAGGTTTACTTCACCAAATCTAGTCTAATCTGTGCTTAACATCTATCCTAGAGGGTATGTAGAATTACTGTATATATTTGTGAACTTAATATCACTGTTTATTTCAGGATTTTAGTTAGTTGATCTACATCATTAGGATATGAATGTACAATGCAGAATGTTTGTAATTACTGGTATGATTGCTGAAGAGGGAAACCGACAATATAACCAACAGTGACTCTGCGGAGTCCTGTCAACAGTCCTTGTCAGGACTAATATAACCTGCTATAAAGTACAGCACTTTTCAGAGCTGATGGCATTCCATATGTGAAAGGCAATGGTAGCATCATACATCAGTGTAACGTGTTTTGTTTAGTCGTGTATTATATCATTTGAGAAAATGTTCTGCAGTTAGACCCCTGTCTTGTCTCGCTATAGCTAAATCATACTGAGCCATGTACCATTCATATACATGCAACATCTGAGACACACTCATATCATATACACTAGGACATGTGGGTTCCATAAACACGGACTAGCCACATGTCTATCATTGTTCACAGGTTTATATGAGTCATCATACACCTAAGATCTAGAGTTCAGGTCAATCCAAGCTGCCTGGAACCTCACAGGAGCCTATCGTTTGTTATTTGTGCTTCGGCCTTAGTCCCCCTCAGTGTTGGGTGGGCTAATGCAAAGATCTTCTGAATACAGTGTTGTGTGTCATCCTAACAAGAACAGATCTTACTCTAAAGATGAGTATACAATAGGACCATTGCCTGCAGTATATGTGAGCCGTCAAAGTCGATGATGATAAATTTTGACATTTAGCATAGCCAGGGACTAGTGATAACAGCACAGCTGATAAACTTTTATTTCTATACAAGTGGAAGTTCCATGAAAGACTTTCTATCTTAAGTTAATTACTTAAATTATAAAATCATCATCATCCAAATCTTGTAATATTAGGTACCACAAACTGATTTTTCATATTTGTTAAATTGACAATTCAATAAGATATTTAGAAAGTACATAAAAAACAAAATTATCAAAATCGATCTATAAATAAAATAGTTATTAATTTTTTTTTTCTTTTTTCGACTTAGAAATTTTATCGCTCCATCTGAAAGTGAAAATGGGCCATCTTTGACATCACCAAAGGATTACAAATAACATGTATAAGCATATATAAGGTCATGTTTGTGTTAAAAACTACTTGTAATTTTAAGAAATGGAGGACATAAAAAAGGCCAATATGCTCTTTTCAGATTTAAAGAAAATCAGGTTAGTCATGTGTTTTTGGTTACAAAATCAGCTCGACACACAATTTTAAAGTGTCAATTCTCAAAATCTATGCACTGTAGACACTCAATATCTATGATAACCAACGTCATAATCATGCTAAGTAAGCCCAATTTTTTTCTAAACATGTCATATTATTCTGAACAAGGTTATTATGAGTTGAAAATGACAAGAAAGCCAAAAAAACTGATTTCCGCAGAAACCGCTCAATTCGTCAAGATTTCTACATGTTTACGAAGAACAGAAAAAACTTACTAATGAAGTTACAGTAATGATCCATGTATCATTTTAAAGCTTTTTTCAAGCACTTTCCAACAGTACAGAAATAAGCACATTTACTTTGACTTGTTAACCCTTTCCGGTCGTGTGTCTGACTGAGTAAGACAATCGATTTTTCCCGTTCTGGTCGAATGTCTTACCCAGTTAGACACAAGACGAAACAACTGGTTTTACGGTCGTTTGTCTTTCCCAGTTAGCCGAGGCATTGTACCATTATTTTATGGCACAAATTCGTGCGGTGAAACAGGGAAACAAACTATTTGTGGTAAATTGAATAGTAAAGGGGGGGGGAAACGACAATGGCATCAACAAGCAAATGTGCCTGGCAAATGACTGCCTCCGAAGTAGTGACATTTCTAGAGGAGACTGGTAATAGTGGTAGTGAAAGTGATGAGATAAATATAGATGACAGTGATTTTATATTAGGCGATTCTGTAACTGATGATTCCAGTACCAGTGATGAAGCTGGCAGTAGCGATGACAGTGACCGTAATGAAGATGGCAAAAGTGAGGAAGTACCAGCACAATGGGTGAAGTTATCTCAATCACACTCTTGTTGTATAAATCATTTACAATTTTCAGTACACAATGCAGGTGTACACAGCTTCTTGATTGTGATATTCCTGACAATATTTGTGGTTTCTTTCAGTTGTTTTTCACATCATAATTGCTAGAGGAGATTGTCAATGAGACCAATCGGTATGCAGCTGACCAATTGAAAAATAAAACACTGTCTCCACGCTCCATATATGGAAAGATGTAACGATTTCCTAAATAAAGGCTTATTTTGGAGTCATTTTGAGAATGGGAATGCAAGAGGGTGGCGTGGTAAAAGAATATTTTTCTGTAGAATGGATTGATTATATTCCTTTTTATCGGGATGTCTTTTCATCTGGTTTCATACCCTTGAGCCAGTTATGGGAGGTGATTTGTGGGCTTTGTTTCACCCCCAAGGGAGCATCCTAGACTCAGCAGCATGTTGCACCAGGCCTACTTTGGCATGTGTGCGTTACCAAGAGGTTTGATGGCTCTCTACCCGTGCAGGGGGGTTATATCTCCGAGACAAGACTTACACGAGCAATCAGTCACCGGCATTGGCACGAGCAGCCAGACAGCATAGTGACGTGGTGGCGAAGCCACCGCCTCCACATGTCTGCCAAAGGTGGGCTTTCTTGCAACCCCAGGGAGCATCCTAGACTCAGAAGCATATTGCACCAGTCCCACTTTGGAGTGTGTGCAATGTTCCGAGGTTTGATGGCTCTCTACCCTGCAAAGGGGGTTATATCTCCGAGACAAGTATGCGCTATCCGGCAGAGCAGCCAGTCACCGTAGCGGACGTATCAAGGCGTAGGCGTAGCCACAGCCGAGCCACCACCACTGACAAAGTACGACATCAAACGGACACATAGCTCTGCCCCACCTGAACTGGAAAGAACAAACGGACACATAGCTCTGCCCCACCTGAACTGGAAAGACCCGGCAACCAGGACCACCCACAGACTCGATGGGACAGGGCATGTTTATTTTCCTGTTTGGTAATGGCGCAGCTACAACCGAGCCGCTACCACTGCCGAAGGACGTCATCTAGACGGACACATAGCGCTGCATCTTCTGAACTGGGAAGACCCGGTAGCCAGGACCACGCACAGTCTCGACAGGATACGGCATGTTTATTTGCTTGTTTGATGATGGCGCAGCTACAACTGAGCCTCTACCACCGCCGAAGGACGTCATTTAACAAAGACTTTTTTTCTTATTTCAGGTCCCTGACACTATTTCAAATAAATAAAAAATGATACAACACTTATTACTTATGTAAGTTCTTTCTGGTGTGTAGAATATTAGCAGGTGTCGTTTTGGGGTATTTGTTGTCAAAAAATATTCCAACCTGGTAATAGTGGCATGCATATTTTATTCGGTCGGAAAGGAACAAAGTATAAGCTCAAAGATGCCACAAAATTGAAAAAAAACAAAACAATTTAAGGTATATTTATATATCATACATCATTTTAAAGCCCTTTTACAGCTCTTTACAATGGAATTCAAATAAACTATGTTTATATGACATATTCTGCTATGTGGCACCTTTTAGAAATGTCTCATTATTCCCAATCTCGTTAAGAAAGAATCCTACAGTCCGGTCTCGCAGACAACCGATGTGTGCAACTGCCGTGATTGTTTATATTGAATGAGGTCACCAAACTGACTGAGTTTTTGAACGATTGGGGCATTAGTCATGATTAAAAAGTATCTAAATACCACATGCAATGTGCACAACACTTTTGAAACTCTGCCAACGATGTTAAAATTCCTCTCAAATAATTAAATTGCAAAAACAAAAGCTAAGTTGAGCGAATGACATTTTCGCTGTTACAACCTTGAATCTACTCCGTGCACTCCCCTTGCTAATTCCCTTGGTTTTATTTTAGTTATCAGTCGTACTTATTTCAGTATAAATTAAATGTTATCAATTTTCAAAAATATATATTAACTTATGCTGGTAGTTTCTCTCATTCGCATCGCGCTCGGGGGGGGGGGGGGGGGGGGGGGGGGGGGGTGGGGGGTTTTGATCTTTCCGGTGGAACAGCCATCATGACTGGACACAAGCGAAAAAACTTGTTGGGGTGCTCGTATTTCATAAAAGCTTGCACTTTCAACAAATCTCAGAAAATGGTAAAAGTTTGCACAAATAAATTAGAATAGATGGCGAATCTATGGATGTAAGATCTTCAGGGATCCGGCTCTTGGAAGCACACTTAAAAAGACAATTTTGTCATTACTTCGAAATTTGTGCAACTAATTCGACATCAATCGGGTAGTTTTTATACGAAAATGAGGCCCAATCACTCTTCTTTCCTTACTTACTTACTTAGTCGTTCCCCTTCTACCGTGAGGTGTAGAGGTTTGGAAGAGAGAGCGCCAGACCATTCTATCAGCTGTCTTCTTCCTGGCCTGGTTCCATTCTAGTCCTCGGTCCTTCAAAGATTGTCTAATGTTGTCCTCCCAGCGGACTCTGGGTCGTCCTGGAGGTCTGGATCCCTGGCTCTTTGTTTCCCATGCTTGTCGTGGTAGCCGATCTTCTCCCATTCTGCAGACATGGCCAAACCATCCCAGTTGGGACCGCTCTATTTGGGTCTGCAGCGGATGGGATTTTAGGCCCTGACGGATCGTCTGGTTGCGGACCATGTCTCTTCTTGTTACTTCAACCACTTTCCTCAGATACCTCATTTCTGAGGTTTGGATCTGGCTTTTGTGGGTTGTAGTCATTGCCCATGACTCGCATCCATATGTCAAGACTGGGACATAGGTGGAGCGGTATACAGCCATCTTCGTTTTCTTACCAACCTCTTTCTTGCTGAGGAATCCACGATTTATGGCCTGAAAAAGTCTCCCAGCCGCTGCTTTTCGAGTGGCCAACTCTTCCCCGATGCTCCCCCTTCGGTCCACAATAGCTCCGAGATATTTAAAGTGGTCGACCTGTTCCAGGACCTGTTCTCCCAACTTAATCTGATGTTTTCTTTCTTCTCGTGATATCACCATGGATTTTGTTTTAGAGCTGCTTATGACCATCCCTCTCTTCTCCAGCTCTTCCTTCCAGACTTGCAGGTTGGATTGGAGATGTGCCTCTGATTTAGCAATCAGGGCAACATCATCAGCAAATGCAGCTCTGAAATATAGACCTGTCTCATCTTCCAGTACCCCACTGAATACTTTCTTGTTCTCTCCTTACATGCCTTGATGACATCGTCCATAAGGAGTATGAAGAGGTAAGGTGATCGGATATCACCTTGTCTTACACCAGTGGTGGTCCTGAACTCTTCTGACTTATGGTTTGCTGTCCTCACATAATTTCTGCAAGACTTGTAGAAGCTCTGTATAGCATGAATCAGAGGTGCTGGAATATTCTTCCTTGCCAAACAGTCCCAAAGTTTGCTCCAGGGGACCCTGTCAAATGCCTTTTCCAGATCTATGAAACAAAGATGGATCTCACTCTTATACTCAAGGGCCTTTTCACTCAGCTGTCTGAGTGTGAAGATTAGGTCTTGAGTACTTCGGTTTGCTCGGAATCCGCACTGGACCTCATCCAATTGTGGCTCAGCTAGGCGTCGGAGTCTCTGCTCTAGGATTCTAGAGTAGATTTTACCAGGGACACTGAGAAGGGATATGCCTCTACGGTTTCCACATTGTCGATTGTCACCCTTTTTGAAAATTGGTGTTATGATGGCAATCTCCCAATCCTTTGGTATGGTCTTGTTGCACCATGCTGCCTGTAGGACCTTTAGGAGTAATAGGTCGCCTGATGCTCCCATGTACTTAACCATTTCTGGTGTTATACCATCATGCCCTGCTGCTTTGCCCATCTTGATTTTCTCTAGTGCTGCCCTCAGTTCTTCCATCTTTATGTCATCTTCACCATCATTGGTTTTCTCTTCTGTGCTAGTGATTATCATTTCTGATGCTTCACCATGCTCACCATCCAGGAGTTCTGAGAAATATTCTTTCCATCTTTCCATTACTTCCTTTGGGGCAGTAAGCAATTTGCCTTGCTTGTCCTTTATAAATTTGAGAGGACATTGTTTTTCCTTCCTCATGTTCTTTGGGGTCTTATAGAACAATTTCTGGTTTTCTTGTGCATCTTTTTCTAGCTTTTCTCCAAATTCTTCCCAGGACTTCTGTTTTGCTGCTAGCACTTTGTTCTTTGCTTCTGTTCTGAGTGTCACATATTCTCTATATTTTTCCATTTGTCCTGTTGTGTTTTTTAGCTCCTAAGTATTGTTTCCATGCCATTTTCTTCTCTCTTATTTTCTCTTTGACTTCCTCTGTCCACCAAGGTGTCCTCTTTCTCTGGTTCCCAAGTCGGACTTCACCGCATGCTTCTGCAGCAGCTGTCTTTATGATATCCTTGAATTTATTCCAGAGGGTTTCCAAGTCATCAGGTCGTTCTTCTGTGTTGCTCACTGCTGTAGCAATAAGCCCCTGATATCTGGTCTTAATTTCTGGCTCTCTCAGCTTGTAGGTCCTAATGCTCATTTCTCCTGCTCGTTTACTTGGTTTCTTGCGTGATGTTGGGCAGTTCCTAGGCTGAGCAACTCTTTCAGTTGTTCGTTTGATTGTTAGCAGGTAGTGATCACTTCCAATCTCTGGCCCCCTCCAGACTCTTGCATCTCGGACATATCTGAATGAGCTTCTCCGAACAATGGCATAGTCGATCACTGACTTCTCATTCTTGGTTGGTTCACATCTAGTGTATGCATGTATGCGCTTATGGGGGAACTTTGTGTTTGTAATGATCAGATTCTGCTCACTGCAGAATCTTACATATTTTGAGAGAGAAAAGAACACAGAATTATCTTGTATAAATTTTATTACATTACATACAAAGATGAACGAGCAACAAAACAACAAAGAAGACCTAGTTTCCCCTTTCTGCCCCGCGAAGGACATTTTTCCAGTGCAAAATCCTGGCGGTTTGTGGTACCTAGTAATATATTTATCCATTGATTTCCATCTTCCAACACTCACAATTCATCACAAAAGTAGATAGATGTACATAATAAATTCAGAAATTGTACTCAGCTGACTTATTAATTTTATAATTGTTGAAGTTGAGTTGTTCTGATTTATTTAATTATCACAGAAAGTTACATAGCAAGGTGGCAAGGTATGATTTAACTTTACTCCAAATACTTTCTGAAGCAGATACATTCACAGTCGTGACTATCTTGTGATACCAGTGTTTCTCTCCAACACTGGGACTTCACTATTTTCATACAGAATTCTATTTCTGTTTTCTTCAGTACTACAACTGACAATACACACTTAAAAACCTTTTGCTACAATCTCAAGAGTCTCAATTCGTTCCTCCAGTTGCTTATTCATTGTCCATGTTTCTACACCATACAGTAGTGCAGAATATATATAACATTTTATGATTCTCAGTTTTAATTTGTGAGTTAACTGTTTAGATGTCAGTATATGTTTCATGTTGTTGAATGTAGCTTTGGCCATTCCTATTCTCTTCTTGATTTCTGTTTCACATCTGCCATCTTCTGTTATTATGTGACCAAGATATGAGTAGCTCTTGACTTGTTCCAGGATTTTCCCATTTATGCTTATCTTTAATGTGGGCTTATCGTCTGTTTTGCTAATTAATTATCAAAGTTTTTGTTTATTTAATATTAGTGTCCAGTCCATATTCATGACTTATCCTGTTCACTTGCTTCACTAGATCTTGCAAATCCTGTTCACTTTCAGCTAACAACACGGTTATCATCTGCATATCTAAGGTTGTTTATTGACCTTCCATTGATGTTGATGGCATTTCCTTTATCTGTTTGAAAATTTTTTCGGTGTATAGATTAAATAGGCGGGGGGACAGCACACAACCTTGTCTGACACCTCTTT
The DNA here is from genome assembly GCA_024509875.1 of Oreohelix idahoensis. Classification (NCBI taxonomy): domain Eukaryota; kingdom Metazoa; phylum Mollusca; class Gastropoda; order Stylommatophora; family Oreohelicidae; genus Oreohelix; species Oreohelix idahoensis. The sequence goes on from JAMPIV010002292.1 coordinate 641,230, forward strand.
TTATGTCTATGTTTGGTGAATAGTGCAGTTTGCTCCAAATAATGATAAATGTCAGCCCTGAAAGGGACTATTAGTATTTGTCAGCTAGCATGGTAATGTCAGTGGGATTTCCAGTACTGTCAAGTCTGCCATTAGTTTGACCAATATTTTACTACTCACACTTCTGTGATCTGTTTGTCTGGTATTGTACTGATACTTCTGCAGTCAGATTTGTTCAGCATGTTACTACTGGTATTTTACTGTTATTCTTTTTTGGTTTGTCCAGTATTTTACTGATATTTCTGTTACTGGTTTGTCCAGTATTTTATTGATATTTCTGTTATTGGATTGTCCAGAATTATATTGATATTTCTGTTATTGGTTTGTCCAGTATTTTACTGATATTTCTATTATTGGATTGTTCAGTAATTTACTGAAATTTCTGTTATTGGTTTGTCCAGTATTTTACTAATATTTCTGTTTGTTACTAATTCTTCTGTTATCATTTTGTTCATGCCTGAGGGAGCAATAGGCATATTCTTTCTTTGTCTCATCAAAGACCACCAGACTTCCAGTATTTTTATGTGTCCATTTTTTCCCCCCAGTATTTTAAACATTTGTTTTCTGCAAGTTTGTAATGTTGTATCCCCTTACTACTTTGAGCGTAATCAAATACTGGCACATTTTACCATTTCAATAAAAGTTTCCCAAATCTGTATTTCCCTGTCCTGACCCTGCTAGAATTTGCATGTTCCTCAGACACACCACATGCAGTGTCCGGCCGAGCCAAGGATGTTCAAGGGAGTGGACTGCAGTATTTTCCAGGCACCTGAGCCCATGAGTATGGCGCTCTCTGTATTAGTAACCATTGAGATGCTCAATGCCCTCAACAGGTAACTCCTGACCTCTCCCTTTAACTCGGCTCCAGCCTTGGTCCTGAGAATTGTTTATTATACACAGATTTATGGAGCCTTTGTCATTCTTTTCTTGTAAAATCTTGCAGCATGTGCTTATATATGTATGTTGTCATCGTGACCTAGATTTTCAAGCCATTCATCTTCTTATTTATTTACATTTTCTTTGACAGCATAGTTATGGTATTATCCAGGTTGTTTGCAGTTATGTTTTGACCGGTGATCCACATGCCATTTTGGATGTTCATTGTCATAGTTTGTTATTTCCTGACCTCAGTGAACTTTCCCCCCAGTCCGTGTCAGGTTATTCGCATTTCAAGTCCTAGTAGAGATTCCTGTCTGTATTTGCTCTGAGATTTGTTCATTTCGATCCCCACTGGGTCGAGTTATTCACGCTTTTACCCTTGCAACAAAATTTGGGTTCTTGGTTTTGGGCTTTCTTGCAACCCCAGAGAACTTCTCCGACTCAGCGGGCGCAGCTGGTGGAGGTCACACCAGACCCACTAATTGGCGTGTATGCAATGTCACGAGAAGGATAGTTCTCTACCCTGCAGAGGGGGTCATTGCCACCGCTTCTACCGCCTTGCCAAAAGACGCTGTCCGAACAGACACACACAGCTCTGCCCCATCTGAACTGAGAAGGCTCGTTACAAGGAGCGCTATGCACAGTCTTATGGGGGCATTGTTCGCCTTGAAAGAGTTTGCTCTGAGAATGATATTCCATTTCTCACTGTGATGTATCAGAGGGTACTTAGAAGCTAAAAGGAGAAAGAACACTCACTTTGTTTCTCCTTTCTTTTATTTATTTTTATTTTTTTGTCTTGGCTACAGTATAATTTTTTTTTTGCCCTGCTCAAAATGTGTACACAAGTCATAGAAAGCCAAACTGGCCATTTATAACTTGTATGTATCTTGTCACATGATGTCATTGACATGTTTGATGTGTGCCATTCCTGGCTTGCATTGTTTTTAAAATGTCTGCTTATAACTCTGATTCTATCTCACTTTGCCCTGTGGAGCATAGGCCCTCAGTTTATATCAAGCCCTGTGGTCCTGCACATACCATTATAGATATTTCCCAGTCCTCTGTATTCTTCTTATATCTGTTGCAAGCTTCCTTCTCTGTGTTTTTTGTTTGGTGTCTGCTCATCATGTAAAACAAAATACTACAGATACAACCGCAGCAAAAGTACATAAATGCTTGGGCAGGTTTCCTGCAAGGTGGTTCCATGTTGCATTAGGAATTAAATGGAAATGGTGGTTTCTTTACCCTGGGGGTACCAGAACAAGAGCTGTGTTGGAATTATGTTAGTTGGTTTTCACAGTGTGCCCCCATCCAGAACCATCATCTTTCCATCATCTCTTGCTCGATTGCTTCTAATTACTTTACTTTTATTTGGATTGTGTAGCAAGTTTGTTGTAAGTGTGATACCTCAGAGCTGTGTAATCCTTCATGCTCAACTCTGGTAGTCATCAGTGGTTCCAGTTGAAGCTGTTGTTTCATGTGGAGGCACATTCTGCTGTCACTTGTGACTCTGCAGTCAACTTCATGTTAACAACAAGGGGGTCTCCTGATTTCCTCACTGTTCACATATTTAACATCCACTGGATATCTTCCTCCCACCCACAGACCCATCAAGCGCAGTGTTTGGCACAGGACGAGATGTTTGCTGGGGTAGATTGTGAAGTTTTCTCACATCCCAAACCCATGACCATGGCTTTGTCCGTGCTGGTCCTCATAGAGATGCTCAATGCTCTGAACAGGTAAGGGGGCTAAACATGAGAAAAACCAGATGCTTTACAACATTTTGTGACCAAAAACACAAATTTATTTAGACTTTGCTAATAATTGAATTTTTTTTTAGTCTATCGTTCTGCCTATATTTGTTGCTGAAATTATAGCAGAATATAATAGGATTCAACTTTTAGCATGTTCACTATGAAATTTCTCCTGTAAAATGTAATGAAAGTGGAAAAATTACCATTTTTTTAGAGGAATTCAGTTCTGTATATTGTCTCTCAAGTCTGAACTAGCACCAACTCTCTGGGACCAGAGACTGGGCAAGGCATGTTATATCCATACTTTTGAAGGTTAGGCTGGGTATCTACTGAAAACTTATAGCTTCATCTGCTTCAGCTTTCCAAATTCTTAAAGCAGTTAGGTGCATAAGCAGTCCATGTTCATTTTCTTCTGTTTCTAGATTGCCTATCTCCAGTTTACAATGTCCAGCACTTTTTGATCCATTTCTCTGCCATCTAACTCTGGTTTACAATGCCAGCTATTTCTGATCCATGTCTTGATCTCTCCAAGCTTACAGTGTCCAGTTATTTTTTATCCATTTCTCTACTATCTGTTCATCTCTCTCCAGTTTACGATGTCCAGCACTTTTTGATCCATTTCTCTGCTATCTATCCATCTCTCTCTGGTTTACAATGCCAGCTATTTCTGATCCATGTCTGGTGATCTCTCCAGGTTTACAGTGTCCAGTTCTTTTTTATCCATTTCTCTACTGTCTATTCGTCTCTCTCAAGTTTACAGTAACCATCTCTTTCTGATCTATTTCTTTGCCATAGATCCATCTTTCACAAGTTTACAATGTCAATCTTTATCTGATCCATTTCCGTACTGTATGTTCATCTTTCCAGTTTACGATAGCCAACTTTTTTCTTTTCTTTTTTTTTTTTTTTTAATGTGGTCTGTTGACTTAATTTTGAAGAAGTTAGAACGGGTAAGCTCAAGTAGATTATATGAGGGGGAGTCAAAAAATAACCTTAATATGGCAATAAAAAGTCCAAATCACATAGTAGATGGTTGCACTACAGATATGTTATGCCCTCCCACTTGAGGTACCAGTGCGCGCAGGCTCGTCGTTCTGAAGATAAGTATGACATCAGCAAACCATAGCCAAGATGGTCGCCCCCTTGGAAGCTTGCACGAGAGAAAAGCAGTGTGCAGTTATCCGTTTTTTGGGTAGTGAGTGTGAGAAACCAGCAGACATTCATCAGAGGATGAAGAGGCAGTATGGGGACTTGTGTGTCGCTTCAGCAGGTTTATGAGTGGCACAGGAAGTTTAAAAGTGGGGTGTCAACTGTGACTGATGCAGCTCGCTCCGGCCAGCCTCACACTGCGACTACGCCTGATGCTATCGCTGCAGTGGAATGAGTGATACAGGAAAACCGGCTGGTAACAATCGATGAGGTGGCTGGAGAATTGAAGATCAGTCATGGCTCGGCGCACCACATCATTCACGACGTGCTGCATTACCACAAAGTCTCCGCTAGGTGGGTACCAAAACAGCTCACCCCCGAACTGAAAGAACATCGTGTGGATGTTTGTGAAACACTGTTACGACGTTATGAAACTGCCTGGTGACGAATGCTGGGTCCACTACGTCCAGCCAGAGACTAAGCGAGCCAGCATGGAGTGATGACATTCATCATTGCCGAAAGCAAAGAAGTTCCGTACAATGCGGTCGGCCGGCAAATTGATGCTCACGCTCTTCTGTGATTGTAAAGGCCCAATCCTGGAACATTACATGCCCAGGGCACTCACTCTCAACAGTGAATCATATTGCGATCTGCTTCAGAACCACTTGAAACCTGCAATCAGGTCAAAACGTCACGGCTTACTCAGTTCTGGTGTGTTGTTGCAGCATGACAATGCGCGGCCGCACACAGCTCGTGCGACAGTAATGAAAATCATGAATCTGCGTTTGGAGTGTCTTCCACATCCTGCATATTCACCGGACCTCGCACCAAGTGATTATCATGTGTTTGGACCCCTCAAGGAGGCATTCGGTGTCAAGAAGTTCAGTACGGACAATGAGGTGAAAGAGGCGGTACATATGTGACTACGCAGTCAGTCAGAAGAGTTTTTTTCTCACGGAATACAAGCATTAGTGAAGCGCTGGCACATCTGCTTTGAACGTGGTGGGGACTATATTGAAAAGTGATTAAGTGCTTTCATTCCTATTTGTGCATATTCTGTTAATTAAAAAAATATTAAGGTTACTTTTTGACTCCTCCTCGTATTATTAAGTTCAGGTATTCAGTAATCACATAGCAATGCTGTAATAGTTTATAGCAACATTACAATCTGTAACAGTTTTACAGTAAATTTTGAGAAATATTGCCAGTATCTGAAGGAAGCTTTTGAAATCAGCTCTAATGCTGGCCTGAGAATATTGGGTTATGTTTATCAGCCATAATATGGGCAGAACGCTAGGGTCATGGAGTGATACAGGATTGTGGAATTCAAAGTAAGCTCTTAAAACTGAGTTTCTGCATTAGGGCTGACATTGGAGGCCTGTGAAATGCCACTAACTGGCACATGAAACATCTTACAAATGACAAGAATAATAGATTCAGCTTTGTTATATTCATATAATCAAGTGACCTTCCCAGAGTTCCGTCTCAGAGAAGAGAGTAACAAAATTTGCCAGCTGCACACATTTTTAGATATAATACCAGGCAATATTGCAAATTATTGCTATTGCTTTTACTAACACATTATGATGGGAATGCAAACAGCAGAAAGAATGCATCTTTATACAGGGTGATTGAAAAGTCACTGTCTATTTTTAAATGTTTATATCCTGACATATATCTATTACATATACATGAAACATGTCAAAACATGGAGCACTACCGCCATTTGACAAATAAGTTAGTTTTTTTTTTTTTTAACTGACAGAAAGAAAATAAAAAAATGGGCAAAAAATTGATGTCACGAGACACAGCAAAAATTGCTACACGTTATGAAATCATGTGTTGAACGGACTGGATCTTACACTGATCTGTAATATTAATGTGACCAAGTATTTTGTGTAATAAAATGGCAGTTAATTCTCTTTATTGTGACATTTATTTCATAAAAATATGTCAGATAGGAGTGAAGAAATAACAGTTCAAAAATAGGCAATGGCTTTTGTAATCACCCTGTAGTTCTCTAGTCTGCTACTGCTTTTATACAACTGAAATACAGTTTAGCATCAGTTACAATGATAGTTATGTCAAAAAGATAGTCTGTAGTATCTAGAAGTGTTTAGCAGCCTAAATTTGCCTGTAAATATATAATATCCACAAATCTTGCACTCCATGATGCCAGTGTCTTTATGGGCCTCCGATTTGACAATGTCATTCACTGTTGTGAAGGCATTTCAGTCTGAGGCACTAGAAAACACATTTTTTATGCGTAAGACAATAAATCACCAGGTGTCTGACATTTAAAAGCGTGAATATGCCAGCAGGAGGCTGTTGACTGTTTGGATAACTTGCACTCACTTTGAAGATTTGATTGTTCAGGTTGGTCGATTTAAGACTTCCAGTTTGATCAGTCCAACTCCACTAGTACGGTATAGGACACACAAAAAAAGACAAATTTGGACTATATTCACAAACCTGTGTTGTTAAATAAAACCAAAAAAACAGTCATATTTATTTCTGTATTGCATGAAGATTGGTGGTTGCTATAAAGTAATTCAAACAAAGCACTAGTTTCAGTTTATATGTAAGAGGGCTAGTCAGCCAAGGTGAGTGCAAGGAACAACAGCATACGTCTGGACAACCTGGGACAAATGTTCCCTTCTTGTTGTTTTTATCATAATTTCTGTTCACACACTACAAGGGGAGCTGGGTTCTCATGGCCAAAGAGAAGATGTATTTAATGAGATATGTGTGTTTCTTTGTGACTCTTTTATATTCTGTGACATGATGTGTGACATGACGATTTACATTAGGTTTCACCCCTGCTGCGGTAGAGTCGCATATAAAATAGACAATTTTCAGTTAGGTTAAACTTTTTAACAGTTGATTTTTGTTAATGTATATTTTTTCATTTCAAATTTCAAGTATAATTTTTTTGCCTAGCTAGCCAAACAGAAAGCATTAGGGCTAACAATAGAGTGCTTTTATACTGTCTTGTAGCCAGATATTTAAAAAAACACGCATGTTATTTATTATTTTTTTTCCTTTTTGAATGACATGACCATCCACGATGTTTGCCTAACTGTACCGCACAGGGGGAGCTATAGGTGGACGTTGTTTGAAGTTACCTCCCATTGTTTTCTGCTCTGGAATTAACCAGGAAAAGTAATTATTGTTAGGGTCATCACTTTGTCACAGTGTGACATGGTTGATAAAATAAGTATTATTTCTTCTGTTCAGTTTCTCACATTTCCTTGAACGTTTAATTTAAAGGCCAGGAATTTTTTATGACAATTATATAATTTCTTTGTGCTGGACAAACTAATTTACCCTGATTGCGGCCTTAATCTTAAAATCATGGGGAAACAAAAATGTGAACACACATTTAAAAAAAAATTATTGGTACAAAGTAATTCTTCAAACTTGCAAAAGCTCTTGAATGGTCATGGCAGTTTTTTTTTTTTTTTAAGTCTCATCCTGTATTATTTATTTATTTTGTTATGTCAGGCAGCATTGAAATTTATTTTTAATACCTTTTTTTGAAGACCAAGGAAATTGAAACTCATAATGAAGAACTGAGACTGTCAGATGTAATCAGATATTTTAATGAGGCAGGTTTTTTTTTTTTTGGCTATAAATTTTAACGTCCGCCCAGCTCCCCCGGTGTTGAATGGAGAGAAATGACCTAGGTTGTGATGACGTGTGTTGCCGTGTCCAACAGTTAAACCACATCCTTCCTGCATGGTATGCTCAACCATACACCTTCTGCTCTTATGTTATGACACATCTGTATATGTCAACATGTATGCTAACAGCCCCCTTACCTGCAGCTGTGCTAGGATTAGTCATCTTGATCAAATATTGATATATGCGAAATCTGATTTACACTGTGTTAGTGTTAGTTGTTTAAATAAGTAACAGACATACGGTAGTATCAATATTTTAGATATATATAAAAATATATAAACCGTCTTATTCTTGGGACAAAACGACAACCAACAAGTTATGGGATTTCAATAAATGGATCCTTGCATAGAATAGAAGGATTGAACTAGTATGACATGATCACCAGTGTGGAAGTGATGACAAGAACCAGACAAGTGCCAGAGGCACAAGAGATGAGAAGCTGGCGATGAATAGGACACAAACACTGAGAAAATCTCCTGATAGCATTACCAGTCAGTTCTTGCTCTGGGATCCTTAAGGTAAGGGAAGTAGAGGGTGGCCTGAACTACATATGGAGAAGAGAACTGGAGACAGAAATGATAATGATGAGGAATACACGGAGAGACCTGGAGCTGATGTCATACAACAGGAGAACTTGGAATATGTTTGTTTAAGGTTTATGCTCCTTAGGGAACAGAAGGGATTTTCATGATGTTGCTGAAGTCTTATTCTTAAATCTGAAGTTTTTTTTTTTTTAAACCAGGTGGATAAATCTTACATCTGAGTATCCATTTTTCTTTACTTCCTGTTGCATTATTAATTTGTCCATAGTCAGAGGAAGAGCATATATATTCTGTAATTTGAAGGAAGATTAAGTCATAACCTGTGGATTCTTCAAATTTTCATTAAGCAGATGTAAAACACAAACCAGAAATGACAGCTCAGAGTGTATGATATTAGTGGCCAGGCTGTGGTAACTACCATGAAAACCGTTTTAGTTCCAGCATCTTGTCCCAGGCCAAACGCTGCTTTGTTGTTCAAGGTTCCAACTTTGGCTGAGAAGTTCAAACTTTGGCTGAGAGGTTCAAAATTTGGCTGACTTTGTGACTGCATTGTATATCATCACTGGGTGACATGGCTGGGGACTGTTTTGTCTCTTCCTTCCAGAAGACATCTGTAACAGTCTATGCTTCTGAACATTGTACATAGACTGTTAGCTATAGGTTCTTTTTGTTGGCAGACTCCTCCTACCCCCTGTTTTCATATGTCAGTGTTTTAGGCTGGGTGGCTTGCTGGTCATATTGTTTGCTAGTACTGCCCTGTCTTGGAATAAAAATATTAAGTATTTCAGTTTACAAAGGAACAATAAAACATAAATTCATGTTTAGAGTAAAAACTTTTTATCAACGGCTCTTATTAGTGATTACGGCACATCCTCTGTATTTTGTGGAAGGACAAAGTGACAAATATTAAGGGGCTGTCACGTGCTGGCCTTCATAGCATGTATACACTGCTTAGACAGCGCTGACTTAGCCATGTCCGCCGCATGGAAGGTGGTCGCATCCTGAAAGATATCTTCTACGGACTACTGGCAGATGGCAAAAGAGCAGTTGGGCGACCGCAGCTGAGGCTCAGAGATGTGTTCAAGAGAGACATGAGGACACAGACATAAATCCAGCAACCTGGGAGGATGAAGCTACCGATCGCACCAAGTGGCGATGCTATCTACGGTGCCACCTCGGATTGGACGAACAGAAGCTCACACAACAAGCTGAAGAGCATAGAAAATGTTGAAAGGAAGACCAGGAAAATAAGCAGCTGAGGGTTGTCACCTCAAGGGCACATTTCCATAGTCAGTTATGACTGAAGGGGCTATTATTATTATTATTATTATCATTAGTGAAGAATGGATGTGCTCAGAACACTGTATTTTACTATTGTTTTGTTCCTTTGTAGACCTGACATACTTTTATTATACTCTAATTTGCCATTATCAGCTTTACTGCAGTATTATTTTTAATATACCCTTTGCTCTCTCTTGTGGTTCTGGCATGTTTTATTCT